>OW052067.1:20758153-21958153 GCA_932526445.1 Phragmatobia fuliginosa | reverse complement strand
AGTAATAACAATAACTTACCATCAAAAGACCCTGACCTGCTCACATAAAAAACACGTTTCCAATACTATTAATAATCCAGTTAGAATTTTGATAAAATCACAAAATAAATTATTTTCATCATGTGAAATATGATTTTATTATTTAATTTCAAACGATACTATCAACCGAACAGGTTACGAGTCCAATACCACATAACATATACATTACGTCACTGACACTAAAAATAGCCGGCAATCTATTGTGATCGGTATATTATGTCCGCCCATGCCGCAGAGCGACTCCATTTGCGGCAACTCTATTAATAGTTACGTTTTAAATGGCCGACACTATAAGTGTTATGGAAATTTTATGTGACAAAAACAGACCATCGTACAGCAGAGTTCGTTTGATAGTGGTTTTATTAATGTGTCTGCCAGTGGCTTGGCTTTATTATCATCATCATCCCATGCCGATTTCAGCTATGGTGACTGCATATGTCCATCTAAGTTTCAGGCGTGTGCTCTTCAGTGGCTTGCGTACCCTAACTTGGCACTGAATGAACGTGCACGGTGGGGACAAGTAAGAACACCATCATCTTCCGAGCCTTTATCCCCAAGTTTATTATTTGGGGTCGGCTACTAGTTCAACCGGTTTTTACCTGAATTTCAGTTTTTCCACGGAGCGACTGGCATCGGACCTCCGCAATCCTAAGGAAGAACTGAAATTCGAAGATTGAACTAGTTGTCAGTATATTTGAGGGCACTGACTTCCCAATAACGATTGCCATAGATGTTCATGACAACCGGGACCGACGGCCTTACGTGCTCTCCGAGGCACGGGCGTGAATCACCGCCAAACTTCCAAACTCCGGGCTGCTATTAGGAATTACCTAAGAAAAACCCAAAAACACTATTTGGCCCGACCCGGGATTTGAACCCGAGACCTCTTGATTAGCAGTCGCATACGCCAACCACTAGACCAATGAGGCAGTTAACAAGTAAGAACACCATCTAGGTAATTATATGATGGAGCTATTGGTATTGTGATTCAGCTTGCTAAGCTAGAGTTTGCGCGTTCGATTCCCATTCAGAACAAACTAGCTGAAGAACCATTTCTTCTGTTTGAGTATAATTTATCTATCACTTGTTTGTATACAGCATTGATGCTGTCATGTTTCGTTGGTGAGTGCGAGACTGGAGACTAAATGATACAGAATATCTCATGTCAATAGGCCACCATAGTGCTGATCTTTATGCTGCATTGTCGGCGTCGGCACTCGCAACGAGTTTGACGACCAATACTTTTGGATTCTGCTTCTGCTTTCCATCAGGTAGAGTGAGAGAGAGTGTCACTTTGGAAGAAGAAAAGAAATTCTTTATTAATTTATGATTATGGATGCAAATATGGAATATATTAAAAACGTAGCACACAATACAATAGTCAACTACTTGTCAACTTGAAAAATTTGCTTTAACAGTTATTTTAGCATCAAAGTCGCGACTACAAATAGAGAGATTTTTTTTGTTGGATTCTTTGGAATTCAGGTACACCCTGTAGTTTTATTATGTAGATCATTCTTACACGGTGCCTTATCGCAATTCCCAGTGTGGTAAATATCCGGAGGAGTTTCCACACGCAAAACAGGACTCGGTTCAGTACGTGTGCTTCAACCCGTAACTTAATCTCATATCCGAAGATTATTCTCGTAAATCGGAATCACAATAATCTAAAACGAATATGAATAACAAATTTGTACAATTATTACATTGATGTATTAAAAAACCCTAGATACACACTCAGCGTCGCAAAACCGTCCTCATAAAATAAGCGCACTATTGAAAATGGTGCTCATATTTCAAATAGTCTCGCGTCGCTCGCGTCTCTGTGCGCTCGTTAAAAATGCCTAAGTGTTCGATGCGGAATTGTAAAAATATTACGTTAGGAACGTTAAAAAAGGATGGGATATCGTATTTTCGGTGAGTAAAAGAGTTTGTTAATTTGTTTTTGTTGTTTTTATGACTAAATATCGGAAGCAATATGTGATTTTGATTTAATTTGTCTAAAACTTCACTCAACGGTCCAAGTATAATACGACAAATTTCAATGGCCGCTTTTTCAGTGTAAGAACGACTATTACACAACCTTTTATTTTAGTCGCATAATCCAAACGACCCTGTTCTGAATTTAATGGAGTCGATTTTTTTTTATTGTGTTTAATTTTTTATTAATAAGTTTATTTAATTTGAACTTTTTTGTATTTAGTTTTTAATAAGTATGTATACGTTACAAAATATATAATAATATTATTATAGTTATTAATCGAATTGCAAAAGGAAAGGAGGTCGTCCAAACGGTGTTATTATTAAAGTTCGTAAATATTATATTACCTATTATATCGATTAATTAGGGGACAACTTATGGGTTCGCGAGATACAAATTTTTTAAGCCAAATAGTGCATGCGTCGTTTGTTCTGAACATTTTGTGGACGAAGATATGAATGTCACTGCTAAAGGCATAAAACGTCTTCTTAAAACGGCTGTTCCTAGTATAACGGTAAGTAGTCGTTAGCCAGAAAAATAATGAATTTATCAAATAATTTCGTACCTACATTCAAATAATATAATTATTTTTTACAGGATATGTCACTGATATGATATGAAAAAATGAAATTAATGATTTTAAGAGTTAATATTTGTTTCATTGATGTACACATGTTCTACTCAAAAACATATTTACGCTCAGATATAAGTATAATTATGGGCTTAGAACACAATTTAACTAACTCTTAAAATACTAACTCAATGTATTATAATAAAAAAAATATACGAATATTCCTCTTCACTCCATGTCCTGTCCTGCCGGCTAGCTTCGGTCATAAAATTTGATTGGTCATTGTACGCTGCTTTGTAATAAAAACTTTAAACAATGCGCGTAAGGTTGAATGTGCAAAATATGTGTTTATAGCTTAACTAAAACTACCCACATTGATATTTTTATACATCAATGACTAAGTAGGATAGTTTCGTATGCGGCTTTTGTTTGAGACTGTGCATCTAGGGTTTTTATATATCAATGAATTATTATCATTAATCTCAATATAATGTCGATATATGTATATGTAAATCTTATCTCACCGAATGTTTCTACGGCGCGCGCCTGTATTTTGTACCGTAGACTTTGTCTTACCTGAAAAGAAAAATAAATAATTATGAATTTATCAGAAAGATGAAAAATTTTATTTAGCGAATATATTTGCTTTTAGGAACTATAGGGGGACACCGAACAATGTGTCTCTTGATTGAATATGACTACCGCTGTTAAGGACATTTGCAACTTAAGTAGACCTCCTTCCAGAATCTGAGGGTTTGGGTTCCAAATAAACTCATACTAAGTGAGTGTATGTACACTCATTAACAGTCATTAATAGTCCACAACTGGACACAGGTCACTCCTCAGAAAGGAGGTTTTGGCCTACAATAACACGCCGGTCAGTGGGTTTGATATAAGGTTTGTATTAAGTTTTCTTTTCTCGGCAGTGGTGTTGTCCTAGTAGTTTTTTCCCTTAATGATCTCTTACGACACTCACTGGATAAATAGGGGTGGACCTACCACCACTACTCGGCACAATGCAACGTACCAATTTTCTGTAAGCTCAATTTTATATGGCAACATTTAAACCAATAACATAAGCCCGTCGGGACAAATAATAAGTCAAACAAAACTCTGCGAGTAAGCGCGAAAATAATTCTCAAAGTTACCGAGAGTTGTATCGAAATTCTATTTTCAAACTCATACAAATAGGATTTCCGAGAGAGTTTTTACATTTGAGCTATTTCCATCGGTGTCGTTCTACACACCTACGCAGCCTCAACGCTAGGGTTGCTATAAAAACAAATTTTTTATTACCGACTATAATTAGGTGATAATATAAGTCCAAAGTGTCGCCAAAGATTAAATTATATTGAAGAGATATGCTGTTCGTTTTGGGAATACAAAAATAAATCGAATTTATAGTTTCACGGTGTGCGTCTCCGTTGACAGGGACACCTCGTGTTAATAATGATCAATTAATAAAATAAGACTCTTTGAAAAAGTGATTTTAATTTTAAGCGACTATTAATTTATTTTATTTCGCAATACACACGTTTCCCAATGACGTGTCAATATTAATTTTAAAATTTAGACTATACTTCATGTATGGTAAGATAATTAAATAATAACGACCACTATGAATAGTAAGTTATTTAGTGTAACTACTTGCTACGTTTTAAAACTAACTACGGGTAATATTTGTTTTTATTCAAATATGTAAATTTTATTCAATATTTATTCATAGTTTCACTCGAGTTGATACCACGCTTTACTGCTCCTAATGAAATATTAATTAATTAATAAGTTAGCATATAAGATATAGATCAAGTGTTTGAACTAAATTTAAATATATTATACAAAACTGCTGAGATATTGCCAACCCTAACGTTGGTCTAAAATAAACGCGATATTGATACAAAAGTTTGCGCGAGTGATGCGACGTAAGCAGCGCGGGGCCCTGAACTTCTCAACGGGTTATTTATCATACATTTATATATTTTCTTTTTCATACTAAAAGCCCTACAGCCACAAAGAAATAATGATGTTTTTTGTACTCTGAGTGAGGACTGACGACTTGAGGAAAATGGCTAGCGGTGAATGGATGCGGACTGCCCAAGATCGGGTTAGCGCTCTTTGAGGGAGGCAATAGTTCAGTAGAAGACGGCAGTAGGCTGAAGAATAAGAAGAAGAGTAAGGAGTTTAAGTCTGATTTTTAATGCATCACATGTAATTGCTCCTCAGCAACTGCTCAGCAGCAACAGCACATGCAGAGTTGCTAAGGAGCAAGTCCGTCTGATGCACTAAAATATTACAATACCTACATTAAGTTTTAAGAACAAGTAAGGCTTTCAGATCACACTACTATCACACAATACGATCTAGTACCAAACTAATTAGAGTCTTTTATACTTTAGGCACTAGGTTACTGATAAATACATATATGCATATTTGTAAATTCATGCTTAAGATACATTTAAAATCATTCAAGTGGAAATCACACATGCGTTTTTGGGGTTCAATAACCAAAGTGGAACAATAACAGTTTTTAACTTTTGGCCATATTTAACGATAATTTAGGTTTATTTTTTTAAAACTCTTCAATGGCATATTTGCCCAGTGTGTAGTGAATGAAAAATATCATAAACAACACATTTTTAAACAGAGAGTTGGCATTTGAATGAAAATAATAATTGGCAACATTGTAATAGTTAATAATTAAAATGTAAATGTATCTTAGCAACATTCGCGGTTGTGACGTGAATAAGAAGCGGCCGTGAACTCTTTACGCGCCACGAGTTACATCATTGTTATCACACTTTTAGTTGGCATATAGTTTTGACTCATTTAAACATTATTGGGACTCTGTGCCGGTATACTTAAGGAATAAAAATCCCTACTAATATTATAAATGCGAAAGTAACTCTGTCTGTCTGTCTGTTACCTTTTCACGACTAAGCCGCTGAACCGATTTTGATAAATTTTGGTATAGAAATAGATGGAACCTTAGAAAAGGACATAAGCTACTTTTTATCGCGATAACCGACATAGACGCTAGCGGAGCCGCGGGCGAAAACTAGTATGTTATAATGACATCCAACGGAGATACGCCGACCCTGCATCGCACAATCGAAATTTTGGATTATCATCTGTTATGAATTTCGCTAATCGGTGAAGAGAAACAGAAAATATAATAACAGTGGCTTATAGTAATTATGGTAATTATGTTAATAAAATTCAAATGACGTGGAATTTTTAAATTAATTGTAAAGAATAAAAAGTTAATATGATTAATTTACATTATGAAAGGAAACACATACAAGAAAAAAGCTGAACAATATTTTTATATTCAACAACTGTGGCATTTAAAAAGGAATTTCGGTAACATACTCCTAAAAGAATTGCAAGAAAAAGGTTTATAATCTACTAGCTTTTCGCCTGCGGCTCCGCCCGCGTGTATCTCGATTACTGCGGTTAGGCAAACAAACTTATAACCTCTGGCTTAGTACTCAGAATTACTGCAAATGATATAGAAGCATCACCATAGGGCGCCATAGTGTGAGATGTGACCGCTACAAACGACCCGAGGCAGGTGACACCCCCGGTGCGGCTGGGGGGTGTCGCCCAAGGTGGGTCGGTGTTGAAACTAGTCACCCCGGAATGTACCTCAGTCTTTGGGGTACGGCAGGGGGGACTCCAGAAGCCGCCGATGCGTTCCTGAAAAGGCCGCCATAGTGTGGATCACCATGCTTCATTGTCTTCCACAATGAGTATAGTGACCACTACACTTGGATTCCACTCATGCTTTCCATCAGCCACAATAGAGTCACTTTAGCAGGCTCATAAAAAACCGCCAAATAGTCGTTATTTATTTACGTCACATTCAAATAAATAAACCTTGAATTTTTAATTAAAATCTATTGTTTAGCGATGACAACGCAGAAATTATATGAATAGTGGGTTGGCCATTAACACACACTATGTATTTCAAAGTTACCTGACGCTCATTGTACCCGTTACATACCAAAATACCCCTTATTTTAGTTCTTACCTAAAAGTGTAATTGTATA
Source organism: Phragmatobia fuliginosa (assembly GCA_932526445.1). Lineage (NCBI taxonomy): Eukaryota > Metazoa > Arthropoda > Insecta > Lepidoptera > Erebidae > Phragmatobia > Phragmatobia fuliginosa. The sequence continues at coordinate 21,951,513 of OW052067.1, read as the reverse complement.
TTAGCGTTACATGATAGTTTCCGATATATTTTAATAGAGAACAGGGAATAGGAAATTGTTTTCAATACGAAAAACTAACTGTCTTCTTGAAAATGCTATGTACAGCTATTACAACGTTACAACTTTCAAGCAACAGACAATAATTGCAATAGTAAGCTTGCTATCCGTTACATTACATAGAGTCACATCTATTTCCTAGAGGGGTAGGTTTTGTTTTCTTAAAGGAAACAATTGATCTCCAGTTACTACAATCCCGACAAACCGAAGCCGTTATCTGCAGGAGATAACTAAAATATCACATTGTTTGTTTGGTTATAGGAAAAACCTTCAAGGGTGAAGAATGTCAACGCCTAGCGTTACTTGCTAAGGTCTATATAATTAAATAATAAATATTTAGGACATCTCACACACAACGTCATCTTATCCCAAACTAAGCAAAGCTTGTATTATTATGTAAATCTGTAATTGACGTTCTTATATTGGTTTTTGATTGATTGACAAATATTTAGTCCGACCCGGGAATCGAACCAGAGACCTCTTGATCAGCAGCCGCATACGCTAACCACTAGACCAACAAGGCAGTTAATTTGCTACATTTTCCTCGACACTAAACCTGTATCTAAGACTGACAATACTATCAAGGGTACATCTAACTGTACATCAGCATATCTTCTCCAGACTTCTAGATGATAAGCCAAGTTACTGAGAAGTGAGTGTGGGATGAGAGCACACGGTGTGGGATGCGCGTGGACGTGAATTCCTCAGTGATAACGCATCCGGCGAGGTCGTCGCCCTTCCGTTGATAACGGTCAGCTGGGCGAGCGCCTCCGCTGTCATTGTAAAAGATACCACGTTCTCTCTTAACGCCTTACATGTCATTTGGAGTGTTCAGTGTCGTCGTTGGTACAACATTTGATCGAAAGGCAGTATTTCAAATATTATGGTATAGTATGTAGAATAACATATATTCTTAGAACTTGTCCAAAATCTTCCTAGATAGAGGTTGAACTCATACGAAGGAACTAACTAGGAATGATAAGGAGCAATTCAGTGAGACAAAGAGGCGGCATGTGATAAGAAGAAATAGCACCGAAGAGCTCCAGTAACCTCACTCATTGTTGTATGGCTGTAGTCCCACACCGATAGTGCCGGCTCATTTCTGCCAATGTGCCAATGGCTCTATCACAATAATATACTTTCTTAGAAATCTTAACCTTAACATAAAACAATAGGTTCTTAGTGTGAGTTTATTACATTTCAATTTCATCGTCACGGAGACCGATTCCGATTGGTCCGTACTGACCTCTTCACCAATCGCAGGGCCGAACGCGGTCGCCATCGAGAACGAGTAAACGCCAAATAAAGTCACACTAGTCCCGCTACACTATGATGCATTACCTTATGATGGATCAATGACCTAGCAATTACAACATAAACTCCGGCGCAAGTGCTTATAACTATACATATATCTTTCTAAACAAGGTATACGACCCATTGTCGTTGCTCAACACGACGTCTGATTCATTCATTAAGGATAATTGGAACATAAAATAACATACAAGCTTTAGCTACAATCGTTGGCAGCTATATTGCAATAAAGAGCTGGCTAAGGTATCGGACTTGCGCGGGTTCGATTCCGGCTAACAAGTATCCTAGTAACACGTTTTTCTATGGCCAACAAGTGAGCCACTTGACGGTAAATAAATATCGATGTCCAAGGACATACTAGTGTGTTGTCGTCGTTGAAAGAATCTTATGTTTATTCCTTCCATTATTCGAGACGTAAGCATATTTTGGCGTGTATATTTAACACATATTATTTGTTCTATGAAAACCATATTCCGATATTAATTATGAGTAGGCTTCGGAAGAAACCGGCGACCTAAGTCTATACAAACTGTAAACATGCAACGGACAAACGTTACACAGGTAAAATTCCTAATAAACATGACCACAGATTGCATTCAGTCATCTCGTCATCTCGGCCCGCTGACACCACAGTTATTTTCCAACGATTAATGCGCTCATACTCGATTCAATTGTACGGGACTTTCCTTTGACACACATTGCCTTGCGAGTTACATCGTTGAGCAATCTTGTCCCCTGGCCTTCGGGCCCCATTCATAGTTTGAAAACAAATAATTAATTATAATTAAACTACATATATTTGTTATTAACATCGAACCAATATAGAACATATTGACAAATGATTAGCATTTAGTACAGTGCGATAGGTAAATTGCGCTTCATTTTAAATAGCAGTAATAAGACTGGTAAGTTATGTATAATTACAGCTTTAGTAGTAAAATGTTGCATATACAATTACAGAGGCGAAGTTCTTCATTCAGTATTATTCTTTTCTTCGTCTAATGCTAGTTATTACTTAAATTTTATTTCTTCTCGGCGTACCTACTTATCAGAATCTTAATATGATCATCTCTTTTTCTAATACTCTTCAATTCTTCTTTTCTGTTACTGCTTGGATAACACTTTCATTTTTTATTAATAGTCTCATTCATTCATTCCTTGGACTGAGATCAGTATGATTCAATCATTCATTCTATTAATAGATGCCAGATCTTTTCTGTGTGAAAGAATTTCAAATTGTGCGGTGACTGAAGGTACCGTATACTTGTATGTAAAATTTATGGACATTAAGAGGTCGGCGTACGACACTCGAAACTGCAAGTTGAAATTTGTTTATAAAATATTGCTGTCTCTGTTTGACAAAATACAACATAGATACGAGTGCACCGCTATATGTGTGTATGTGGATTGACATTCATTCGTAGTAATTCGGACTCTTTCGTAGAAGGTTCGACAATCATTATTTGACTGACACGAATCACACACACATTGAAATATTTTTTGATGCGATAGCACTACTAATTGCTTGAAATTTGTGAAAATAAGGATGTGTTTCGTAATATCGAAAATCATGAATGAAAACTCAATATTTTTTTGATTTATTTTGTGTAAGTAGTAGCATAATAATATGAGATATGTTATTGATGAAACAATATTAGAAATATTTTTGTTTTTAAGACAGAAAAAAACAAAATGAAAACATGACATTTACAATGTAAAATGTGTAAAATTTAATTTGATTATATTTTATTCTAGATTAGTTTATTTCTAAAAATAAAGACGTTATAACCTAAATAAATACAGTCTAAGTCCGAATATCAACATATCATCGTGGAAATATGTTTATACTGCAATTGATTTTGGTATACCGTTTGTATGGACAATTCAGCCTCCGGGGGCCCCTTAAGTTGAAAAGTTTAAGCGTAAAGCGCAACGAACATTCGACGATGTCACACGCTGACCTTACGTGTCAGATCTCGGTCCTGTCACACTACTCCTTATCAATCGCCATGTTTATCACAATTCTAAAGAACTCTTGTTTACATAAAACTGTTTACGATATTTAAGGAAAACGACTCCATGTCTGGCAGTTTCCATTTATCACCTTTGCCTTGCTATTTAATAACATAGCATATCAAAGACTTGAGGATTTTAATTTTACAAATGGTATGTTTTAAGCCAACTTCAAAAAAAAGAAGGTTCTCAAATCAACTGTATTTTTTATAGGCTAAAATTAACAACTAACTTGACTTGGAGGAGGACTCCTAGATTTTCACAAACATTTTTTTGTTAATTTATTTACCGTACAATTAAAGCAGAGGCAAAGAGCGAGAAGAATTTAGGTTTAATTTCTTTATAAATGACTTATATTTATATATATGTATTATACAGGCTGTTTCTATTTCAAAACGTGGTATAATACGCGATATTTTCGCGGTGAAACCTACCTACTAATTATCAAATAATAAAACGACTAGCTGCGCCCCCCAGTGTTACCCGCGTATTATTATGGTTGCTATGCAAGTGTGTTAAGCATAGCAACCTGTGAAGTTTTGACAGGCGATCAACAGTGATACATTTTGACATCTACGATTTAATGTATTTTTATAATCAAGGTAGCTTTCGCCAGTTTATCTCGATTATTGCATTAAAAAGTAGCTGTAAAAAGTAGTATTCTGATATATCCCTACTAATATTATAAATGCAAAAGTAACTCTGTCTGTCTGTCTATCTGTTACGCTTTCACGCCTAAGCCACTGAACTGATTTTGAAGAAATTTGGTATGACGATAGAACTGAGCTTGTGAAAGGACATAGGCTACTTTTTACCTCGATAACCGACATACGCGCTGGCGGAGCCGCGGGCGAAAGCTAGTAAGCTATATTACTGTAAAGTTTCATCCAAATCCTGTTAGTAGCTTTTGCGTGAAAGAGGTACAAACCTACATACACACATACATACATACTCACAAACTTTCACATATATAATATTAGTAGGATAGTATTAAAGGATTAATAAGGGATACAGAATAAAAATACATATTACTTATTGATTTAGGTGTATGGAAGTCGATGTTACAATGATGCGAACGTGTGACCTGGTCTAGAAACGTTGTGTGTGGTTACTTCCGTGTGTCTACGTAGATATTGGCGCCGCCAGCAGATCCCGTCAATCACAACAGCTGAAATTTTTTTTTTTTTTTAAAAAGACAACTCCCGCATTAGGAATATAAATTCCTGTGTCGCGGGGGGCTTTACAAACATACATGAAACGGACACAAATAACACCCAGACTCAGAACAACAAATTGTGAATCACACAAAGTGTTATCCTACGTGGGATTTGAACCCACGACACTTGGCGCAGTAGGAAGCGGTGTGGCGACTGCTTAAGCCACTAGGCCAACCGTGCAGTCAAAAATGGCATCTGTGCTGTAGATCACCAGGCCTATCTTTATATATATAATTCTTCTGTGAGTGTGTATGTCACTGAACTTCTCTCAAACGACTGGACCGATTTTGATGAATTTTTTTTGTGTGTGTTCAAGGGGATCTGGGAATGGTTTAGATTCGCAATTGGGCCCGGTAGGTGACGCTGCGATCAAGTTCTGGAATTTTAAAGTTGGGCGGTACGAAGTTCGCTGGGTCAACTAGTATTACTATATATCTTTTAATCTACTAGCCATCATTACTATATAATATTATAAACGCGAAAGTTTTTGAGTATTTATGTATCTTTTATGGAGTTTTCATATAATTTAAATATGGAATCTCCGTGCCACTGACATCGTTTTGTGAAGAATAAAAAAAAACAAAAGAAGCGCGAAATATTGGTCAAATTCTAAGCTAAATTGTGTCTTACATGGTGTCTTACGTTTTAATTTTATTTTAAAAATACTTTAAATGTAGTATAAAGCACTGTGTAGCAGTCGGGTGAAAGTCCCATTCCTACCTCGGGAGTATTGTGCACACAAACTGCTCCCTCGCTAGTAATCGGTCCCTTTCCTCCCCCGGTGAACAATGTACTATTGTTTTATTAAAGACTAGATTTGTCTGTATGATTGGTTATCACGATAAAGAGTAGGTTAAATGCTTCCTTAAAAATAAAAGTATCTAAATACATGCCAAATTTCGTTGCAACATTCATTCATTGCGGTTTATCAATGAAAGTGTAACAAACAGATATAATAACTTTCGAATATATTACTAATTGTACGGATTAAGAAAATATTGAAATTGCAATCTAGATGATAGCATTGTCGACTGCACGGTTGACCTAGTGGTGTAAGCGGTCGCCACACCGCTTTCTATGACGAGAAGTATCGTGGGTTCAAATCCCACGTAAGACAACACTTTGAGTGAATTACAAATTGTTGTTCTGAATCTGCGTGTTCTTTGTGTCTGTTTCATGTATGTTTATAAATTCCCCCGCGACACACGATTTATATTCTTAATGTGGGAGATGTTTTAAAAATGTTAGACCTCATAACTATCAAGTATAATTGAATAAATAAATGTTGTAATACGTCAATACCATATCAATTATGACCATTGATAGCTAAAAAGACGTATGCGCCAGTAAAATTCCGTAACTATGTTCAATCACAGAAATGGGTCAGATCGGACAGCAGTGACCAGCGGTTCAGCGGTTATATCTGTGTAACCTTGGCCCGGCGGGGTGCGAGGTGCGAGGTGCGTTGCACAACGAACTATTCTGATGCATCACCTTGCCTACTCTTACAGCACGGGGGATTACATTTATTATCTACTCATGCCTTTATATGTTGACATTCTTTGGAACTATCTTCAAATTAATACAATGAAAAGCAGATGATTAAGGGCTTTCGGAAATAAAAGTAGATTTTTTGAAACAGGCGTTTACAAAATTGAATTCTAACCCTCAGGTGCAGAGCAGTAACCTTGAACGTGGGTAGAACTGTGAGAAACAGTTTATTTGTAATAAAATAATTACATGATATAAATAAATTATTAAAAAAATAAGCAGTATAAAAGTAACTGGATTTTTTAAAAAGAACAGTAGTTATAATAATAATAAAGAAAACGTGAAATTAAAAAACGAAACATCCTGTATAATGTAAAACTTCGATAATGTATAAGAGTTGTGCGCGAGCGCAGAGCGGGCATCGCATGCATGGCGTCCCACAGTCTGCCACATCGCGGCCAAGGTTACTGCACTGCACCGCCATCCATCGCGCCATCATGAACCACTCTCGTTACACTGTGTTACCGGAGTTTCTAATACATTACCACTTTTGTACTTAAAAAAAAATACATAAGTGTAATAAAAAGTTCACTTTTTGTGTGCTTATTCTCTTTTAAGATTCAGTGATCATTGAAAAGAAAATTTAGTTAATATAAAGAAAATTTTGAAAAAAAAGGTAACTAAATTAACTCACAATAGTAAAGTAGGTAATATTTATGAAAGAGGGGGTTACAATTAAGTATTCTAAATAGTGTATGTAAAAAACTACAAATGAGAAACCAGAAGTTTCTCTCCTACATTTGCTACATTACAGCTATTTACCTTCGACAATATTTTTCATACTCACTATGATTTTAATCTCTTAAGACATGAAACATTTTAATAAAAACATAAATATGTATATGTATGAGCAGATTACAATAAACAATTACCAAGTGATATGTACCGACAGTCGTCTCAGCTCCATAACAATTGGCGGCTTTATCGCACTGAGCCAATTCAATCACATCTAGAAATACTTGCGACGAAATAAATTTGAAGCGCAAGCGCAGCTTATTCACGTACACATACATACATACCTAGCACCTTTCTGTTAACGCTCGGATCATAATATTAAACCCACACAGTGTCACGCTTAAATCTATCTATACTATTATATAATCAAATCAAATCAAATCATTTATTGCTTACTAAGTGTACAATTTGTTGTTACAGTATTGACATAAGTACTTATAACTTAGTGCTTTTTTCAAGCATTGCAATATTAACAAAATAATCAGAGCATGTCATAGTAGGTTAAATGTAGGTTTGCAAGTCCAACGCCTCTTCACTCATGTCATATCTCTAAATAATTGTGTCTGTCAGGTATTCCTCAACTGTGTAATAGCATTTATTTATTAAAAACTTTTTCAGTTGTTTCGTAAAAACGTTCAGTGATTCCAAGTTTTTTATAGTTTTTGGCAATTTGTTAAATATTTTTATTGCCATATAATATGGACTTTCATAGAGCATTTTTATTCTAGACGGTGGCAGGTATAGTTTATTTCTATTTCTGGTGGGTATGTCGTGGATATCTTTTTTAGTTTTGAAAATATTTATATTTTTATAAGCGAATGTACATAAGTCGAGTACATATATTGAGGGCAGGGTCAAGATACTGTACTCCACAAAGTAAGGTCTACAACTTTGTTTGTTATTTATGTGGGATAAAATTCTCACACACTTTTTTTGGATTAGGAAAAGTTCCTTTATATTAACGCTGTTGCCCCAAAGCATGATACCATATCTCATCCACGAGTATGCGTATGCGTAATAAGCGGATAGTGCAGTCTCCATGTTGGTGCTGTGTTTAATTTGGAAGAGAGCGTAAGTGAATTTAGACAATTTCGATTTGATGTGTTATATGTGTGCTTTCCAATTAAGATGCGTGTCTATGTTGATTCCTAGTAAGTTAAATGTGTCTACTTCTTCAATAGGTATATTTTCGTGAGTTATATTGATGTTTAAGGGAGGTTTTTTATATGATCTAAACTGCATAATTTTAGTTTTATTTATGTTAATTTCTAAGTTATGATCTGTAAGCCAATGTGTTACCGTTTCGAGAGTGTTGTGTACTATGTTAGGGTAGTCATTAGGGTCGTCACATTTTATTAGTATTGATACATCGTCTGCAAATAATACGGGTAAAGTTTTTTCTTTATCTAATGATTTAGGCAAGTCATTTATGTAGATTAGAAACAGTATGCAGCCAAGCACGCTTCCTTGCGGTATGGAACCAGTTAGCTGTCTTACTTGGGATCGTACTAATTCTATTTCATTTTTGTCGTTGTTAAAGTGTTCAATTTGTACTATTTGTGTTCTGTTAGTTAAGTATGACTTAAACCATTCGTAGGTAGATCCTCGTGCACCACAGCCGTATAACTTCGTTAGAAGAATATCATAGCGGACTTTGTCATAAGCTTTAGTCATGTCTAATAGTAATCCGATTACGTGCTTTTTGTCGTTAATATATTGTAAGGATGTTTGAACATATTTGTAGACAGCCAGTGTTGTTGACTTTTCTTTCCTAAACCCATGTTGACTGTCATCTAGAACATTGTATCTCTCCAAGAACGCATACAAACGGTTACACATCGCTTTCTCAAAGATTTTTGAAAAGGTGGGCAGGAGGGCGATCGGTCTAATTTGTGTAATAATTTATCCATTTGTTCATAAAATATGTCAATATTTCGATCTGCTCTATATATACCTATAAATATACAGTTTGTTTTAGGAATTTCTATTGCACATAGTTCTATAATAAATTCTTTAGAAAAATTTACAATGTCCATTCTGTTAATGTAGTCTAAACTTTCTCTTAAAATTATACAGACTCCTCCTCCTTCACGGGTCTTTCGACAAAATATAGATCCAATTTTATATCCTACGGGCATGACAGAATGGCAGTAATGTTCATTTTTCCATATTTCAGAGAGTGCCAGCATATCAATATTAGAATTTAATAGTAATTGTTCCAGTAAATCGACTTTATTGCCTATACTTTGCATATTTTGGAAGATTATAATAGGGTTGTTAACGAAATGTCTTAAAGCCGGTCTGACTTGTTAAAATAGGCTGTGTTGTTTGTGTAGACGATTGTTTTCTCACTTGTGCTGTATTTTCATCTTTTGCTTTGGTTTCCATACTTGCTTTCATGGGGCTGTTTTTTCCTGATGCTAGTGGTGGTTCTAATATATGCTCTGTCGGTATGTATTCTTTGCCATTTATGTATAATTTATTGTTCTTAATAATGGCATAATCGCCATTCCCTCTGGCCAGTCTAAGATGGTATTTGAGATGATTATAATTTTGTAAGGCTTTCTTGTCCATAAATGGCCTTACAGCTAATCCCGTGTTTTTGAACTCCCTAAAATTTTCAGTTATATGTGTTGTCATGCGCTTGCTGATAAGTTCGATTTCCAATGGTCTGTTGTTATTTCCTCGTCTGCCAATACGCTTTATATCCTCTATGTAAGGGTCTATATTTATATTCATTATTTCTTGAAATGCATGGGATACACGATTATAAAGGTCATTTTCTGTTTCATGATAGGTTTCATTAAGGCCATAGAGAACAACTTTTTTTGAATTTTTTAATATATTTAGCTCATATTCAATATTTTCAATATTTTTTTCAATTTTCAATATTTTTTCATTTATTGTATTTTGACCTTGTGATAAATTATTAATTTTCGTGTCTATCTCACTTTTTATAGATTTAATTGAGTTGTTTAGTTCTGTTTGAATCGTGTCTTTCATGTCTTGTATAATAGTGAACTTTATAGCTTCTAATTTTTTGTCTAATAACAGGCTGAAATTTTCAAGTGTTAATGGTTCACTTGTAGGCTTTTGCAACAGAAAGCTATTGTCGTCTATGTTGTGATTCATAGTTTCACCAGTAAAATCATCTACTGATAAGTTGTTTTCACAGTAGTCATCAATTGACTGTGTGTTAGTTGGTTTGCGTCGTTTTGTGATATTCATATCATCTGTAATTTGTTGGCTTCCACGCACTGGAGTATTGGTGCTATCACCCTTAGGCATTTTGCATTTACAGCTTTGACATTTCCATGTATTTTTCCAAGTATAAAGAGATAAAGTTTGCGACGTCGTGAGATGTAATCTCTAGATCTACTGAACCGATTTTGAAATTTCTTTTACCAATAGAAGGCTACGGTATTTGTGAGGGACATAGGCTATATATTAACCCGAAAAGTCATCAAATCATTATTATTCTCTGCATTCAGTTTCAAGTTTTAAAATAAAATTTCTATAACATATATTCACTATAAACAATTCAAATGTTGTTTAACATCTCTCAGTGAGCCAATGTAAAAGCAAACTGATAGGAAAGTACTAGGAGATATTTTTGCAAGAATTTCTAACGGTGCAATATTCACACAATTCATTTGAGAGAATAAATAAACTAGAAGTAGCAATAACACGAAGCAGACAGAAACAGATATTTTACTACGATCGTGTTTATAAACAGCGCTGTGAAACTCACCTAGAAACAGTACTACATCCGCGATACTATAGACTTACTAAGTGATAAACGAAACGTACATCTTTAACCAATTAGCATTCCCACGATAATAGCTTTTTCATATACATTCTTTGAGACACACAATGGCGTTGGTCCATCTGTCATATCTGACACAAAACGGGCTGAGAACGTGCAACTAGTGCCAAACATTCATCAATGAAGACACTGGATTGCTCCTCTGACAGTCAAGAGTTATGGTACCTTTAAATCTTGAATTATTTTAAACCTAAGCTATTGCCATTCCAACATGTCTGTAGATATTTGACATCATCATGAGATTGCGAAAATACACGTAAGAAATATTGTCGTTTGATTACTTACACAACGGTTTGGTTTTGAACAACATGAATTGCCTACCACAATGCCGTTTTAAAACTAACCCTGTTTTCAGACCACTGTAATCTGATTGAAACGTCACCCACAAACGATGGTTAATTAAAAAAAAATGTTATTCCATTATGTTTTCAGTAGGTCTGAGAATGACTTTGCGGCTTTTACAGCGCTATCAAAAGAATATGAAGTAATTTATCCTACTCATAATTTAGATTATGTTGTCCAATTACAGCAAAATCAACAGTATTACAGTGCCAAGTGCACTCATCATATCCACACCTCACGGGTGGCGGATAAATCAACTGTAGAGCGCTATGCCAAATGTAAGTCCTGAGTTCAATTCATGTGACAGCCAATCAAATAGCGTGACATATTTCTCGTTATATTGGACACTGATTAACTGCTGTTCAGGTCAATTGATGCAGTTTCCTTTTAGTCGAATTTACTTTTCCAACGTTCTAATATTCACATTTAAACTCCTGTGTAAGTATTGATTTAAAATTATTTCCATCGATAAGGATGATTTAGCATTCATTAATATAAAACTTTCATCAACATTAACTCATAATTGATACACAAAAGCAACCATTATAAAAAAAAAATACACTGAACATCTACACAAAAACTCAGCCAATGAAATAGTATCCAATTCAGATTTCGTGCAATCGCGTCCCACAACCCAGCAACTGAGATCCGCCAAATCCTGGTATACGCGACCTCGTGTACGAGCGCCAACTCAAACAAAAACCGATGAACTGACACGCCTTCTGTTCTGTTATTTTGAATTGATTAGTTACAGGGTTGTACACAGATTACTGAATTCTCTATTCCGCAACAACTTCTTCATCGGTGCTCTTTGTGTCCGTTTCTTGAATGTATGTAAAGTCCCCCGCGACAGTAGATGCTTTTTCAGACGATTTAAAAAAAATATAAAAATCAAGATATTATCTTGTTCTTTTAATCACTACATAATATAAAACAAAGTCGGTTTTTCTGTCCCTTTGTATGCTTAAATCTTTAAAAAACGGATTTTGATGCCATTTTCTTTATTAAAGAGTAATTCAAGAGGAAGGTTTTTATGTATATTACATGCATAATATAGTAGATAATAATTTTAGAGGTTTCTAATGTGATGTTTTTTACGCTTACATTGCAAACGCTGGCTATACCCGACGAGATAGATCAAAATAATGTACTACAGTATTGTACATCTTAAAAAGATCTACAAAAAAGTCCGCGATGGTAGGTATATATCTATCTCTTAGGGATAACCCACAATAACCATTTTTTTTTTTTTTTACAAGAAATAATGTCTTATTTACGAAGCGATTTTAAACAATACAGTATTAATCCTTATCCAATTAAGTACCTTAAATACATTGTGTATTTAATATAGATTAATATGACCCTTTACAGTATGTAATTTAAATTAATACTTTTGAAGATGTTACAGATTTTAAAACAAAGCGATTGTGGCGGTATCGGCCGGGGCCCGTTAGTTGACACTGCTCTCGATTTGTCGCTATCAGTTATTATCTAAACACAATACTTTATTATGAATTAATATTTTAAGGCTGTACGAAGTTCGCCAGGCCAGCTAGTAATACATAAATAAGAATTGAGATGATCATGACGCATGGCCTTAACCCTCTCTTGAGAAGAGACCAGAGTCAGCAGTGGAACACTATGGGTTGTTGATTTGATTTGAAGAATTGACAACGGTACTGAACTATAAACTGAATATATTTATTTTTATCTAATCTCACTTGTACTAATAGCGATAAGAGCTGTTCCAATTTAATTTTATCATCTCTATCTATTGGACAAAAAGGCATATCCATAAAAATGTTGAACATGACAACTTGTGCGTAATGTTGTTATTGAAAGAAATGATGTGGTTTCCGATGACTACGTAACTTTAGATCATAAGTAGGTATGGTGCAATAAAATGAAAGTTCTGCGGTCACCTCGTGTTAGGTATGTTAGAAATAATTGATTGTTTTGCCTACTAAATTGACTCTATTGATGGCTCGATGGAAAGCATGAGTATAATCCAGGAGTAGGGAAGGTAGCATGGTGACTCACACTATAGTGGCCTAGTGACCTAGGCCTAGAGATGCTTCTGCACCATTGGGCTGGGGCCTCCTGTCTCAGGCACCAACAAAATACGACAGCACAGATAACTCGAATTTTAAGTTGGTCTTCTGTGTGAGGGTGGTACTGCTCATCTCATTCATGTTGGTCTGCCTTGTTTGTCTAGTGGTTAGCGTATGCGACTGCTGATCAAGAGGTCTCGAGTTCATTTCTCGGGTCGGACCAATTATTTGTGTGATCCAAAAATATTTGTTTCGGACTCTGGGTGTTTTCTATGTATAATATGTATGTATTTACAAACAAAAAAAAGTGTTTATGTATTTATATCAGTTGTCTAGTACCCTTATTACAAGTTCTGCTTAGTGTGGGACTAGATGATGTTGTGTGTAAGATGTCCGAAATATTTATTATTATTATTTATATTTAGTTATTTATGTTGAAATCAGTGTGGCTCTACAGAACCTATGTAATTAAACTGAAAAATAAATTATTAAGTTATCCACAAAAGGGATGACGAGGAATTTGTCGTTATGTGAATTACAAGAGATAACTCTGGACAGAGACTTATTACATACATATTCATATAACGCTTTATATATATGTGTGAATAAGTAAAGAGCCAAGTTCTTAGCATTTATTTCCTTATTTAAATAACTGTACTTCCTAAGTATCCATGTAAGACTCTTGACATATACGGTTACTTAGGATGTAACATCCGATCTCCTGCAATATTCAAGATCTCAACAAACAACAAAAGAAACTATTTCTACCAAACTTCACTTTGTATAACACAAAACAAACCGAGAAAATCATATGTTCTCCAATGGCATGTATGTTATATTTTGTATCATCATCATCATCATCATCAACAGCCTTTAACAGTACACTGCTGGACATAGGCCTCTCCTTTAAAAGGAGGTTGTATCAAAGCCAGTAAAATTACCATTCACCGAGATAGGGATTGGAAATTCTTTGACTAATATTATAGTATAATGTCTTAAAGAAGGCATTGATAATGAAGGTGTAGTAAGAGAAATTCGAAGGCTTCGAAATAACGATAATAGTTGAAGTTACTGCCTCGTTGGTTTAGTGGTTAGCGTATGCGACTGCTATTCAAGAGGTCTCGGGTTCAAATCCCAAGTCGGTCCAAAAAGTGTTTTTGGGTTTTTCTAAGGAAATTCCTAATAGCAGCCCGGAGTTTGGAAGTTTGGCGGTGATTCACGCCCGTGCTTCGGAGAGCACGTAAAGCCGTCGGTCCCGGTTGTCATGAACATCTATGGCAATCGTTATTGGGAAGTTAGTGCCCTTAAATATACTAACAACTAGTTCAATCTTGGAATTTCAGTTCTCCCTTAGGGTTGCGGAGGTCCGATGCCAGTGACTCTGTGGAAAAACTGAAATTCAGGTAAAACCGGTTGAATTAGTAGCCGACCCCAAATAAACTTGGAAATAAAGGCTAGGAAGATGATGAGTTGAAGTTACTGAAGACATGCTGATTTGGATGTTAATAATCTCTAAACCAATGATGACATCATCTTGTCATAATTGGCAAACAAAACAGACACATACAACTCACGATTTGGTAATATTACTTAAATATACATATTGGTAATTTTTTATGTTGTGTTTTTATGTTAGCACTATTATAACTTCCCATTAACTAATTCGCACCAATTACACACATACAGTATATATTGAACTGTGTTGTCCAGCTGAGAGGATGAATCTATCTCAAGCATATATATCTGTACCTCAAAGGTATACAATAGTAACTTCACATTTTGTCGAAACTACGTTTATTTAATCCCAAAATCGATCAAAGTGGTGTGCAATGGGAGAGGCCTATGTCCAGCAGTGGACTGATATAGGCTGATGATGATGATACCATTCAAATCCTAAGAACCAGTTTAACATAATGGTATAAAGTATTTAATCCTACGTCGCCTATGAAAAGAGATATACAATGCACAAATATTTACAGAAGAGATATACAAATATTAACAGGGTATAGGATCTCAAATGATGTTAGATATTAGATGGATTTATCGTAATTATGTGTAATTCATTATACTTCCCTCTATTTATTATAAAAAATACAGCTAAGTTAATTACTCTGCCTTTATTATGACTTTCTCAAAATTACATTCAAAATTTCACTACGCGCATTTTTGCCTCTCCTGTAAAATTTGACTTTACCAACTTATTGTTGTATACCTCTAAGGTACAGATATATATGAGAGTACATCATGAAATAAACTAAACCATTATCACTTAACCAGTCCAGTAACAGCCATACGTGATACTCAGATCCTGAGAACATAACGAGATCTAAATCTGGCCACCATCCAATCAGGTGCGAAGTATGATCGGGAGTCGCGCGGCTAATGCTAATAATACCCGGCCGAAGCGGCGCCATTTATAGCATAACCAGAATAGCCGGCTAAACATACAGCTTGAATAGACATGAACGTTGGGACGGATTTAGAAACCGATGGGAACACCATTTACGGAGCACTGATAATAGAAACGGGAGAGCTAGACGATTAAAAATAACGATCAAACGGTATCTATGAACCTAATGGTCGAATACCCAAGACGTAGTACTTGTAACTGAATTTATCTCTTATAAAATTCTTATCTTTTCAAATTTGTAATTATAAATGTAGTAATATTTTAAGTTTTACAACCTACAAACACGCTAAAAAGTTTACAGAAAAATTGGAATAAACCTACAACTTTCTCAAACAAGAATTTCTATATCTGTGATGCAGTATCTGACACATGTGAGGCTATAAAGTTTTCAGTGAGAGCCATTGAGTCGAGTATGTCCGAGTTCGCTAACGAGCCAAAAACACTAGTGTCCAAATCTGGCAGCGGTTTGCTCGCGTCATTTCCGTTGCTGCATTATTTAAAGTCCGAACCCTTTTAGATTTCCGGCAAACCCGACTACGTATAAAGTCGTACGTAAAATCAAAGAACTCCTTCAAATCATTTAATTTTTCTGATACAATGTTAATATTAATACGTTATTTTTGCCTTTCTTCATATTTTTCTTTGGTCACTACTCAAAATATTATTAACAAAACAGTTAATTACAAAACATCTGTCCGAGACAGGCAGGCGATGTTCATGAAGTTAATTTTAGACGTTAACGCATAAGTCTCGCAACACTAATTGATATTGCCTAGCCAAAGCTTATTGTTTACATGTCACTACGAATAAAACTTACAAAGAAGTTGTTATATAAAAAAGAGTAACAGAAAATAGAGCAAAGATATAATTTTCTTTAATTTGCAAACGTAAATTCCGCCAACGAAAATACCGTTGAAGCAACTATTTATTAATCTGTGGTTGAAGTTTTAAACTGACATTTAGTAACGAATAAAGACGTGTTATGTTGTGAAGAATTATCTGAATGATAATCTTTGAGACATAGATAAGGCAGAAGTCCACCTGTTGTGTGTGAACACGTTGAAGCCTAGACCTTCAGCGTGGGCGGCCCACCTTGCGTGTGGTAGGTCGTGAATCGTGCTGTTACGGGGAGCTGCTTAACTTTATATTTTATTATAAAAAAACTTTGGATGTTAACTTAAAACTATTTGTAATGTTATTATATGTATTTAGGGTAACGATTCTAATTTTGAGTAAGAAGTCAACCACTGGACGTGAGTTTCACTATACAAAGGAGGTTTTGTTCCGTGAAAATAAATTCAGAAATGGAATCCAACACTCTTACGACTCCTCTAATTTTACAGATAGAATCGCTAACCAATAAAAAAATATAGAAATAAGATTTCTAAAGGCTTTTGATGTCTTATATGATCCAAATATTTGCGTAATCCAAAATCCATTTCAATAGTTATTCTTAGTACAAGTAGTAGTTATAAGTATGTATACCGAAATTGTAGCTATCAGAAACAACGCAAACTATTTCGATAGAGATAAATTGATTTAGTGTTTACGAGCGGAATATTCCCACCGTGGATATGTATCTAGATCATGTGCGCAGTACTTGGGCACAGAACGAGTTTGTTTGTTGAATATTAACAAGTTGCATCGCTGTATTTGAGGGATGCGATGCCCGCTATATAATACCTACACTGAACACTAATACAAAAGGAATGCGCATAATTATATTAAAGGTGAAGTTGAAAAGTACTAATGGGAGAAAGAAAAAAATTTACAATGAAAATTTCAATGATTGAATTCTCTTGTTTGTTAATTTTAGGTAGAATACATACTTATACACAGTCACAGTTTTTTTTTTTTCAATGTAGACGTTGAATGAAGAGAAGATACTATATTAAATTTCTTCATTTCATTGCAATTGTAGGAAAGAATTAACCTGTACCGAAGGAAAATTAAAGAATAAAAGCTGTAGTTCTTCATAATTAACAAATACTAAATTTTTACTACCTACTTTGAAGAATTCTCCGTATTTTTATTAGACAGTTTTTTTTGGAAAACATTTATAGTTATTGATTTAAATTTAATTTTAACCAGGGAACGCTTATTACGCACGAACATGCCAAAATAATACAATGGTTATTTAAATGGCCACAAGGTTGATTACATATAAAATATGTACAAAAGGCACGTAAAACGGCAATGTCGTGGTTCAAGATGAATGAACATTCATAAAAGTTACGTCGACAATTACTCAATGACCCGACCTCCATGGTACGTGTGAGCATTATCCAATGAAGGTTACTAGTCAGCTCTAGTACCCGCTGGTACCAACGTGGCCAACACTTCCGGAGAAACCTACACGAACGCCAACGTGACACGATTCCATGAGCTATATTTGCTCCAATGTTTGTTCAAACCGGCAGCTGCTGGTCAGTGCCGGTCAATTTCGGTGCTTGATCTGCTGACACTGGGTTATTGTTGCATCCTGCCTACGCAAATGAAACCAACTGCGGTCTTCTTATAACATAAGTGGAGTTTATTAATTTCTTCAAGAACGTATTTAGCTGTAGCATAGTCATAGCACATGCTTGTTTAAAGAAGTATAAACATTGCTATTAATTTGTCAATTTCGAATAAATATGGCTAAAAGCAAATGGCAAAATTTGTATAATAATAGGTGTATTAAAACGAAATCCATTATGTTTGCATGAAATTAAAGCCTGAAACTTATAAAAAGTCAACTAATCACAAAACTGACAGTAAAGTGTCATCTTTCTAACGCCTGAATGGCGTTAGAAAGATGACACTTTTGTTTGTTGAACCCGATCGGAGTTATACAACGCGATATGCATAAAACTAAAACCATTTATTTTAAAAAACAATGGTTTTTTTACACCTATAAGTAAAGATTCTCTGGACATAAATTGTAGATTCTAGATTGAATTGAGGACTCAATGAGCAATCATTGGATAATGTATGATGTCTAGGCGTATTTCTTTGCAATTACAAGCTGTTGGGAATTGAGGCAACTAAAATGTCATCTTAATAATCATCAATCATCAACAACCCATAACGTCCCACTGCTGGGCTCGAGTTCCCTCTCAGGAGAGGGTTAAAGCCATACGTCCCCACGCTAACTGACTGCGGATTGGAGAGTGGCAAGTCAGGTAAATCTTTACGTTGGATGTTTTTAAGCCGCCTGAATGCCTTCAAATAAGCTTCACGACTGCTTAACGTGACCTCCGAATCACGGAAACGCTGGTAACATATCCTGCCACAAACGGTCACCCATCTAGGTACTGACCACACCGTCGATACTTACCCTCCGCGATTGTTTCCAATCACCTATGATCTGACTATGATCGTAATCATAATTGCAAGAGATTTGTTAATTATTTCTTTTAATTCGATTTTTTTAATATAAAAGAGGAGTTACTAATAATAGAACATTATAACAAACATAACTCACAATTTTGACTTGACACTATAACATTTTGACAATTACGCAATTCACAAAAGAGTTCCGACTGTACTTTCACTTTGATGTTACAATGAGGAAATAAAAAAGAGTTACGTCTGTATAGCAACATTTTCGAAAACCAAGAGTATTTGGGTTTACCAGCGTGTTGTAATTAAATTTTGAATGTGGCAAGAACTGCTTACTATTCTATTTTATGTTTTGCCATAATATATTTTACCGATTATGTAATATAGAGAAATATTGTAACTTTTATTAAAATATTTTCGTGTCGGACAAGCGAGTTATGATGTACTGTTTTTCTATTCAATTCATATATGTATGTATATTATATGTATGTTTATTTGTATAGTTTGTAATGTATGTATATTTATTGTAATAAGTTTATATTTTATATGTAAGTATAAAATTGTAATTGTGTGTAATTATATTCATTAGCAAATGGTTGGTTCAAAAAAACATGCAAATTCAACAACTACTGTAAAACTATGTGTATAATTATAATAAACTTGACTGTGTGTATCTTTGTACATTGATAATTATGTACTATATTATCGTATTGTCTGACATTATTGACAACTTTGATTACCTTGCATCTTCAGTAACGTTGTTTAATACAGTGTCCAGAAAATCTTGTTTATACTTTTTCAACATCGTTTTTTGTCTTATTTAATTCGATTCTGTTAAATTTTGTATAAACCGAATTCTGTTTTTTTTCAAAACGTTTATAATATTAATTAGACAAGAGTTACACAATAGAATAGCAGTTTAAAACCACCAAGGTTTATTAACAGTCGATTGTTTTAAACAGAATCGGTTCAACTTTATACATTTTATAGGCAATCAATCATGATAACAATATTTTATTCGGTAAACAAGAATTCAACCTAGTTTGTACAATGAAAAACAAACTTTAATTTCATATAACAAAATACAAAATAAAAATTCACCATTTTTCACGGAATAATACGTCTAATATGCGATGGAGAAGCAGTCCATGGCAAGGACTCACTTCTGTTTCTTTTGTAGCAGGTGTTTGAGGAGGGGGTTAGTCCATTATTGGGAGGTGACCCATCTATTCATCATCCCACTACACCATAACACGGAGCGGAACTACTAATCCTGCCTCGCGCAATTAAAGTTCTCTAGTATAGTTGTATGCTGACCTCTATATTTTAGAGGATCTTTAACCTCTTTTTGCTATTTGTGGGACAGGACATTCACAGTAAGTTAAATCATTTGATTGCTACATAATAGTATTTATAAGAAAAGGGGAAAAGTCATATTGTAGTAGTATGTAACTGAGTGCTTTACACCGTTCCTACGATAAATACAAATCATTCAAAGTAAGGAGGAGTAAATATAATAGTTTGTGTGAAGGTCAACACATGTCCATTCTCATACTGTTGTAGATAGTAATGAGGGGCAATTATGAGGCGACTTGACCTCCGAAGTGTTCTGAAGGTGAGGGTTGTTTACATAAAGTAGGGGTCGTCTGAAACATTTACAAGTTCTTTAATGATGGAGTTTCTGAAAACATTTTAACTAGGTATCGTGTTTCATCTGATAAAATTACTTGCCCTGACTGACTGCCTCATATATACAGATTAAGGATAGAACTATTTCCTAAAACTTCGGAAGCTGATGCGTTTTACGTTGTAAGAAGCTGAAGAAAGGATTTTTGAAAATTTTACTTTTGCGGTAGCAACGTACGGGATAGTGAATAAATATTTCGGACATCTTACACACAACTTCATCTAGCCCCAAACTAAGCAGAGCTTGTATTATGTGTACTAAACAACTGATATAAATACATAAACATACTTTTTTTTTGTAAATACATACATATTATACATAGAAAATACCCAAACTCCAAAACGAATATTTGTGGATCACGCAAATTTTTGGTCCGACCCGGGAATCGAGCCCGAGACCTCTTGATCAGCAGTCGCATACGCCAACCACTAGACTAACAAGGCAGTAGTAGAGTTTTTAATAAGAAATAATCGCGGGCAGCCGTCTACTTGTTTGAACATGTTTTCATCGAAAAATCATGCAATTTAAAAGTATGTACGTAATGTTTCAGAAAACAGACAGTCGTCATTTGGTAGTCTAACAAAAACTAAGTAAAACTATGAATAAAATGAAATGAATTTTAAAACCATAAACTTTAAAGACGAAACGAATGCACCATGATAAATACTCAATGACATTTCAGCTAACACAGTAAATTGTTATTCGTTATCAGACTATAATTTGAATGAGTCGAGTCTAGACGTTACGACTATAATTTATATGTTTACTTTTGTTTTAAAAATAACACATCTGCAGTACAATACAATACATTAGATAATACACTGTGACATCAGCACTCATTACAAACACTTCTAGTTGGTGACAATGTATCTATTCTTGTTATTTGTACGTTCATTACTAAACTTAAGTATTTGTTAATGTTATATTTGACGTAGCTGTTCTATTTTAATAAGAGCGAATAACTATTAGGAGAAAACACTTTTCAACTATCTGTTATTGGGGTTAACTGTATTTAGGCTTTCGAGAATTTTACACATACTTATGTTTTTTACTGTATACGGAACTTGTTCGCGATAAAACGGGTGACCACGAGCGGTATAACCATTTTAAAACGTCGGAAATTAGAAGGTATCGTAACCTTTTTAATTTTATCGTGAATAAGTCCCGTATACAATAAAATACATGAGTATTATTGTGGTTATTTTGAATAATTTTTTGGTAAAAATTGATGGATAAAACAGTCAGGTACTATTTTCTCACACGTGTCTGTGATAAGTGATTTTTATCGAGTCTGATACCACCACATGAGTATAATTTACACCTCAAATATTTGAATGAAAAATCATAAAACCGTTTAGGCTAAAAATCCTGCAAAAAATCTTTACCCATCCGTTCACTAGGAAAACATAAACCCCTTTTTGATATCCCCATTAAACACACACAAATAAAGCCATTTATATTTGTTATAAATCCCTCGTGGGTTACAAGATAATCGCTCGGGACAAGTCCAATATTTTACCTTTTACAATTACTATTGAATAAACAAATACGGTCGTACTCCGGTAAGCGATACAACATTTGTGAGCCAATTTCCTGGAGCACCGGCGTGGTGTAAACACACCGCCCACAATACACCACAACGAGTAAAGGTCAAGGAGTAATATCAGCACCCACACTCCGATCCAAATGGAATGAACGATATTCTGTTAGGATTACATTATGTAGGAGCCCACGCAACGCCGAATGTTGGTGAAAATCTAATATATTTCGCATTAGAGAATCATTTTTTTCTGCTTTTTCATCTTGAAAGCTCATTTGTTTAACTTAATCATCTAAAATAACGTGGAGACAGATTGGGACTGAGAATGTACAAAATATGAAATAGGAATATTGAAGTCTGTTATGATTTTATAAAGGACTAGGTGACCCACACAACGTCGCCTGTCTTCTATTGCCCGTAGCGTGATGTTATACCGCGGCAGCAAATTGTTTGCCATAATATAAAAAAGGTCTTACATAAATAAAAGCAAATGCACTTATCGCCATTGGTGGCATAAACAAGCACACGTGAGTAGCCACATACAGGCTTTGAAGCATGTGTTGTGTTGCTTAATCTTTTAAAAACCTTTAAAAAAATAACTGGCCAAAATATAAAGGTGAGCTAACCTTAAAAAATAGACACATGCTGTCACGAACTTTTTTTTTTAACCTTTTAAAGGGCAACAATTCTATCATACATTTTTGCGAAACTTTAACCGATTTTAAAACTTTCTTCATTAGTGTTCTACTTCCATTGGTGTTAGCGCAATGACAAATAGACTATCTAACATTGAAATATTTTTACAAACCGGACCAGTACTTTCTGAGATTAGCGCGTGAAAACATACAAACTCTTCAGATTTGTAAAATTAGTATAGACTTCGGGTCAAAACATTATCACGGTCAAATTTCTCTAAGAATAGAATTCAATGTTAGACTTCCTGCACCATTACGGAAGCTTATTTTAATGGTGAAGAAAAAAACCACTGCACTAATTTTATGGTTCGTCAATTTCAAATTGTCTGAAACTCAATTCCAGATCATTTCCGTGACAATAGACTTGGAAGTTTGAACCATACCAAAAATATAATTTTGTCTATTTTCGTTTATGGTTTTTCTTTTTATCAGCTTTGTAATTGAAGAAGATCACAATAGATTTTATTTGAGAGGAAAAAAAACAGGAAAAAGAAACTAAATAAATGAACAGATTGTAGGTACTTAATATTGGTTTATTAAATCATGAAACAAACTAAACTGTTAAAATTACAGTTCGAATGATATAAACATATTATTCCTTTAAAAGATTTTACTACTAAGACAAGTTAAATCAGATTAAAACTTAATTTAGTTAGCTCAGTAGCGGTTAATACGGAAAACAACTGTAAATACGGAAACAAGAAGTTACACAAAAGATGCCAAGGATGCTTGCTTTTTGTGAGATCGTTCACGCTCTAACGCCCGGGATAGAAATTTACGCATGGATGTGTAACGAACTCGATAAATAGTTTACGAGAACAATTCAAGGACAAATGAAAATAGAAATTATAGGTTCCTTATGAAACGGAGAAGTAAAAAACGCAATAATATAACTAACTAGATGCTAGAGAAAATACACAAATCTATTGGAAAACATGAGTCAGTTTAAAATACGTCCACAACAATGTTTAACAGCAAAAGGTAGTTCCTAATACAATTGCAGTACATAAACATCCTGATATTTCCCTCTTACTAAATCATCTAAATAAATAACTTAAACATTCCAACTCTAAGTTTTCCAATTAACCTTCAAACGGGGCGTGAAAAAGCATCTCACTAAGCCGCCATACTTTATTGTCTGGTATAGTATAAGTGTGGTGAAGGTCTTCGTTGGTCTAGTGGATAGCGTATGCGACTGCAAATGAAGAGGTCTCGGGTTTAAATCCCGGATCGGTCTTAAAAGTGTTTTTGGGTTTTACTTAGGAAATTCCTAATAGTAGCCCGGAGTTTGGAAGTTTGGCGGAGATTCACCACACCTGTGCCTCGGGGAGCACATAAATCCGTCGGTCCCGGTTATCATGAACATCTATGATAATCGTTATTGGGAAGTCAGTGCCCTCAAATTTACTGACAACTAGTTCAACCTTCGAATTTCAGTTCTCCCTTAGGGTTGTGAAGATCCGATGCCAGTCGCTCCGTTGAAAAACTGTTATTCAGATAAAACCTGTTGAACTAGTAGCTGACCCCAAATAACATTGGGAATAAGGCTAGGAAGAAGAAGAACAATAGTATAACAATGGTGGCCCCTGCTCTTGGATTCATCTCATGCTTTCCATCAGGCAGGGTAGAATCACTTTGGTAAGCTAAATAAAAAAAAAAAACTATTCTATGATTTTAATCACCTCCTTTGGTATCAACTTAATAGTATAACATACGGGTATATACAGAAAAGTTCAAAGATTATAGCTAATAGTGGATTTAATAGATCAGTTGGTACTTGATGGAAAGCTCGTCAAGAGTCCACGGAAACAGTATTATTTCCTTGAATTGTTTGTTCCAGGATTAGTCAACTAAGCCATCAATTGTTTACCTACGTAGTTTGACGTCAATGTGGTCAAAAGATATTGTTATTCATGCAATGTTACTATTTGTTAAACTCTTAAAACACTGAGAACAATTTTGGTTGTAGACTATTTTGCCTTTTTAAATAATCATAACAAATGTGGTGTCATAAAAGAATATATAAAAATAGTTAATTTCTTGATTTACTTATTGTTTGTTACTGTTTTTCAGTGAGTAAGTCTGACATCCTCAAGGTACAGATAAGTGGTGGACTTTTATCTATATTTAAGATGTTCGTGTAGTTTTAAATTCAAAGGTTTCATGTTCACTGAGTGGAGTGTCCTCCTGCCGAGAACTCTCTAACAACAGAACCAAAACTGAGAACCCTCCAGAAAGACAACCCGTATTAGTAATATAACCTTTTTTGCGGGAGACTTTACAAATATACATGAAACGAGAACACGCAAACTCAGAACAACAAATTGTTACCACACTATGAGGGATTTGAACCCACAATACTCAGCGCAACAGAAAGAATCGTGGCGACCGCTTAAACTACTAGCCCAACTGTGCATTCATTACATTTATGTTATAGGTATTAAAATCTATAATAGGCATAATAATACTCAATTCATTGAGGATGGGTGTTGATTGAAAACAAGTCAGTCACAACAGGATAAATATTAATAAGTTTAGAGAATAATAACAGAAAGAGCAAACGGGAATTACTAGTATTTGAATCAATGAAAACATTTAACAAACATTGTGTTCATAGACATAAGGATTTTCTAAATGTTTGAGAACTGACGAGACTAAACTATTACACATATCATTACGCCTTTTGACGTCGTCAATCGAATACGGTGTAGACACAGACGATTGAGGACGAACCACGATCCTGCAATATAAATAAATAATTCGGACATCTTACACACCACATCATCTAGTCCCAAACTAAGCAGAGCTTTTATTATTGGTACTAAACAACTGATATAAATACATAAACATACTTTTTTTGTAAATACATATTATACTAGAAAATACCCAGACTCCGAAACAAATATTTGTAGATTACACAAATATATGGTCCGACCCGGAAATCGAACCCTAGACCTTTTGATCAGCAGCCGGATTCGCTAACCACTAGACCAACAAGGTAGCTATAATATAGTTCGCGCCTATAAAATATCTGCAGCAGGTTTCGTTCATTGGACATTCAAAATATTATCATCAATCGTCATTATTCTCAACACCCTATACTAGATCAATGCAGGACATAGGTAGACTTGTGGTGTCATTGGCCAGAAACTTATGGAGAGGCTTAGAAATGAGGTTTTGTAATACTATACAACACTGACTAAACGGGTTGGTATAGGTTTTAAGATTTACTTCTCTTTATTGAAAAGTTTATTTTTTAAGGCATACTATTCAAAATCATAAGTACCTACTATTAGCATGTTATGCAAAAGTGCAGTACAGTAAAACGTTGAATGAAATGATTCTTTGTTACCAACCAATGAGTATTTACATAAATGTATGACAATTATTTTTAAATTGATTTATTCAAAGAAATCAAAGACGATCTAGATATAACAATAAAATCACGTCCACAGTGTACTACCATCAGAACTCTCTCGTCTAGACGGAGTTCCGCAATTATTTCTGTCACAAATTCATTTCGAGCGTGCGTCATTCGCTCCTGACGCAATGAACCGAAAAAAAAAGACAATTATCCCTCGGGAAATGCACTCCATCATTAAAGTTTTAATATATAAGAAAAGATAATGTAGATATTCAGACAGAAAGAAATAATAATAATAACTTTATTGTTCACCAGGTAATTACAAAGTACTTAAAACTGTATGTTTACACTACACTACACTACATATTTAATTATTTATTAAAACTTCCTGCAGAGCATATTACACAAGGCGGACTTAACGCCACAGGCGTTATCTTCCAGACAAACCTTTGGGTGTTGCGAAGCTGTTTGTGGCAGGTGTATAAGGGGACTAGTAAAACGACAGACTAAATTAATTAATTTCAATATATGGGCGATTCTCTGTAAACTCGTAATCGGCTGTCTAGACCGAATTTTTCAAGACGTTATTAAATGATTTAAAAAAAACCAACTCCTAATGAAACTCTAATTCCGAAACTTTACGGACCCTTTGTTTTTAGAACCATAACTATTTTCAGTTTTTTTCTAGACGCGATAGAAGCTCTAAAAATACAGTCCCCTGGCTGTCCCCATCACTGTATTTCCACCTAGAAATGAGATTTACGAAGAAGTGAGTGATAAATGAAGTATTAGGAAGTCAATATCATTAAGAAGATAAGTTTATGATATTAATTTCGTAAAACAAGGTTTTATTACGAAATTTATTTAATTATTAGACTCCTGTAAACTTTGTCCCTAGAATTTTTAAACAGTCCCCTGCCAAATATTTAAATTCATAATTAAAAACAACTATCATATTTACGATAATTTTTTTAAGTCACACTAAACGTAATAGCTTTGAAGTTAGCAACCTTGCCGAATGCGGCGTTGATATGCCATTTTGTTAAGTGTCACAGCGTCATTTGTGAGGTGAACAAGCGCTTGTACCGCTACCACGCACAGTCCTCTGGCAAGTCATAATATGTATTTTAATTACTTTAATAATATCCAGATAAAGATTATTGTTGCATTATTTATGTCTCAATTGATGGGTATATTCTTAAAAAACTATTTTATATCAGTTTTGTAAATATTGTGAAATTTAGCCGAAAAACACAGTCCCCTGGCAACAGTCCCCTGTCTGAAATTGCAGCAAATTTTCCAGTGCTAGTCTACAGCAAAGAAAAAAAGAAGCCAAATAGCGACGACAGAAGTTTAACAGGGAAAGAAATGAAAAGATCGCACGCTTAGAGAAAAAACTTAAGAAGTACAAAAAAAATAGCGAGATTAGAAAGAAAAAACAAAAAGAACGTTGAAGATACGCCTAAGAAAAAGTGTTGAAAATGTTAGACGAGCCTGACCAAAGAAAAGAACAGGGGCCTGTGTATTTTGTATAAGTAGTCAAGAAAGCGTTGTTTGGCGACATTAGTAAGCAGTTAAAAGAAAATTATTCCACATTGAAATGTACCAAAGAGAGACAAATCTTTAAAAAACTTGTAACTGGTAGTGTTCTTTAAAAGTACAAGCACTGGATACCTAAAGAAATAAAGTCGTTGTCTAGACCCGGCAAAAAATCTAATCTCATTGGCTTAGAAGTACCTAAAGCTAAACGATGTAAAACACCTGATATTTATATAGAAAGTTGTTGTTTCTGTTCACTTTTCATAAAGAAGTTTTATTTATTATTGATGCGAAAATATTTCATAAAAAGAATAAATAATTGATTAATGTAATATGACTTTTTTCTAAAGTACAACAGTCCTCTGTCTGACTTAACAGTCCCCTGTCATGATTTTTTGGAAAATCGCTAATAACTTGGAAAATATAAATAATTTCAGTGGGCCTCTTTATATACTTAAATAATAGTTTATTATCTTCGAAAAGGAACACAGTTTTTTAGCAAATGTTAAAAAAAATTGCCAGGACAGCATTTGTATGGGACCTGTACGAGCTTACAGAGAAATGCCCATATATATATACATACACACACACATCCTAGCACACTAGCGACACTCCAGACTATTTTACTTCCAAAACAACTATTTTAACACACAAATACACAGTTTAACACACAACAATTTTTCATTATTTTGTTCTTAATATGGTGTGTAAATAAAGAGCTATCTATCTATCTATGTAGATACAATTGGCGGCATTATCACTCGGAGGCAATCTCTTACAGGCAACCATAGGACGGAGAGGACCCGATATGGAGAAAGTGTAATAATACATGTAATAATAATAAATAAGAAGTTGCAGTACTTTATTATTTTAATTCAAAAACTTTGAGTATATTTAGTTCTAAAGAAACTAATGATAATAATACAAACAACATATCATAAGAACACTTCCCAAACAAGTTAGACTTTTCAGGCATACTTATATACATTTTATATTAAAACATATAATAGATAATTTACATTTAGAATCTAGATTCGTGCTTAACCTACTAATATCTATAAAATTAAAATGCCAATTTGCAATTTCAAAATGCAAATAAAATTACCTACCTACTTAATAGGTCTACGTAATACCTAACTACTTATTAGGTCACCGTTAGATTTTTATGTCCGTCTGTCAGTTATTCCAGCAAATCTCTGGCCCTGGGTGAAAACAGAACATAAAATAAATGTGTTCTTATTTTTTTTTTTTAAGAGCTTGACAAAGTGACTTTACTCTGGCAGATGGAAAGCAGGAGCAGAATCCAAGAACACAATGCAGCATGGGTAACCACACTGGCGGCCTAGTGGGATGCTTCTGCATATTGGGCCTCCGGTCTCGCACCCACCAACGAAATACAACAGCAAAATAACTGTTATTTTCAGGTTGGTCTCTAGGTAGCACCGACCCGATTGAGCCGGCCCATTCGTGGTGAAATAATTTCTAAATTGATACAAACTAACCGGTTAATATGATATATGCAAATGGTGTCACTTGGACCATACCCGATGTTACCTATCTGATGTCAAATGGTTTATTTATAGTACTGATAACGATCTTATCGAAGGCCACGACAAAATCAATAACATACATAAAAATTGATTATATTCAATTCAAATTAAGACTTGACATTTGATTATTATTGGCAAGAAGTTTATCTTTGATCAAAATTAATTAGATGAGAGATTGTACTAAATTAAGTGATGTACTTATATTAAAAAAAACGATTTCTTATTTAAAGGATTACCTACACTTATCGAGTCAATCGTCATAAGAATAATATTCGGCTTTAAGTGATCTGGGTTTGAGTCTAGAGACTGACTGAGAAAAAACATAGGTTACTTTTTACCGCGTTGACCGAAATACACGCAAGACATTTTCTTATTTAATGTTTTTAAAGATATTTCCCAAAAAAAGAAGATGGACATTTCTAAAGTCAACTACCATTATTATAAAACGCTTCTATCCACTAGCATCACTCACATCAATGTGTACTTTTAACAACGACCCATTAAAGAGCTATACAATAAAGAGTCTAAAGAACAGTATAACTTGTACGCACCTCTTACCTCTTACTCAAGGAGGATCCGGCATAGAGGTCAGTGGCCTACAGCCGCGCCGGTGCGTCTACCTCCTGGACCTACACCGAGACAGGTTCCGCGTAACGGACACCGAGACCGTGTCAATCACGATAATTATTTAGCTCCTCGCGACGAACTAACATGTGCTTGTACTATTTTAACTTTTTATTCGAAAAAACTAACAAACAGACTTGAGTGTCACATTTATTCGATTATAAAAGAATCCGTTTGTAAATTAAAAATACAAGATTTTAACTAAGTGATTATGAAATTATTTAAGGCACCTACATTTTTTTTTACCGCGTAATCTATGGAACGGCTAGACAGATTTTGAAGATACCTTCACTGATAGATTGCTTTTGATATAAGGAGTAACTTAGGACACTTTTTTAGAGTATCT
Organism: Phragmatobia fuliginosa; assembly: GCA_932526445.1. NCBI lineage: Eukaryota > Metazoa > Arthropoda > Insecta > Lepidoptera > Erebidae > Phragmatobia > Phragmatobia fuliginosa. The sequence goes on along the minus strand of OW052067.1, from coordinate 21,921,331 downwards.
TTGCTTCGCAGAATTAGGCGGACAACAGCGCGGGACTCAGTTAATATGAGTACATATAATTATTATACTTGTACAATTCAAGACTGAATAGAAATATCACTACATATTATAATACAAAGTCGTCTGCCGCTTATGTCTATCTGTTCGCGATAAACTTTAAACTACTGCATTGTTTCATACGAAGCCCAAAATCGATCAGAGTGGTGTGCAATTGGAGAGGCCTATGTCCAGCAGTGGACTGCGATAGGCTGATGATGATGATGATTGTTTCATGCTCTGCATGTTGCATGCTTACTATTTTCATGCTGTTTTCAGCAGTGGAGAGATTGATTCTCGAGGAAGGCTTTAAAATGAATTTAAATATCTACCCGCGCAAAGTCGGGGCGAGCCGCTAGTACATACATAAATTCGAAATACAACTGCTTCTGACACAGTCGGATAATAGAATGATTTTCAAAACGTTTCGCAATTCTAACAACGCTTCTCATGACCCGTATAGCTTTCTACTCGTAAACAAAGCCGTTGTCAACGAACTCAATTAACTACTGTTAACTTGTCAATGTCTAACTACTTGTACACACCGTGAAATCGATGAATGGCTCATAAATTATTACTTTATAATTAACGGAAACATCTTGGGAATAAAGGTATAATGGAATAGGTATTATTTGTATTGAAATAGCTTTGAAACACCGAATTACGTGTTTGTGGATGGGTTCAACTAATGTCACACCGATTACAATAGATGGCACAATGATAGAAATGTGAAGGAATACATCTAGGACACAAAATTAGCATCGAGAAAGGTTCACTGGATGCTGGAATACAAGCGGATACAGCTGGGTTGGGGTGCTTTCGGCAAACTCAAAGACGTGTTCAAATCGCAACTAAAATGGCAATGGTCCGGACATGTCTCTAGAAGGAACGATGACAAATGGAGTCCTATTCTGGCGACCCCGAACAGGAAGTCGAAGTGTTGGTAGACCAGCTGCCATGTGGTCGAACAATATGAAAAAGACGGCAGGCCCGACCTGGACTAGAAACGCCCCATCCAGGAGTGAGTGGAGATCTATGGAAGCAGAATATATCCAACCTAGTATACAAATATGCTGAGAATAGTCCATCGCTGGATGGGCTTCTCTATTTCGAAGTTGGTTTAAAATTGAAAAATTACAAATAACATAAGAATATTTTTAAAGTAACGGCTCCGTAGTGCATACATACATAACCTTCATATAAACAGTGTGCACATGGTAGTGAAGTTTACATGACGACAGACACGTCATCCTTATTTATCGGCTTAACATTGATGGCATTGTTTTATTTACAAATAAGTATTGGCTATTTAATATTTTTCGAACTGGAAAAAAATAGAGATGAACTGAGACTGTAAATCAGATAGATCCACGCGGCCAAGGTATATGTTACCTACCCCAAATCTCGGTAAAAAAAAACTACTCTAACTACTGTGGTTCAAAGAGGTCGGGTTCAGTCGGGAAGAAGTCACTAGAACAGGTACACTGGATGCCAGGGATTATGAATAATAGGACATACTGACGTAGTGTGACTAATAGAATAATAGAACACACAATTAACTAGTAGTTTTCGCATCGCAACCAATCCAGAGCCAATAAATGTACTTAGAGGTTTATAAGGCCGATTACCATAAACAGTAACATTGGCATTGCAGAAACAATAAATTAAAATTCCACCTTATAAACTGTGGAACGTTAGTTAAACAACATGAATAGAAATATCGTATTTCTCTAACAAAGAACAACTTCAAATAAGATTCCTTTCTTTTACTTATTTATTGGCTGCCAAAAAGACGGCAATCCACACAATGGCGGCCTAGTGAGATGCTCTTTCACGCCCTCGACCACGGCGTTGAACCTGACCAAATTCTCACTACCCTATTGAGAGACCTATAACTGAATACCCGTTCGAGCTCAACCACAAGTTCCATTCGTTTGCCCAAAATATCGCCCATGAACTGTGCTATCGTCGTCGTCTTTGTTCCTGTTACAAACTACGCAAGAAATTGGAGATTTTGTTATTATTTTGCATCGTTTACTTTTGTTATGAAAAACAGAGCCAGTATTAGCTATGTTGGCTCTTCAACCAGCAAACACATTATTCATAAACTCACATCTATATGCCCAATAAATTGACCTACTACAATTTTGGTATATATATAGGACATACATGTTAAGGATTGAACGGTAATAAAAACTTACGAACTCGATGGGAAAATTGAGAATTCAACATGAAAGGAAAAGTTGGAAAGGGATATAATGAGAAACCGCTCGAGTAGTTTAGGGTAGTATGTTTTCAACTCGAATGTTTCCGGGAATTCTGAATCTTTTGCTAAATACGCTACTATCCTAAAAATTTTGTGAGTATGTATCGAGTACTCGAGACTCTTTTGACTACTGACTACTACTGACATTCTAATGACTACTGAAGGTATTTAGATTAGCTTTTCAAGTGAATACAGCCTACTTTTTATCGCGATAACCAATAGACTAAGTACGGAAACCGCCCAGGAAAACTAACTAACTTACCAATACGTCGAGGACCACCTGTAAAAGCTAATTAATACATTTAAGACAGCAAAGATTTCGATGTAACAGCGTCAGGAGCGTAATCAAACATACAATGATGAAAATAAATTAATCTTTTGTTGTCAAGACAATCATAAGACACGTGTAAAGCTTATCAGGGCGGCAGGCTATGCCAGGTCTTTTAAATATACACATTTTGCTTACATAATAAGGCAAAATACACGAATCAAATTTTATCAACATAATCAGATAATTGAAACATATTCTTATCGGAGATTACAAAAATAGAATATTTTATCGTTACCTAGTGCATGTGTCACCACTTTTTTAACATAATCCTAGTCCAAGGTTTTTAAGATATTACAGATAAGAATACATTATGGTATATTTGAAAAATTGGTGCAATTTTAGAACAAAGTTAGAAATCAAATGTAAGTAATATTTCTGCAGACAGATTCAGAACGGTCAGTCAATAATGTTGAATAACAAATTGGAGACCGTTTTTGCTTTTTTCGGAAGACGGTCGCCATTTCACCTCATCCACAGTTTTTTATTATTAAATCAATAAGACGACAACTTGAAGACTAGAAGACTTTGTAATTAAACACGTTAAATACTTGACATACGCAGAAACTGCTGATATTATTCGGCTGGTTGCCATCTCATCAAAAGAATTCTTCTGGATTCTGTTCATGCTTTCCATCAGGCAGGGCAGAGTCATTTTGACAGCTAATATATAAAAAGAAAAACAAAAGAAGAAGACTAACAAATTGATGATGTTGGTTCATTCTTATTATTTGAAGTGTTATTTTTCAGGCACTTAGAATGAAATGCATAATGAGTATAGTTAAAAGGAATCCATTAGATAGCTCTAGTTATGTGTATCTCGCGTTGTATTAGCCCACTGAATGGCGTTTCATACTAAAAAACTTTTCTGTCAGTTTTGTGATTAGTTGACTCAATTTCAGACTTAAATTTAAAGCAATAACAATGGATTTCTTTTTACTACACCTATTATTATCTATACTAACATCTATCTGATAGGCATTCGCGACTAAACTGCTCAAATGATTTATAAGAAAATTAGTATGGAGATATTGTGTTTCTTGAGATAGGAGATAGGCTATTCTTTACCGCAATAACCGAAATACAAAACGCTGGTAGTTTATAACGTCTAGGGAAAAAGCTAAAATCTATAGGTACCTTTATTAATAAATATATGAAGCAAAAACTTTTCACTTCTTTTGAAAGAATATGAAATTAGGCACAGTTAAAAGTTAATATGAAAGGGGAAGTGCAGAATGTAGAACAATAAAATAAGGCATAAAAAAACAAATTAATTATGGTGGTTGGACTAAGTAGATAGACTAATAATACTAATAGACTATATAGATGGCTGGATAGATAGATGGAGGGATAGATGGCCATTTAATGAATATGTAATAAATAAAATATGTATATCTACGATTCAAAGTTTGCAGTCATAACGATTGTATTGTTTTATGAAACTTCAACGAATCTAATCATCGAGAAATTTTGTATTATACCTACCTACCTACGCTTATGTTTTTTTCTTTTCATTTTCAATAACTTCTTGTCTACGTTATGTCCATAACATTACATCTTTTGTATTTAGGATAATCGTCAGGTCATCTACTACTGTGGAGGATTGTTTCAAAGTGTATTGGAGCTTTCTGTATTTTTTTGTTATGATGAAAAGATAAATTATTTCTAGTTAAAGATGCACCAACTATAACATTTTAATGTTTTAAGATGTATTCACAATAATAACGATAAAATAAGACATCACGTAATTCGCAACAATATCGAGGGAGAAGAATGATAACAGAGTAAACGCGGATACGACGTCTACAGTTGCGCACACGCATATGATGCACGACACATACAGGCACGCACACACAAGCGGCCCGGACAAAAATAGCATCACCGATAGCGCAAACACACCAACACACGCCCACACCTTGTACGTGAACTGTAATAAAAACATACATACACATACACATCGCGCTATGAATAACACTGAAATTGAAATGGAATTGTACGAACGCCCAGATTATAAGGTTTACCAACTATACATAAATTCGACAAAAACTGCGGGGTGAAGGAGGGGGAGGGCCAAAACACGGTCAGAGTGAAAGCCGTTTTCGACCATCAACTACATTTTGCATACCGTGATAAAGCTAGGCACACAAGACAATATGTGTGGGACCTCTTTATATCGAGTACCGGTTCGGTCTAGTTCCAATTATAGGAGCGCACCGCAATTCTATGTCATGCAGCCTATCGAGGAATGTGGATCTGCTGCGTTGTCGCCTTATGTCGAAGCGGACTCACCTAAATTTATGACATACATGGCCTGGGAGCGCTCGAGCCTCCGCGCGTGCTCCACGGCCGGGTATAGTCCGCCGGAATCCACTTTTAAAGCACTAAAAAACTGTAACACAAACAAGAACCACTGCGTCAAACGCAAGCATCTTATGTGGGCACTGACACTTGCCGTCAAACGGCACCGAACTAATCGTAGTAGGATACTCGATGGAGCGACAGGTGAGCTCGAATCGCGGTCGAACACTGAGCGAGCGAGGCGCAGCGCCGCGGGGCGGTCGAGGTGCGGGTGACGCGGACGCACTCTACATCGTACAGCCGCGCCAGCGCATTACAGCGCTTTAGCAGTTACCAGTGCTCACGCATCGACAGTTTCACCAAAACGATTTACATTTTGGCAATAGTAACTGCACAAAAAAATACGAATTTCCACGAAAATTATTTCAAGCGAAATTGGAGAAAAGAGGCATATTTCACTTATAAAATCGAGTAGCATTTTGAGACGTCGACATTCAGGAGACAGTCAGTTATTGTCTGGCTAATAATAAGGATATCAAAGCTGAGAGTGGCACGTGAGTTCAAAGTTTTGAATCCGCCATGACGCAATACTTGATTAATTTAATTTGTTTAATGTTCACAAAGGTTAAGACATGACTTTATGAGCGACTAAAAAAAACTATACATCTATTCAAAAATGGTAATAAACCTTTATCATCATTTCAAGGATAGCAGATTACGACGAAAGCAAAGGTGAACACTGTCACAAACATTTTAACGATAAAATAGACACAAGAAATAAATAAAGAAAACGCGAAGCGAACACTAATACAGTTTTACGTGACCGTAATGAAGAATCAAGTAACGTTACGTATATTACGGTAAGTTCCCAACAGGAAAATGTTGACACAAAACATTCTGCGAAGTATATCGCAAAACAAGTGAAGTTTAGAGATGGAGCTAGGAAAAGCTCTGTTTTGATTAGAGAACCATATTAGAACCACGCTGATTTCAGAACGAATGGGCATGCTCGATCGGAACAATACTACCCTCACACAGAAGACATCCTAATTGTGTCAGCATTCTTGCTGTCGTATTTTATTGGTGAGTGTGAGACCGGAGGCCTAATCATTCTGCATCATTCTCCTGATCTCCGGGGGCCGGAAGAATTATGCAGAAACATCTGACCAGATCGCCATAGAATGAATCACCATGTTGCATTGCCTACCCTCACAATAAGGATGGTGACCCTTACGCTTGGATTCTACTCTCTTTCCATCAGGCAGAGTAGTCACTTTGGTAGACTTACATATATGTAAAAAAAAACTTAAATGATCGTGTTTTAGAAACCCCGCTATGGTGCTCTCATTTTTTGCTTGGAAGTAGACTCACTAAAGTTCTATAATAGAGGCTTATCAACGTGACTTATTAGTAACTAGCTGACCCGGCGAACCGCCTTAGAATATTAATTCATATTAAAGTATTGTATTTAGATATTAACTGATAGTGACAAATCGACAGCAGCGCCAACTAACACGCCCCGGCCGGTACCGCCAGAATTGCTTTGTTCCTGCATTTTAAATCTGTTATATCTTTAAAAGTATTAATTTAAATTACATACTGTAAAGGGCCATATTAATCTATATTAAATACACAATGTATTTAAGGTATTTAATTGGATAAGGATTAATACTGTGTTGCCTATAATCGCTTCGTAAATAAACCATTATTTATCGTAAAAAAAAAAGGAATGGTTATTGTGGGTTATCGCGGACTTTTTTGTAGACCTTTTTAAGATGTACAATACTGTAGTACATTATTTTGATCTATCTCGTAGGGTACAGCCAGCGTTTGCAATATAAGCGTAAAAAACATCACATTAGAAACCTCTAAAGATTTAAGCATACAAAGGGACAGAGAAAGCGACTTTGTTTTATACTATGTAGTGATGATGCAAGTACAATTTACAACCACGGGTAGCTGTCGTGAGCGCTACGGAGTGTGTGCGCCCTCTGTTGACAACAAAGAGAATATCAGGGTTCCCACACATCACTCAGGAGCCATCTACAAGACGTAGGTTGTCCAAGGTACGTCGCGGTTTCATTCGAGGGTATATCTGGTTCCTCGGCTCGTAGTACCCGAGACAGCGTGCGGTTTTAGTCGGTTCAAGTCCGATATAGCAACCAACTAGTGGTATCCGCGGGGATTTCCGCACATTCGTGCGAAAATTCCCCGAAAAAAAATGGTGGACTTAGTACTGGTTTTTTAACTTAGAACAGATCTTTCCTTGCCCAAATATACAACTAAAATGTTTTCGATGTATGCAATGGCCTCATTAGATCAAATAATTCATGAAAGCACCCACTTATATGACTATAGGAAGGAACTAGCATGCATCCTAGGAGAAAAGCCTGAGAGTCACACTCAGGAGTCAATGAATATAATTAAGCTTGGAGGTATAGACCACCGTATTTACATATAAATAAATGTTCAATTTCTATTAAACCACACCACTTCTCTTCTTCACAACTCACTTTCTTCAAATTTAGATCTTCTAATACAACTTTCTTTTATAAAACAATATTAACTGCACTAAATGCAAATAAACTTTCAATTTTTGTTTGCAAAGACAGATTATAAATAACGACCCAAAAAATACGTCATGGTAATTTCGAATTTAAGATTTAAAAAATCACCGTCTTTTTTAATCAGAAAAAAATTACATTTAAGGAAAGAACATACATTTACGCTAAGCGCATGCACCAGGTTGTCAGTCGCGAAATGTTTTGATTTACTTAAAATAGCGCTTCTAACTCAACTCATGATGAGTAGAGTTAGAAGAAGCGAAATGAAGAAGAGTTCAAAAACATATGGAATTACTTCTAGATCGGAACAGCTATGTCCTTTTTTTTGCAAAACTTTTCGTAGGCATCCTACATATACATATAAGCACAGTATGTATGTAACAAGACTCCATATTTAAACATGGAGGTTTTAAGTCCTAGCATCCAAAACCTAATAAGTATTCTTCCATTCAGCAAATAGACCTAATAGGCATATTTGATACTTCCGCTTAAATGATTTAAACCAGTTATTGTTTCTAAATAATAACTCAATAATAACTTCAATTAGTTAATTGACAAAAATCTGTAGTATCTGTAGTATCGGTAGCTGTAATACATAAAAATTCCTTGTCTTTTGACTTTCATTAAATAACTAAGACAGTACAAGCAAGCCAGCCATAAACCACTAATATCCTTGACAGTTTCAAGTTAAACGCACCCAAGTTCTCAGAAATGATTGTTTAAATAAAATCTATCAATAGCGATTATATCATCATCGTATCCTATATCAAAACATACAAAGTTTGAATCACTAAGTTCAGATTTAACTCGTCGAGACACTCGCACGCGTCACCGGGTGACACACGCAACCTTGTATTTGACTTGCCAAAATACAGTTAATTTTACCACTCACACTGTCAACGTTTGTATCATTCAGTTTTTCTGTGCAAATTATAAAATATATATTTGATACAAAATATTTGTGTCTATGTAATTAATGTAAGACAAAAGTCTTTAAACAATGCGTCCTACCCGTCAAGGCATACGGAGCCGAAACGTGTACACTCACGGCACGGCCAGTCCACATATTCAAAGTCGCGCAGCGTGCTATGGAGAGGGTTATGCTCGCCGTTTCTGTAAGGGATCGTATTAGAAACGAGGTAATCCGGCAGAGAACAAGGGGCTGGTCATATTAGCCGCAGAACCGACAACTATTGGGGTAAACGTGTTATTGAGTGGAGACCGCGTCTCGGCAAACGTAGTGTGCTGTGGAGTGATGATATGCGCAAGACGGCTGGTAGGAGCTGAATGCGAGTAGCCGAGGACCGAACTAAGTGGCGTACAAGTGGAGGAAGATGCATTTCTTCCACTTATTGGGTCAAAATTGAACTATTTGTTTTGGTTGGCGTCCTAAGAAATGCATTTCTCGTCACAACTCTCAGTATGAATTTTCTTAACACGAGCATAATTACGTTAAATGTTGTGTAAGGAATATGTGTGTCATCATCATCAGCCTTTCGCAGTCCACTGCTGGACATATCTAGCAGTGGACTGCGAAAGGCAGATGATGATGATGATGTAATATATTACAATTAACGTGTGCGTTCATCATCAGTTTTAGGGTTCCGTTTCATAAAGAGAGCTTTACGGGATTTTGCTGTCCGTTCTATCTTTACGTCGTCTTTCTGAGGATCCTGTACCTGGTTTAAATTGAAATTAACATAGAATACTTAAAAATAGCATTGAATACTTAAAACATACAAAGCGAGTCTGAGATGCCGTTAGCGGTAAAGGATAAGTTAATGACTATGCTATGGCTGCCGATATGGCAAGAGGGAGTCACAGGGAGTGTGACTCCGACTGTGACAGTCGGAATCAGACAGATTTTCACGACAACATACCATCAACGGTCATTGAGCAAAGTGCTCTAACATCCACTAATGTACCCAGCGTGCTTCTTGCTTCGGAGCCTTTGGATCTCAGGCAATTTTAAGCCAAACGGTTCGACTTGAGTAACGTGGAAGAACAGAACGGCAAGTGCTTAAGTTGCATGTCGTAATATGCTATACATACTTTTTTTTTGTAAATACATACATATTAAACATAGAAAATACTCAAACTCCGAAACAAATATTTGCAGACCCAGGAATTGAACCCGAGACCTCCAGCACAGCAGTCTCATATGCGCCACCGAGCCAGTCATGAGATGCTGCTAGGAGCAAGATGCTTAAGTACGCCACAATGAAGACGCATCATAATTTTGGTCCATTGCGCTAGAGACTGGGCAGTAACGTATAAAAATATTTATGGTAATTTTCACATAACAAATAATTTTAGTATCGTAGAAGTCTTATTTTAGATATCCAGTTTCCTAGTTCTGGCCTAGTACCATGTTGCCACGGTAATATTAGTATTCACTCCAAGCTCAGTACTTAGTTTACATCGCAATAAAGAGTAATTAGCAATCCTTCATAAAAATAAAAGTGTAATTCAAGCGTCGTTGTCAGTGCGCTTGCGCCGGCGCCATCCGCGTCGGTCCGACGTCGTGGGTGACCAACATTGTCTAGACCGAAACCAACGGTCATGACTATTTAGGTAACGACATCAGTATTTATGTATTCCTCGTGAATTATCCAGTTTTTACAGGATCTCTTCTCCTTTCTTCTTTGGAAAGTAGTTCAATAACGAAACGTGTGATTCTTGCTAACATACAATATTCATCTTTCTTATCTGCTTAAGAATACAATTCTTCAGATATTCATGATAGTGCTCTAAAAATGAAAAAAATATGGTAGTTGATTTTTGACCTGGATATAATCACTTCATCAGTTATGACTGGTCTGCTTTTGACATTTATTAAGATAATTACACCTGTTATCAAAAGACGATAAGAGATCTATGACCTGCCCTCTTTGAGCTTGAGTTATGTTCTCCATAAAGTAAAGGAGACCTTTTTTTTTTTTTTTAATGTGTGAAAAATCATCATGGACCGTCACCCCACCGGGGGTTACGGCGGGGTGGTGTGTCGGACTTGAACCGACTAAAAAACACACAGTGTGCCCTCTCCGCGCTTCTCCGTTTAGGAGGGGGAGAAGTCCAGGGTGGGATCTCCTTCTGAACTTCTCCAGCGCCTGCCCGCTCCTGATGCGGGCACCGTCTCTGTACGACGACCCTCTCTTAGGCGGCGTCCGGCACACACCGACGCAAAGTAAAGGAGACCTATCGCAGCTCCGTAGGTCGAATAAAAACTAAAATGTTTTGGTTTATTTCCTTATCGAAACTTGTCAACTCTTCTATGATTGTTTGTTTATATTGACTGCACGGTTGGCCTAGTGGCTGAAGCGGTCGCCACACCGCTTCCTACTGCGCCAAGTGTCGTGGGTTCAAATCCCACGTAGGACAACACTTTGTGTGATTCACATTTTTTTTTATTGTTGTAATGGAAGCGTTTGTCTTCCATCTCACCTGATGGAAAGATTTGTTGTTCTGAGTCTGGGTGTTCTTTGTGTCCGTTTTATGTATGTTTGTAAAGTCCCCCGTGACACAGGAATTTATATTCCTCATTCGGGAGATGTCTTTAAAAAGAAGAAGCCCACCAAAGTGAATCTATCCTGCTTGATGGAAAGCATGAGAAGAATCCAAAAGCAGGGGTCGCCACCCTCACTGTGAGTGTAGGAAATGCAGCATGATGTCCAATACCGTGGCGGCCTTCTGCATCATTCTCCCGAACTCCGGAGGCCGGGAGAATGATTGGGCCATTCACCAATGAAATACGACAGCACTGGTTTTCTGTGTGAGCCCATTCGTGCTGAAATCAGTGTGGCTCTATCACCTATTTAAGTAATACTAAGACCACGAACATAAGGATTGAACAGGATTTAAAGAAAATCCTGAATAATTTTAGCTCAGTACACTTTATTTCTAGGATAATTGTATGAATCGTGAAGTTTAATTTAAGTCTTACGCAATTTCTGAACGACTCTCTTAGACCCGTCAAAATAAATTTTTGAAAATGCCGAATGTGAAAGTCATACTTTCACATTCAAATATTAGCATTAAATTTTTAAACTACGTGTTTCACAAGCTCCAATATAGATGTTGTCTCTGCGTGACGTACAATATTTTTTATAGATGTTATTATACCGACAACCTTGAGTGTTGTTTCCTTCGCATGTCGAGTTTCCTGGTACTCAACTGAGAAACCAATGTCAAAATTAATAAAATAATTTGGCAAATGTATTCTTTGGCTAGTTAAACGATTTTTTTTGTTTGAGAATTTTGGCCGATTCTTCAAACAAAACTTCTTCAACAGGTCTTCTTCCATCGCTGTGATTGCCTATGATTCAATAAAATTTAACAATGACAGCAGACTCAATGAAGTCTAGTGAAATGTTGGAGATCGTTTTTTGTTTTTTCGGAAGACGGTCCTCATTTCATCTTATCCACATTTTTTTATTATTCAATTTATTGGCAGTCATCATCAACAGCCTTTAACAGTCCACTGCTGGACAAAGGCCTCTCCTTAGAAAGGAGGTTTTGGCCTACTATACCACGCTGGCCAGACGGGTTGGTATAGGGTTGGTTTCAAGTTTTCCTTCTCTTTGCCAATGCAAAGAGAAGGAAAACTGTGTGATGTTGTCTTGCGTAGTTTATCCCTTAGTCGTCTTTTACGACACCCGCGGGATGAATAGGGGTGGTGACACTCTATATTCTTAATCCGTCACCACACGGACGTATTTTTAATCCGTCATCACACGGACGGTATCGTAACAGCCATTAAGGGAATAATTTACCAAGAAAAACTTGAAAAAAACCCTACCAACCTGTCCGGCTAACAAAGTGTATGTCCAGCAGTGGACTATTGAAGACTATCAATAATGACGAAGTAAAATGCATTTGGACATTTAGTGTGAATTATTTTTTTTGGACATCTGACACACAACATCATCTAGCCCCAAACTAAGCAGATGAAACGGATTGAAATGATTCAAATGGTTTTGAATATTGTAGTTAACCTCGTAGATGAAACGTTAACAGAATCTCATCAAATCTAAAATGAAACTAAATTTAAAGTTCTTTTTTTGAAGAGAGAGAGAGAGAGTGTGGAGACTATGAATCATGCCTATAGACAACGGTTTCAAAATCAATAACTTAAACTACATCCATAAAAGCTAACTAACAAAGCTAGTGTGACATTCAGTCGCCGTCACAATTAATGATACCCAGACAGACAGGCAAACATTACACCTCATCGGGGACTAAACAAATCAGTTGTGATCATAGGTTTATATTTAGTGTATGATGGTGGCATCGTCGCCGTGTCGCCGCCGTGTCGCCGCCGGGTCGCGTCGCCGTCGTCGACTCATAGTAAACGGCAACGGACGGCGCCTAAGCCCATCAAAATAAATATTACTTCACACGTGTTACTTGTACTGTTTATGTCATAGTAAGGTGATTCATTGACGTTCTCTTCTAATCCACGACCGGTAATATAATTAAGAACTGTAACGATAGGACAAAGAAATCAAATGTATTGGTATAAAAGATTTTTTTTGCGGACATCTTACACACAACGCTATCTAGTCACAAACTAAGCAGAGCTTGTATTATGAGTACTAGACAACTGACAAATACATAAACCTTTTTTTTGTACATACATACATTATACATAGAAAACACTTAAACTCCGAAACAAATATTTGCGGATCACATAAACAATTGGCCCAATCCGGAAATCGAAACCGAGACCTCAAGCACAGCATATGCTACCACTACTTACACATCACAGATAGGTTACAGTACAGGTCGGTTTGAATTAATCTTAAAAAAATATGAGTTCTTAATTGGCAACTAAATTAACGAGTATTTCACAAAAAAATCCTTGATCTCGATTATCAATGAAAGTATTGAATCAATCATCCTACTAAATTATAAACGTGAAAGTTTGTGAGTATGTATGTATGTTTGTTGCTCTTTCACGCAAAAACTATTGAACGGATTTTTATACAGTAATATAGCTTATATATCAGAATAACACACAGGCTACTTTTTACTGCAATAATCGCGATACACGCGGACGGAACCGCGGGCGAAAGCTAGTATTCAATGAAATTTAAAAAAAAATACCGATTACCTCCTGTTTTGACTAGTGACACACACACAGCCCAAAATCGATCAAAGTGGTGTGTAATGGGAGAGGCCTATGTCCAGCAGTGGACTGCGATGGGCTGATGATGATGATGATGATGATGATGATGACACACATATTCTTTACACAACATTAAACGTAATTATGCTCATGTTAAGAAAACTCGTACTGAGAGTTGTGACCAGAAATGCATTTCTTATGACTCCAACCAGAACAAATAGTTCAATTTTGACCCAATAAGTTGATAAAATGCATCTTCCTAGTCTTTATTACACCCAAGACTAATTGGGATCGGCTACTAGTTCAACAGGTTTTACCTGAATTTCAGTTATTACGCGGAGCGACTGGCATCGGACCTCCACAATCCTGAGGGTGAACTGGAATTCGCCGATTGAACTAGTTGTCAGTATATTTAAGGGCACTGACTACTCAATAACGATTGCCATAGCTATTCATGACAACCGGACCGAGGGCTTAACGTCCGAGGCACTCTCTAGCTGTTCCTCTTTCACAGTTATTAAAAATTTGTCGTATGAGTCTGCAGATTTTTAATAAGGGGATTAATAACATTTTTGCATAATTTATTTCAATTATTCTTTACTTTAGAACCTTCTATAAATATTTTTTCGGAGATCTTACACATAACATCATCTAGTTCCAAACTAAGCAGAGCTTGTATTATGGGTACTAAACAACTGATATTAATACATAAACATATTTTTTTGTAATTACATTCATATTATACATAGAAAACACCCAGACTCCAAACAAAAATTTGTTGATCACACAAATATTTAGTCCGACCATGAATCGAACCTGAGATCTCTTGATCAGCAGCCGCATAAGCTAACCACTAGACCAGCAAGGCAGTATAAGTACCTATTTACAAGACGAGTTAGTACCAACTCTTTTTCTCTCAACAAACAACAATGTATATAGCTTCATTGAAATTACTAAAACCTAAATATGTTTTCATAATAACTTATATCTAAATAATCTTTAGCCCGTTGTGCGTTCTGAACATCGTCAACATGCAAATTGCAGAGCGAGATCTATGAATAGATTTAAAGTGCTTCTCCTACAAACAACTAATTCTAGTGAGCGGCGAGTTTAGGCAAATCTATTTTAGTTAGACAAGTGCCAGCTAGAATAACCATAACGCAATAAAAACATAACAGAAAGACTGAATATAAAAATGAACCAAGTCATAGTACTTCCATGTATTGGTGTTTATATTCTTGTTGCGCTTTTGGCTATGATATTGATAGTAGTATAATGAATGAGTCAAACAATCTAGATAATGTAAGCTCGACAACGATTGTGGAAAGATATCGGTATGATATACCGTCTTCTATATCGATGCGATACTGTCAAGTCTATTTTTAGCCCAAGTCACCACTAGTTATCAAAATATAGTCATATAATCATATAATTTTTAGAGACGAAACCGTGTGGTGACGGATTAAGAATACAGAGTGTCACCACTCCTATTCATCCCGCGGGTGTCGTAAAAGGCGACTAAGGGATAAAAAACGCAAGACAAAATCAATGCAAAGAGAAGGAAAACTTGAAACCAACCCTTTTTTTTTTTTTTTTTTTTTTTATGTGTGGAAAATCATCATGGACCGTCACCCCACCGGGGGTTACGGCGGGGTGGTGTGTCGGACTTGAACCGACTAAAAACCACACAGTGTGCCTTCTCCGCGCTTCTCCGTTTAGGAGGAGGAGAAGTCCAGGGTGAGATCTCCTTCTGAACTTCTCCAGCGCCTGCCCGCTCCTGATGCGGGCACCGTCTCGGTTTGACGACCCTCTCTTAGGCGGCGTCCGGCACACACCGACGTCGCCTCCTCGCGGCTGGCCACATAGGGCGGGTGGAGGGAAAACCCGTCCCGTCCACCCGCGGCCACACTCAAGGCGGCATGAGGCGCAGATGTTCGCGCCTCCGCCGCCCGAGTCGCCGGCGGCGGATCTGGTCCGATTGGATGTCGTCCTCCCGGGCCTTCTCCGCCGCCTCCTTCTGCGTGATTACCTCCTCGCAGAAGGTTGCGACCGCGGTAAATGAGCTCTCGCTGCCGGCCATGGAACGAACGACGGCCGGAAGCGAGAGATCCTCTCCGATGACTGCAGTGAGGACCCGGCGCTGCGTCTCCCATGCGGGGCAGACCGCCAGCGTGTGATGAGCCGAATCCTCACTGCAGTCGCAGTGGTGGCAGGCGGAACTCAATTCCCTCCTGGCGACCGAGTGCAGGTACTTTCCGAAGCAACCATGCCCGGAAAGAACCTGCGTCAGTCGGAAGGTAAGGGTCCCGTGCTGCCGCACTGCCCATTCGCCGATGACCGGCTGAAGCGCCTCCACGGTGGCGAAGCCAGCACGTGGAGTCTCCAGCCGGATCGACCAGCGATCCATCGTGGCTCGGTGAGCGGCTTCGCGCCACTCGCGCACGTCCTCGGGCGGAGGTCCAACTCCACCACTCTCCGCCCGACTTGAAACCAACCCTTAACCAACCCGTCTGGCCAGCGTGGTATAGTAGGCCAAAACCTCCTTTCAAAGGAGAGGCCTATGTCCAGCAGTGGACTGTTGAAGGCTGTTGATGATGATGATTTATAGAGACATTAAACGCGATACTATACTAACTATATTACGAGTGTATTAATAATCACCAAATTATTTTTTTACACTTTTTATTATTTGTTAAGTAAGAGTACATAATTCATTTAAAATTGATTTCATCACGAATGCGTCGGCTCGACCGGGGCAGTACTACCCTCACACGGAGGACCAACCTAATAATGACAGCTTTCTTGCTGTCGTGATTTGTTAGTGACTGTGAGGCCGGAGGCCCAATCATTCTGCATCACTCTCTTGGCCTCCGGAGGCCTCGAGGATGATGCAGAATTATCTGACCCGGCCGATATGGTATGGGTCACCATGCTGCATTACCTACTCTCAAAGTGAGGATGGTGGCCCCTACTCTTGGATTCTATACATGCTTTCCATCAGGCAGAGTAGAGTCAATTTGTTAGACTTAAATATCTAAAAATAAAATAAAAGGGGCGATTACTATTCGCGTCTTCATGGGGTAGATTCAAAGATTAGTCTTGATTTCAGTTATAGGTACAGTGTAAGTGTGTGTGAGTATACCAATATGTATTTTCAGACGTCTCACACACAACGTCAACTAATCCCAAACTAAGCAGAGCTTGTATTATGGGTAATAGACAACTGATATAAATACATAAACATACTTCTTTTGTACATTCATACCTGTTATATACAGAAAACACCCAGACTCCGTAACAAATATTTGCGGATCAGACAAATATTTCGTCCGACCCGGAAATCGAACCGGATATCTCAAGCACAGCAGATGCATACGCCACCACTGCGCCACTGAGGCGGTCAATAAAGTAAAACAAATAAGTATACATATATATGACATATATATATGTCCCCTCCTCCTGTCCCTGATCTTAAATAATAGATATTTATTTATATACTAGTTGACCCAGGGAACTTCGTACCGCCCAACTTTAAAATTCCAGAACTTGATCGCAGCGCCACCTACCGGGTCCAATTGCGAATCTAAACCATTCCCAGATCCCCTTGAACACACACAAATAATTTCATCAAAATCGGTCCAGTCGTTTGAGAGAAGTTCAGTGACATACACACTCACAGAAGAATTATATATATAAAGATAGACATTGTATTATCTTGAATTTCAAATACTTTGTATATCTTGCGATATGTCTTGATCACTGCGACCTAAATAATATAAGTCGTGATTGATGTTGTGGTCACATAAACTGACAACCGGGGGCATATATTGTTTGAATAAGCGTGTGTATTCAACAAAACCACTTAAACAATAATCGTAAACATTATGAATGGAGCGTAAATATAAAAAAGGTGATACACAATAATAAGCTCGAGGCGCCAACGACAGCTGCATCCGAACATCCGAAACATATCCGAACAGCTGATCCGCTAACACACACACAACAACAAGATCATGGAACTACATGTGTGTATCAACAAGAACACTATTTCGACAGGTGACATTACAAGTGTGACTCACCCTGGGAAACCCCAACAGCAGGGTTGCCATTTAATTAATCGCTTTGTGACAATAAATGATAAGGGTAATTTAGAAATTAGTGTGGTATTAGAATTAGGAAAGTTTTTTTTTATTTATTTATCGAAGTATGTTTAGTAACGAAATGTACATTAATCACATTTAAATACTTTTAAAAGGTGCGGTACGCTTTTTGTAAAAGTTAAAATATATTGTAAGCTTTAAAAGTGAGCTTTTCATTATTTTTTAAATATACCTATTAAACATATCACAAAAAATAATAATATGTGTAACGTTGCTTGTTATTGATTGTATATTTATAATTTGTGACGATAATAATATAACAATAAAAAAAATACTTTAAAACAATGAAATCAATAAGTTATAACAATCAGAATGATCAGCAGACACATCAATAAAGATGTGGAGCAACTCGACCCAAGAACTGTCACATCAGCTATTATTTCGACAGCTGACATTACAACTCATGACTCATTCCTTCGGGAAATCCCAATATTATACTAGGGTTGTCAACTTCAAAATTATGTTGATAATTGTGTTGAACATGATTTGTTGGTTATATAGTTATATTATTAAAGTTTGTTAGTTATATTAAAGTTTTAAATGGTAAAGAGAATATTAGAATGGACAAGTGAGTAGATTCGCAAAAATGTATTTTTATATATGCTTATCAAAGTGACTCTAGCCCGCCTGATAGGCATGGCTAGAAACCAAGAGCGGGGGCCACCATACCTGCTGCGAATGCAGACAATAAAGTATGGTGACCCACACTATGGCAGCTTAGTTAGATGCTTTTTCACGCCCCGTTTAACTGTCTTTTCTAGGAAAATAAAAAAATAAAACGTGTTGCGAAGTCATAGTCATAATTCAAAAAATTACATAAATTACCAAGAATATTATTATAAATAATATGTGTAATTTTAATTTCTCATTAAAATATGTAGTGAAATGTTTGTACTATATATTGTGGGCATGGCTCCGTCTGCATATATGCTGGGTATCGTAGTAAAGAGTAGCCTATGTTCTTCCTAAAGATTCTATAAGTATTTCCATGCCAAATTTCATTGAAATCGGTGAAACGGTTGCTAGTTTATTACGGGGCAAACAGAGAGAGACAATACTTTAGTATGGAGTATGGATTGAAGTAGGACATCGCTATTCTAATCTTGAGCTGAACCTTGAAGTATGCCATGAACACGTGTAACTCAATATTATTTTGTGTGTCGCGCCACCTATTTATAAATTACCTAAAAAAATTATATACAAAAGTATTATAACGTAGGTAATTAAAATTAATGGTAACCCTAAACATGTATGTTCTAAACTAATGTTATAAGGAAAAAGGTTTTCTGTGATTGTTTGGTTAGTTACACACTCTAATCTCAGGAAATTTTCACAAAAACAATGTATGAAAGAAGGGTTTTTAATCGACTCCTTTGGGTGCGATTTTTACCCACTTTAAACGGTCAGATTTCGTTCAAACTTTGTAGATTTATCGAGGACCGATGACAATACACTAAATTGAAAAAAGAACTAAAAAAAAGAGATTTTTTTTTCACACATACGCCACTGGTAATATATGAATACGAAAACGAGGTTGCGTGGGTCGGCTAATTATACATATGCAACACATTGTAACTCAATTATATTAATATGTTTGTGTATTTGACGTAATTACCTATTCAAGTTGACTTTATAAACGTCACTAGTTATTTACATTAAGTGTGACATTTGAATTAATCGTATTTAGCTATGATGGACGGTATGGTAATAATTGCCAGGAATATAACTGTTAGCTTTTCAACAGCTGTGCTTGAAGCCTCGGGTTCAATTCCCAGATCGGTCCAAATATTTGTGATCGGTATGGTTTTTCCTATGTTTAATATCTTTATATTTATTATACAAAAAAAGTATGTTTATGTATTTATATCAGTTGTCTAGTCCCCATAATACAAGCTCTAATTAGTTTGGGACTAGATGACGTTGTTATATTGTCGTATTTATAATTGTCCAAAAAATATAATAATAAACAGTAAATGAGGCCTCTTAGAAAGAGTTAGGTAACCCTTAGTAATATTGTCGTTTTGACCAACCTTTAGTGTTTCGGATTATGTGACGGAGGAGTATCACGTACATTAATAGTTTATATAGAGAAGGAGTGCACAATGCTAATTTTTGTTTAGTTATGCATAAAAACACATTGAGTCAATAATTAAACATTACACACACTACCATGTATTTGATACACACACACATAGATACTCTTTTGTCATATTAACAAAGAAGTTATAGTCTTGGACAATAGAACTTTAATAATGTTGCCATTTATAATTCAAAATCTGCAAATGAAAACGAAAACAGAGTTAGTGGAAACCCTATGAGTGTTGTATCAACTAGAACAGTTGGTGGGTTCGTGCGTCAATGCCCCAAATACGCGATACAGTTCGCGGTTAAGAGTTCTTCCGTGTGTCACATTAATGAACCATCCACTTGTGATGAGAGCTCATGATGCCAACTTGTTTGTTTTGATCACGGTTTGGATATGACTGTTTACGTACGCACTTGTATAATCTGTTTTGTAGTTTTACGACACATTGGAGTCATATATGTTCATATAATTTTATTAGACTAGATCAAAATGTCCATAAAACACAGAACATAAATGTTATTGAATTAAAATAAAATGCATGTGATTGACAATGACTTTTAAGAAATGTGACTCAGTAACATTTGCTCGAATTCAAACCAAACCTAATAATTATGTTACTTAGTCGAAATCACAGATCAAACTATATCTCCTCCTAGCCATTATTCCCAAGTTTATTTGGGGTCGGCTACTAGTTCAACCGGTTTTACCTGAATTTCATTTTTTCCTCGGAGCGACTGGCATCGGACCTCCGCAACCCTAAGGGAGAACTGAAATTCGAAGATTGAACTAGTTGTCAGTATATTTGAGGGCACTGACTTCCCAATAACGATTGCCATAGATGTTCATGACAACCGGGATCGACGGCTTTACGTGCTCTCCGAGGCACGGGCGTGAATCACCGCCAAACTTCCAAACTCCGGGCAGCTATTAGGAATTTCCTAAGAAAATCCCAAAAACACTTTTTGGCCCGATCCGGGATTTGAACCCCTCCTTGATTAGCTGTCGCATACGTTAACCACTAGACCAACGAGGCAGTTTAGTACCTATTAGATCAAACTATATCTAATAAGTACTAAACTAGCTGACCCAGCGAACTTCGTACCGCCCAACTTTGAAATCCCAGAACATCATCGTAGTACTACTACCGGGTCCAATTGCGAATCTAAACCATTCTCGAACCTACTTGAACACACACACAAAAATTTCATCAAAATCGGTTCAGCCGTTTAGAAGGAGTTTAATTACAACTATAGATTATAAATAAGTTTTAGAGTACAAGAGCAAAAGAAATTAAGACAATTTCAAGTCCGGAACCCTTTATGTACCCTTGAACCGGCACAAAATCTACCAATTTTCAGACTACTAACACAAAAATAGATTTTCAATAAACGTTATAAGAGGGCCCTTAGATTCCCCGACTTATCTCACTCCAAAATCTCGGAACTACTTGAAGAGTTTCATCTTCATAGTTCGAATTGTTTTCCAAATTACATGATAAAATCAAAAGACAAGACTTGTTATTTATCATCGGTCTTCTATGCTTATGGTGATGGATTAAGAATACGGAGTGTCACCACCCCTTTTCATCCCATGGGTGTCGTAAGAGCTGCCTAAGGTATCAAAACTATGCAAGACAACAGCACAAGAGAGCAAAACTTGATACAAACCCGATACCAACCCGGCTGGTCAGTGTGGTATAGTAGGTCAAAATCTTCTTTCTTAGGAGAGGCTTATGTCCAACAGTGGACTATTGAAGGCTGTTGATGTTCACGTGTTACTTTTAATATGAATTTTCCATTTGAAAGGCATTAACGGGTTATAATTTAACTAAGTTCTTAAAGCTTAAGTGCCAATAATGATTTGATCATTTTTAATATTAATTTATTTACTAGTTTTCGCCCACGGCTCCGCCCGCGTGTATCTCGATTATTGCAGCAAAAAATAGGCTATGTGTTATTCTGATATACAAGCTACATGACTGTAAAGTTTCATCCAAATCTGTTCAGCAGTTTTTGCGTGAAAGAGCAACAAACATACATACATACTCACAAACTTTCGCGTTTATAATATTAATAGGATTACATCCATACATAAAGACTTATAAGTTACATATTTGAATGGCCATCTTAAAATTTCATAAATTTAAGTGAATAAGCTTCTGCAATCAAACTGGGCGGAACCTGTATTTGAATTATCAGCGCCAACTCCCCAAGTATTACATATAGCTATACTAATTTAAAATACAAAATAAGAAATCAAGTTTACAATAAACATATAGTTAGTGTTGTGTTTGTGTATGTAAATGCGTGTTTGTGTGTATGTGAAGGGGAGGTATGTGTACGAATTTGAATTTATTAGATACACATGAGATTAATTTTAAAATAGAAAAAATATCCCAGGTTTCATGAATCGCCTGTAATGCCTTAGCTCCACTACCAATGTCACATTGATTCATAGTTCACGTTTGCGACATTAAAGCCTTTTAGGTTTCTTTTTTTATACAATGAGGAAAAAGCTTTTTTTAAATATGGACGTCGTTCCGCATTCATGTGAACCTGATTTTCTTTTAAGCTTGAGACGTGTGTGACTTGATTACATGCATTAAAAAATGGAGAAAACATTAAAATATATATAAATATATACATATATATTGCAGATGTGTATGTAGTGTATAATTTTCTTGATATTATTAATCTCCAACCAAAATAGGAGAGTATTAATTCTGCCGATGACCAAAAACGTATAAAGTTGTGTAAATAAAAATATCCTTGTATGCAATGTAACCTTACTGCTAATAGCCAAGTGGCATTAGGTGAAATAATCACCGTGGGTAAGCAACGACGGCGCGGTCAGTACCTAGATGGGTGACCGTTTGTGGCATGATATGATATGAGCGTTTCCGTGATTCGGAAGTCTCGTTCAGCAGTCGATCCCGGTTGTTATTTTAACAGTAGTGAAGCTTAGTTGGAAGTCTTCGGCAAGATTACGTAGTAAAATTTTCACTGTTTCAATGAAAACTTTTTGACGCACATTAGACACAACACGCTCCTGCAATGGAGTCAATGGCTCAATTAGATCTCGTATACTTATTTATGTATACTGTTATTAATGAATATATGCTATAGAATAGATGCTACACCGAAAATAACCTGACCCTAACCCTACGGAGCACAACAGCACTGCAATAAGAAGGACAACTTCGAACAAACAGAATACCGGATCGTCTGACCAGCGAGGAATACTAAGCCAGAACATCCTTTCTAAGGAGAGGAAATTTCCAGCAAAAAAGGAAAACTGACAGTCGATGGGAACAGGCATGTCGATAGGAATTGGCTAAATGTGGGTATCCTGGTATGTGGGTATCTTGGTATATGTATGTGTGGGCATAATTTCTGGAAACTATGTTTTATGTGTATCATTACTAAGGTATTTATAGGTAATTTATATCATACCTATTGCGTTGAGCAAAACCCTTTAAGGTTAATGCACTAGTAATGAATCATCGGGTTTTCCACTCTAATTATTTTATACTGGGTTTTTATTGTTTTAAACTTATTTATAGGAAACACAGAACCTTCTGGTTAGAGGTGAGTCAAATTGTGGTCAAAACATTGACATGACAAACCTATACAACATTACATTAAGGTCAACATTTTTAATTTATACATCAATGATATTTTTATTTAGTTTCCTATATCTGGTTAAATCGTCAAGAGCTTAAATGTGAATTTGCTTTTTGTTTATATTACAGGGGGCAAACGAGCAGACGGATTACTTGATGGTAGGTGATTGCCGCCGCCCATGGACACCCGAAACGCCAGAGGAGTCATAGGTGCGTTGAGGACCTTTGAGATGGGAGTACGCTATTTTTTTGAAGGTTTGAAGGTCGTAGCGGTCCGGAAATACCGCAGGCGATAGTTCATTCCACAATTTACATGTGCGAGACAGGAAACTTCGGGAAAAACGCACTGTTGTGGACTGCCAACCATCTAAGTGATGGGGATGGAAATGCTGTCGCGTGGGACGATGACGGAAAGAAGTGGCAGGGATCAACTCGAACAATTCCTAGGAGCACTCTCCGTGGTATAAGCGATAGAAGATACAGAGTGATGCTACATCTCTACGTAGTGCCAAGGGATCAAGCCGATCTGAAATATCCCGGAAGACGACGAGTCGCTCTCCGCTAAATGCGGTCCAAAGGGAGAAGCTGGTACTGTGGTGACCCGGCCCAAAGATGAGAACAGTATTCCACATACGGACGAACTTGCGCCTTGTAAAGTAGCAGGCGGTGCGCCGGAGTGAAATACCGTCTCGCTCTATTGAGCACACCATGCTTCTTTGAGGCTAATTTGGCTTTACCTTCCAAATGGCCACGGAACTGGACTTTTCAGTTATTATACAGACCATTCTTTTAGCTTTCGATGACACACACTACTTTAAAATTACTACCTATATGTTGTGTTACATTAAACCTAGTTTATTTTTATTATATACTAGCTGACTCCCGCGGTGTTACCCGCGGTTATTGCTGTGAAGCTAGTCAAAAAATAATCAGCCTAAGTTACTCCTTATATCATCAGCTTTCCGCCAGTGGAAATCCCGTTAAAATCGGCCCAGCCGTTCCAGAGATTACCTCGAACAAACAGACGGACACAGACAAAAAAATTAAAAATTGTATATCGTAAAAATCTGTTAATTTGATATTAAATATAGACACTTCAATTTTATTTATTTGTATAGATTTATCTGTTATAGAGCCTGCCGAAGTGACAATTCATTCTCTACTAAATGTTTTTGTACTCATGTACTTACTACACTCACGTGTTTATTCTTGGAGGATATAATAATAAAATAAATATCCAACACTGTACATTCCTCAGTTATCGACCCTTGTTTTAAAACAATTTTCGATACAAATATTTACATCAAAACACAATTATTTATCGTAGGTACTTTTTTGCTAAAATGTTGGCGATATCTGTTAAAAGGTCAAGTCTCCTTCGAGTAACGTGACATGTTGGACTTATCACATAAAGTAATTGTGTGGGCTGTAACAGATGTCATGATGTAAGGCACTTTAGTCCAAACACATTACCCGCGTCCAAAGCTTTTGTTCTAACTTAAAGGTTAAGCTCTTTTTAGCTGTATTATATCCTAAAGATACCTTGATTTTTCTTTGAATGTGAATATAGCTTTATTTTTACTTTTATATTATTAGACAAATACTTTATAAAGATATTCTATTAATAATACAATAGGAGTAATGTGTAATGATATATTATGACTGCCTTGTTGGTCTAGTGGGGTTCGGGTTAGATTCCCGGGTCGGACCACAAATATTTGTTTCGGAGTCTGGGTTTTCCTATGTATAATATGTATGTATTTACAAAAAAGGGTTTGTTTATGTATTTATATCAGTTATTTAGTACCCATAATACAAGCTCTGCTTAGTTTGGGACTAGATGATACAAGTGAAAAAGTAGAGACCGCGATTAGGCAAACGCAGTATAGGAGGTCCTGTGGCATGATGGATTGACGACTTGAGGAAAGTAGCTGGCAGCTGATGATAACGGAGTATCCAAGATCGCTACTACGGACTACGGCTACTACTACTAAAACTACCAATGAATGGCGCTCTTTAGGGTAGGCAAGTGGGCGGCAACAGCACAGTTTACTGTGGCAATAGGCCAACTTTTCCCAGAAATGCTGAACATTGCTACATTTAAATACTACTAACAAATCTATCATTACAATAATAATTATGTTAAGTCTTGATTGGAAGTAAATAAACTGTGGGCATAGCATGTGCGACAAATTTATAGGCAAATACGAGTAGAAATCATGCGAATGAAAACAAGTTCTTATTCGAGTATACACTTTTGTAAATCAATTACAATCAATCAGCCTATTGTAGTCCACTGCTGAACATAGGCAGCTCCCAAGGTGGGCTATAGCTCTCGGTTTTAATTTACAAAGCATCATTTAATAAAAAAAAACCTGTCATAATCTTAGAAAACCGCTAAACACAATTATTATAGATTACGTAGCGCACATAAATACTACCTCATCATCAACAGCCCCTAACAGTCCACTGCTGGACTTAGGCCTCTCCTTGGAAAGGAGGTTTTGGCTTACTATACCACGCTGGCCAGACGGGTTGGTCTTTACCAACCAGGTTTGTTTCAAGTTTTCCTTCTCTTTGCATCGATGTTGTCTTGCGTAGTTTATCCCTTAGTCGCCTTTTACGACACCCGCGGGATGAATAGGGATGGTGACACTCTGTATTCTTAAT
Organism: Phragmatobia fuliginosa; assembly: GCA_932526445.1. Taxonomy (NCBI): domain Eukaryota; kingdom Metazoa; phylum Arthropoda; class Insecta; order Lepidoptera; family Erebidae; genus Phragmatobia; species Phragmatobia fuliginosa. Next base: position 21,895,174 of record OW052067.1, on the reverse strand, counting down.
CCGTCACCACACGGAATATAAATCGGCGCTCAGACACATACCAAATACAAAATGCTACCTGCTAATGAACAGTATGATAACAACGATAGGGAAAGGTCACGGCTATAATCTTAAATTTCACTCACAATGACAAAGTTCACGAGGTTAGAATCCCACGCATTTCAACTTAACCGCACGTTACTCCATGACGAAACAGTTCTCGGAATAATCGCGCACAATTAAGTTCGTGCACGCGAGCCGCGTCACGAACCAGTACTAAGAGTTGACACGTCATAGTCGCAGAGTGACGTCATCAGTGCCCTATGTCAACCGGTCAGTGGTTAGGTCAAAATAAAGGTTATAGTGTTGAACATAATACTACCCTATTCATTATGTCATTGCTTATTAGAACGTGTAATACACGCTCTTATAACGGCACACGGCAAAATAGTTGCCCGCCAGCGCAGTTCATCATAATGATAATAAGGAATCCTAAGAGTAACAATATTTTTAACAGGTAAAAAATGATAAAATCATCTTACACACAACGCTATCTAGTCCATAAGTAAGCAGAGTTGGTATTATGGGTACTAGACAACTGATATAAATACATAAACAGGCTTTTTTTTGTTAATACATACTTATTACAGATAGAAAACACTCAAACTCCGAAACAAATATTTGCGGATCACACAAACATTTGGTCCGACCCGGGAATCGAACTCGGGACCTTAAGCACAGCAGACGCATACGCTACCACTGCGCCACTGAGGTCACTATTTTTTTAAATTCAATCAATATTGTAATACCTACTTGAATGAAATTTTTAAAATGTTATTTGACTGTAAAATGTTAATAGAATTAAATTGGGATGCCCACGCTCCAGTTTAGGGCCGAGGGAATATGACACAATGGTCAGGTGTATGTGACCATACAATAATACCTTCAGTAATGTGTATTCAACACCATGGGAATGTTCTTTATGTTATAAATGCCGATTATATCATAATATTGGCAGCAACGAGGCGCTCATAACGGTAAGCACCGACGGCACGGACAGTACCTGGATGAATAGCCTTTTTTTCTATTTTTGTGGGGAATGCTTTTTGCACCATACCCTCCGTGAGATATGCTAAGAGCGTGTGTGGGGACTCCCGGAGTTGTAAGCTGTATACCCATTAAACCCCGAGGCGGCCTACGTATCAGCGGCTTCTGGAGTCCCCCCTACCGTACCTCGCGAATGAGGTTCGTCTCGGGTTGATTAGTCACCCCCGGGGCAGGACGCTGTCGCGCCTCCAACCGCTCTACACAGTAAAAGGGTCGACACTGGTCCGCCTTAGACGACTTGTCGCGGGTCGATTGTAGCAGTCACATCTCCCCTTAGTCTTTCCCTATCCTACAATGAGTCCTTCGAGCGGGATCGGCCCTTTCCCGATCCCGCTCTCCGGACTCCTGTTGGAGCATTATGATCTCACAGAAAGAGTCCGCAGCCTCCAATCCTTCATCACTCGCCAGCATAGCCGCTGGATGAGTAGCCCTGTGGCATACCATAAATAAGCGTCTCCGTGATTCGGAGGCCACGTTAAGCAGTCGGTCCTGGTTATCATCATAAGATAACAGTCGTGAAACTTAGATGGAGGCCTTCTTAAAGCAGCAGCTTCATAAAAATCGGTCAAAGGCGTGTCTAGTGTGTGTTGTCATGCACGTGACGGACGGACATGACGAATCTATAAGGGCCATGAACTACGGAACCCACAAAATTTGTTCAAGTTAAAATACCCAAACTCCGAAACAAATATTTGCGGATCACACAAATATTTGGTCCGACTCGGGAATCGAACCCGACACCTCGTGGATCAGCAGTCGCATAACCTAGCTAACCACTAGACCCACGAAGCAGTCGTGTCAGTACCGTGTGTAGTACACATAGTTACATATGCATTTAGTTAAAAGAGCGGTTATTTTAATATTACAAACGGACAATCCGATTTTATTTATTTGTACCTATATACATATATAGTATGTACTATAATAACATGACTACTCATAAACATAGGTACTTAAATATTTCTAAACACAAACAAATTATACCTAAATTACACCCTGACAAAGCAAACAACTATCTAAGCATTAACGACTTCTGACTAAAACAGTAACAATCCAATAATTATTATTAAAAAAACAAAACGACTGCGTGAAATTGTATCTATCCCTACTAATATCCCTACTAAACCCTACTAATGTTATAAATGCGAAAGTAACTCTGTCTGTCTGTCTGTTACGGTTTCACGCCTAAACCACTGAACCGATTTTGATGAAATTTGGTATGAAGATAGAACTGAACTTGGGAAAGGACATAGGCTACTTTCTACCGCGATAACCGACATACACGCGGGCGGAGCCGCGGGCGAAAGCTAGTATAATCTAATAACATCACTAGCTGTATGTCGGATTCGCGGTAAAAAGTAGTCTCTCATTTCTCATAAACAACCCATAACGTCCCACAGCTGGGATCTGATCTCCTCCCAGGAGAGGGTTAAGGCCATACGTCCCCACGCTGGCCATGTGGGCTGGCAGACATGTTGTGGCTACGTAATCTTTCCGTTGGATGTTTAAAAGCCGCCCGAAGGCCTCTAACTAAGCTTAACGACGCCTATCTAATGATAACGACCGGGACCGAAGGCTTAACGTGACTTCCGAATTACGGAAACGCTCATAACATATTATGCCACAAACGGTCACCCATCTAGGTACTGACCGCGGCGTCGTTGCTTGCCCTCCGTGATTGTTTTCCAATTAGCTTAGGCCACTTGGCTTTGAGGGCTTTCTTTATTGTGTCCTTTCTCAGGCTCTAAAATATCTGTGTACCAAATTTCATTTAAATTGGTTCAGACAGTTATTTTCGAGTTTATAATATTGATAGGGATTATCATCAGGATCTTGGCACACATTGCTGGATAGACCTTTTGAATAGCACTTGGTTCGAACGTCGGCCTCTCGCATCCAGCTCCTGTCAGCCTTTTCCATATTCATCACTCCGCCTGATCTCTATCCTGCTCTCCTCAATGTCAATTTCACTCCGAACGACAGTCAAAACCTCCGTTCGAAGGAGAGTATGTCCAGCATTGGACTATTAAACTTTGTTGAGACTACAGAGCGAGCAAAACAAACACACACACACAATCAAAAAAGGTAACCTTCCTTTTAACGCAGTCGGATAAAAACATCAAATACATACTACATACTAAATTTACCTTTAGCGACAGCAGCAGGATCTGCAGACATTTTAAACTTCTCTTCAATACCACTAAGTGAGACAACACTATCGACAATCAAGCTGTTTCAATCACTTCATATATTTACTACAATTTGAAAGTTAATCAACACAATACTGATATAAATTTATACATCATTGTTTAACTAATCTACTGTAATTAATATTTACGCGACACCTTTAAAATACAGGCTCTAACGAATATAATATATCTCATAAAATAGTTCAGAGTCCACAGTAAATTTGTTTACAATCGTAGGACATTCCAGGTGTTGCGGCCGGGATCGTCGGGGTGCGAACGTGCGCTCCCCGCGAACAGCCGACAACAACTGGTCCGGTCCGCCTCCACTGGGGTGGTAACGCAGGGTGGGGCCAGTGGTGAGAGAAGGAGACGCGGCCAGGAAACACAGCCTCCGACCCATAATAATTATATATGTAGGGGTTAGTGCTATTTTTAGAACGAAGGCGCATACGTAACCATTTTGTATTGCAATGCGAATTATGCTATCAGCTCAGTAAAAATAACTGGTGTGCAGTACGCAGTGTGTACAATAAACGTTATGTTCTGAACGTATCTATTTGTGGAACTGTTTTGCTGTTTCTCTGGTTTCGCAACTTAATATTGACGTTTTGTATGTTGTTTTGGTCTTGTTAGAACAATTTATGGTTTTTTGTTGGGACTGCTTGGTCATAGTGAGATCGCAAAAACTCGGTGCAAGTGCAAAAGTGACCATCAAGGAGTTGGGCCACCTGATGGTAAGTTATTACGCTGTTGATGAACACCTGCAACTCAAGGGACGCTTGTCACATTTTGCCCCTTTCCACCAGAATTATATGGGGTTTGAGCCACCGGTAACTTCATACGAGTGTATTCACCTTAAATTATGATTATAACCAAATATCAGACGATGCTTTACTTAAATACGCATAACCTGTTCTGTAATACTATTTCTGACAAGCTTCAATAAAGTGTGTGTTAATAAAATCTTCAACCTTTAAAAAGTATAGCTGAGGATAATAATAACATCCGGCCCACCACCCAACCTCTCCCTACACTATTCATCCCTGTGCATCTCCACTGCAACCTCAACTAGCCTATAGATCAATCTCCCTCTCTAGTACAATACAAATATATAACCAGATCAATATAACATTTGCATAGTAAACTAAAGCTATCTTATACTTTTAGTTTACTAATGAAAACGTAAAATGTAAATGTTTTCGAACAAAAAATTCGGGCTACACGAATGGCAAAATAGTTTGAGCTGCCAAATTGCCGCTTCATACTGTTTTGCTGACTGACTGGCTGACTGGCACGAGCTGGATGCGAGAAGCCCAAAGTCGATCAAAGTGGTGTGCAATGGGAGAGGCCTATGTCCAGCAATGGACTGAGATGGACTATTTTGGGTTCTATTCCCTCTCGAACAACGAAGGAGTATTAGGAAAAAAAATTTTTTCTCCTCCCTACTCCTTCCAGTTTAGTCTTTATCTATACAAATAAATAAAATTGGAGTGTCTGTTTGTAATATTTAAATAACCGCTTTTTACTTAATTAAAACTACACGATACATATTCCAAAGTATTTTTTTACTACGTTTTTCTGTCTGTCTGTGTGTTTGTTCCGGGTAATCTCTGGAAGGTTGGACCATATTCGATGGGACTTTCACTGGAAGATAGCTGATGATATAAGGAGTAACTAAGGGTACTTTTTTTAGACTAGCTTCGAACCGCGTCGTTGCCCGCGGTTTTACCTACAAACGCGGGTAACACCGCGGGGCTTAGCTAATTTAACATACAAATCATCGTTCTGGGTGTTATTTTGATCATTTTATATGTGTGTAAAATCTTCACGACAAGGAATACAATTCTAGTACAAGAGTTGTTTTTAACATGTAGAAATCACACAACTAAAAAGAGATAAAAAAAACGATTAACGGTTTAGTGCTGTGTGCATAAATAATAATAATAAATATTTCGGACATCTTACACACAACATCATCTAGTCCCAAACTAAGCATAGCTTGTAATAAGGGTACTAAACAACTGATTTATATACATACTAGTTGACCCAGCGAACTTCGTACCGCCCAACTTTAAAATTCCAGAACTTGATCGCAGCGCCACCTACCGGGTCCAATTGCGAATCTAAACCATTCCCAGATCCCCTTGAACACACACAAAAAATTTCATCAAAATCGGTCCAGTCGTTTGAGAGAAGTTCAGTGACATACACACTCACACAAGAATTATATATATAAAGATACATACTTTTTTTTTGTAAATACATACATATTATACATAGAAAAACACCCTGACTCCAAAACAAATATTTTGTCTGACCCGGGAATCGAACCCGAGACCTCTTGATCAGCAGTCGCATACGCTAACCACTAGACCAACAAGGTAGTCAAATAAAATAAGTCGAGTATCAGATTTACTTTGCCCATATCAAAGAATTTTAGAACCATCTCTTGAAGCAAATTAATCTTATTTCATCAAATGAGTAGAGGCTTTGTAGAAGGCAAGAAGGGGGAGGGAGGGGGGGGGAGATAGCGAATTACAATTTAATTATATTAAATTAACGAAAAGCGGATTTATCAGCCGCGGGCTTTAAACCGTCTTCAAGAAACTCGTGGGTGCACAATGAAGATCAAAAGAAAGCTTTTACAGAAATTATTTACCGAAAGTTGTGAGGGAATTCAAATGTCAATTCTTTTAGGCATAATAAAAGGTAAAGTATAAAAGATTGTTTTAATTAAGTTACGCCCGCGATTTGTTTTTTTAAATGTGTTTTTTAAAGCTTAAGGAATGATAAATTGAGTAGATTATTAATTATAAAAGGTGATTACAGTGAGCCATCGAGCTATAACTGAAGAGTGATAGGTGCTTTGCTGGTCTTTGAATGACTCTTCCCTGTATATCGTAGAGGAATAGGCTGCGGAAACGTCATCAACCAATACGTAATAGAGCCACGCTTATTTCAGACAATATAATGATAGCAAGGCAACAGCTTAAAGTAAATGCTGTTAGTGAAAGTAACACATGTCTGCTATGAGTTAAAACAGCACATGTGCTTTTACCTACCTATACTTTTACCTATCTATACTTTTACCTACGTATACTTTTACCTACCTATAATTTTACCTACCTATACTTTTACCTACCTATACATGTACTTACCTATACTTTTACCTACCTATACTTTTACCTACCTATACTTTTACTTACCTATACTTTTAACTACCTATACTTTTACCTACCTATACTTTTAGACAAAGAGAAAGCAAGTGAGCTATATGGATAAACAACACCAATATTTAACAAAAACTAATGTATGATTTACCAAAAACATACACTATTAATCATATGTCGTAGATAAGTTTATTTTAGTATTTTGTTTATATTGATCAGTTTTGAATGAGCCCGTACACTAGATCTTGGGACAGATCCTTTCACTTCAATTCTATTTAGAAGATGATTTATCTGACAATTTGAATCAAAAGGGGTTTTATAAAAATAGATACATAATAACAATAGCAAGGCAACAGCTTTAAAGTATGTTAAAGTGTATGTTAACGTGACATAATTATGTTGGTTTTAAGCAATAGCAGCACATGTGCTGCTTCAACTGAGCACGAATGGGCCGGCTCGAACGGGGCAGTACTACCCTCACACGAAAGAGCATCCTAATAATGACAGCATTCGTTCTGTCGTCTTTCGTTGGTGAGTGTGACCGGAGTCCCAATCACTCTGCATCATTCTCCCGGCCTTCGGAGGTCAGGAGAATGATATCTCAGTAAGCCGCCATGGTGTGGGTCACCATGCTGCATTGTATGCACTCACAATGATGGTGGCCCCTCCTGGATTCTACTCACGCTTTCCATCAGGCAGAGTAGAGTCACTTTGGTAGGCTTCAATACAAAAACAACAACGGTTGAGTGTTAATTTAACCAGTTTACTATAGTGACTCCACAATTATGTTTAACTAGCTGCGCTCCGCGGTGTTACCCGCGTATTTTCGGGATAAAAAGTAGCCTACATATGTGATTATCTTGAACTCGTTTCTAAATAGGCCATTTCACAACTATCATTATGGTTGCTATGCAAGTGTGTTATGCATAGCAACCTGTGAAATTTTGACAGGAGATAAACAGTGATACATTTAGACGATTTATGTATTTTTTAAATCACCTAGCTTTCTTGATTATTGCAGTAAAAAGTAGCATATGTGTTATTGTGATATATAATATATATTACTGTAAAGTTTCATCCAAAACCGTTCAGTAGTTTTTGCGTGAAAGAGCAAAAAACATACATACATACTCACAAACTTTCGCGTTTATAATTTTAGTAGGATAAAGAAGAATATAATATATTCAAACGCCTTTAAACATTTCTTTTTTATTATTTGTATGGTCATCTACGTCAATGAGTGATCTTAAAAGTAATATTTACTAAAACTTAAGTAGTTTGTGCATTACACTCACAGTTTTCACAGCGTTTAAAAATATATACGGCACTTACATAAAAATCTTCGTATATATTTTTTATTATTTGTCTGTCCGTCTGTTTCTTCTGTCTAATCTCTGTAACGAATGGACCGTTTATTACGGGACTTTCTCTGGCAGATATCTGATGAAATAAGCTGTAACTTAGGCTAGTTCTTTCTTTCTTTAAACTTTCCCTAAGCTAAGTGTGGTGACGGATTAAGAATACAGAGTGTCACCACCCCCATACATCCCGCGGGAGACGTAAAAGCGACTAAGGGATAAACTAAGCAAAGTAACATCAATGCAAAGAGAAGGAAAACTTGAAACCAACCCTATACCGACCCGTCTGGCCAGCGTGGTATAGTAGGCCAAAACCTCCTTTCTAATGAGAGGCCTATGTCCAGCAGTGGACTGTTGGAGGCTGTTGATGAAACTCTTCAATTCTTTAGGAAGGACATAGATTTTCAAGGTAGTAGAGCAACGCTGACAGACGGTAGTACCCTCTCACAGAAGACCGACCAAGAACAGCGTCCGTGCTGTTGTTTGATTGGTGAATGAGAGACCAGGCCCAGACCCAGGAATGCCTAGTCTCAATAGGCTGCCACAGTGCTGGTCACCACACTACGTTGTATGCGTCGCAATTAGTTCTACTCATGCTTTTCATCAGGTACAGTGGAGTTACTTTAAAAAGGTTATACAAGAAGGCGTAGACGCGGGCAAAAGCTAGCAAGTACATATTATTATCTTAAACATCGTGGAATTATTATCAAATAATTTATAATGGTATTAACAATTGGCCTAAGAGTTTCTCGCCCGTGCCTTGAAGAGTACGTAAAGCCGTCGGTCCCGGCTGTCATGAACATCTATGGCAATCGTTATTGGGAAGTCCGTGCCCTCAAACTTACTGACAACTAGTTCATCCTTCGAATTTCAGTTCTCCCTTAAGTTCGCGGAGGTCCGGAAGGAAGGAAAAACTGATATTCAGGTAAAACCAGTTGAACTAGTACCCGACCCCAATTAATATTGAGAACTAGCTGTTCCCGCGAACTTCGTACCGCCTAATAGTCGATTCAACGTCACTCAATGGTTTTGCCTTCTCGGAACCGTTCCAATAAAACTTAAACTTTATAGTAGGGTATTAAAGTTCAAATTGACTTTCAAGTATTATTACGAATCTTTTGTATGGGTGTATAGAAGTGTTGTTTTTAGACTTTTTCAGATAACTTTTTAAATTTTCCTCTACGTAAGAACCATCCTCGTACTTCAAGGAACGCTATAAAAAAAGAATTAGCAAAATCGGTCCAGCCGTTCACGCGTGATGCCGTGACCAAGGAAAAAGGCTTTCATTTATATTATTATAGATAAGAATAGGAAGAAGAAGATTAACAATTGGCCTAAGAGATAAATGTCGTGAAGGTTGCAAATCATTTGGCTCCCTTACAGGGTGTTAGTGCGTTAATAAATATATCAAGAGCTACGAAGACTGGTAGATCAGTACATAGATTCGAAGCTTACAAAATACGTTAGTACGAAAAAAGGCTGTTTCATTTAAATATATGCCTACCCACCAATAAATGAACAGATTTTGGAGATACATTATACCAAGACATTATAAGAGCGATCCGTCACCCGCTGAAACACCTACTTCTAGGTAAAGTATTACAAACATCCCCCCAGTTTCTCAGAATCTCCCTACCTCACCCCGTCGCGGAGCCCGAGCGCCCCTGACTAATACCTCCCCACGGCCAGAGCCACGCTACGTAGGCGTGTGTTGACAAACGATGTTGCTGTGTCTATTTTTGGATCAAGCTCTGCCACGCCCATGTTCCCCGCGCGCGCCCCTTCGCCTCCCGGGGCCCAGCCCCTGCCTAAATGTGCCCTTGACCTTCGGTAACCAAACAACCGCAGTCACAACAACCGGGACACTTGGAGCATCACTTATTTTTCTAAGGCCAGATATTTGTTTGTTTTACGTAGGAGAAAGTTCGTGGGTTTTATGATCGGCTTACTCGTGGTCGACCAGGCCTAGCCATTCTACGAAATTACAATAAGTCTTTGTGTAAATATAGTATTCTAAGGTAAACAATAGTAGAATATATAGTAGCTCTGTTATTAAGTAAGATGTTACAACATATATATGTAATTAATAGTGACTGGTGTATTGAAAAAGTTACGCAAACACAATCTTAATTGATTTTTCTTTATCAAAACTGCATCTAAAGCACGTAACTTTATTAGATACTAGCTTTCGCATGCGGCTCCCCCCGCCTGTATGTCTATTTTTGCAATAAAAATATCCTATGTGTTATTCTGATATATAAGCCATATTATTGTGAAGTTTAATCCAAATCCGTTCAGTGGTTATTGCGTGATAGAGCAACAAACATACATACTCACAACCTTTCGCTTTTATAATATTAGTAAGGATTATGACAAGATGGCGACCCTATAAAAATGTTTTTGTGGTAATTTTTAAGGGAGATCTACGAATATTTTGAATGTCAAATGTAAGGAGACGATGGTAACAATGCTTCATTTCTACATAAAATCGGGCAAGTGCGTGTCAAGCCGCATAGAATAGGGTTCCGTAGTCATATACTCACGGAATTAAATCGTGCCCTGTTTTATTTACTTCTAAATAAATAAATAATCTAAGCCGTTATAGTTTTCCTTGAAAGTTCATCACATGGATTTTTTCCATTATATTTTTTTTATATTTTTTTAAGCTAGCCGTTGGCTTTTAGATGGGGAGACACTGTTATGGAACCCTAAAAAATGGCATTATGAGTCAAATAATACTAGAATACTAATGTTACTAACGAAAATTAACGATCGTAGTAACCTTTGACAACAACTTTATACAACAATATGTATCTCTCTGAACAACCCGCGGAGTTCGTCAATTCACCCAAAACATTAAAAAAAAGAAATCTCCAATATTGGTTAAAATGCAGGAAATCCAGAAGTATTTTTACTTGGTTCCTGTGCGTTATCAAAATATCTATGTTTATCTTAACCCAAGAAGAGTCTAAGAAAAACAACATTACAGGTTTATGAAACTGTCATCTCTGTGTCGAGTTTAAAAACTAAATTTTTATGAGCGTGTAAGTCCCTACTTCGCTGTACATGTAGACCTATCACTCAACCTAAGTTTAAAGCTAAGGTTTGAAGGTCGTAACGGTCCGGAAAAACCGCAGGCTTCAGTTTGACTCAAGAGTAGTGTCCTCGCCGAATCCATTTGTGGCGCCAGCTGAGAGCCTTTCGCCTGGATATAAATTACCGTGGCCAATCTCCAGATTGATTGGTCCTTAAATAGACTTCGGACCCAAGTTGGCCAAAGCAAGGCGAACATGTTTAGGTGGGGCTTCTCGGACGGTGACGATACCAGCTGTTTGTTCGATACAATTGAAACTATGTCCCATCTTGCATCGTGCCCTGAATGCCCAGACACCTGCACGCAGGAGGACCTAATGTGCCACCGATAGCGCTATTAAAGTGGCCGCGTTCTGGGCTGAAACAATATAATTTTCCGACACGTAACGTTCGTCATCGAAACGCTAAGAAGAAGAATTAGCTAATATTTTGCTTTGATCACGTGAGTGAGTGACATTAGCTATTGAAACAAGAGAATAGAGACATAGAATAGAAAAACGTTTGCAGCTTAGCTAGGGGAGCTGATATTCAAGTGGAGAGAGCAAAGGCGAAAAGCATCGTCTTAAACCAATCCTTACAGTTTTGTATGTGGTTTTTAATCTTACTTAAATTTATATCTACTTGTTGCGATTTCATCAATATTGTTTATTAAAAGATTAACAATCTATCGATTTATATTTGAATGATTTGTTATCTTTTAAAAATACTGCTTTATGATGCCAGTATTCTAGGTGGAATGAAAAACCCAAAAGTATATATATTTTTAATGATATATATATATTGAGTCATTTGAAGATAACGTGTGTTTGTGGCATAGGTTGTTGATTATGATATATATTTATGATTGTTACCCGTAGTTGTAGTTAAGATACTAAAAACATCCGCAGGCAACACCGCGTGACTCACGTAGTATCCAATAAAAAATAGTTTTGTCACCCAAATTACATAAACACACAAACCACCTATTATATCGACACGACAATTTAGAAGTTACTTTATAATTAACTTACAAGGTTTGTTTACATATACGTACTTTTACTTAAGTGTACACAATCACTTAATAGGTATGATACAAGTACAAATAAAAAGTTAGTGCGAAATCATTATTATTTATTATTATAAAATGGACTGATACAACACAGAACTGGAGACAAGTTTAACAATAAAACATATTAAGTATCTATCAGATTTCAGATAAATAAGAAAGATAAAATTGCCTTCTATGGCTATGGCTCTAAACTATAATCTATAGAAGTAGATAATCGATTCTATAGAGAGAGAGAGAGAGTGTAATATCTATATATATAAAAATGAAACCCATTTTCCTTGGTCACGGCATCACACGTGAATGGCTGGACTGATTTCACTAATTCTTTTTTTGTTGTATTTGTTATTATTAGGAGAAGGTTCTTACGGAAAAAAATATTAAGAAAATCTCTCAGAAATATTGAAAAATATACATTTAATTTTGCATATTTAAAAAACGCGCGTAACGAATGTCAATGTCATTCACAGTTCGCGGGGTCAGCTAGTTATAAAAATAACATACAATATTATCCAATTAAATTTAACAAAGTTTTAAAAATTTGAATTTGATGATAATCCTTTTTCTGTAAGATACGATTTTAATTTGTTCGTAATAGTAATCGAAGTTCAATATTGTCGAGTATCGACTATAGCGGTACTTTACTAGTACTTGATTATTGACATCTGTCAAATGGGACTCCGTAATTGGAATAGAGTATGATTGGCAATATTTATCTAGCCTTTATTGTTGAGAAGATAAGAGGGAGGTGGATTTATCTTCCCAATCAACGTGTAACCAAATATTAGTGTATGTGGCGCCGCTAAGCGTGCAAACTGACAGACCCTCGATAAATATTTGTGCCCGGGAAATGTCTCGTTCTCGTTGCCAAAATTAGAAACCTTCCATGAATTAAATGGTATTCATTTAATTATTGCAAGATCTACACTATGACATTATACAGCTGAAGAATGTGTATTGTAGTTACGTCGAAAAATTCCTACAATAAAATTATGATAAATATTTTTATTTGGGGTACCTCCCCTACACGTAAAGTGAGGATGTTTTTTTTCTTGGGGCTACCCCATCATGTGGGATATCATTAGATAGGTCTTTTAAAAACAATAAACTTTTTTGATTTTGGTATCCGTTTGCGAGAAATTCCATTTTAAAGGCCACTTTTTAACCGACTTAAAAAAAAGGAGGAGGTTCTCAATTCGTCGGAATCTTTTTTTTTTTTTTTTTTTTTTTTTTTTTTTTTTTTTTTTTTTTTTTTTTTTTTTTTTATGTATGTTCAGCGATAATTTCGTCATTTATGAACCGATTTCAAAAATTTTTTTTGCATTGGAATGGGCGTAGCTTACAGGTGGTCCCATTGTAACCGTATCGGGATCTGATGACGGGATCCCAAGGAAATCGAGGGAACTCCTCAAATATCATAGGCACAATGTCGCGATTTGGGTACTCGGAATAGTTTTTCATTGAAGTCGGTTCCTTTTTGTTAAAATTATAACCATTATTTGTAAAAACAGGACGTCCCCCCCCTCTAAAAGCTAAACGGCTGGCTCAAAAAATCTGGAAAAATTCCTGATAGTCGTCCATATAATGAACTTTGAAGGAAAACTATAACGGACTTTGTTAGTTCAGGAGTTATAGAGGCTTAACTTTTACAATGCGCCTACTTGGAAAACGTCATACAAAATCAACGCATTAATACGTTAACATAACAATTATCCATTGGATACGATTTCTAATCCAAGTATCATTATGGGTGACTGAGGAACCCTTTCCTGTGCGTGGCCTGACACGCACTTGGCCGATTTTTTATTTCAAATACACCATTACAACGGCACTTTTCAAGTAGTCAAGTCAAGTCTCTGTTCTAATTCGTAGAGCCTATGGAGAAGAACAGACAAGAAACTCCATGGACACTCTTTTCCAACATTGTTTTTTTTTCTTTTCACACACAATCTCAGGAACTATCTCAGGTCCGATTTGAAAGATTATTGCAGAGTTAGATAGCCCATTTATCGAGGAAGGCTATAGGCTATATATCATAACGCTAAGACCAATAGTAGTGGAGCACCAATGCAGAATGTTTAAAAATCGGTATTTTTTCCTCTTGACAGCTTCCGATGCGTAAACGGTAAAAGTTTTGCAAAAATCATACAGGACAGAATTGTTCCCCTTTAAAAGTACTAAAAAAAATTCTGCGGCAGTATATGTCTATCTTTTAAGGTTGGCTCACTATAACCTTTTTTATGGGAAACAAATTTGCTTCCGCGGTATAACATCACGTAACGGGCAATAGAAGACGCAGACGGGGCAGTGTGGGTCCGGTAGTAAGTAATATATGAGTTAAATGTTTTTCACATATTTTATCCCGGAAATATGACCTACTTAAGTAAGAGAGGGTAGTATTGCCGTCAACTAAACACATACTTTTTTTTTACATACCAATTATGCACAAAATCTTTCTTTTCCTATTTGTAAAGTTGTAGTTTTTAATTACAAGGTTTTGTTAATAAATAAATAAATAAAATAAATAAAAATATCTATATTAATATTAGAAAGAGGAAAGATTTATTTGTTTGTTTGTTTAAAATGAATAATAGGCTCCGAAACTACTCGACCATATTGAAAAATTCTTTCACTTATAGAATTTTACGTCATGCCTAGGCTATAAAATATTTTCAAAAAAGGGATCTGTATGAAAACTTCGATAATGTAACCCATTGGTCGAAAACTTCGATAATCGTCTCAGGGACCAATAGCCGGGGAACCAGATGTACCAAAAAGGAAATCCCTGGAACCCCGACGACCTGAAGTTTTCCCCCTGCAAAGAATGACAGACTGTTTTATATCCCGAAAACAATCTATGGCTACTAAACCTGTGATGCTCTGTTTTGGGTTTTTTTTTTAAATCTGCTTCTGCTACATCTGTTTAGATAACACGACCATTTCCGGTTATACATAATAAAATAATGAATCAATGATTGAAATGAATGAATTGTGATTATAAATAATAATTAATTGATAATTTATAGATTAAACATTAATTATTATTCTATACTTTTATTAGCGTATGCGGCCTTTGGTTAGCGTATGCGGCTGCTGATCGAGAGCTCTCGGGTTCGATTCCCGGTCGGACCAAATGTTAACGTCATCTAATCCCAAACTAAGCAGAGCTTGTATGTATTATTGGTACTAGACAACTGATATAAATACATAAACTTACTTATTTTGTAAATACATACAAATTATACATAGAAAACAACCAGACTCCGAGACAAATATTTGGGGATCACACAAACATTTGGACCGACTCATGAATTGAACCTGAGACCTCTGGATCAGCAGTCGCATACGCTAATCACTAGACCTAGACAAGGCAGTCATCAAGCATTTGAACAGTGATATGGGCTCGTGGCAACTATATATACTTGTAGCAAAACAAGGGACAGGCGGGAGAATGGGAGACTAGTTGGAAGAGCTCTTCAGAACACGACGCCGCTCGCAACTGCAGAGGCTCAAGGAACTCAGTGACTCCGTTAATATCAATAATGCGGACTGTTCGCCGTTTCAATCGAAATCGTCCAACAAATACTATGTGGCGACTTCCACATACAGCGCAAGCGAATAACATAAAACAGCGCCATCTACCGTAGAAACATTGAACTACGAAGAAAACACGTAACGATCTATACGGAGTAACTACTAATCCTGAACCGCGAAAGAGACATTCTCGCGCCGATTAGCATATATACAACATCCCAACATCAACTATTGGGCAGTGTCCGCCAGGCATGATCACCTCGCCTGTTCGGAGGATCCTCCCTTTGTGTTGGAGGAACACGATACCCGTTCCTCCACAACTACGCAGATATATTTTATCGCTAAGGTGAGAACAGTATTCAACGTAGGAGCGAACCTTATATTGATATATGCTGACAGTGTCACAACCAAATTGTTTATTTGCTACAATAGCATTATTATACAAACCTAAGGTAATTAAAAACGTATACCTGAGTACAGATTAAATAGATACAACAGATAAATATGATATCATCTAATCACAAAAAAGTTTCCGGCCTTAATTAAATTATCACTTTGCATTTGGCAATTCCTAAATACTACCCATACGGTATTATAATTGTATTTACCGCGGATTAGTATGCAATCTATCTAGCTAATAGAAGTAATGAACTTCTTAAAGGAGGTCAAGGCCGAGGAAAAGTTTTTAAAACGTTGCTGAATAGTTCAAAGGTTTTATTTATTCATTCAGGCCAACAAGAAAGTGAGTTGCCATTTAAAAAAAAAACTACCGTATGTCTTCTAAATTCAAAAGTCGGCATAGCAACAGCGCCATCCATCTGCGCCTGTTTATTCATATTTAATGGAGAAAATGGATGTCCTTGTAATAGTCAATTATAATTAAGTAAGTACTCTCATTTCTCAGAAGGATCATGGTATTAAATAATCAGATGGAACTTTCCTTTGTGTCATGTAATATCTCTGAAATTTCAATAGCCTTTCTTGGAAGACATTTTCTTGAAGTTTTATTATGTTTATTACTTTCAGATTTATTTAATATATTTAGTTTCCAAACATATAATTCAATAATTCTTAAAAGGTTTTTTCTAGAGCTTGATTATTAACTTCCGAAAATTATTATTGGCTTGGGTTCCGTTTTTCAGAAGGAATAAAACCTATTTTACATCTCTCATGTTCGGTAAGTATAACTCGTGCGACCTAAGATGGCATCTGACTCAAATGTCAGTCGTTTGAAGTACTGAGTGCAAGAAAAAAATATTTTATTTATTCTAGTTTTTTTTAAATTTCAACATTTATTTTGCTTCAGGTATTAAGTATTTATCTTAAGTGGTACTTTACTAACTGAGTTAAGAAAATACATATGCATACCAATAGGAAGAAGGCCTCATTCATTATTTACCCGAATGCATTCTTCGTGCAGTGATATTAGGTAATACCTAATATCATTTTAAATGAAATTAGCAACTGAAATATGGTTATAAAATACAATTTTAAATCGTCATGATAAGCCTTTTAATCGAAGTCTTTAAATATCATGTGTATATGAATATCCTTTATTTTAAACTATTTCCTTTCATAGTCGTCATGCTAGTTTTTTTTTCGTGTGACCTTTCTTAAAACAATTGGGTTATCCAGACGAATCTAATGATATATTAATAAAATAAATTCGTGGAGTGATTTACATGACATTAGGTAATACCTATTAAACTAAAATTATTATGGAAAGATTTGTACAACGGTAATAGTGATGCTAACGCTACTCGCATGACGACAGAGGGGTATTACGCGGGGGAACGGTATCATGTTTCGTTTTGAGCCAGGTGCCATCTTAGCTCGCACGAGTTATAAGTTCTTATTACCTCCAAATGGGGCTTGTAAGTGACTTATTAGCGCTCTAGGGTAATAATGTAGCTAGAAAAGCCCTAGGGCGGTAAGTAATTAAAAAAAAACGCTTCTTTCTTACAAAAAGTTTGCGTACATCTAACCATCATACTGGCAAAGACATCATGCATTCAGCCTAATGACCAAAGAGGTCGCTTTGCTATTCAGCCTTGTATTCGTGTGAGTATATTAGTCATCAATTTTAAATATCGAACGGCGAAGCTCAATAAAATTTTATTCTTGATAAAAAAATTAAAAAGTTCTTTACTTGTTTCTTTTTAATGAAAAGCGGCGGGAATAGAAAACTTTTAATTTAAATATTGTTTTTTTGGGATTTTTTTATAATTACCTGCTAATTAGGAAAAAACACGAATTCTTCAAGTGATGAAGATATAAGCTGCACTCCCGATTCAATGAAAATGGAAGCTGAAGCAGCAATTAACAATGTTTTATTTTTATAATGCCGGTTGTTTTCTACTTACCTCACAATCGAGATGTAAAGCAGAATAGTTACCTCGGGTGTAAGCACCAATTGCACCCTCGAACTATAGGCGGGCGCCTAAATATCTCCCCCTGCAATTGATGCCTTACAATGTTTGATCGATGATCAAATAAACAGTGTTTTACTCAATGCATATTTATTAGGGTTTCCGTGTCATGAACTACGGAACCCTAAAAAGCAATCTTTAAAATTGTTGTCTGTCTGATTGTTCCGGCTAATCTATAGAACGGCTGGACCGTTTTTGATGCGACTTTCACTGGCAGAAAGCTAGTGACGTAAATTCCCTACGTATTTAACTTAGGTTACTTGATTTTTAGACTAGCACTCGCGATTCATAACAATAACCGCGGCAAAAACTGCGGGACTCGGCTAGCCTATTAATAAATAATTTTAACAAAAAGGAACCGACTTCAATGAAAAACTATTCCGAGTACCCAAATCGCGACAATATTTGAGGAGTTCCCTCGATTTCCTCGGGATCCCATCATCAGATCTCGATATGGTGACTATGGGACCACCTGTAAGCTACGCCCATTCCAATGCAAAAAGAATTTTAGAAATCGGTTCATAAACGACGAAATTATAGCTGAACATACAATAAAAAAAAAAAAGATTCCGACAAATTGAGAACCTCCTCCTTTTTTTTGAAGTCGGTTAAAAAAGTGTAATTAAGTATTTTCGTCTGTATATAATATTCAACGTCTTTCAATAATCCACTTGTTATCAAATTAAGTAACATTCAACGCGATAAAAAGTCATAAACTAAGATTTCCGCGCCAAAATATCCCAAATACACACAAAAAAAAAACAAAAAAAACCGTTATCGACTCGGTATAAACAACGATAGCAACATTGTAAACCGATAAACACAAATTACGTTAATCTCAATACCCATCAACAATCATCATCACACAAACATATTATTTACACGTGGACGGTAGACAAGGTCAGGCATCGAACCTGTTCCTGGCTCCAGGGGCGGCTTGCGAGTACCCCTCCCCGACGGCCGAGGGGGGTGAAAGGGGCGTTGGAGCTGATGCTATTAATATAAAATCGATAGAACCGTGGCCTTGGGCGCATCGATCGCCGTCGCCATGTGAGGGGTGTGGAAGTCAAGCCCCCATTTGTACTACGCGTCGCTGCGTGGAACTTTCCTTTTGCAATGTTTACGCTCGAGATTTGGGAATATTTATGTCTAATTTGTTTTATTGAGTGTATTATTATACAGCTTCAATACCATTTCAATGTAGTCTATGGTATTTCAATTATCAAATTACAGTTCCAGCGCAAAAATTTAGTGTAAAAATTAGGTATTTAGTGTCGATTTTTTTATATTCTAATATGGTCTCATTTAACTGCCTTGTAGGTCAAGTGGTTAGCGTATGCGGCTGCTGATCAAGAGGTCTCGGGTTCGATTCCCGGGTCGGACGAAATGTTTGTGTGATCCGCAAATATTTGTTTTGGAGTTTGGGTGTTTTCTATGTATAATATATATGTATTTAACAAAAAAAAAAGTATGTTTATGTATTTATATCAGTTGTCTAGTACCCATAGTACAAGCTCTGTTTAGTTTGAGACTAGATGGCGTTGTGTGTAAGATGTCCAAAATATTTATTATCTATATATATAAAAATGAAACCCGTTTTCCTTGGTCACGGCATCACGCGTGAATGGCTGGACCGATTTCACTAATTCTTTTTTTGTTGTATTTGTTATTATTAGGAGAAAGTTCTTACGGAAAAAAATAATAAGAAAATCTCTCAGAAATATTGAAAAATAAACATTTAAATTCGCATATTTAAAAAAAACGCGCCTAACGAATGTCAATGTCATTCACAGCCATTGAGTGACGTTGAATTGGCGGTACGAAGTTCGCGGGGTCAGTTAGTTATTTATATAAATATAATCGCATGTCACTGAGGACTCACACATAACAATTAAAACAAAAACTCTAAATTTCTAACACATATAAACACAAACAGTGTGATGCATATGCACATTTGGGCTTATACTTTGACAGAGTAGAACGCCTGTGTATGGTAACTCCCTCATGTGTTGCTCAATGACCTGACGGTAAGTGAATATTACCATAGTTATCTACCACTCACAAATGCGTTAAGGCCATTTAACCCTCCCTTCCCCCATAAATATGGACTATGTTAGCACTAAGTAGCATCAAACATAGCTCCCGACTTATTCACCTTTCAAACAAGAAAATTAAAATTAAATTCGGTTTATTCGTTCGGGAGCTACGATGCCACAGACGAACACACACACAGACACGTCAAAATTATAACACCCAGTCGTTTTTGCGTCGGGGTTAAAAATGACATTTTATTTAGATATTATATTTTCTCTGACCTTCAAGAAAACAAAATATAATGAGGATGGACCGCGTCCTTTCTTTCGGTACCATAAACACACACGTGGAAAATACCTCCCCGACAACGGATAAAATCGGCTTTGTTGGGTAAAGACCCCAGAGAATAAAAGGATTTCAAAAAGGGGTGTTACGCCCTCTTAAGAACGTTGTACGGATTGTTCAGTAGTGTTAGATTTATTTTACTACTAGCTGCGCCCCGTGGTTTTGTTGTTGTTTTTAACTATTTATGCAACGTAAAAGGTATATACATTTGTAGGGATATAAATCACGCACAGAAAAGGGTTCCTCAGTCACCCATAATGGTACGTGGATTTAAAATAGTATTACTGCCTTGCTGGTCTAGTGGTTAGCGTATGCGGCTGCTGATCAAGAGGTCTCGGGTTCGATTCCCGGGTCGGACCAAATGTTTGTGTGATCCACAAATATTTGTTTCGGAGTCTGGGTGTTTTCTATGTATAATATGTATGTATTTACAAAAAAAAAGTATGTTTATGTATTTATATCAATTGTCTAGTACCCATAATACAAGCTCTGCTAAGTTTGGGACTAGATGGCGTTGTGTGTAAGGTGTCCAAAATATTTATTTATATTTATTTATTATTTAATAGATAATTTTTACGTTTACGTATTATGCGTTAATTTTGAATGACGTTTTCCAAGTGAGCGCATTTTACAAGTTTAGCCTCTCTATAACCCCTGAACTAACAAAGTCATCTAATCCGTTATAGTTTTCCTTTAAAGTTCATTATATGGACCACTATCTCGAATTTCCAAATTTTTTGAGCCAGCCGTTTAGCTCTTAGGGGGAGGGGACGCCCTATTTTTACAAAGAAGTGCCCTTTAAAGTGGAATTTCTCGCAAACGGATACCTAAATCATGACGGACATGACGAATCTTTATGGGTTTCGAGTCATAAACTTCGGAACCCTAAAAAGTAGCCTATGTTCTATTCCAGACCGTAAATATCTGTTGGCTAAATTGCATACAGATTCGTTCAGTCGTTTTGGCGTGAAAGAAGAAACGTTCATTCTCACAAACTTTGGCATTTATAATATGATAGGAAGGACGTATGGCCTTGACCCACTCCTGGGACCAGAGTCCAACAGTGAGGCTTTATGGGTTGTCGATGATCGATGAGGATAGCAAGTAGGATTGAGAGATGAATCTGGACTCCTATTACAAACCTGACAAGCTCGTTAGTGTTTAGTTATATGTAATCTACATCAGAATCTCCCGATTCGAATAGTTAAAATGACGGATCTGATGATTTTTCGTTTTTGTTGATTTTTTTTTCAAGATCTATTTGAAATATTGTTTATTAAGTATGTATTTACAAAAAAAAAGTATGTTTATGTTTTTACATCAGTTGTCTAGTACCCATAACACAAGCTCTGCTTAGTTTGGGACTAGATTACGTTGTGTGTAAGATGTCCAAAATATTTATTTTTATTTATTTTATGTATTATTAGTTTTCCCCCGGCTCCGGCCGCGTGTATCTCGATTATGGCAGCAAAAAGTATCCTATGTGTTATTCTGATATATAAGCTATATTATTGTAAAGTTTCATCCAAATCCGTTCAGTAGTTTTTGCGTGAAAGAGTAAGAAACATACATATGATACACACAAACTTGCGCGTTTATAATATTAGTAAGGATAATTTTATTACACGTTTTATATTAGCTTCACCTGTATGTTTGTTTGTAAACGACTCCTTTGGGTGCGATTTTGGCCCACTTTAAACGTCCACATTTCGTTCAAACTTTGTAAATTTATCGTAGACCGATGACAATACACTAATTTGAAAAATGAAACCAAAAAGAAAGTTTAAACAAATTAGTCTATTTTAATGTAGAAAAAAAAATAGTTTTAAAAAACTAAACAAACACGCTTTTACATAAAAAAAAAAGAAAATAATTTTAATGTAACAAAGCGAAGTGCGACGTTTTTGAAATATTTTCAGAAAGCACCCGACGCTTTGTTTTTTAAAACTATTATTTTATTTTTTCCACATCACTTTACATTAAAAAATATTTACAGAGATCGACATCTGGTTATATAAGAGGCGGTCTTATCGCTCACGGCGATACCTTCCAGACAACCTTTGTACGGATTTTTTATGTAAAATTAGTCGGTGATGTACTCTTACAATAATTTTGTTAAATAATCCTACTAATATTATAAAAGCGAAAGTTTGTGAGTATATTTGTTGCTCTTTCACGCAAAAACTACTCAACGGATTTGGATAAAACTCTACAGTAATATAGCCTATATATCAGAATAACAAATAGGCTACTTTTACTGCAATAGTCGAGATACACAAAGCTAGTAGTAATACATAAAGTTACTTAAATATTTTATTACCATATTCACACCACTAATACACATAATTACATACACAAACATATTATTATATTGTATTTTAGTGTTGGAAATTCCAAGAAGGGTAAGGCTACATAATATCACGCTACTACCAACAGGAGCCGAGCATAAATAAAACAGTTGCGAAAACATGGAAAATCTTTTACTTTCAAATAGAACTCTGCGGCATTGCTACCATGTACCTTTTTGCTAGTGAGTATACGATATTTCGGCGCTGTTGCAAGCGCCATGATCACGGAGTAACTGAAGATCTTGCGGATGGGATGATATTGGCAGACAAATCTGTCTACCCTCTTTCGCAGTCTTTTACTACGATCGCCCGCGGTACCACTGTTCACTACTACTAGTTAAGGCCGCTGCATACGTGACGGGATTTTACGCGGACGGGACGTGGACGTGGTTGCCTCGTTATAAGCGGGGACGTGATGTAAATGCATACGCATCGTGACTGTGACTCGGATCTAACGTGTTAGTGTTGTGAACAAGGAAAGATGTATTTTTCATTTCAAGAATTGGCTTTAATTGTTCGTTTAAACATCGTCGGCGACGATATTTAGCTCGTCCCGTGCGTGCCACGTTCCCGCCCCGTCCGTGTATCCGTGAAGTATGCATTTCCTTATACATTTTGTATGTAACGATGTTTGCAAAACTTCCCGTCCCGTTGCGTCCGTGTAAAATCCCGTCACGTATGCAGCGGCCTTTAGTGAACAGTGATACCGGGGGCGAGGGTAGACAGATTTGTCTGCCAATATCATCCCACCCGCAAGATCTTCAGTTACTCCGTAATCATGGCGCTTGCAACAGCGTCGAAATATCTGATACTCACTAACAACGAAATACGCCAGCACGAATGCTGTCATTTTTAGCTTGGTCTTTTGTGTGAGGGTTGGTCTTGTCCGTGTGGTGACGGATTAAGAATACAGAGTGTCACCACTCCTATTCTAACTAGGTACTACACCTAT
Source organism: Phragmatobia fuliginosa (assembly GCA_932526445.1). Taxonomy (NCBI): domain Eukaryota; kingdom Metazoa; phylum Arthropoda; class Insecta; order Lepidoptera; family Erebidae; genus Phragmatobia; species Phragmatobia fuliginosa. Next base: position 21,871,591 of record OW052067.1, on the reverse strand, counting down.
TCTAGCGACTAAAGGATAAACTACGCAAGACAACGTCGATGCAAAGAGAAGAAAATCTTGAAAACAACCCGTCTGGCCAGCGTGGTATAGTAGGCCAAAACCTCCTTTCTAAGGAGAGGCCTATGTCCAGCAGTGGACTGTTAAAGGTTGTTGATGATCTGTGTGAGGGTAGTACACACCTGGAGCCAGCCCATTCTTGCTGAAATCAGCGTGGATCTACTTACTATTTTTCAGCTTATAAATACTCTCTTACTAATTATCATCAGGTAACTCGTCTGATTGTTTTACCTCATAAACCAGGAAAACAATTGTTGAATACATCGTCCCCTGCACTTTTCACTCTGCCACATTTACGATGTGTATATGTCTCTTTCTCCAGTTCAACCAGTCTAAAGTTCTCTCGTGGCAATATTAGTGCTACATGCTTCAACATACCTGAGCCCGTAGAGGACCGTCCAGGATCCTCAGCCATGTCTGCGCCGACCTGAAAGTGATTTTCTTTAAATATATATGATTATTGTAACTCTAGTTACTCTCATATAGACATAAAGACAACAGTTAACATAAATAAGAATCATGAAAATGGCACTTAGGGCCACAGCACACTAGCTACTTTTAGCATCGACGATCGGCGACTAGTCGCGTTTTAGAAGCTAAATACGGCGACCGAACGCTCCACACCGCACACTTAAAAACGCCAAAAGCGGAGATTAAGTCGCTTTTTAGAAGCGCGACACAGCGGCTGAACGCTACTCTCCGCACACATTCGGATGCCGGTAGCATCGATTTGGCGTCTGCCGAACACGACTTGACTCTCATCATTTTCTTTATTTGTAAACAAAACCACAGATAACATAATACTGCAATATCATTGCAAATCACAGAAATAAGTAATTAAAGTTACAAATCGAAAAATTATAGACAATACTACAGCCGAAATGATCCAGGCATCTGAGCAGTAGCTAAAACGCGCGTTTCCGATACCGCGTTCCAACGCAAAAAATCGCGAATGATGCAGCATGACGCGCGATTTTGATAAAGCGATCAAACGCAGAAATTCGCTAAAACGCGATGCAGTCGCAAAATCGCCAATCGTCGATGTTAAAAGTAGCTAGTGTGCTGCAGCCTTTAGCGGTTTCTAGTACTTAATATAATACAAATATGTATATGCATATTTTATTTAATTTTCTGCTTCTCACTGTTTTGTGCCAAGCACAGTGTGTGAAAACTCACTCTCCTTCTGCACCAAAAATTATGATATGTTGCATAATTTTAAGATGTATATTGTGTTACTTTGAGTATCCAGAACCACCACAATGTCCTCCCGTGTCTATGCTATTAAAACTGACCCTTTTACTTTATTAGGTAGGTACACTATCAGCTTTTATTTAGGTATATATTACTATACTAGCATTCACCCGCGGATTCACTTGCTTGTATGTCAGTTACCGTGTTAAAAACTAGGCTATTTCTCAGGCTCTAGACTATCTGTGTGACAAATTTCATTTAAATTGGTTCAGTAGTTTGGGAGTGAAAGCTCTACAGACATACAGAGCTACATTCACATTTATAATATTAGAAAGGGTTATAGTTTAACAAAATTGAATAAGTACTCCAATATCAAGACAAAACATGGAATTATTTTTATTTATTTTATACTTATTGAGGAATTAAAAGAATTACAAAGATTTCATTGAGCCAACTATATCATAATTCTTTTACACTAACCAAGGTCTACAAAAAACTGTTTAACCAGTCAGACTTTTATATACATCATTATCCTCATAAGCTTGTCGGAGTCCACTGTATCAACATACCTGATACACAACATCGGTGAAATTATAGTAACAGTATGTACCCGTTAATCGGGCTTGGAAGTTAAATGTTTTTATTAATCACTGAATAGTTATAGTAGAAGTATGGGAGGATTACAAATAATAACTCTCACATACATACACATTATCCTTATCTGTATATAACATAAATTTTATAACTTAAGACACTCTACTGCTATTCTCAAGCTCTATCGGTCCTGAATGTATACAATGTATATTTAATATTAAAGTAATTAACAAACAGCAACATGCTGCACATTTACTTGATATGTTACCAAAACAAAAACAAGTTTATATTTACAACACTTTGTACAACCACAAATCATAATCAAACGACCTTAATAACTAATAATATTTCAATATATGACAGACAAACACATAAAAAACACATTTATCAAGCAGTTTGTACCTTGCCTACACCAGCTGGGCTTCCAAGCACTTGTTTTATCAATGTTCATAGGACACTTCCTTAAAAACTTTTACATACTTCACTGTAACACTTTATACTTTGTACCGAGCACTAGTAAAAATATAATAGCCTTCATTTCATCTTTGAATTCATATAAATATCTCTTCAAAACAAGCTAAATCCTATGTTTTGACCAGATTTTGACGTAATTCATACGTTGGAAAATCAATTCGTTCGCTGTTACAGTTAAATTAGATGAAAGTCAGTTCTTTGATTTTTGACTGGCTAATTAGAATCTTGTTAGAAAACAAGTTAAAAAAAAAATTAAACACCAATAAGAACAATGACATTTAAAATGTGTGTAAATGAAAACAAATTTCATAGTTTTCAAGAAAAAATAAATAGTTAATCGACTACATTTTAATCTTATAACACTAGTTTCCACGGAAAATCAGGATTGGTATGTTAACTTTGTGTTGCAATTTGCAATCGCAACTTAACATATAATAAAACAAAAAATATTGAACTATCAGAGTTATAAATCCCGTAGTGATTTTTTAGTTTTAAAAATATTTTTTCTACAATAAGAGAAGATTTCTATTAGAAATATTGATAATTTATTCCAATATATATTTTAAGCCATCGAAACAAGACGTGTCTGTTAAGACGCACTGTAATATTATTTCTGATAAATTTTATACATTTCAAGTCAGCCCTTTTCTCTTAGTAATGAATCTGGATCTTATTTGCCTTCAAGGTAAATAATTAGGCAGATCCAGATCCATACGATATTCATTTGTTTTTTTTTTTATTCATTTAGTTCTTGTCAAATAGATCGAATTATCCACCCTTTCCTTTGATTTTGTATTAAATCGTAAAAGTGTGTTGAGTTACAATTTCGATGAACTGATCAGACAGATAAAAAAATATGCATCATCACAGTTTTAAATAACGCGCCACGAACAACGCAGTATTGAAGTACATTTGCTAGTGTTATCATGACGCGCGACATTCCCCTTTCACAAAACGCGCCACAACACAACACTACAGATGAAATCTGCCTGTCACAAATGTAAATAATAAATAAATATATTACAGATGACAACGACGAGTCTCAAAATAAGCAGAGCTTGTCCTATGGGAACTGAAATAAATATTTACAGATCATGCAAACAATTGATCCGACTTGGGAATCGAACCAGAGACCAGCAGCCCTATACGTTAACCACTAGTCCAACAAGGCAGTAGATAGATACTCATAATACCTAAAATTTTTCCAATAGGTACTTCCGATGATAATGGTATGTAGGGATTGTGGGATCAAATTTTAAGACTGTTTCATTTTTTTAAGTTTCATAATTGTTTCCATACGTTGTTGGCATACCCAAAAGACGAACTAAACGGTTTGACAGCTCGTTTTTGGTGAGAGTCGCAATAGTTTGGAACGACCTGCCTGGGTCTATTTTTCCTGATGAGTTGAACTCTGGAGCCTTTAAGAGTAGAGTGAACACTGAACAGGTTTCTTTTGGATGGGCGTGTACCATCTTCGTCTTCATCTACACTTTCCATCAGGTGAGATGGAAGACAAACGCCTATTCCATTACAACAATAAAAAAAAAATGTTTTAGAATTACTACATGAATACACCTTCATCATGTTACACTAATACATCTTCTTTTTTTTGGAAAAATGGTCTCTCAGTCTACATGCACGCGAAACGGAAATTCGGTTTTGCCAGTAGTTTTATATAAAAGAGAACATTTTTAATAAAAGTTCTTAGTGTCGCAACACTGATTCGAATAAAGTGTAGCATAGCAACCCTGTATTTATTAGACGTAAAAGCCCATTGACTCACGCAAGTCTGCAAGACAAAACAAAAACTTAAGTTCAAGTTTTCAGAAATTTCAGACTATATTTTACAATAATCGATAAAAATGTTTTCTTCAATATTTGGCAAGCGAAGATCCTCGCCGGTGGAGGATGAAATACCTCCAATCCCTGGTGCAGGAGTCAGTCCCGACGAAGGTTTTGAAGTGATTAATCCAAATTCGCCGAGAACCAGCTTATATCCAAATGTGAGTGGAGGGACCCTGCCGATGCCACAGAGACCCGCGCCACTTGCGCCACTACCTTCGACACCAAGAAGAGGTTTATTTGACCCGTCATTTCACTACCTACAAGGAGTTCCTTTCACGATGAGTAAAACTTTACAAATGGCTTCAAGCAAAGACTCATTCGCATCAGAAACTGCTGACCTCCTCGCCTTCCTCACGAACAAAGTGAATATTAATAGTTATTCATATGATTTTTCTGCTGAGAGAAGTGTATTGAAAGAGTGTTGATCATTTATTTAGTAATGGATAACAATTTTAAAGTTGTGCACAGGATATGATAAAAATGTTGTCCGTTTTGTTTGTGTAAATATATATATATATCTTTACTGACTTCAAATATATATTTCTGAAGAAAATATGTAGCAGTTTCCTTCAGGTAATAAATTTGATACTGTTACAAATACAAATCTATGTAAAATAATAAAACAATTATTATGACTGTTATTTCCTATGGTAAACACTATTCAGTCACATTTTGTGTGGAACATACTAGAGAAACATTCATACATGTAGTTATTTCTTAGTCTTTTTCTATAAGTGTAGAAATGCCAAAATATGCAATTTATTTAGACATCTTCAATGGCAGCTACATATGCTAAACACTGAACCAACAATGCAGTCAAAAATGTTGACACCTGTGTAGCTAGGGATAAATACAATAAACGGACACAACAATTTGTGAATCACACAAGGTGTATTGCCATGTAGGATTTCAACTTACAGCTCCTAATAGTAGAAAGTGGCATGGCGACTGTTTATACCATTAGGCAAATTGTGCAGTCAACTTTATTCAATACTTTTATTATTATTACAATTTTAGCTAGCGCTCAATAAATGTTTTTATCTTAATGATTTAAAAATATTTTTATTCTCAAACAGGGCTGATTATTTCTTTACCTTTTTATATTTAGATTTGATATATATAGATTGATTGAAGGTTACAATTTTATTATTATTTAAACATCATGATAAGATGTTTAAATAATAATAAAATTGTATCCTTAGATCAATATACGTCTAGGTGGTGAGTCACAATAAGAATAACTAAGTTATATCCATTAAAACAATTGTGTTCTTGGTTTTAGTGTTTGTTTTACTGTGTCAGTGACAATTTTGTAACATGTATACATAATATTTAGCATGTAGTAGCCCCTCTGTGCAATTATAAGCCCTTAATGTTCATATGCCATTATAACAAAATTCGTTAACATGTGAAAATTAGGTTTTTGTTTATTTTTATTATTATGTGTGAATCCATAGTATTTCCTGCAAAAAGTCACAGACTTGTGTCTGAAATAGACACTGTGGCCGTCCGGTCTCAGCACCATAGGCCCGTTGTGCTGTGTGTTGCTCTGTTAGTGGCTAACAGTTTTTTTTACCACTTTGTCTCTGGACATGCCATTGATATAAGAACCTTGCTAAGGAGAAGCCTATGTCCGGCTGTGGATTGCTAAAGGCTCATTAAAAATATTTGAGCCAAACTTTAATATTTTCATTATTTTAATAGGGCTGATGTCATAAGTAAAAATATTTATCTTTATCTAAAAAGCTTGTCCTTGCGTCGCTATCCTCAATTCAAAAGGTTGTGACCCCTATTTACAAGTGTTCTGCCAGTGGCAGTTGCCATTTGTCTCTGTTTTGAGCAGTATGCAGGTAGCATGTATTGTAATACTGTGTGTGGAGCAAATTCAGTCTGCCCAGTGCAATTTTGCCAGTAACCATCAACCTTTCGAGGTTATCATCGGCCCTCGCAATATTATCAAAATAAAGCATGTATGTAAGTGATCTTAAAGATTTAGCTACTAGCCGATTCATGTGATAATATATGGAATCCACTGACACTATTTATTTTGCAAATTTTTTTTTGTAACGGTTTGTATAGAAATCAAACATGTTTCCCTTATTTTAAGATTGTATAGGAGATTATAAAACAAAAGTACATTATTTACAGCAATTTATAACACATCTACATAATATCATAATAAAATGACAAAAATATAAAAGTGGTATTTTATTATCTTCCTTTCAAGCATTAAGTAGAAAAACTCTAATATATTAAAAATAAATTTATTTAGATAAAAAGTAATGATTTATTACATAAACTTGTTTAAATAAGAGTATTTCATAGTGAAAAAAATACATTTACTCTAGAAATGACAACAAACTTAACATATATTTATTTCTAGTAAGCTTCGTTGCTCCATGGATAAGCCATATTTACAGTGGTTTCCGTGTGGTGATGGATTAAGAATACAGAGTGTCACCACCCCTATTCATCTCGCCGGTCTCGTAAAAGGCGACTAAGGGATAAACTACGCAACACAACATCAATGCAAAGAGTAGGTAAACTTGAAACCAACCCTATACAAACCCATCTGGCCAGCGTAGTATAGTAGGCCAACTAAAACCTCCATTCTAAGGAGCGGCCTATGTCCAGCAGTGGACTGTTGAAGGCTGTTGATGATGATGACAGTGCTTGTAGCAAACAACAGTTTCAAAGCAAACATGGCCAAAGACAATCAATACTTTATTTTTAGTATAAATAGAAATGTTATTACTTTATAATATAATTAAATAGTTTCTTTTTGTTTTTAGTGCTCAAATACAAAATGTTTCTCTGTTTTAAATTGCCCTCTCCACAATATTTAATTTAAACCTGAAATTTACAAAATTAATTAAGCAAAAATTATTTATATTAAGGAAGAGCACATTTCTGCCTGACTAAATGCTGTTTTTACACAACTATCCTAGATTTAAGGTGACCTAACACTCTAAATGGCTTTAGAGAGGGTTAGGTCACACTTAGTAATTTTTCTGTTTACACCAACCTTTAGGGGACACCTAAGTGCATAGATGTCTATTAAAGTTAGGGGGCTCCTAGTACGGAGATGATGAAAAGGGGCATAAAATCCACAAAGCTGTACTTAGTTTATATGATTTTCATCAGGTCTTCTAAAATACTTACTATGCTCCACAAATGAATATTCATTTGTGGAGCATAGTAAGTATTTTAGTTAGTTTTAGTCTTAAACCAATTAAGTAATCATATTGATTACTTAATTGGTTTCACACTTTTGCACAAAATTCCTTTTTATTTTAAAACAAAATATATTTATAATAAAATACTGTTCAGAAACAGTTTATTTTGTAGATTTACTCATCACACTATAATAGCAATCTGATCCCAAACCCAAATGATAAATAAATTGATAAATGGATATCAATCAGAACACAAAAAAACAGCTGTAACCATACCCCATCTGTCTCACACTCCTCCACAGCAAGCTCCACTGGGCCCCGTTGTCCAATGGCCGTACAACCCTTTCAACTAGGGCCCAATGATGTTGGTCTCTGGCCTTTAGAATACATCCACACAAAAAACCATACATATTCACTAACTATATAATAAAGACGCTACACAAATTATACAAGAATAGATGATGATGGAAGGCAGCCATGTCTTCAGGAATGCACCGAAACTGAAATAAAAAGAAAAGAAATTCATTAAATCTGAAGAGAAAACTATTTGAAATAGCTAAATCTGGAATTAATTTCTAGGCTCTGCTTGCCTTGCCTCTAATGCCAATGTTCTGCTAGGATAGAAGTACATATATCTGAATCTATTTCTGTGCTAATTGTTCATACAGATGTATTCATCTGTTTTTAGTACAATTAATTCATTTCATCTTATTGTTTTAAAAAAAATTCAACAAATTATGACTACTCTATTACATGGAGTATAAGAAGTCATTGTCTATGGTTGATGGTGGTTGTTGTCTTTGGTTTTTGAATTTAATTAGTCAGCCTGATGTTATGGCTACATTTACTTTTCACAGTCACAAACTGAATTAATATATGATCAATATGTGACCACATTAATTATTCTTAATTAAAACAATAGTTACCTGACATATTTGGAGTATGGTATCATGTAAAAGGCTAACTTGACCATATTCCAATTCTTGCAGCCATCATAGTTCATGATATTGAGCGCTGTGGCCACATGCGAGTGACAATTGTCATAGCAAATGATATGCTGAAACAAAAAAAAAAAATTAAAATATCTGACACAATGCAATCTAGTCTCAAAGTAAGCACAGCTGGAACTATAGGTACTTGAAATACAGGAATTGAACCTAACCAGACCTCTTGATAAGTAGCTGTATATGCTGACCACTAGATCATTCAGGTAATATACATAAAGAACACCCAAACACCAAGACAACTATTTGCAAGTAATAAAAATATTAGGTCCGAATCAGGCATAAAAAATTGAAAATGTTTTATGGAAATTATAACAATAACTTGGCATGTGGTCAAAAATGTTAGTCTGATTCCAATGAGAAAGAGCTTTGCCTAAATACCCATGCTCCATCTACACTCAGAACAAATCATTGGGTTTATCATTTATTGTGTTGTAAGAACTTTTCAATAAAATAAATAAAAATTCAAAAATAATTACCATTCTCTTTTTGTATATTTCTGATGCCTCAGTGACTGCTGCATCCCAACCAGCTGGACCATTATAAGCCTTATTTGGATTCAACTGCCAATATTTAGTGGGATTGCCAAACGCCATCAAATCTTCAGATACAAAGTAAGGACCAGCAAAATCCCTTATTACACCTGAAGACATGCAAATCCCCATGTGGCCGAGGAAGGGAAACAGCCATCTGGAATTTCAATGTCTATGTTTATGTTATGTAAAAGAAGTTTAGTGAAATTTACTACTAACCAACAACTAACCTTGAAAATACTCAAAAATAAACTTTTAGAACTAAATTACTAAAATTAAATGAAGACCTCTAAGTAATAGGCTTAGAAACATCCGTTTTATTCTGACCATTATATTATTTATACTAGAGTATTGCAGAGATAAAGATAGCGTCTCAAAACCACCTTTCAGCTACATTCTATTATATGAATTATGTATTACCAAATATATGAGAGTTCAAAGGCATTAATGCTTACGTTAAGACTGGTATTGGAGTCCAAACAATGCAGTAAGGGTACCGACAGCGGTCGTGATCCATTGGGTCCATTATTATTTCGTCTTCTTTGAGATCGTATGAACTGTTAGCTGATAGAGAAAATGTATCTTTCGTGTTACAATTAGAAGACATCACGATGGTTTATACAAGTTCTTCCATATTAGTCCATGAGATTTTTTTTATAAGATAGTGAAGAATAGTCTATTGAAGGCCGGAGTAGGTGTGTAAAATGTAAATAAAACTGTCTTCAATTTTCTGAAGTACACAGTACTACATAAAACATACACCTCTTTGACATACACACTACACACCATAGATAATACACTATAGGGATGCTCGATGATCATCGATGTTCGATGATCATCGATGTTAAAACATAAAACATCGATGTTTTAACATCGAAATTGCATTACATAAAACATCGATGTCACGGACATACATGACATATATCGAAATTTGGTCGCGTACATAATAATCGCAATCTATGAACGCTTCCACAAAGTATTTATTAAATAAATTCTGAACCAAACAAAAACACAAAACAATCTCTATCGTTCGTTCTAGTGTGCTGTGCTCTGTGCTGTCTGATTTGTTTATGTGTGACGTGTGTACCGTATACGGGTCATCCCAGCCGTTGAAATTAAAGTAATTGTTACTTGGTTATTAGTTATTATTAACAACATGTAAGTATGCCTTTTGTCCCTATGCCCTGATATCTTTTAATTTATTTTTCATCTCGTTGAATAATAAAACGTTGTGATCTTATGAATGTTATTAATTGATCAAAACAAAAACATCGATTTTGACTGACATCGATGTTTTGTGCTTAAGAAACATCGATAATCGAAGTTCTGCCATCAATGTCATTATTGATGCCATCATCAATTTTTTACCAACATCGAACATCCCTAATACACTATATATTAAAATTATACTACACACAAAGAGTATGTAGAACACAGTGTTTCCACTTTCGTTTTCCATTTTTCCCTAGTTTCTTTTGAATTTATCCCTAAAATTCTCTAAACTACTTTCATAAATCCTTTATTTAGGGAACATAAATATAATACAGAAAATAAACCTCAGCATATTATTTAATATATATAATAAATAACAAAATGCCCACAGAAGATCATACATCTATAGGATTAGAATTTTTGGAAGTTGACGCATTGCTTTCACATTATTTTTGTCGAAGATGATGCTTAATTATTATTTCCTTCAATATAATATCGTAATAACTTGAACTTGAAAAAATGATGGCACTAGTGCCACCACTACTCCGCAATACAGAAATAACGTCAAATATATCAAATCAAGAACCTACACATTAGGGTGCCCCATATTGGCAATAAAGTACGTATTGCCGATAATATTGTGTGTGTGCGGGCTGTATTGTACAATATTATTGTGGATTATAGTGTGCGGGGCCGTGTGTCACAATATTATTGTCACAATATTGTGTGTGTGCGGGCACCCTTACAATACGACCAAATTCATGTGACATCACCGAAAATAGGTAATTTTTTTTTTTGTCGAATAGCATTTATTGGGATTCTGGGGAATCCCCAAGCAAAAAGCTGTGGTATAGTCTATCATTTACTTTACTACAGGGCTACCAGTATGGGCTTTGATTTTACCCCGAAATTCCCTAAATCCCTGTATTTTTCGAATTGTCTTTAACCATCCAAAATATCAGCTATTTGTCCCTAAAATAGGGAGAATTCCCTAAAAGTGGAAACACTGGTAGAACACTCTAACTCTACATACACAAACACCACCATCCATACGCACTTTGTCTATATCCCAATTATACATAGAACCTTGATTTTTATTTTTCTGTATCAGGCTATTTGCATTCTATGGCTAAATACTAAATAGACCACAATTTTCTTAAAAATTAGCTACGAATATAGCTTATTCTTTCTCGTGAGTGAAATTATTTCCATTGGCATTTATTTATGTTAACGTATAAATATAGCTTAAAAAAGTGCCATATTTATAATTTTATTTGCAAATTTACAAAAATGTCGTGTACAAATAAAATATTTTTGGAAGACAAAAATAGTCGATTTCGGGGACTCTCAAAATTTAACTGAAAGTCCTAGTTAAAATGGCTTCTGCTTGTTTGACAGTTGTTGTGTTGTTAGTGTGACGATGTTTGGCGCTAATATTTTATTTAGCGATATTTAATTTGTTTATTTTATTTTGTATGGTGACTGAAACTTACAGCCAAAATGCCGGCTTTCCTTAAATATATTGACATGGAAAATTTCAAGTCCTACCGAGGGCGACGTAGAATAGGGCCATTGAAATGTTTTACTGCAGTTGTAGGACCTAATGGCTCAGGTATGGTATTTTTATTATTTATGAGCTTCACTAACGCTTACAGTTATCCCTACTAATATTATAAATGTAAAAAAAATTTAAAGAAAGTAACTCTGTCTGTCTGTCACGCTTTCACACCTAAACCACTGAACCGATTTTGATGAAATTTGGTATGAAGATACAAATGAACTTGGGAAAGGAAATAGGCTACTTTTTACAGTGATAACCGACATACACGCGAGCGGAGTCGCGGGTGAAAGCTAGTTAATCAATAATCTATTTTCAGTTCTATTCACACTTAAAAAAGGCATTGTATTCATTAATTTTGTTTGAGTAACATTAAACAGTTTTATAAAAATCCGTGAGAATCTTTCTTGTCCTGTCTTCTTGTCTATCTTTACTTATGCTCTGTTATCGGAAAGCACAATATTATTAATATTTACGAATATGTATGTTATCTTTAAAGCTGCATGACTTCAATGAGTTTGATTTTGAGGATTGTTTTACCAACAAAAATGGTGAAATTAAATGAAGATACCTGCATCTCTAAAACACGCTTTAATTCATTTCACCTGTATGTTGGTTTGTAATTGACTTTGAAAAAGCGTTTCTCGTTAAATTATATTTAAAATAATACGCTAGAAAACATCACTGCAATGAGTAGGAAAACTTGAAACCAAACCAATGCCAACCCGTCTGGCCAGCGTGGTATAGTAGCCCGAAACCTCCTTTCTAAGGAGCCTATTCATAGGCCTATGTCCATCTGTGAACTGTTATAGGCTGTTGATCATGATATTTAAAATATTCTGATTATTTTCTAAAACTTCCAAAGATGTTCTAAAATATCTAATTATTATTTAAGTAATAATTTCGGTCCCAGTAACTTATTAAGAAAGTGTCTTATTTTTAGGGAAGTCAAACTTCATGGACGCTGTCAGTTTTGTGATGGGTGAGAAGACTTCTCTTCTTCGCGTGAAACGTCTCAGTGATCTGATTCATGGAGCTTCCATAAATAAACCAGTTTCGAGAAGGTAAGGATGAACAAATAATTATGTGTTAACAATTTTGATAATAAAATAGTTGTAACACAGAGTTTCCTGGACACATCAATATTATTAAAACTTCTTTTTTATAATTTGTTTTTTTTTGTGTATAGTGCATCAGTGACTGCCACTTTTCTTCTTGAAGATATGACAGAGAAGCAGTTCCAAAGATCTGTTATTGGACAATCTTCAGAACATAAAATTGATGGACAGGTAGGCTTCATTTCGAAATAAGAAAAAATATATGGGTTATTCTACATTAAGAGGTCCTCTGATGTAAGGCAGGTTGTCCCCATAAAAAATATTAATAATTTATTTATTTTTCTACATTATACTGTGTAATCACGTATTTTGTATGCTGTAGATGAATGGCCAGTTAATCAATCTACTTTTACTAGTATTTTATAGGATCAGGGAAGATAATCTAGACAGGGTAGAGACATGAAGGCCAGGGCAGGATACCTTACTTACAGGGGCAAGATAGATTGAAAGAAAACCTTAATGTCGTAAGAATCAACTTTAATTAGTCACTAATTATGATAGTTTATTTTATAAATAATATAGAAATTCAGACTTGGATTTTCAAATAGTCTTTTTTTTGTAACTTGTATTAGGAATTAAACTTAGAAACCAAAAATAATTATTATCTGCTTGCGAAAATCACAAAAGTAACATCTTTTTCTAAAATAAAATAAACTAACTTCATCATCATCATCATCAGCCTATCTCAGTTCACTGCTGGACATAGGCCTCTCCCATTGCACACCACTCCGATGGATAATTAAAAACTAACTTACTACTATTTAACTTGAATACTGTCTTTAATATAAAAATTAATCGAAATATGAGATTCAACGCTGTGAATGCAAAAGATTCAACTTAAACAAGAACTTCTACTTATAAATATAAAGATAAAAAATATGACAATTGAGATCACGCTTTTTCAAAGACGTTAATACGTTAATAATCCTATGCCGTTTCATTTTAAAATTTGGGGCTGGTAAATTTTCAATAACCTGGACTCATGTAAGAAATATCTTTATTATCTTTGTTTTTTCCATAAAAAGCTTGCATAAGTTTGTTAAGGTGTTCAACATAACTCGCTTTTGTTTTCTTACTTCTTGTTTTGTTACTACATCTTTTTTTTACCAGCACACACTCTACTGTTTGAATTTTCTTACGTGAAAATTTTAATCGTTTTTCTCAAAGTTATCTATTTCTTTCTTGTGTTTCTCTTTGTTTCTATTCAAGTTAATTTAGTTTTTCTTTTCTGAATAGGTTTTAATAGCTTTTATTCTTATAACACTCGGTATTTTGAAATAGTTTTCGACTTCCCATTCTCTGACACAGCCTTTTCTGTTTTTGAGTCGAAAGATACGTAAAATTTTCTTTTAATTTTTGAGAAAGAACTTTTCCACACAATAAGTTTTTCTTGACAGTATCTCTTGATTTTGGTGAATTAAGTAACGCGTTAACGCGTAACCTTTTCCTTCTGTAGAGAATACTTTTTGGGATCATTTTTATGCGTTGGTATCTCAATCGTTTTGCCTGATGCTTTTTCCAAGACATTTTTCACGAGTTAGTTTTTTTTTGAGAAGGCATGATCTAAAAAAATGAGACGGCTTATTTAAACATTTCGAAAATACAATTAAATAATTGCTACATAGTATAAAGTTAGCGTAAAACAAAATTTATATACTAATAAAAATATATGAATACTAAGAAAGCAGCAATATCTCACTTACTTATCTACCCTGGACATAAAGTCTCTACCCTGGCATCTTATGAAGCAGGGGAAATACGGCAGGGAAGAGACATTTTCATGAAAAAACTAAGATTATTCAGGATAAACTATGTTGAAACAAAAAAACAAACTAACACGGTAAACTAAGCTTAACTTAAAGTAAATAAATATTACAAACAAACTTTAAATGTAAATAACAAGTAAATAAAACTTACCAGTGGAGATACTGCAATCACTGACACGTCCTCGTGAATTGAGTTTCGCGGTCGATGTGTCGGCCAATGAGAGCACGCGAATGACGATCGCGACGTTTACTGCTAACTTCACTTTATAACCAATGCTCTGCCTATTAAAATTTGTAGCGCCAATGTATTTTGCCTTCATTTATATTGGATGAAAAATAGGCAGGGGAGGAGACTTAATATATGAGGGACAAAAACTAATTTTTTTTTTTAAATAGAAAATTAAAGTAATTTCACATTTTTTTTTAATATTCATCATTGTCATTTATACTACCTTATGTAATAAATAACGCTTAGATATTTAATGAATTCCTAATATGTTAAATTTTGAAGTGTTTGTTACAAAACAGTAAAGGGACAGGCCAGGGTAGATACTTTTTTCTAGGTAAACATGAAATTATGACTAAACTAGGCTAATGTAGATATTGTAATTCATTGGTTAAAAAGTGTACTTTACTTATTATTAAATATGATTGATGTTTTCTGCAAATTTGCAAATTTTGTATGATTTTTTCATGCGGCCGTCGATAGTACCTCTTAACGTAGAAATACCCATATATCTATAAAAAATAAAATAAAATTAAAGTGTCTCTTTGTACTAAAAAAATAATAGTTTTTTACTACATGCATATGAAAGTATAAATGGTATTTAAAAGATAAAAATAATTTTCAAAATTTTGGTCTGTCTGGTCTGGGTAATCTCTTGAATGGTGGGACTGATTTTGAATGGACTTTCACTGACAGAAACCTGATGACATGAGCAATGACAGACCATTTTTGTAGCCTACCTTTGCTCTGCAGAGTTACTCACAATTTACAACAATAACTGTTAAGCAGGCACCACACTTCGCTATGTGCTATTCGTTATGCGGTTTATTCGCACACATACGGCGAAGTGTGGAGAGTATATTCGTTTCGTTCACCATAAAAATGACAATGACACATCTCTACAACACACATATTTGCCTTATTTGATGCTTATTTGGCATACCAGTTAGAAGTGTGGATGGCATGTTTGTTGTTTGCGCG
Organism: Phragmatobia fuliginosa; assembly: GCA_932526445.1. Lineage (NCBI taxonomy): Eukaryota > Metazoa > Arthropoda > Insecta > Lepidoptera > Erebidae > Phragmatobia > Phragmatobia fuliginosa. The sequence goes on along the minus strand of OW052067.1, from coordinate 21,855,856 downwards.
CATAACTAATATTTGGGCGAATACGGCGTAGACACATAACGAAGTGTGGTGCCTGCATAACATAAATACCACACCACTATGGTACTAACATCAAAATAGCATTTATAAAATTTTGTGACCACTCTTGAATTCTATTCATGCTTTCCATCAGACAGAGTAGAATCACTTCCGCAGGCTCTCTAAGTAAAAAGTTGTGTAAAAACGATTACTAAACTTTCTTTACAGTCAGTGTCTTTGTCTCATTACTTGAGCGAGTTGGAGAAGCTCGGCATCAATGTGAAGGCCAAGAACTTCCTCGTGTTCCAAGGGGCCGTCGAAAGTATTGCTATGAAGAATCCTAAAGAAAGGACTGCACTGTTTGAAGAAATCAGCGGGTAAGTGAAGTCTTGTGATCTGGCATTCTTTTTCCTAGCCTCGGGTCGGCTACGGGTTCAACCGGTTTTACCTGAATATCAGTTTTTCCACTTGACATCTGAATTGTGATCTGTCATTGTGAGAATAAAATTTATCAATAGAGCCACATAGTGGGGATGTTGTTCCCCTTTGTCAAAACAAAGGCCCAAATGCGCATATGTATTACATATGTGTATGAAAGTTTGAATTTTAGTTGAATTGTGTGAGTTCATAGTGGCAGGCGTTTGGTTTTGTATGTGAGTATTAATATATAAGTCAAAGACTAAAACTTTGACATTAAATACTAGTTGTTTCCTTATAGATGTGATGAACCCAAATCAGTGGTTTTAGTTCAAATTTGTAGTAAATCTTTTCTCACTTGCCAGGTCTGGAGTACTGAAAGAGCAGTATGAAGCGTGCCGCGCTGAAGTTAACCGTGCTGATGAAGAGGCGCAGTTCTCTTATCAGAAGAAGAAAGGAGTGGCCGCTGAGAGGAAAGAAGCAAAGTTCGAGAAAGAGGAGGCTGAAAAGTACACTCGACTTAAGGAGGAACTGGTAAGATTGTTTTTTTTCGAAATATGTATTAGAATCTTAAGATCTCTTTTATTCTTAATCCATCACCAAATGTACCATCATCCGATACGTATCCATACATACTAATATGTTTAATAAATTCGTAAGTAGCTCAGTCTGTGTAATTTTTACGTTTTCACGGCTAAACAGTTGTAACAACTTCAATAAATTTTTGTATATGTTCTATATGTAGTCTATGTTCTTTTTTTCATCGCGAAAACCAGCATAAATTTGGGCGGTACTTCTGTTTTTCCGTACCTACTATAGCTTAATTTTCACTGTCTTTAGAAACTAGTTCACGGTGAACATCAACCCACAGAATACATAATAGTACCAGTACAGAAGACTCACTCCGAAAAGAAAATTAAAGAAATAGGGACCCTTGGTGTCATTACATTAAGTTCCATTCAGATTGATTGAATCCAATAATATAGATTAGTTAATAATATGACTGCCTTGTGTCACGTAACTCAGCTTTAGTCGCCGGTTTGTGCACGATAGATAGGAAGAAGAGAGAATTTAAACTTAGATACGAGGATTTACAAGAAGTTTATTGTTTTCACAATCAATTACATACAATTAGATCAGTACAAGGCGTGGGCTCTTGAGAGTGTGGTCGGTGATGCCTCCCAGTAAGAGAAGACACTTATCTTGAGTAGCGGACGCAGCAGAAAAAGGGCCGGGCTCGAGGCGCGCTGTTTTTATAGCCGCGCGGAGTAGCGGGGAGACGCTCGCCTGCTGGAAGGGAACGAGGCGGTGTAGTCACGTTACACTTGTTGGTCTAGCGTATGCGGCTGCTGATATCAAGAGATCTCGGGTTCGATTCCCGGGTCGGACCAAATATTATTTGTGTGATTCACAAATATTTGTTTCGGAGTCTGGGTGTTTTCTATGTATAATATGTATGTATTTACGAGAAAAAAGTATGTTTATGTATTTATATCAGTTGTCTAGTACCCATAATACAAGCTCTGCTTAGTTTGGGACTAGATGATGTTGTGCGTCAGATGTTCGAAATATTTATTTATTAGATTATACAAGGGCTAGTTCGCGAGCACGTTAGGGCGGGGGTCCTTGAGAGTTCCGTCGGTGATGCCTTCAGATTCTTGCGGGTTTGGAAATGAACGTGGAAGTAAACAGCCACTTTTGTTCTACTGGTTTTAATATTATAAAGCACAATTGCAACCTGTTCTTAGTTTTAAGTTTTATGAAATTAAAGTGTGGGTCGACATATTGACCATCGTCTATCTGTCTGTGTTTTTTAATGCTAGTGATGTAACCCGTAACACAGATAAGGGGGTAGTGTAGCCACGTTACATGCTGTAAAGCTTTATACCTTACTACTGAAGTACATTTCTTATACTAACAACTAATTTTAATAATTTTTAGCAAGAGCAAAAAGTAGAGCTGCAACTGTTCCACCTATACCACAACGAGAAAGAGATTCAGTCCATGGAAGAGGATCTACAGCACAAGCAGTCTGAACTAGCTAAAGTGGAGAAGAAACGTCAAAAGGCAGAAGATGCTTTGAAAGAGAAGAAAAAGGAGACTGGAGCCATACAAAGAGAGCTGGCGAAGATTGAGCAAGAGATAAGAGAAGTGGTGAGTGGAAAATATAAATTAACATATTTGAATATATAACTTAGAAGTATCAGTTTGAAATGTGAAAATAACAACTGTTTAATATATAATATTACTTCGAATAGCTGTTTAAGAGATAAATACAAACACACACACACATACCAAAAAAAATTAGGTACTTTGGTACTTACTGGGTTTTTTTCTTGTCTGTGTTAGTGCGTGCGTGCGTGTTTGTGTGAGTGTCAGTGTGGGTATGTATCTCTTAAACATCTATATTGGAGTAATAAAAAGGTTATGTAAGGCTAGTATATCAACAAAACATACAATGTATTAGTTAGCCATTTTAACAAATATCATAAACACTAATAAGTTAATTGCCCAATTTATTTTAATGCAGGAAGCGGAAATCTCAAAAAAACGTCCAACGTTTATCAAAGCGAAAGAAAGAGTGACCCACACACAGAAGAAGCTGGAAAGTGCTCTGAGGACCCTGGAGCAGGCTCGTAAAGCCCACGAGGCTCACCAGGCGGATATCAAGAAGTTAGAAGATGAACTGAAAGAGGTGGAAGATCAGAAGGCTCAGTGGGAAACCACTACGTTGGGGACCACACATACTGGCAGAGCTGATGTACATTTGGAGGAAGCACAGGTGAGATATTGTTAGATAGGACTGATATTATCATATATGCCATAATTATAGTGGGATTGTAAGATGGCTTAATAGTTTAGTTGGTCACTTCGCCTCTTCCTGAGTTTTGTGGATTTGATTTCTGTGTGGGGCAACAGGTTTGTAATTCACAGTTTTTTTATTCTGAGTTTGGATATTTTTCGTGCCCCTTTTAAGTATGTCTGTAAAGTACCCCACGACACGAAGAAAATGTCTGAAATTTCTGAAAAGTACAATCCCAATTATATAGTGCCTTAAATATCTAATAAATCAGCTTGAATGGGCCGGCTCAACCGGGGCAGTATGACCCTTACTTTGACTGCCTGGTTGGTCTAGTGGTTAGCGTATGCGGCTGCTGATCAAGAGGTCTCGGGTTCGATTCCCGGGTAAGACCAAATATATGTGTGATCCATAAATATTCCTTTCAGAGTCTGGGTGTTTTTCTATGTATAATATGTATGTATTTACAAATAAAAGTATGTTTATGGGACAAAATGATGTTGTGTGTAAGATGTGCAAAATATTTATTTATTGTCCCATCTATAATGAGGATAGTGTATTCCACTCCTGGAGTCCCTTTGGTACGCCTATATATATATATATATAAAGTTCCTCTAACATAGTGGGCATGTGTTCGACTTTCTAGATTCGCGAGTATGAGGAGTTGAAGATGGAAGCATCACGCCAAGCCGCGCGGTACCTACAAGAGCTGGACTCGGTGAACCGCGAGCAGAAGTCTGACCAGGATAGGCTCGACAACGAGATGCGCCGCAAGGGAGAGTTGGAGAACAAACACAGACAGAAGGTACAACTCGTCAACTTGTCTGTAATATTTTACTTTCATACAAGAAAACACTTGTTACAAAAGCAGTTATAGATCATATTCTTGGCCTGCCCGACTATGTTATAAGAAGTGTTGTGCATTTTTTAAGAAAATTCAAGTTATAGTTATAAATTTAATAGTGATGCAAATTAACTATTAATTGCACTATTAATTAATCTGATAGTGATTAGCAACATTACATTGTCCTCACAGTTAATAAAATGCCAAAAACAATGTAACCACAAATTGTAAAAACTATATTGGAAAAGAGTGTCCATGGAGTTTCTTGTCTGTTCTTCTCCATAGGATCTACGAATTGGAACAGACAATTAGCTTCACGACTGACTACTGACTGACTACTTGACGTTTCAAAAGTGCTGTTGTATTTATTGGTGTATTTAGAATAAAAATGGTTTTGTGTTTTTGATTTTAGTCAACCATAATTTATTGATTTTTTGGCTTTTTCATATTTATTTTTTTGACTCGTCCTTATAGACTTTAACTGTGCAAAATTTCGTATTTCTATGTTAACATAATTTTCTTAAAAAGTAGAACAAAGTTTTTGCTTCACTTATTAATGTATAGACATGCCTGGTGGGCTATAATGGCCCAACAGTTGATGCTGGGATGTTGTATAAATGCTAGTCGGCGCGAGAATTTCTCTATCGCAATCCAGGACTAGTACTCACTTAGTATAGTTCATTCCGTGTTTTCTTCGTAGTTCAGTGTTTTTTCGGTAGATGGCGCTGTTGTATATTTTCGTCGCGCTGTATGAGGAGTTCGCCACAAATACCATATTATATTACAGTAAATCAATCATCGTCACACACTATTTAAATATAAGTCATTTGTGTGCAAGACTACTTTCTTTTATGATATGTATGACATATAATTGTAATGTCACAGGGTCACGAACGGAATGAAGCAATGAAACGCGTGGACAAGCTGAACGAACACATTCGCAGTTCTGAGCAAGCTCTCGAGGAACAGCGGAGGTTGAGGGCAGAACTACAGGTTTGTTCACACACCATTGCTCTCTTTATTTGCAATTTATGAATATTTATTAAAAAATCTAATTGTAGTTGGTAGTTTGGCACATCATTTGATAGTTTTGAACTTTATGACTTATTAAAATAGGTGATTCTCGCAGCCTCGTTTCCGCCTTCTCAAATTTGTTAACAACTAGCTGAGTCTGTTGTGTTGTAAAGATAGCCTAAGTTACTCCTTGGGTCTGCCTTTCCAGAGATAAGCCGGAACATACAGAGGAAAATTTTATATTAGTCCCGTATATACTTTGATATGCACGTAGTAAAAGAACTGTTCATTTGATACTGCACACAAGGTTATATGGAAAAGGTTATAGTGTGCCCACCGTAAAAGAGACAAAGTCTGTCTCGGACTTTTTTTAGAACTTTCTAGAAGAACAATTCTTCTATATATTATTTTTACGGATCTTTAACCATTTTCGCAACAATGAGCTTCCATTGTGTGCGCTCAAAAGAACTAACAGAGAAATATTTTTCAATTAGGACCATCAGTTCTTGAGACTACCGCGTTCAAACAAACAAACATTAGCAAAGACAGTTTTGCAAACCAAAATATAAAAAAAAAAATTACACAAGATTACTAATTGTTTTTTCTACAGATTACTGATGCTAGTGACATAAATGATTATATTAAATATTTTAGTCATTAGTAGAGTTATTGCAGGTCGATATTACATTAAAATGGTGCCTAAATTGCCTATGTTGTTGAGAGCTTGTTATTGAAGGTGTGTGGGTATGTGTCAGGCGGACGTGGGCGAGTGTCGCGGGCGCGCCCAGGAGCTGCAGACCCAGCTGGAGGAGGTGGCCGCGGCGCTGGGGGACGCCAGGGTCGACAAGCACGAGGAGGCAAGGCGGAGGAAGAAGCAAGAGATTGTGGAGAGCTTCAAGAGAGATATACCTGGAGTGGTTAGTACTACAAAAGTCTATATGTGGTTTTAACATACTAGCGTTTGTGTGATTCTGACTGCTTTGTTGGTCTAGTGGTTAGCGTATGCGGCTGCTGATCAAGAGGTCTCGAGTTCGATTCCCGGGTCAGACCAAATATTTGTGTGATTCACAAATATTTATTTCGGAGTCTGGGTGTTTTCTATGTATTATATGTACATCATCATCATCTTCCTACCCTCTTCCCAAATTTATTTGGGGTCGGTGCAATGAATTTTCTTCTTCCATTCTTCTCGTATTTACAAAAAAAAGGATGTTTATGTATTTATATCAGATGTTTAGTGCCCATAATACAAGCTCTGCTTAGTTTGGGACTAGATGATGTGTGAATAAGATGTCAAAATATTTATTTATTACTATTATATTATTATTATTTCTTGTATGTTTGTAAATTAATTCCTTTGTTGAGTTCAAAAACAACATACATATATTTTCACCCCATACAGTATGACCGCATGATCAACATGTGTCAGCCGACCCACAAGCGGTACAACGTGGCCATCACCAAGGTACTCGGCAAGTACATGGAGGCTATTGTCGTCGACACCGAGAAGACAGCTAGGAGGTGCATTCAGGTAATTCTTATGTTAATATCAATAAAAACCCCCCTATTTTGTCCCACTGCTGAGCTCCGGTCTTCTCTCAATAGAGGGTTAAGGCCATACGTCCCCATGCTTGGCGAGTGCAGGTTGGCGATTGTCAAGACACGTTGTGGCTACGCAATCTTACCATTGGATGTTAATAAGCCGCCCGAAAGCCTCGAACTAAATTTCACGACTGCTTGATAACAACCGGGACCGACTGCCTTACATGACCTCCGAATCACGGAAAAGCTCATGACATATCTCAATACCAGGATCGTAACCATTTATTTGTTTTTTTTTTTTTAAATTATTTCTTGCTTTTGTCACATTTGTATTTTCAACTTAAAAGGAATAATGTCTGTTATGTTTTGTGGCTTTTCCATTATGTTTTTTTTTACTATTCGTAGCGTTGTTTATATCTTGCATCTAGTTTGCGAGTACCTGTAAATGGCTTTGTTGTTAACTATGTTTATTGTTTATCTTATAATATCTAAGCTGTTGGTATTCCGAACAAAATAAAATAAAATATCATGCAACAAACGTTCACCTATCTAGGTCTGACCTCACCGTCCTTGCTTATACTCGGTGAGTTGATCAATCATCTAAGGCCTCTCGACTATGAGTGCTTATGTTAATAAAAGCAACTTAATACAATAGGACAAGTTATTTCGTAGTAATGTGAGTGTATTATCCGGTCACATTATCTCGAGACCTGGCGTCGATGACGTCACGTCGTGTCGGCGCTCTGTTAAGGTGCGCAAAACAAGTATCCTCTAGTAGGATATTATTATAAACAATAAGATTTCCAACAAAACAAAGATTGTGTTAATTAATTTAATGTAGGTAATATTATTATAATGATATGATTAAAATAATGAAAAATAAATGAAAATATCGTGGTTAAGTGGGTCAAAAAATGTTTATTGTAAATGTCCAAACTTAACAAAAATGTCCAACGTTGTAACAAAGCAATAATAAAATAACAATAAAAGTCCAAACGTAACAATGAAATGTTTAAAAATATACCACGAAAACAAGTCGACGCGTATCTGCAACGAAAGTGCTAACCGTACTAACGCGCCGTGGCGAGCGCGGGGAGGTGAAAGGAGAACGGGGCGGGAGGTTCGCATTCCAGCGAGGTCTCGAGATAATGTAACCGGGTTGTAGTGATAATAGAGGTCTATGCAGAGTTTTATTATATTGTTTGCCGGGTTAGTAAGATGTATCTAAACAAAAAAACTTTATAGAAAATAAAATTATAAATATGTTTATAACATAGTACTGAGATACTGAAGAAATTAACTTCTCCTTTGCAGGTACTAAAAGAGCGTATGTTGGAGCCAGAGACCTTTCTCCCACTTGATTACATTCAAGCAAAACCTCTTAGAGAAAGATTAAGGTGAGTTATTATATTAACAAGTTTTTTAACTTTAACTCTTATTTAATATATTTTCAAAGTAAGAATTTATTTAGTAGTAATTTATAGATGTGTGGTCCCTGTGCAGCATTGTTCTTGATCACAATAACCACCAATCTTCAATTCCACAAATGCTTCCTTCTATCTGGCAATTACAATTACAGTGTACTCTTTTGCAGCTATGGTTATTAAATATAAGTTAAATTACTGATTTATTAATCTAACATTACTTACTAAAGTATGAATATGGTATGGATATGTTGTGTTCTTACAGCTACATTATATATTATTCCAAAACCTATCGCTACACTGCATATAATCACGTCTTGCTTCCAACGAGGAAATGACTGTCAAAATTCTACGTGCTCGATAATAGACTCATATCAGAAATATGCTGACCAAGCATATCTCTGTATAAATTCTATCAATTACTTTAAACAACATATGATGCAGGAATAATACTCATTATATTAAAATGTATGTGTAACGTGTTCAGGGACATAAAGGAGCCCAAGAACGTGAAGCTTCTGTTCGACGTGCTCCGCTTCGAGCCGGCCGCCATCCACCGCGCCGTGCTGTTCGTCACCAACAACGCGCTGGTCTGCGAGACTCCTGAGGACGCCAGCAGGGTCGCATACGACCTCGACAGGAGCAAAAATAGCAGATACGATGTATTTAACACTCATATTAATTCAATCAACAACCTGTAACGTTCCACTACTGTGCTCGGGTCAGGAGACCCGAGAGGACTCAGGGGATGGTTAAGGCCATACGGCCATACTGGCTTGACACGAAGTGGCTACGTAATCTTGGAGTTGATGTTTTGAAGCCTCCCACTAAGCTTCACGACTGCTATTTTATGATAACAACCGGGACCGACTGCTAAGCGTGACTTCCGAATCACGGAAACGCTCATAACAACTCATGCCACAAACGGTCACCCATCTAAGTCTGACCACCCCGTCGTTCCTTACCCTCGTTACCCTAAGGCCAATCGGCTAATAGCGCTTCCTATTAATACCTATATTATAACTTATTTTCAATTTATTTATTGGTTCAACAATAACTTTAATTCAATTATATAATGTTTGGTATAAAAGTGTAATGGCTGAATTATTACGCAATCATCATTTAAGACTGATGTTTTGTAATTTATGAAAGAAAAAGATATTTTTTAAACCCTTAAGCAAAATCGATGGGGGTTCTCAAATGTATTGTAATTGTATTTTCAGGCGCTAGCGTTGGACGGTACATTTTACCAAAAGTCTGGAATAATTTCTGGTGGTTCCTTGGACCTGGCTCGAAAGGCCAAGCGGTGGGATGAGAAACACCTATCACAGTTGAAGTCCAAGAAGGTAAGAATATATGATACTTCAAATGGATTTTAGTAAAATGAGACGTACTCAGGCCAGGTGGAGTGACGAATGGCGCATTATAGCTGGTAGGAGCTGGATGCGAGAAGCCCAAAATCGATCAGATTGGTGAACAATAGGAGAGGCCTACGTCCAACAGTGGACTGCGATAGGCTGATGATGATGATGAGACCTATTCCATATTTATCGATTGTTGCTCTTGTACCTCCCTTATAAATTACTGTCAATCTTATTGGAAATATATATTTTAATTTAATTCTCTGCTGCAGTGATTCTGTGGTATCTTGGTGTGATCGCCTTACTTTCTTTGATGACATTTATGTATATATTTATTTGCAAAACAGGTTAGGTTCAGCTTAGCTTGATAATAGATGGCAATGGGTGTCAGCTGTTCGATTTAGAATTAAATACTTTATGTCAGATACATCTTGACTGCCTCGGTGGAGCAATGGTAACGTATGCGACTGCTCTGCTAGAGATCTTGGGTTTGATTCCAGGACTAAATGTTTGTGTGATCCGCAAATATTCTATATGTGTTTAATATGTCTAATATCTATGTATTCCGAAAAAAAGTTGTCTAGTACCCATAGTACAAGCTCTGCTTAGTTTGGGACTAGATGTCGTTGTGTGTAAGATGTTCGAAATATTTATTTATATACTTGTATGTCTTATAGGAAAAGCTAACAGAGGAGCTTCGTGAGTCCATGAAGAAGTCCCGCAAGGAGTCGGAGCTGACGACGGTAGACTCGCAGATCAGGGGGCTGGAGTCCCGCCTCAAGTACGCCATCACCGACAGGGACACCACCGTAAGTGTTCTAAATATTCCTTATTTGTAATGTGATTTAAGTTAAATTGAATGGAAGAGAGTCGATGAGAAGTAAAGTAATAGTAGTCGACACCAAATCTTTTTTCTTCCTAGTATTATTCCCAATATATGGCTTGGCTATGGGTTGGCTACTAGTTCAACCGGTTTCACCTGAATATCAGTTTTTCCACGAAGCGACTGGCATCGGACCTCCGCAACTTTAAGGGAGAACTGAAATTCGATGGTTGAACTAGTTGTCAGTAAATTTGAGGGCATTGATTTCCCGAAAACTTCCAAACTCCGGACTGCTATTAGGAATTTCCTAAGAAAAACCCAAAAACACTTGCCAATCCCAAATAATATTGGGATTGGCTTGGCTAGGAAGAATAAGAAGAGTAGATGAGAGAGGTATCTTTATGACTCCTGGGATTATGACAAAGTATTGAAAGGTAGCTTGTAAACCGTTGAGAAATATGTGAGGTTAAATAAGATAGAAAATATCACAGGACTTGGTACACATTCATCACATGTGTTACGACATTTCGATTCTGTTTATTCATATAGACGGACCAATTTTTACACGCTTTTTATTAGTATCACCTGTATGTTTGTTTGTTTGTTTGTTTGTAACTGACTCCTTTGGGTGCGATTTTGACCCACTTTAAACGGCCATATTTCGTTCAAACTTTCTAGATGTATCGAGGACCGATGACAACACACTAATTTGAAAATAAAACTTAAGAAAATGTTCGAACAAGTTGGTGTTTTAAACAAAACGCTTTCAAACTAAAAAGTAGGCACTATTTGTTTTAGGATCATTGATTTACTGAATTTGAATATACTGATTGTAAATATGTATAAGTCGGCGCGTTAAGTTTATTAGTTTGTAATTACGTACTAAATAATTAATTCAGGATAATCAAATTAGTATGTAATTCCCTTAGTACCTTTTCTAACCATTATTATCAATTCAATTGATTTTGTATTTTTATTAGGAGTTTTAGATGCTCATTGTACCAAGTTTATAAAAATAGAAATTATGTTGTGAATTACGTGAGCTTTATTACCAGAGATCGGAATTGGGTGTGTGAAAATACCTAAAGTTTGCAGCGGGACATAATATGGAGCTGTTACAACCACGTAAGTTAAACCGGGTTTGAATTTTACCGGTTTAGTTTTGTTTTTTTTTACATGTTCCTTACCTTTGAAACACCGAACTATAAACATTTACAAGCTGCTAATACAGTTCTAAATAAATTTTTGTTTTGTACTTTTCCGGTTAAAATTCGGTCTTTTAGTCCCAATTGTTCTTTGTCGGTCAAACTCAGAATTTTATATAGCTGCAAAATGCTAATGCGGTTTTAATTTCTTTTTTTGATCTGTATCTTAAGTTAAAAAGTTTTGCTACAGGTTGATGCAAGGAAAACGAACATTTTCGCGTCTTTACATAGTTTTGAAGTCGGCTTTTTTTAAAATTATTAAACCTGTACTGCATAAAAAATAAATTAAAAACATTTATTTCAATTGCAAGAAAGTTGTGCGTAAACTATTTTCGACATTCAGAGTTCGGAACATGCAATAATATTAGTTTTTTTCCTAGAAATGATAAATATTGGTTTAACTTAATAGTTTAACTTAAGTGGTTGTAACAGCTCCATATTATTATTGCAAACTTCTGCAAACTTTAGGTATTTTCACACACCCAATTCCGATCTCTGTTTATTACCTAAATCACATTATAAATTCATATTATGATATGTAAACATCAATCGATGTGTTTTTATCTTACGGAAGTAATATTTGATTTAAAAGTTATTATAAACTTAATTGGTGTCCATATTGTTACTGCCTTTGATAAAAACACATCCGATTTAAAATAATACTAGCTAACCTTTATTTTAATGTTTTAAAATTACTAATAAATTAAGTTAGTATTTGTTGATTTAAAACAATTACATTCGTTACTTAATAAATGGACTACAATGTTAAAACATTTTATGTTAGTTCCGGTGGCGTGATCGGCCATGTTATTTTCTTAGTTTCAAATTGTCTTCGAAAGTAAAACTAGTGATTTGAATTCATTCTGCCTTTGGAAATTAAAGAGAGTGGAACTCAGAAAATCTTGTGAGTAAATCGATTTTAATAAAGTGGTTGTTATGCTAATTGTTTAAATTAATTAATAGAAATTTATACAATAAATAAACACATCCAGCTCCATCTCAGCATATTTCTTCCTGCCAATAAACATTACTATCAAGGTGTTCACGGTTTTATTTTAATCGACCTATAAGTTCGCTATAAGTGCTATAAGTACATTATAACGTATTACCACAGAATACATAATAGTACCAGTACAGAAGACTCACTCCGAAAAGTAAATTAAAGTTATAGATACCCTCGGTGTCAAAAGATTAAGTTCAATTCAGATCGCACAGCGCCGAATCACTACGATTATATTTACCTACAATTGCGTCTCTTTCTATCGTGTAACTCTTAACTGTTCTGACGATGTCTGTTCGACCGGCGTGTCTGACCCGGCAGGCAGGCGGCCGACTATACCTAAACTGCGGAGTGACACCCCCCTGGTATTACTCTATTTTTGGTGTTTTCACCTACTGTCTATTCTTGGGACACTGGAGCTTTGACGCTCAATAAAACGATGATTAATAACCAAAATAGTCTTGATTTAATCTTGATATTCGTTTTATTACAATGGTGTTTTGTTAGCGGAGTCAGGTCAAATTATACACCGATATCCATTTTCCTGAAATACTTTAATCTCTATGATTTTACAAATAATCCAATTAACTATACGTAGTGTTACATACTCTTTGCAATTAACTGCCGTCTCTCGATCTGACATTTCTTTTTATAATGGCCGCTTGCACAGTGTGCTGCCAACTATATCGTAAAAATCAACGACTCGATAATTTATTTTAAATCGATATTGTTTGAGATAATTATAAAATTAGATACACTTCATTTTATTCTTTTCTTTTTTTTTAATTAACAGTATGGAACGCTAACAGACGGCCATTTTGCAACAGGAATGTCCCCATTCCTAAATTTAGCTCGGCCATTCTATTGTACAGGGTATGACCTCATACCCATAGTAATTATTACATCATGTAAAATTAATAATGCAGACAATAAAATTAACCTTCTTTTTCTTGGAGCTAACATAGATAGTTACATTTTTATACTATAAATAGCTAACTACATCTTATATCCAAATGATTTTCTACAATACACATTTTCTTATAATATACAATTAACGATAAAATATCTTCTTGTAAGCTCCATCCGACGACCAGTTGACTCTTCATAACATTGCACTCTCATTTTCACAATTTGGACAAAGTTCCCGTTTAGCCATCCGAAAGCCACGGTCTGCTTGTCTCCTGGATCATCACACTGTATAGTAGGCCACCCGAGAGCCATTACATTTCAATCATCGCCGTTTAGCCACCCGAGAGCCACGGTCAAACAGCAGCCTGTCCTCTTCGACGCTGCCTCTCAGAAGGTCCGGACATTGCCGACTCTCCGGTGTCGACACCAATCTAAACTGTATTAATACAAAACATTAATGATATGGGAATTGGATATGAGTAACCGGCCATTTCCATGAAAATTCCACATGTTACACTTAGGAATCTAACTGTGATATACATATTATCATACAATGTATACTTATATAACACCATAATAGCTTCAGTTGAATAATAATGTTGCGCTATTCATATTTCAAATACGAATCACTACATTCACTTTTGTTGCTTATTATTGGCGATAAACTGAAAACTAATCCATGGTTCATAGCGGCTAGTGAGCTCAGAATCGTCGGATTATAGTGTTCAATTTACCCGTTTGCTCGAGGCATGGCCACTTCATTAAGAACGTGCTTGGCACAAGTTGAGGTAACGAAGTTCTTAAACTCACCAGACGTAAAACTATTGCCCTGGTCTGATATGATTATTTTCGGGCATCGAAGTGTTGCAAAAATATCTTCGAGTGCTTTAACCGTCTTAGTACCTAGTATTCCCAACAGCTCCGACAAATATAGATTTATTAAACCCGTCGATTACACTAAGTAGGTACGCATTCCCTCGTTTACTTTTTATAAGTGGACCTAGATGATCGATGTGGATGGTATGAAATTAAGAACCCCGATCTCTTTTCTGACATTTTTGTTGTATGCACAGTTAATGCATGCAATTTACATACTTCTTGAGGAAGCGGTTCATTTTTGGGGACAAATAGTCGGATCCAATCTTCTCAACCATTTCTTCGGTTGGGAAATGATTCGCTTCGCCGTGAATAGCTAACATATCCTACATCCAGCCAGTTGGGCGCCACCCATTTTAATTAAAATCTTACACGCCCATATATTTTACCATCACGTAATACGTAGTTATTGATATGTCTTATATCCATATCAATATATAGATATACCGTATATATATATATATATATATATATATCTTATCTATATATTTATATATATTGTTTTAATAAGCTTTATCCGTGGATCTGTCATTTGTACTTGTGACGACTTTAACATATAGCGCAACGGAAACATACAACAGTGCCATTCACCGAAGAGAAACTGAACCACGAAGAAACATGGAGTGGAGTAACTACTAATCCTAGATCGCGATAGAGACATTCTAGCGCCGATGAATATATATAAAACATCTCAACACTAACCGATACATACTTCTATATTCATGGCATTAAGTCCGCCTTTAAACAACATGTGCACTAACTTGGGGACACGAAACCCGTTCCTCCACATAATCTATGTTACTAATTATGACTTGTGTTGTTCCAAATATCTACTTCTTCTGCGATACTTGTTGATGAGACAGGATTTCTGCTCAAAGCATGTTATGCCCTGGCCAGTACTAGATGCTGAATTTATGTTCCTGTAGCATCAGTCACCACTTTGCAAATTTAGGAATTAAATCTTACTTAAGGTGGTGCGTAATGCGCCACCGTCTGTTATAATTTTGAGTATCAGACCAATAAGCGAACCCTAAATTTCTTCAAGTGCCAAAACGCTTCTTTACACGTTGTTCGGCGGCTAAAATAAGCGACTGGTCTGAACGGATATTTTTCATTAGGTCTCTGAAGTTTCCCGTTCCTAACTAGATGGCATTAAACAAAGCTTCCAGCTTGTTTAATGCCTTCTCAAAAGAACTGTGCGTAGACAATAAATAATCTAAAAAAGCGGCCAAGTGCGAGTCGGACTCGCCCATGAAGGGTTCCGTATCAGCAAGTAACATCATATAAAAGTTCTTGTAGTTCGTTGTAACTTTCATGGATGTTTTTATATTAGTGTATTGATTGGATGAAAGGTAAATTGCGTGTTACGATTTATAACGTATTAAAAAAAAAACTACTCACTAGATCTCGTTCAAACCAATTTTCGTTGGTAGTTTGCATGGTAATGTACAACATATCTTTTTTTTAGTTTTATCACTCTATTATTTTAGAAGTTAGAGGGGGGGGGACACACATTTTTCCACTTTGGAAGTGTCTCTCGCGCAAACTATTCAGTTTACAAAAAAATGATATTAGAAACCTCAACATCATTTTTGAACACCTATCCATATCCCACACGTATAGGTTTGATGAAAAAAAATTTTTTGAGTTTCAGTTCCAAGTATGGGGACCCCCAAAATGTATTGCTTTTTTTCTATTCTTATGTAAAAATCTTAATGCGGTTCACAGAATACATCGACTGACCAAATTTCAATAGTATAGCTCTTATAGTTTCGGAAATAATTGGCTGTGACATACGGACGGACAGACAGACAGACAGACAGACAGACTTGACGAATCTATAAGGGTTCCGTTTTTTGCCATTTGGCTACGGAACCCTAAAAAGGAATGATCAGTTCAAATCGTTAAGCTTCAAGAGCCTTATTATTCATATTTTAGAAAGCTGCCGGGGTATTTACCGAAACCGAATGGCATCCTAATGGACTCGTCTCCTCATGGATTCCTCAACCATAGGAATTTGATGATAGCCGGATGACAAATCTAGACTTGTGATTTACCACTAAGACGATCGAGCTGGTCTATAGTAGACATCGGATGGCTGTCCTTTACCGACCGCTATCCCAGGACGACCACCAGGACCGACCGCCTAACGTGACCTCCGAATCACGGATACGCTCACAACACCTCCAATATAGGACCGACCAGTCTGTCGCTGCCTACCCTCGGCGACCGCCTCCAATCACCCAAGGCCACTTGGCAATTAGCGCTTCTTTTTAACAACAGATTTTCGGATTAGTGTGCATTGACTCCCAAACTATATACGCATTAGATCGATGTTTAAACTGGAAACTACAGACAGTTGTAAACCATTCTTTATCTTTATAAATATAAT
Organism: Phragmatobia fuliginosa; assembly: GCA_932526445.1. Taxonomy (NCBI): domain Eukaryota; kingdom Metazoa; phylum Arthropoda; class Insecta; order Lepidoptera; family Erebidae; genus Phragmatobia; species Phragmatobia fuliginosa. Next base: position 21,839,252 of record OW052067.1, on the reverse strand, counting down.
TCTTTTGTGAGTGTGTATGTCATTGAACTTCTCTCAAACGACTGGACCGATTTTGATGAAATTTTTTGTGTGTGTTCAAGGGGATCTGGGAATGGTTTAGATTCGCAATTGGACCCGGTAGGTGGCGCTGCGATCAAGTTCTGGAATTTTAAAGTTGGGCGGTACGAAGTTCGCGGGATCAGCTAGTATAATATAAAATATTGACATTACCTTCTTTTGTTTGATGTGAACGTGATCAGCGTTTGTTCTAAACTCTGCCTTCACGGTGCTGAAACGACTTTTATGCGCAAAAGTATTTTCTGTATGGCTTCGACCATCTACAAAAAACTACCAAGATCGTGAAAATTGCTAAGTACTTCTATTTTTTTTAAAATAAAGTCAAGAACTTTTTATTTGAAAGCACTTTTTATGACATTTATGGATTTAAGAAAGAGGACGGTTTTCCCTGCCTTCCCTTCCAATTTTCATTTTACAATACAATTTACATTGACATTTACTTCTTTTTGACGAATTAGAATATTATTGTTTTGTCTTGGTTTAAAATGTTTTGTAAGGCTATATTGTGATAAAGATTAGACTGGCCTATGGCGTGTTATCAATTCGTATGCCGTCAAATGCGGCCAAACATGACTGAGACTATTTAAATTACTGAAGTCTTGCATGCAATACACGTACACCATGTTTATACAAATAAAGACTATCTATCTATTTACGCTGATACCGGTATATCCACAGAAATAGTTTTAAAATACTTACTGCTTGATTGTTCATTAGCTGTGATATTGTAAGAAGTTTTGTGTAGAGTTTTTATTTTTCGTATATTATTATCTTGTGATAACTCAGTCTTTGGTTAAGAACCTATTGGCTCACAATTGTGTCATATGTCCAACCGTGAACATTTATCGCATCTCTTTAATGGTTTAGTACAGTTACGGTTCGTTTCACCGCAATTAAAGCCTTGGAAGTTGAATCAAGTTCCTTATCTGACATTCGAGGGTGCAGATTTATTTGTGGTGTATAATTCGACCAGACTACATTTTGTAGTTTCTTTTTAAGGTGAGGACTATATTTGCAACACTATCATATTGGGTACATGGTGAATGCCGTAGGTTATGGGGCGAAACAAAGACAGAAAACTGTTTGTAGAATTTCGCCACTTATACACATACTCATGTTTTTAATATTATCGCGAATTCCCGTTTACAGTAAAGACAGAAAAGTAAACATTCTTTTTTTTGTTACATTACCCATGCTGCACTTTTGATGGGTAGTCAGGTCATATAGATCACATATGTTTACACAGTTTATGATATATGCTACTTATTCGACTTCGAATACAGAGTAGGTAGGTGATTAGACATTGTATTGATCTGAGCTTAAAAAAATACGCGAACAGGAAATTTTATTTGAGCTCAGTCTTAAAACTACTCTAAGTTTCATGATTGAAGAAACAGTGTTTAAGGACAAAGCTTAACTATCCTTATTTTGTTTAATCTCTTAAGAAATGTCTACGTAATATGTACCTTTTAGGTATTCGTACAGCATGCTTATGTAGTAATGTCATTATCACATTTACAAATTCATTTTACGATACCCCGGTACTTATTATTACTATATTATGATATTACTATTACGCAATAACTTAACGCTTTTAAATTGGCAAACATAATCATTCATACTCATAACTTTATTCAAATAGTTTGTCTTCGAAAAAATAGCAGTGTTACCCACATTATGTTACAAAAATTAGCACACCCGTGACCTACTTTTGATTTTGCCTATAAAATTCCCCACGCGCTTTATAAGGCGTTTTCCTAGTCATATTCCGTTAATCGAAATCCTTCTACATCGTAAACATGTCGTTTGTTTGCTGAAACTCAACATTTACATTCCAATTCCAAACGCACTTTTGCTACAGCAGTTCAATTTAAAAACACCAACAACAATATCGTGATAAGTTGATTACCGGTCAACTCATGTTGTTTTCAACAAAATAAGTTAAGAAACATACCTGAAGTTTTTCCATACACTTTTAGTTCTTACCACTTCTGACTGTTAGCGGAGTCAGGTCAAATTATACACCTATATCCATTTTCCTAAAATACTTTAATCAATCTCTATGATTTTACAAATAATACAATTAACTATTCGTAGTGTTACATACTCTTTGCAATTAACTGCCGTCTCTCGATCTGACATTTCTTTTTATAATGGCCGCTTGCACAGTGCTGCCAACTATATCGTAAAAATCAACGATTCGATAATTTATTTTAAATCGATATTGTTTGAGATAATTATAAAATTAGATACACTTCATTTTATTCTTTTCTTTTTTTTTTAATTAACAGTATGGAACGCTGACAGTTGACAATTCGTGTATGTTCATATCAAAATTAGAATGAAAAGTTGTGTACAATAGGAGGTAGTAAATTTTACTTTACTTGAAAATAATTTATTTCTAAGTACCGTCTACATACGACTTGATAAAAGGTTATGGTGACTGTTAGGCGTAAACACCTACAATATCCGAGAACAATAATGAGAGTGGTGACGTCACTCTTTCTAAAAACATAGATGGCATTACTGCGTCGTTATAATATAAATGCAGTTAAAACCAGTTAATTTGTACTTTGTTTGTTTGTTCACAGTTGAAACAAATAAAGACCCTTGATGCAGAATTAGCAGAGTTGGAAAGGAAAATCGAAACGTTTGGTGTGAGTATATTCTAAATAAATTCTAAACGTAAAAAGTAAAATCGAAATAAGATCTATCTTTAGAGTGGAAGAAGTAGGCACCAGTATTAAGTGGTTCGGATCTTCCTTCTTGTGTTGAACATTAAAAAACTGGAACTCACTGCCAGCTTATGTGTTTTCTTCCTCACAACCAGCTTATGGTCCCGGGGCGTGAAAAAGCATAAATGTAGGGTTTGTTTTCTAAATTTAAGCCAACAAAGTGACTCTACTCGGCCTGATGGAAAGCATGAGTAGAAAGTAAGAGTCACCATCCGCATTGTGAGGGTACGCAATGCAGCATGGTGACACATACCATCGCGGTCTGGTCGGATGTTTTTTGCATCATTCTGGAAGCCGGGAGAATGATGCAGAATGATTGGGCGTCCGGTGTCACACTCACCAACGAAATATGCCAGCACGAACGACGCCATTATTAGGATGGTCTTCTGTCTGAGGGTAGTACTGCCCTGTATTCATGTCAGTTGTTTAGTACCCTTAATACAAACAACCCTGCTTCGTTTGGAACTAGAAAACTTTTGTGTATAAATTGCCCGAAATATTTATTTAAGAAAAAGAAAATAATTTTAGTTAAGTATTAATATTAGATGTGTATACATATGTTACAGCCACAAGTAGAGTCCATCGAGCACACGATAAGCGCTCGCGACGCGAAGATCCAGGAGATCAAAGAGAACATGAACAATGTGGAGGACGTGGTGTTCAGAGCCTTCTGCAGAGACATTGGCGTTGCCAACATTAGGTAATTACTTTTTACCTTTTAGTTTTTATTTGAACTTTAATGTTACAAATGAAAATGACTATTTGTGTTTGTTCAGTTAAGGTAAATTTAATTGCAATAAAATATGGAAAATAGAAAATATTTTCATCATCGTTCGTGGTGGTTCAAATCCGACTCGAAAGATGGTGTAGAAGGATATAGGGGGCTTAAATTAGAATCTTGTGGGAATATACTCATTTATTTCGTGAATCTAATGATGGTATGTGATGGGATGGTACATGAAGTTCACATACATTATAGACTTTTTAATGAATTTAACATGTGTGTGCCACCAGTGCCATCTAAATCATATCACGAATTGATATTGACAGTTGTTAGTTGATTGAGCAGTGGTAGATGTACTAAGTGTTGTGTGTCTTCCGTAGGCAGTACGAGGAGCGCGAACTGCGCGCGCAGCAGGAGCGAGCAAAGCGGCGCATGGAGTTTGACGCGCACATCGACCGCATCACCTCCAACCTGGAGTTCGAGCGCTCCAGGGACACGCAGAGTGCGTACACTTTCCTCACCACACCTGTCTCCTACACCTGCCTCCAACACTTCCCTCGCCACACCTCCTACACCACCCTCACTACCATCCTAACCGCGACTACACTTGTTATTATGAAGTTTCGAAAGTACCTGAAAGGGTCTACCAATAGGTAGAGCCACGCTGATTTCAGCACGAATTGGCTCGACGGGCCAGTACTACCCTCACACAGAAGACCATCCTAATAATGGCAGCATTCTTAATGTAAGGCCGTCATCGTATGGGTCACTATGCTGCATTGCCTATCCTCACAATGAGGTTGGTGATCACTACTGCTGGATTGTACTTACGCTTTCAAATTTTATTCTATTTTTTTTGTATTTAAGCCTACAAAGTGCTTTGGTAGGCTTAAATACAAAAAAAATCATATAGTAGTATATACGTATATAATACTTTTGTCCTATTGAGTTATTTATCTTTTTTGGTTTAATTCATCCTAATTCAGTTAGTTTCTTATCTCTTTCACCAATCTGCCCTATTTAAGCAAGATCCCACTCGCGATAACGAATATACTGGCAAACGGAGCCGAAAGAAAAAGTTAGTAATATATTAAATTCAGTTCAATCCCCAACCCGCATTTGGCCAGCGTGAAGACGTATGGCCTTATCCCTCACCTGAGAGTATGGATGATTGATATTAAAAATAATAATTAATGGTTCAGAAAACGTGACTCGGTGGGAGCGCGCGGTGCAGGACGCCGAGGACGAGCTGGAGGGCGGGCGCCAGGCCGAGGCCAAGCAGCGCCAAGAGATCGACGCCGAGCTGCGCAAGGTGGACGCGCACAAGGCCGAGCGGGCCGCCGCGCGCGCTCGCCAGGAACACGCCGACGAAGACGTCAACAAGGTACCATCACTCACCATTCACTCATTCATTCACTCGCTCACTCTACTATCCGTGAATGAATAAGTCTACAACTCATGTGCGGTCGTGACACATTTGAGTCGACTGCTAACGACAATAGCAAGTGGGTGCGTGCGTCTGTGAGCCGAGAATATAGAAGAATATACTACAGTTTGCTTTAGGCTTTCCTTCTCTTCGACCAACCAACCAATGTATATACTCTGTTCCGTTAACATTGTGACGTATCCATCAAACCTCTCAGTGATTAAAAGATTTGAACAAAATTATATTATGTACTTTCACCTGTAAAGACATCTTCACAAATATATTATCTAAAATGTACTTACACTATACTAAATTGGTCGAATAATAATAATAATTATTATTTCTATTCCAAGCTTCAGTACGAAATAATAATTTCTTAGAATCTGGTTGATCAGATAACAGGGCTTGCTCGATACGTCACTATTTTTTTAAGACGAATGTAACACTCACAATGAAAATTCTACCTGTATCAATTTCCAAAATTGTTATACTTGTATTACATTATTATGTTCATTACAACTAACTTTTCTCTATTAATAGGCCCGCAAAGAGTTGACAAGCATACAAAAGGAGATTCAAAGCGTCCAAAAACAGATCTCCAGCATCGAATCCCGCATTGAGAGCAAACGGTCTGACCGACACAATATATTGCGACAATGCAAGGTACGTACGTTTGTGTACATAAAATAAAAAATAATACGTTTTGTATAATTTTAAATTCTAGGGATACTTACCCTCACACATATTTACACTATACAAAACCATAAACACCATCGTGGTCGATAGATAACTATTTATCGACCGCGATTATCGGCCGGTCATCAGTCTGCCGAACGCTTAGCAACCACCGCCTGCCGCGCTTTGCTTTTGCTTGCTGTACTAGTATCTCGCTGCTTACCCCCGCGTAGTTTAAGTGCTAACTGCTTAGCTAGTCTGTAAACATTTCTTTCTCTTCCTTCTGTGAACTGTGTGTATTGTGAACTAGCTGTAGTTTCCGACTATTACGCCTCATTCGAACGTGAGTTTTTTTAACAGACGTTAATAAAACGTTCAAATACAACAAATACATTCCCAAGTATATGTTCACACGACGGCGTTTTTAAAACACGTCACTTTTTTATCGAGCGGTGTTGCATTTTCAACTTTGGGCGTTGGAAATAGACCTTAATATTATGCAACTTCATATGTGAACGCTTTTTTAACGTCCGTTAAAAAAACTCGTGTGATTGAGGCCATAAACTTCTGTGTTATTTCGGGAGTGAGCCTTTTTATTATTCTCCATCACACCACTTATCTACACGCTAACCCCCAAAATGTTTTATGTATTTACATTATAGGCAAAACCTAGTATTTTATCAATCAACAACCCAATGTCCCGCTGAGGGGCTTCGGGTCTCTTCTCAGGACAGGGTTAAGGCCATACCGGTGGCCATTTATGGCATGCAAAATCACGTTAAGCAATCGATCCCGGTTGTTATCTTAAGATATCAGTCCTGTAACTTAGTTGGAAGCCTGCTGACGGCTTAAAAACATCCAACGGTAAGATTACGTATCCACAACGTGTCTTGCCAGTTTCCAACCCACACTCGGTCAGTGTAGGAAGTATGACCTATTATTTTATATCCGTAGCATACCAACTAGTATATAGATAGCTTTATATCTATCACACTATAGATTTTTAAACTTACATCTGATAGGACGAATAAAACGAATGATTCCAATAAAAATTACATATTATTTCTGATATTTTAATTTCTTCGGCTTCCGTTATGACACCTCCGTCGTTCGTAATCAGTCACATTACACATTAAAAAACTTTTAACAGTGTACTGTTTACCATAGGCCTCTCCTTGGAAATTGTTGCTATTATTGTGTATTTCTTGTAATTATTATTGTAAACGTTAAAAAAATAGTTTTATAATACGGATCCCAGATGGATTGGTATAGGGTTTGTTTTAAGTTTTTCTCTTTGCAGTTCTTTGCAACAATAAATATTTCGAATATCTTATACATAACGTCATCTAGTTCCAAATTCTGACACGGGGATGGAACCCGAGACCTCTTGATCAGCAGCCGCATACGCTAACCACTAGTTTTAAATTTTACTTGATTAATAGACAATTTATGTTTCCAGATCGATGACATAATAATCCCGTTACTGGAGGGTAACTTAGACGACACAGCGGACACCGAATCCGACCCTTCTTCGATGTCCACCACGCACCAGTACCGCAAGGAATCCAGGTATGCATTTATACCTATGGTGGTATACCTTTATGGTGGCTATATTTTGACTGCTTTATTGGCCTGCTGGTTGGCATGTGCGGCTGCTGATCAAGAGGTCTGGAGTTTGTACAAATTATATTTAAATAAATAAATATAATACTTCTTACATCTTACACACAACGCTATCTAGTCCTAAATTAAGCAGAGCTTGTATTATGGGTGCTAAACAACTGATATAAATACATAAACTTACGTTTTTTGCCAATACATACATATTACATAGAAAACACTGTGGATCACACAAATATTAGGTCTAACCCCGAAATCGAACCCAAGACCTCTTGATCAGCAACCGCATACGTACTTATTCAAAAATATTATGAATGTATGTAATGTTGTCCGTGTGGTTACGGATTAACAGTACAGAGTGTCACTACATCCAATGAGTGTTGTAAGAGCCAATGAAGCAGGACCACAGCAACAAAGAAACTGAAACCTTAAGAGCCATCTGGTCAGCGTGGTATACTATGTCCAGCAGTGATTTAATTAAAAGCTTTTGACAATGATGTATGTAATGTTGCAGGATACGCCTGGACTACCGGTCTCTGTCAGAAGCTCTGAAGGAGTTGGAAGAACCGGACGAGATCAAGCGCAAGGCTGACAAATTGCAGAAGGCGATCAACTCGCTACAGAACACTGTTGATAAGATACAAGCTCCCAATATGAGGGTATGTTGATCGTTTTGTAATTTATTATCACATTGTTACGAGAGACTTTATTAAAATCGCGGAATAATCGTTCTTAATGCTCGCCGAGGTCGTTGGGTTGATCACTTGTTTTACTCAGATACTCGTCAAACGAAACGCGCGAAACTTCATCCTCATCCAGGGCCGAATTTATGGAAGGACAACCAAGGCACCAGCCCCGGGCGTCCACAAAAGAGAGGCCCGCACAATAGAGACATCGGAAAAAGAATCAGACTAGTAAACACTCGTAAACAACTTTTCCTTTCATATTTTTTTTCGCGTTATACCTCTACCTACAGTACTTTGTACAAACATGATTAAATAAAATTTTATTTTAGATAATTCTTGTTTCCGATTATATTTATATGTTCGTTGAATAATAAAATAGTCTATACTTGGTTTCACAATAAATTATTAATTGGAGAACTAGATTGAAGATTTTTTTTAGGAATATAATTTAGGACCAAGGGGCCTCCACTCCTTTGTTGCCACGAGGTCTCCACACCTTTAAATCCGGCCCTGTCATTATCATCAGCCCATCGTTGTCCGCTACTGGACAAAGGCCTCTCCCATTGCTAAACACTTTGATCGATCAATTATATGCTTATAACGATTAGCTTATATGACCGATTTCCCCGAATATTCTGGTTCTCGTTTATTTTTTTAAAAAGACAACTCCCGCATTTACAATATAAATTCTGTATGGCCGGGGATTTTACAAACATACATGAAACGGACACAAAGAACACTCAGGTTCAGTACAACAATTTGTGAATCACACAGTGTCTTCCCACGTGGGATTTGAACCTACGACACTTGGCGAAATAGAAAGCGGCGTGGCCAACCATGCAATCAAAGTTTTTGTATCAATATAATTTGTAGTAAAAGCCACAAATAAGAGTTTACAATATATAAGTCACAAATAAAAGTATATACCCTAATATACAGGGTGAATTTTTGAGACGGGACAGTAAGGGTAGGTAAGGTACCTACCCTTACTGTAGATTTCTGACATTTCTAGTACTCAAACCTCAGTCTGTCCAGAAGAGACTTTTGATCCTTATAAGAAACAGGATCGATTGGCATCAAAAAAAGTTTGTTTAAAATGGCCATTTTCTTGCTGGCTGTACATTTTTTCCAAAATCTCTAAATGCCGTTCAGAATATTTAAAAAAATTATGGATAGTCTTCTAAAAGCGTTTTCCTCTAACTATAACGGTTAAGGTACCTACCCTTACTGTCCCGTCTCAAAAATTCACCCTGTATATATTAAATGTGTGTATTATCCACAGGCCATGGAGAAATTGAACGAAGTGAGGGAGAAAGTGAACGCCACTAATGAGGCTTTCGTGGTGGCGAGGAAGAAAGCGCACAAGGCTAAACTTGCCTTCGAGAAGGTACGATACATTTATCGCGGTAAAAAGTAGCCTATGTCGTTTCCCAAGGTTCCGACTATCACTATACCAAAATTCATGAAAATCTGTTCAGCGCTTTAGGCGTGAAAACGTAACAACAGATAGTTTCGCACGAGACGCATTTATAATATTAGTAGGTATAATATTACCGTAATCACATAACAGGTGTAATTTTTATTAATATCTTTTACTAGCTGACCCGGCGAACTTCGTACCGCCTTAGAATATTAATTCATAATAAAGTATTGTGTTTAGTTATTAACTGATAGTGACAGATCGACAGCAGCGCCAACTAACGGGCCCCGGCCGGTACCGCCAAATCGCTTTGTTCCTGCATTTTAAATCTGTAATATCTTCAAAAGTCCTAATTTAAATTACATACTGTAAAGGGCCATATTAATCGATATTAAATACACAATGTATTTAAGAGATACTTAATTAGATAAGGATTAATACTGTATTGCTTAAAATCGCTTCGTAAATAAGCCATTATTTCTCGTAAAAAGAAAAAAAAATGGTTATTGTGGGTTATCCCTAAGAGATAGATATATACCATCGCGGACTTTTTTGTAGACCTTTTTAGTAGTACATTATTTTGATCTACCTCATGGGGTACAGCCAACGTTTGCAATGTAAGCGTAAAAAACATCACATTAGAAACCTCTAAAATTAGTATCTACTATATTATGCATGTATTATACATAAAAACCTTCCTCTTGAATCACTCTTATCTATTAAAGAAAAGGGCATCAAAATCCGTTGCGTAGTTTTAAATATTTAAGCATACAAAGGGACAGAGAAAGCGACTTTGTTTTATACTATGTAGTGAGTAGTGATAACAAGTGGATTGAATCACATACTTGTTTTGTGTTACACAAACACAAAACATGAGAGGAAAAATGTCACATGTGTCGATTTCAATAGATATTCTTATTTCAAACAATTTAATAAGGCTATTATTGCATAATAAAAAACATAAATAAATTTAAAAGTAACATAGTTTTATAGTTTTTGAATAAAGTTGGTCGAGTTGATTAGATGTATGGTTTGTGTAGTGAAATAAATATTATTGTGTGTATAATGTTTGTAATTATTTGTACGAATTGTGAAGAATGTGGTGTTGTGGAAGATTTACACCATTTATTTGATGGAGTGTCGGATATGAGTCTAGTAGAAATAGTTTAGTGGCAGACTTGAAGTTGAATGGAGCCGACGAATGTTTCACAAAATTCTATCGAAACTAAATGCTCTATGCAATTTCATGTCGATTATTATTAATATAATAAGCATGCAGTAACATGTTCATCATACGATGGAACTGACATACGCTGTGATAAAAGTTCCTAAAAAATAATTAAAAATAATAATTGTATGTTTGTATAATGTTTTCAGGTAAAGAAGGAACGACACGATAAATTTATTGAATGTTTTGAACACGTCGCCAATGAAATAGATGCTATTTATAAGGTAAGTGTTCAAATTAGATAATTATTAATATTTTCATTTATTAAAAAAAGGTTGATTTTATTATATAGCTCTACAACTAGTATATATTACAGTAACAATAATTATTGCTTATCTCATCAAGTTCTAGCAAATGTCAGTTCACTCGAATCTAGAACGGGTTCGATTTCCACTCGCTACATTTGCGTGTGGATGTAATACTTATTTATTGTAAATCGATCAGAGTGGTGTGCAATGGGAGAGGCCCATGTCCAGCAGTGGACCGCGATAGGCTGATGATGATGACGTATTTGTTCCCATTTATTACCATGTTTATCAACAGTTTGTTTACCATGTTAAGTACTGTAATAATGCAGACTAGTCCTAATCCGATATGTGTCAATAGTACGCGGTGCGTGTCCAGTGTGGAAAGTAATGTATGCCGTGTGTTGCAGGCGCTGGCGATGAACCAGTCGGCGCAGGCGTTCCTGGGCCCGGAGAACCCGGAGGAGCCATACCTGGACGGCATCAACTACAACTGCGTGGCGCCCGGCAAACGCTTCCAGCCCATGTCCAACCTCTCCGGCGGGGAGAAGACCGTTGCCGCGCTCGCGCTGCTCTTTGCCATACACAGGTACCGCCCTACCTCCCTCCCACCTACCTCTACTGGAGGCGCCATACACAGGTACCGCCCTACCTCCCTCCCACCTGCCTGTACTGGAGGCGCCATACACAGGGACCGCCCTACCTCCCACTTGCCTGTACTGGAGGCGCCATACACAAGTACTGCCCTACCTTCCTCCCACTTGCCTCCACTGGAGACGCCATACACAAGTACTGTCCTACCTTCCTTCCACCTGCCTCTACTGGAGGCGCCATACACAGGTACCGTCCTACCTCCCTCCCACCTGAGTCTACTGGAGGCGCCATACACAGGTACCGCCCTTCCTCCCACATGCCTCTACTGGAGGCGCCATACACAAGTACTGCCCTGCCTTCCTCCCATTATATTTTTGTTTGTAATTTACTTTCGAAAATATAAAATGGTATGATGAAAGCATTTTGTATAATGTATGTGTTGTTTTGGTGCAGCTACCAGCCAGCGCCGTTCTTCCTGCTGGACGAGATCGACGCGGCGCTGGACAACACCAACATCGGCAAGGTGGCCTCTTACATCCGGTCCAAGAAGGGCAACCTGCAGACCATCGTCATCTCGCTCAAGGAGGAGTTCTACGGCTGTGCCGACGCGCTCGTCGGGATCTGTTCTGAGGTGAGACCACTATACATCACTCTCATTTCATTATTGATTTATTGGGACAAGTACCAGATGTGTTTATGTGAAAGAGCATTACAAAATTTTCAGAATAGCTCGGATTAGAGAAATAGAAATATTTACAAGTAAAAAATTATAGGTACTTTTGACCCCTACTTAATCACATTTTTTTTTATTTTAAATAGACAGCTCCTGCATTTGGAATATAAATTCCTGTCGCGGGGAATTTACAAACATACATGGAACTGACACAAACGAACACCTAGACTCAGACCAACAAATTGTGAATCAAAGAAAGTGTTATCTCACGGGGGATTTGAACCCACGACACTTGGTGCAGTAGGAAGCGGCTAAAGCCCTTAGGCCAACCGTGCAGTCAAACGGTGAAGTCGTTATAAATTATATACTAAAATATTGAAACAAAACAGCAGAATATTTGGAAAGTATTAAAAGGGTGACAAAAATATGTAAAAAGTATTTTTCTATTACATTAAAAGCTTGAGCGGGGGTGGTATTTAAATAAAAATTATAGGACTTCACTCACGTTGATTGCATCCCTTGAAAATATTCAAAATACTCACTGATGCGCCATAGCAACTAACATCTCGTAACTTTTCTTTATCGACAGCAAGTAATATATTTAACAAGTAATTGTACTTTCCATTACAGCCGGCTGATTGTCTGGTGAGCGACGTGATGACCCTCAGCCTGGAACAGCACCCCGACTAGTTCAACTGGCATCACATCACTGAACTTAACTATAAGCATGTTGGAACACTAATAGGTTATATTATAAAATGATGGACATGTCGGGTCAAAATAGGTTTGATGATTATTTCATTCCCGTATCGTTCATTTTAATATTTAAATTGTCTTTCTATTTTTTTAGATTATAATAAATTAAGTGTTAAGTTGATATTGTATTTTTGTGTTTTATTTTAACCCAAATGAGTATACTGAGTAACAAATACCACGCAATAGCAACAGCAGTGAAACAGAAGGTAAACTTGAATTAAAGGCCTTCTACACGGTGGGAACCGACCACCGACCATCCTGACCTTGGTCGGACCAGGCCGTCCGGCTCCGCCCATTATTGGTGGGACAACCGAATTCTACACGATCCATTTTAATATCCCACCCGACCAAGGTCAGGATGGTCGGTGGTTCCCACCGTGTAAACGGCTTCTAACTCACGTGACACTAAGGAGGGAGAGTTGACAAGTACCTATTTATTTTATGTTTTTTTTTTTTATTTCATAAATTTTATGTTAGTCAAAAACAACCTGCAACCTTTCATTATTGTATTCTTTAATTTTCCATAATAAAACTAGTTGATACTTATACCTGTATTTTATTAATATAAATCTTTGTAGGTACTAAAATAAACATGTTATAGGGGGGTCTTAAACCTCACCATGTATCACCAAGGGGGAGGGGGGTTAAGAATTCCAAAGAAAAGATCACCTGATGAACAACAACATTTTCATTTAAAAACACTGACGAAAAACATAAACACGTGTTAATATGAATTATCTTTGTCTGTCTTGGCACATATCTGTGTTATTATGAATTATCTTTGTCTGTCTTGGCACATATCTGTGTTATTATGAATTATCTTTGTCTGTCTTGGCACATATCTGTGTTATTATGAATTATCTTTGTCTGTCTTGGCACATATCTGTGTTATTATGAATTATCTTTGTCTGTCTTGGCACATATCTGTGTTATTATGAATTATCTTTGTCTGTCTTGGCACATATCTGTGTTATTATGAATTATCTTTGTCTGTCTTGGCACATATCTGTGTTATTATGAATTATCTTTGTCTGTCTTGGCACATATCTGTGTTATTATGAATTATCTTTGTCTGTCTTGGCACATATCTGTGTTATTATGAATTATCTTTGTCTGTCTTGGCACATATCTGTGTTATTATGAATTATCTTTGTCTGTCTTGGCACATATCTGTGTTATTATGAATTATCTTTGTCTGTCTTGGCACATATCTGTGTTATTATGAATTATCTTTGTCTGTCTTGGCACATATCTGTGTTATTATGAATTATCTTTGTCTGTCTTGGCACATATCTGTGTTATTATGAATTATCTTTGTCTGTCTTGGCACATATCTGTGTTATTATGAATTATCTTTGTCTGTCTTGGCACATATCTGTGTTATTATGAATTATCTTTGTCTGTCTTGGCACATATCTGTGTTATTATGAATTATCTTTGTCTGTCTTGACACATATCTGTGTTATTATGAATTATCTTTGTCTGTCTTGTCACATATCTGTGTTATTATGAATTATCTTTGTCTGTCTTGTCACATATCTGTGTTATTATGAATTATCTTTGTCTGTCTTGTCACATATCTGTGTTATTATGAATTATCTTTGTCTGTCTTGACACATATCTGTGTTATTATGAATTATCTTTGTCTGTCTTGTCACATATCTGTGTTATTATGAATTATCTTTGTCTGTCTTGTCACATATCTGTGTTATTATGAATTATCTTTGTCTGTCTTGTCACATATCTGTGTTATTATGAATTATCTTTGTCTGTCTTGTCACATATCTGTGTTATTATGAATTATCTTTGTCTGTCTTGACACATATCTGTGTTATTATGAATTATCTTTGTCTGTCTTGACACATATGTGTTATTATGAATTATCTTTGTCTGTCTTGACACATATCTGTGTTATTATGAATTATCTTTGTCTGTCTTGTCACATATCTGTGTTATTATGAATTATCTTTGTCTGTCTTGTCACATATCTGTGTTATTATGAATTATCTTTGTCTGTCTTTTCACATATCTGTGTTATTATGAATTATCTTTGTCTGTCTTGTCACATATCTGTGTTATTATGAATTATCTTTGTCTGTCTTGTCACATATCTGTGTTATTATGAATTATCTTTGTCTGTCTTGACACATATCTGTGTTATTATGAATTATCTTTGTCTGTCTTGACACATATCTGTGTTATTATGAATTATCTTTGTCTGTCTTGTCACATATCTGTGCCATTGTAACTTAGCTTTGTCTGTCTTGACACATATCTGTGTTATTATGAATTATCTTTGTCTGTCTTGTCACATATCTGTGTTATTATAGTTTGGTACAGCATGTTTACTTTCATTCAATACGATATTGAAATAAAAGTAAGTCATGATTTTTTTTCATTTATTTCAAAAAAATATTTCGGTCATTTGTGTTATATTGATGATTAAACAGTAATAGGGAAACAATCAGCTAAAATAATAATAATTATTTTGCGGGCACGTAGTTATTTTAAAAAAGAAACAATCAGCTATAATGTACCTAAAATATTATACAATAAAATTATAATGTAATAATAATAAAAAATTATAATACTTCCAACGTGTGGAAATCACGCCAGCATTTCCCAACACAAAGAGCAACTTTGCACTGGCTGCAATAACTGTTGCTCATTTTCCTTTCTTTTTTTGCGGCACACCTTACACACCGCGCCCTAGTAAACCTCGTTTGAGACGAAGTTCTCTCGCTTGTTACACGCTTTTGTTCGGAAAAATGTTCCAGCCGATTACTGGGGATGCTAGTGATCCTCTGGACTACTCTCCCATCAGTCCCATAACGTGCCAAAAAAAATTCTACGAGGCGGTAGCGATAGGCTCGGTGCGTAAGTGGCTTTTGTTGGCCCATATTGGCCACATGTATCGTATACGAGTTTAAAACTGCTATATTCAACAATCTTTTAAATAATTTTATGTACCATTTTCAACCCTTTTTTCGTTCAAGTAAATACATTGATAGTTTTTGATCCATAAGGTCTACCCTTCCCATAAATGCGTTATACGTTTCTATAACAGCTGGTTTTTGTCGAGCTTCTTTCTCCCGTCTTCCCGTTTCTCCCCTCGACCAATTCGTTTTTGTGGTAAGTCAACGCTTACTAATTCGAACCACAGAAACGGTCGAACGGCCCCCGAGTATAGAAAGCTAAAGGAACCTTTCAAAGGAAAGGCGTATGTAGAGCAGTCAGAACAACTCAGGTCCTCGGACCTGGGGGGAGTCGCCATTCCGTCATTCGCAATACTAAATAGCCTGTAATTTATTGCGGGGGGAATCTTAATACACATAGACATTTTATTCAATATATGAGCTACTATCATGAAGTTAAAGATCTTTTTAGCCAGCCGTTTGACTTTTAGAGGGGGAGGGGGCTGTTTTTACAAAAAATGCGCTTTTAAGTTGAAACTCGCAAACGGGTGCCTAAATCGAAAAATGGTTTTGGCAACCTCGCAATGGATTTAAAACACCTATCTAATGATACCCCACACGATGGGCTAGAAACGAAAAAAAAAACATCCCCACTTTACGTATAGGGGAGGTACCGCAAATAAAAATATTTTTTGAAATTTTATTGTAGCACTTTGTTGACGTAATTACAAAACACATATTCTAACACCAACTGTTTTGCCGGTAGGTCGAGGACGGACTGACGGACATGACGAATCTATAAGGGTTCCGAGTCATGAACTACGGAACCGTAAATAAACCATTTCACACACACATAAAACATTATCAGAACAGCATGAGCCCATTTGAGCCTAAGCCTTGCCAGGAAAAAGCTTGATTATAACCTCTCCTATTGAAAGTTGAAAGTAGATTATTGAAAGTTGTTGTAATATTGCAGTTAAGAAATGTGTGTAGATTATGATGCTCTGCTATAAAGCGCCACAAGACTATCAGGGATAAGACGGAGAGATGCCGATGAAGACTCCAAGGAGACTTTTGAACACTTGAAATCCTTTCAAGGATGTCAACATTCCTGTTGGTGAGATTGACTATAAGATATACAGACCTAAACATATACAGTCCATAACCTCCTTTCTAAGGAGAGGCCTATGTCCAGCAGTGGAGTGTTGAAGGCTATTGATGATAGCCTTCAACACTCCACGGCGGCGGGGGCGCTTAGGGGATACACACGAGATGTTCGCCCGCACCTGTCTCAGTCCCTTTGTCGTCATACCCCCGCGCCCCTGTTACCGCAGGCGAGGATTCAGATAAACGGTCGGCCTATAAACCCACGCTAAATACAACTCACAATTGACTACAATTTAGACATCACAGATTGTTTATTAACAACTAGGTTTCGCCCGCAGCTTCGCCGTCGGTCGGTTATCACGGTAAAAAGTGTATCAAATTTCATTTAAGTCGGTCATAAGCTTTTTTCGTGAAGGTGCAACAGAGATAGGTTCACAATAATAAGGATTGTATTGCTAACTGGGCGAAAGGTTTCAAACTTTAGAATTATTTTACAGAAAGAGAACTTTCCTCAAGAAAAAGTTTTTTTTTTTCCTTATTCATACAGTTTTTAGGGTTCCGTGGCCAAACGGCAAAAAACGGAACCCTTATAGATTCATCATGTCTGTCCGTACGTATGTCACAGCCACTTTTTTCCGAAACCATAAGAACCATACTTTTGAAACTTGGTAAGTAGATGCAATCTGTGCACCGCATTAAGATTTTCATATAAAAATAGAAAAAAACAAAACATTTTAGGGGTCCCCATTCTTGGAACTGAAACTCAAAAAATGTTTTTTCATCAAACGCATACGTATGAGGTATCTATGGATAGGTGTTCAAAAATGATGTTGAGGTTTCTCATATCATTTTTTTCTAAACTGAATAGTTTGCGCGAGAGACACTTCCAAAGTTGAAAAATGGGTGTCCCCCCCTGTAACTTCTAAAATAAGAGAGTGATAAAACTAAAAAAGCGGCTAAGTGCGAGTCGGACTCGCCCATGAAGGGTTCCGTGTCAGCAAGTAACATCATATAAAAGTTTTTGTAGTTCGTTGTAACTTTCATCGATGTTTTTATACTGGTGTATTGATTGGATGAAAGGTAAATTGCGTGTTACGATTTATGACGTAAAAAAAACTACTCACTAGATTTCGTTCAAACCAATTTTCGTTAGTAGTTTGCATGGTAATGTACAACATATATTTTTTTTAGTTTTATCACTCTCTTATTTTAGAAGTTAGAGGGGGGGGGACACACATTTTTCCATTTTGGAAGTGTCTCTCGCGCAAACTATTAAGTATAGAAAAAAATGATATTAGAAACCTCAACATCATTTTTGAACACCTATCCATAGATACCCCACACGTATAGGTTTGATGAAAAAAAAATTTTTGAGTTTCAGTTCCAAGTATGGGGACCCCCAAACTGTATTGTTTTTTTTTCTATTTTTATGTAAAAATCTTAATGCGGTTCACAGAATACATCGACTGACCAAATTTCAACAGTATAGCTCTTATAGTTTCGGAAATAATTGGCTGTGACATACGGACGGACAGACAGACAGACAGACAGACTTGACGAATCTATAAGGGTTCCGTTTTTTGCCATTTGGCTACGGAACCCTAAAAAAATATGTTATATATTACAATGCAAACTACCAACGAAAATTGGTTTGAACGAGATCTAGTAAGTAGTTTTTTTGTAATACGTCATAAATCGTAAACTATTATGAAAACATTGATCAAAGTTACAACGAACTACAAGAACTTTTATATGATTTTACTTGCTGATACGGAACCCTACATGGGCGAGTCCAACTCGCACTTGACCACTTTTTTCTGTTTAACCCACTAATTATCAATGCGGGTAGTTTCATAGAGAAACTTAAATACTATGCAGGGATGGAAGTTATAAAGGGTTATAAAAAAAAAATCACTTGGAAAAAAAAGTCATTCAATAATGTAGCTCTTTTATTTACAATAAAATATGTTTATATTACAACTCTTACACTAAACTATGCTAGAATGTCATAACTTTTGTAGTGCTGTGAGCACACGTATCACTGACCGACGGTCGCACGCACCATAGACACATTACTGCGTAACAGATCATTACTAACGTCCTTCCCATTGCCTAAAAGCATAGTGCACAATTGTTTTTAGGATTAAAAAAAATCTAATTTTAGCTGCTTGCTTATTTACATAAACTAGAAAGAGAGGGATTATTTTATCTTTTTTTTAAATATTAACTGTAACTAAGTATATTATCAAATTTGGAATCCTTATTCTCGTACCTTTGCATACTTTTTTTTGTTTATGTTAAAATTATTTAAAATATTTACATTTTATTCTTTTTTACACTATAATGCAAACATTAACTGTTCGGAAATAAAATCAAATACATTTATAGATTTACACACAAAATTACACCAAATGTTGGTTGTATTAATCTCACAGAGATATAAATTCATTTCATTTTTAATCTAAAACTTCAACAAATTTAAAACTTACCGCTTGCCTGAAGTGTTAGTGTACAACCGATGATACTCTAAACCTTGAGGCGGCCAAATCAATATGGAGAAACGTAATAACGGAATTATTAATATTTGTAATAAAATTATATGAAGGTTTCTAAATCTTTGTTTCATAAATACACCACTATGGCGAATTAGAAGTGTATACTTTCTACCTCAGTCATTTCCTTTCTTAATAACGAGATTCGTCTCAGTTGACCCTTGAACTGAGTCACTGAAGGAAATTTAAAGGGTAAATTTGAGGGTAATTCTATATGAAGCACGCCAAATAAAAGTTTCACAAATAAAAGTAATAATTTATCCACTACCATGACTTCTTAAGAACAAAGCTATGTTGACTGTGTTATTTATCCTATTATGATCGATTAAAGAGAGAAAATATAATTTAAAAACCCGTAACTGTAGCGCCATGTGATGCGAAAAAGTATGGGATGTGTGTCCAGACCTGATTAGATCTTTTGGGGATATGCTCTCATGAGTCATGGCAATAGGTAAGTCTGTTTTAGGGGGCTTAATGTGCTGGAGTAGGAAGAGGCGGTCCTGTTCTGACTGCGGTGCTGAAGTAGGGCGCGGGCGAGGCTGCACTGTGGTAGGGCGGCGCTAGTCGGGCGAGCGCGGCGGGTCGGTGCTGAAGTAGGGCGCGGGTGAGGCTGCACAGTGGTGGGGCGGCGCTAGTCGGGCGAGCGCGGCGGGTCGGTGCCGAAGTAGGGCGCGGCGTGGGGCTGCACAGTGGTGGGGCGGCGCTAGTCGGGCGAGCGCGGCGGGTCGGTGCTGAAGTAGGGCGCAGCGTGGGGCTGCAGTAGCGTGCGGCACACGGAGCAGACCCGGGAAGGCGCGCGGCGCGGACCCGACTCCACCACGTGCGACACACACGCGCCGCAGAATATGCGCCCGCAGTGACGGCAGTGCACCTAGAACAACCACAGTCACGTACTGTTAGAGACAGACAAGTGAACCCTCACGTACTGTTAAAGACAGACAAGTGAACACTCACGTACTGTTAGAGACAGACAAGTGTACACTCACGTACTGTTAGAGACAGACAAGTGAACACTCACGTACTGTTAGAGACAGACAAGTGAACACTCACGTACTGTTAGAGACAGACAAGTGAACACTCACGTACTGTTAGAGACAGACAAGTGTACACTCACGTACTGTTAGAGACAGACAAGTGAACACTCACGTACTGTTAGAGACAGACAAGTGAACACTCACGTACTGTTAGAGACAGACAAGTGTACACTCACGTACTGTTAGAGACAGACAAGTGTACACTCACGTACTGTTAGAGACAGACAAGTGTACACTCACGTACTGTTAGAGACAGACAAGTGTACACTCACGTACTGTTAGAGACAGACAAGTGTACACTCACGTACTGTTAGAGACAGACAAGTGAACACTCACGTACTGTTAGAGACAGACAAGTGTACACTCACGTACTGTTAGAGACAGACAAGTGAACACTCACGTACTGTTAGAGACAGACAAGTGTACACTCACGTACTGTTAGAGACAGACAAGTGAACACTCACGTACTGTTAGAGACAGACAAGTGAACACTCACGTACTGTTAGAGACAGACAAGTGTACACTCACGTACTGTTAGAGACAGACAAGTGAACACTCACGTACTGTTAGAGACAGACAAGTGTACACTCACGTACTATTAGAGACAGACAAGTGAACACTCACGTACTGTTAGAGACAGACAAGTGAACACTCACGTACTGTTAGAGACAGACAAGTGAACACTCACGTACTGTTAGAGACAGACAAGTGAACACTCACGTACTGTTAGAGACAGGCAAGTGTACACTCACGTACTGTCACTGGGAGGAGTGTACAGTCACGTATGTTAGACGTAAATATTTACGTACTTTTAGTCTAATGAATTGGCTCGAAGGACCATCGGTTTGCACTACTTAAACTGCTTAAGAAATGATTCTTACCTTCTTCTTAACATTAGGGAGGTGTGTGTGGCAGGAGGGACACTCGTGCACGTCGTCTGCGTGCTGCCACCGCACTTCCGTGTCCGCCTCACGGATACGTTGCAGTTGTACCTAACGAACATACATTTTTCTCAATAGTTAATTCTGTATGTCAAAACTATGCCCTTTAGAATATTTCGTTCACATCTGTGTTGTGACGTTATATCTTGTCAAACAGATATTTAGATTTTTGACAGTTAAAAAATGGGTGAATGTACTTTCTTTTTTTGGTTGGTAGACCGAGTAGCATACATTATCTAAGGCTGACGTTAATGCTCACCTGTAGGGACTGCGATAGTCTCACAAAGTCCTGCTGCACCTTCTCGCTGTTGTCGAGTTCCTGCTGCAGCACGGAAACCCTGTTCCTAACCTCGTGTACTTCACCCTGGAGACGCTTCTTGTCTTCCAGGAGTTGTTCGATCATGTCGTTGGAGTGGCGCAGTTTATCTCCCAACTCTTTCATCTGTTCGTGTTCTGTTTGTAACCGGTCTACTTCTTGGCTGTAATCGATATAATTCGAATTATCGAGACATCCGGTTATGGGTTTGAACCCCATTTTGGTGACATGTAGATGTGAGTTTATTCGTGTTTAGGACAATTTGAGGAAGCTATGATCATCCAAGACCTAAATCTTGACGGAAATAGGCATATTCCCTATTAAGTGTGACCAAAATGCTTTTAATTCGTCCTTGCTTACTCTTTTGTGTTCTCTGACTAGGTTCTCAGACTAGGTACTAACTATAACTAAAAAAATCTTGAGTTAAACGTGATAAGGCTCTACTACTCTACTCCTGGATTCTACTCATGCTTTCCATCAGACAGAGTTGTCACTTTGGTAGGCCAAAATATAAAAAGTACAAATTTTGCGAACATTGAGATTAACAATTTCAATTTACATGACAACAACATACACACAGCCGTAAAAAGTCCACAGCTGGACATAGGCCTCTCTTTAACAAGGATGTTTTGACCTATTATACCACGCTGGAAAGTTCGCTTATTATCTAGTTTTGTTTTAAGTTTTCATTCTTTTTTCAGTGCAGGGGTAGTTTTCTCCCTTGGTTGCCTCTTACGACACACATAAGATGAATAGGGTAATCCGTCCCCATGTAGACATTTCAATTCACAAATAGGATTAGAAAGGAAAGTTATAAAAGTACAGACCCAGCTTCGCTGAGCCGTTGCCTGAGATCGCTGAGCTGCGCCTCCTGCTGGTGGAACAGCGCGCCCTGCTCCAGCAGTTGGGTCCGAAGTTCTCGCTCCGACTCTACGGCCTCCTCTCTTCCGATCTGGCAGAAGATGAGCTGCTCTCTCAGGCGGAGCATGTGCTCTTGGAGTTCCTGACAAATAATTTGTAGTTTCTGTTTAAATATAGATACCCTGCCCTGGCTGACAAATTCGTAGATCATGGCATAAACCGCTGCTCCTAAAACTTTTGTAAGCATCTAAGAAAGGATTTTTTTGACCCCTATAACTCTGAAGGGATGACAAGGTGACTTCTTGGTAAATCAGCCCCTTTGGCTGATTTACCAAGAAGTCATCAATCATGTAAGCGAAACCAAAGACAAAAGTAATATATTGGACTCACTTCGACATTGTCGGGTAAGTCGATAACATCGTTTTGCATTTCGGCCGCTTTCTTCGTGTACTGTCCTATCAACATCGCGTTGTCTCGCTCTAAACTGTAACAGACAAAAAAATATACACGGTTAGATTTTAATTACCAAAGATAAACTAGGGGCAGATACAGAACTTATATACTAACATAAAATACCATAGAACAAATACCCAAAAAACAAAAATAACTGAGTTATTATGGTTTTTAAAATGCTAAAATACGCCCATAATTTATTGTCACCCAAATATTGTACACACGCGTATTTTAATTATTAATGAATAACATTTTCTGTTTCAATGTGTGCGACGCATCGCCCAATACTGTCAAATCAGTTCAAAGTTCAAAGCATGCCGCCATTAGGCGCACGCGTCGCATCGTAGGTATTAGGTACCCCACTCGCACCCGCAACCCGCAGGCTAGGACATTGACACTTTCTTGTTATGTAATATCATGTCGTGAATTATATCACGCGTTATGAACAAAAATTTGGTAGTTTTCGGGAAAATATTAACACTTATTTTTTTTTTGTTTTAATTACATAAATATGTTCAGTATCGAAAGCTGAATACCACATATTTTTTTCTCTGGACATTAAAAATTAGTCGTGTATATTTAAGCTAATGTTTTAGGGAACCCCACACATCTTTCAATAGTTTATATATTTTGATGTTCATTACAGAATTCTTAAAAAATCAGTGGTTTTAGAAATATCTCTTGTATCGCTGGACTTCACAGACATTGTTTTTATTTATATTAGCTGGCAATATGACTATGTCCTGCTGCCTGATGGAAAGCATGAACGAATCCAGATGGAAAGAATCCAGGAGTGGCGGTGACCGTCCTAACTGCCAGAGCGGACAATATGGCGGCTTAGTTTGATGCTTTTTCACGCCCTGCTCGAAGGACCATAGATAACAAGAAATAGACACAAAGACTACTTAGACACAGAACATCACTAAATAAAGTGTTGTCCCATGCGGGTATTGAATCTATGATATACAGTGATATCAAATTAGTTATACCTAGAGTGGCGTAGAGACTGACCTGTCGAGTTTCTTATGCAGCGTCTCCCGTTCGACGGTGAGCTCGGTGACGGTGAGCAGGGCTCGCTGCGAGGCCTGGTCCGCGGCGGCCGCGCGCTGCTGCAACACCTGCCGCAGCTGCTCTACAGCACCCTGCAGCTCTTGCAGCTGCTGCCCGCTGGCAGCTCGCTCCGTGTGCCACGACCGGACCGTCTCGTCGTGTAAAGATCGCACGCCCTCTAATTCCTCTGTAGCCTGCCACATACACAAGGATTTTTGTAAGCCCGCCAAAATGACTCTTGCCTGATGGAAAACATGAGTAGAATCCAAGAGTAGGGGTCACCATACTTATTGTGAATGTAAAGAATGTAGTGACCCACGCTATGACAGTCTAGTGAGATGCGTATCCATTATTGATTTGTGGCGACGAAAACATACAACAGCGCCCATAAAACACTGAACCACGAAGAAAACACGGAGTAACTACTAATACTGAATCGCGATAGAGAAATTCCACGCGCTTATCAGCATAATATGTACAATATCCCAACATCAACTGTTGGGCAGCGGCCCGCCAGGCATGATCACCTCGCCTGGTCAGAGGATCCTCCCTTTGTGTTGAAGCGACCCGACGCCCGTTCCTCCACAAATTCATCATCATCAACACCGTTTTACAATATACTACTATACGATATAGGCTTCTCTTAAAGGTACGCGTCCATTGGCCCTCACGCACGCACGGCACGCAACGGATTGAACGGATTTGCCGGTGGCATCCGTCCACTGTATCCGGATTTTTTATTTAGTTTCAAGTGTTTTTTGTCGTGAGTTGACGTATTCGGTCATGGAGATTGATGAAGATATCATTGTTATTAGTTGTTTGTTGGAAGATGAAGAAGAACTTAAAACTGAACGTAGAATGTGGGTTCAAGAAATAAATTTGAAGTGACCAATTTTTTGAGAGTATCATTCATCCTATCTCCTCCCAAATATTGTCTCTTCTTTTGGACATTAAAATAATGTGTATGTTTTAAATTGTATAATTCTTCATATCTTTCTACTAATATAACCAAAAGTGCGTCATCCATTTCATTTTTTTGTCGTTATTTAAATAAGACAAACAGGACGTGCGGCTGTGGGCGATGCCAGCCGGCCAGCGTCGAACTGATTTGTGTGACGTCACCGGCACGCAACGCATTTCTTGCTCATAAATGATAGTGGACGCAGCTCTATGTAAAATCATACAAAGCAAAATAAAATCCGTTGCGTGCCGTGCGTGCGTGCGGGCCAATGGACGCGTACTTTTAGAAAGCAGATTGTGGCTTCTCATATCTTAATGTCCAGATGGATTAGAATAGGGTTTGTGTCAAGTTTTAATTTTATTTTCAGTGTTGTTACGACATCAACGTGTTTGTAACATCCATATTCACAATCTATCACCCCTAGAACTGACTGAATAACTACTTTCATTGATAAGGTGTTGATAAGTAGCTACCTGTTTGAGTGCCAGTTCGAGTGTGGAGGCGCGGTCCTTGGCAGCATCAGCCTTGGCCTGCTCCGAGACCAGCTGCTTCTCGTAGTTGTCGCACATGTCACATTGCCGCGCCACGTGCTCAGGCTCCTGCTTCGTGTCCCCGCTGGGGGCAGCACTTGAGGCTTTCACTTTCTGCAAATGCTAAAAACCTTTTTTAATCATTTGTCCGAAACTATTTCTAGCTATGTCCGTGACTTTATATTGTTACGAGATTAATTTGAAATTGCATATAAATATTGTAAACAATCAAGTGATATAGGATGGATGTCTATTTGATTATAGATATCCAGATCTACTTTAGTAGGTAATAGAGCTACGCTGATTTCAGCACGAATGGGCCGACTCGACCCGGCCAGTACTACCCTCACAAAGAAGACCATCCTAATAATGACAGCATTGGCCGCACGGACAAAAAAAAAAGCGGCCAAGTGCGAGTCGGACTCGCCCATGAAGGGTTCCGTATCAGCAAGTAACATCATATAAAAGTTCTTGTAGTTCGTTGTAACTTTGATCGATGTTTTTATACTAGTGTATTGATTGGATGAAAGGTAAATTGCGTGTTAAGATTTATGACGTATTAAAAAAAAACTACTGACTAGATTTCGTTCAAAATAATTTTCGTTGGTAGTTTGCATGGTAATGTACAACATATATTTTTTTCAGTTTTATCACTCTCTTATTTTAGGAGTTAGAGGGGGGGGGGACACACATTTTTCCACTTTGGAAGTGTCTCTCGCGCAAACTATTCAGTTTAGAAAAAAATGATATTAGAAACCTCAACATCATTTTTGAACACCTATCCATAGATACCCCTCACGGATAGGTTTGATGAAAAAAAAATTTTTGAGTTTCAGTTCCATGTATGGGGACCCCCAAAATGTATTGTTTTTTTTCTATTTTTATGTAAAAATCTTAATGCGGTTCACAGAATACATCGACTGACAAAATTTCAACAGTATAGCTCTTATAGTTTCGGAAATAATTGGCTGTGACATACGGACGGACGGACAGACAGACAGACTTGACGAATCTATAAGGGTTCCGTTTTTTGCCATTTGGCTACGGAACCCTAAAAATGATATTAGAAACCTCAACATCATTTTTGAACACCTATCCATAGATACCCCACCCCACACGTATAGGTTTGATGAAAAAAATATTTTTGAGTTTCAGTTCCAAGTATGGGGACCCCCAAAATGTATTGTTTTTTTTCTATTTTTAGGTAGAAATCTTAATGCGGTTCACAGAATACATCGACTGACCAAATTTCAACAGTATAGCTCTTATAGTTTCGGAAATAATTGGCTGTGACATACGGACGGACAGACAGACAGACAGACAGACAGACTTGACGAATCTATAAGGGTTCCGTTTTTTGCCATTTGGTTACGGAACCCTAAAAAGTGCAGGTCAATCATGGCCACCGTAAGGATCAATGCAAGGATCAATGATCAATGCAAGGATCAATGCAAGGAGCAAAGTCACAATTGGCCTTGTGTCGTGTGTCCTATTAAGCCCCTATGTTATCACTCACCGCAAGTGCGTCCTGTAGTTGTGAATCGGTATCGCGCAATTTGTTCTTGAGAGCTGCAATTTCCATTTCCAATGGCTGAATGATCGATCGTAAGAATTCATTGTCTTCAACGTTCTGAACAAAAGTGATCTTATTACAATAAGTTGCATGAAATTTTATTGGTGTTTTAGCGATAATAATATTAAAGAGGGTCATCATCATCATCAACAACAACAAACCATAAAGCACCGACCCGAGCTCAGCAGTGATCACCACTCAGGAGAGGGTTAAGGTCATAGGTCCTCAAGCTGATAGAGTGCGGGTTGGGAACTCGCAAGACAATGTTGTAGCTACGTTATCTTTAGACAGGGTATTCCATAATAAAATAAAAAGTATGTTAGGTTATGTAGTGTTCTGATTATGTATTGTTGGCTAGACATAACAAGACATCGATGAGAAATTATGAGGAAATCTCTGTAAATTGCGTCATAATTTTTCCATCAATACTGCACTGCAAATTTTTGTTATTGTTCTTAGAATATTCCATTAACAATAGGTCAACAAAATATCTTATATTTGAAATATTTTTTTAAACATGTCCAATCATATCGGCAAAGCAGACGGACACTACCAAAAAAACTATTTTTTTTGTGAACGCTTTTGACATGGTGATAGTTAAATTTACTATAAGTGAATAAAATGTTAGAAGTAATCACATAAAAATATTGTAATTATTATCAGTAGAATTTAATGGCTCAGATTTATGTTACAAAACACATACTTTTAGACCATAAGCCATAACCTTCCTAATATATTAACAGTTTGGAGTCCTGCAGGGTAGTAAAATTGGACCAACGTCATTCGTATTAATCAATTTACATGATATTTAAATAATGAAGTTTTGCGTTTACAGTTTTGTTAGTATACATACCTTTCTAGGTTGTGGCTGTTCCTCTGCCTCGGCTCCGAGTTTCCTGGCGAGGGAGCGTACGAAGGTGGCCGGCGCCAACGACACCTCCTGCCACACAGCACGCGCGTTCATGAGCATGTTTATATCCATTGATTACAATTACAACAATTTTGACAATGTGTAGGTCCTTGTACTTGGCGATTTATATTAACTGAATTTGTTCCGTTACTTTGCTAAGCTTTATTTTTATAAAGACATATTAGCAAATTTAATTGACTTGCCTAAGAAAGCACACTTTTTCTCTTCTGCTTTGTTATACGTTAGTAATTAATAAAATAATCCTGTATACAAAAATATGTTCTGGGTTACAAAAAGTTCACGATTCATGGATTGCGAGAAATATCGCGATAGTCACACACTTTCTTTACTATTATATTACATTTACTGACTTCAAAACTTGTACCAGTATACAATAGTACACTATATAACGAAAACACTGCACACCTCAAACTACACGATAACGCGATCCTCTAATACAATTTTGTGTGATATGCAAATAAATATCAATGTATACAAATGGGATTTTCCGCCTTTAGCTCTTTAACTATAAGGATAAATTGATTCACGATTTTAATACTTGTATTTTACATACTCGCATATAAAGAGCTTACTAAAAAAAACTACAAAGAATTTAATTGTGAGTTAAGACGTTTTAAAAGTTTGAACCTAACAAAGATATAAAACAGTACAAATTATCGTTTTTTTATGGTACAGGGGGAAAAACTAGCAATCAATCAATCAATATTTGTTGGCGAATATGGGTCTTAGAATAAAATGTTATTATATAGCAGGCCATAGTACGTTAAAGTCACTATTAAATGGGTAAAGCATTTAGAGAAACAAGAGTCGGCATTTAACTGCTCCAACTGCTCCCAAAACTCTGTGAAATACATCGACAGAATCACTTGGCATCGATTCTATGCAAGGCCGTGTATTATATCCAGTAGAGCCACTCCACATACGATGTGTCGAAACTTAAGTATATTTCGGGTTAAGTTTTTCGTAGAAAGCTCTTGATATGTCAAAAGAGTGTACACTTATAGTGGTGGAAAATAAAGAAATGGATAAGAATGTGAAGTTGTAGCAATATATTACATAACATTACTTGGAGATGGTGGCTCGAAATGTATGCTAATTTAGTGATAAAACGAAGCAAAAGATAAGACATTGGAGTTATGAGGGCGACATGGGTACAAGATACAGTTGTAATTGGTTTTATACAAGGTGTACGTACGTAACGTACGAGGATTCCAGACAAGTCACGTAATAACAAAAAAACCCGAGTACCTAAATCGCGACGGGTAGTCTAGTCAACAAGTTCAAAAATATTTTTATTGCTGAACTCTCTTTAGCGGCGGCGCGCGCATGCCGTAACTGCCGCGCGGAGCCCTATTTTCAACGTCTAATTAAAATTATAAATAATGGAGATAGAATTCCGGGAGTTAGGACTTTTTTATTGGAAATTTCCTCCTCTTTAACGAGCTTTTTTCAAAATTGCTTTAATGTTAATATTTTTCGAGTTATTAACAAAAAACGAAATATCATTTTTTTTTTCATCTTATTTTGTTAATAACAATTGCAATTTTTAACCTGCACCAAAATCCTTCAAAAACATTTTTCTAGAGGTGATTCCGAATCGAATGAGCCATCGCTCATATTTTTAGGACCTTTATCTCTATTTT
The DNA here is from genome assembly GCA_932526445.1 of Phragmatobia fuliginosa. Classification (NCBI taxonomy): domain Eukaryota; kingdom Metazoa; phylum Arthropoda; class Insecta; order Lepidoptera; family Erebidae; genus Phragmatobia; species Phragmatobia fuliginosa. The sequence continues at coordinate 21,809,546 of OW052067.1, read as the reverse complement.
TCACGTTTTTGAACTTGTTGACTAGACTAGGGTGTGCCTATGATATTTGAGGAGTTTATAGCGAACTTATTTCTTCTTGCTTGGTCCGTCGTTGGGGTCCGCAATTATGGCGAACATATAGGTGGATATCGAATAACAATGATCGTGTATTCTTTCGGAGCCATGTTTATTAATTAATTATTGTACTATTATTTTAACCTTACGTACCAAGGTATGAACATGGTATCTCCCAGTTATGTTCTTACGGTTACATTATATATTCTAAACCTATCGTTACACTGCACAATAAACACGTCATAATACCAACAAGGAAATGATAGCCGGAATCCTACGTGCTCGATAATCGGCACATATCTGAAATGCTGGTCAAGCATATCTCTGTATAATTTCAGTATTTTACTTTAACTAATATATGACGCAGGAATAAAGTTCCTTAGATTTCTCCAGGATCCCATCAGATCTTGATTTTCCTATCATGGGACCACATGTGAGGCTTTAAAAGAATTAAGAATTATCAAAATAGGTTCACCCAATGAAAAGTTCTTAGGTTACAAATAAAAAATAATACAGTCCAATTAAGAACTTCCTCCTTTTTTGGACGTCGGTTAAAAGGGGTTATCTATTAGAGCAGCTTGGTGATACTGTCTACACTTGAGGGAAGTCCAGTAAATATACTACACAATGCGCTCTTATGTAGCTTCATTTGGGTTTTGTATTGTTTTGTAACAACAAGTGATTAACTCCGAATATTAACGAACAATTCAAGCGAGCATAAGTTTAGAATTGTTGTTATTTATGAATTACTCTGTTTTCTAATTAATCAAACAAAAAGTATATTAATATCCGTATTAATAATACTGCGACGTAGCTACAATGGATTGCAGACAGAAATACTTTTTGATAAATCCTACTTGAAAACTCTTTTTTATGTTCGAGAAACAGAACCCTAAAAATTACTTAAAACCGATAAAAACATGCACATTTCCAATTTAGATAACCAACGCGTGCGCTGTGCGCTGTTCCCGCGTAAATATTCAACAGATAGACATACGCTGTCAGTTACGGAGCCCTGTTTAAATAAACTCAAGCTGTGCTAGCTGTGTTAGTTATTTAAGGCAGATACGATAGAGTTAAACTTTGTACAGCTGATGCTTAACCTAACAACGTAGTAAGTATTAAGATGTAAAATAGCTGACCCGGCAAATTTTCGTTTTGTTTTTGGACGAAAAAATTTTAGAAGAGAAAGATTTTTGGAAATGTAACTCTTAAGGTTGTTTGTTTTTCGTCTTGTTGAAATTCAGTAAGTCAGTCGTGAAATTTTTCATTCTCTTTCAGGGTATTAGAAGGTACGTGACGAACCTGCTGCTGTTGTCTCAACTGGTTCAGATGCTGTTCCAACTCCATGTTTCTGGCGCGCAACCGCCGGACCTCTTCCGTCCCTGATGACAACGCCTCCACCGTTTCTGTACAAATATCGCCAACATAAGATTCTTATGTTACAATAAATTGCTTATTATCTGTTTGGTATTGGACCTTCAGGTCTGTCAAGTGAGATACACTCCACTTTTTTTTTGTTTTTTCGCGGGGATAGCTTTTCGCCCCATACCCATCGAGTGGTAAACGAAGGGCGTCTTTGGCACTCCTGGGGCAACCGGTTTACGCAATAAGACCCGCGGCAGTCGGGAGGAGCACCAGAACCGCATTAGCGGCTTCTGGACTCCTCCCTGCCGTACTCCACTACTGAGGTACATCCCGGGATGAAGGTACACTCCACCTATAGTGAGTATAAAATTTATTTCACTGTCTTCGGGTCATTTTGGGTTAGTAAGGGTCTTAGTATAAAAAGTAAGGTAACAGAAAAAACAACAAGAGTATTAAGAATATAACCCTCTACTGTGCGCAGTAAAACAATCACTTTGTACTTTAACAGTAAAAAGAAAGAAAGAAATAGTCTTATCTAATGTAAATTTTTAATTAAAATGTTGCCATTTCAAATGTTAAATTTTACATAAACAAACAAATTACCTGAAGTGCCCCAACCTAAGCAGAATGACGGCAACATGGTGCGAACACTTCTTCATATAAATCAATAATAATGTGGAAAGCGTACATTAGTGATATAAATATAATTAATTTGATAACGGGCCGTTTTGTTCCAGTAGTTATAATTTTATAAAAGATTTTTCCTGTTGCCAATACAATGTTGTAAAACCTTGACCAAATTATACAAAACTAGCTGCGCCCCGCGGTGTTATCCGCGTATCATTATGGTTGCTATGCAAGTGTGTTATGCATAGCAACCTGTGAAGTTTTGACAGGAGATAAACAGTGATACATTTTGATATCAACGATTTAATTTATTTTTATAATCACCTAGTTTTCGCCCGTTTATGTCGATTATTGCAGTAAAAAGTAGCCTATGTGTTATTCTGATATATAAGCTATATTACTGTAAAGTTTCATCCAAATCCGTTCAGTAGTTTTTGCGTGAAAGAGCAACAAACATACATACACACGTACATACTCACAAACTTTTACGTTTATAATATTAGTAGGATTATAACTGTATAAATCTCTCTCTCTCTTTATAGGATAGTTTATTCTCTATTTTTTGGACTGCGAGAGAAGAAAATTTATGTTTTTATCCGACTACAGCAAAGCACGGAGAGTATATAGGGATCTGTAATCCAACTGGTGATTAATAGGTAGTAGGGCCACTATGTTTTTGGTCCAACTCAACTGTGGCAGAACCTTTCTTTCTTTGAGACCATAGGCCTAATCTTTCTGCATCGTACTCCCCGACTCTTCTTTTTCCGTCACCACATTATTATTACATCCTACTGCTGGGTTCGGGTCTCGTCTCAGGTGAGGGTTAAGGTCAATAGGTCACCACAATATATCTAAAAAATATACTCTCTACATACCACTGACAAGCAGCTGCAAATTCTGCATTTCAGATTTTTGGTTCTCATTGAGGGTCTGCAGCTGCTGGCACTCGGCCCTCAGACCTAAGATCTCCGATTGCATCTGTTCTTTTTCTTGCAGCATCTTGCGCATGTCCTCTGCAAAGATAGAATTAGTAAGTAAGATATTGTCTTTGGAAAAATTCTAGATAGAAAAAGGTGCAAATATTATACAAATGCTATTGTGCAAAAATTTGTTAATTTTAAAAAAAAGAACAAGATTAGTAATAATAATAACATTTAAATTTAATTCAACAAATAGGATAATGGATTTATAAATACACAATTGTATGTTTCATTTTATTAGTTTTAATTAATTTAAAACAAGTAATAACTAAATTTAAAAGTGTATTTTATATTAAATGGTCGACTTAATAACAAAATTTAATTTGTAATACTTAATATATTAATGTACTAAACAATTCTTTATTATGTACTAAAAAACTAAAATTAACTATAAAAACTAAAAAAAAACAGTGAATCTGTACATTGAGCCCACCGTTCAGCGTTTAGTGTCCCCCCCCCCCCCTAAAAGCTAAACATTACCCGTTTTTAGAAAATGCGCTTACTTGGAAAAATTTCATTTGATCGTATCCAATAGTTAATTATTGTGATGTTTATTAATTAAATAAATAAACATCACAATTAACTATTGGATACGATCAAATGAAATCCACGTCCCATTATGGGTGACTGAGGACCCTATTCTATGCGTGGTCCGACACGCACTTGGCCGATTTTTTTAGAGTTTAGATCCAGCCGTTTAGTTTTTAGAGGGGGGAGGGGGAGGTACGTCGTCCTGTTTTTACAAAAAATGTCTTTTAAAGTTAATAACTTGCAAAGGTGAACACAATGACAAATATTTCTTAAATCTTATTACGTATTAGCCGAGTCCCGCAGTGGTTGTTGCTAATTGCAAGTAACGCAGCGGAGCGGACTTAGTCTAAAAAGCGGCCAAGTGCGAGTCGGACTCGCCCATGAAGGGTTCCGTAGCAGCAAAAAACGTCATAGAAAAGTTCTTGTAGTTCGTTGCAACTTTGCAACTTTATTAATAGTGTATTGATTGAATGAAAGGGAAATTGCGGTTTACGATTTATGACGTATTAAAAAAAAATACTTACTAGATCTCGTTCAAACCAATTTTCGTTGGCAGTTTGTATGGTAATATACATCATATATTTTTTTTAGTTTTATCAGTCTTATTTTAGAAGTTACAGGGGGGGGGGGGGGGGGAAGGTTACAGTTACAGAAGTTACACACAAATTTTACCACTTTGGAAGTGTCTCCCGCGCAAACTATTCAGTTTAGAAAAAAATGATATTAGAATCCTCAATTTCATTTTTGAAGACCTATCCATAGACACACGTATGGTTTTGATGCAAAAATTTTTTTCGAGTTTCAGTTTTAAGTATGGGGACCCCCAAAATTTATTGTTTTTTTTTTTCAATTTTTGTGTAAAAATATTATTGCCGTTCACAGAATACATCTACTGACCAAGTTTCAATAGTATAGCTTTTATAGTTTTGCAAAAAAGTGGTTGTGACATACAGAAGGACAGACAGACAGACAGACATGACGAATCTGTAAGGGTTCCGATGTTTGCCATTTGGCTACGGAACCCTAAAAACGGTAACCTAAGCCATCAGCTATATAGAGGTGGAAGTACTTTCAAAATCGGTCCAGCCCTTTCCAGAGAGCCATTCCAGACAATACTTACATCAAAACAAGACATTTCTTTTTTCTTTCTGTTTGTTCCGCCTTATCTCTTGAATGGCTGGACCGAATTTGATGATACTTTCCCTGGCAGATAGCTAATGATTTAGGCTACTTTAGTCACGGTTGTTGTTATCAAGGTATTACAAAAATCTAGGCCTCAACTGGTAATATGTTAGCAGCAAGGATAGCTTAGTCATTTATTTTAGTTTTCGACACTTTGTTGGTAAGTAATCATTGTGTGGTGACACATTTCAATTTTAATATTAAATCTAATTTATTTAAAAGGAAGTTTTAATTGATATAAAAGAGGATAAAGTCGATTTTAGCCTTAACATGATAATCTTTTTCATAAATGATACTAGTTATGCCAGTGTGTATGTCGATTATCACGGTAAAGGTAACCACGACCATTCTCTGGCTATAGACTATCTGTATAACAAATGGTGTTCATCAATTATCATCAACAGCCTTCAACAGTCCACTGCTGGACATAGGCCTCTCCTTAGAAAGGAGGTTTAGGCCTACTATACCACGCTGGCCAGACGGGTTGGTTTCAAGTTTTCCTTCTCTTTGCATTGATTTTGTCTTGCGTAGTTTATCCCTTAGTCGCCTTTTACGACACCCGCGGGATGAATAGGATTGGTGACACTCTGTATTCTTAATCCGTCACCACACAGATAACACACACTGTGTTACTCGTGGTTATTGTTGAGGATATGCATATAATGGATAATGTCATTTGCATTAATTGCAATATCAAATGAAAATTTGATATTACAAACGGACCATCCATATACACTCACAAGTAAATCTCTTACTAGAAACTATGATTCTACATAATGAAAATATTATTGTGTAATAAAAAATACATACAGTACAGATAAAATTACAGTTATAATATAATTTTAAACAACTACAAAAATTAATAAGCAAACAAATTAGTTTAAAACGTCATCTTTATATGATCCTGCTAAAGTGACTGCCTGAAGGAAAGCATGAGCAGAATCCAACAGAGGTGGTTACCATTATCATTGTGAGTACAGATAATGCAACATTGCATCATTGGTCATCCAGACTGGCATTCAGGAAAGAAATAAAAACACATTTGTTTTCATAAATACACATCTCCCACATTAGAGTATATTCCTGTGTTGCTGGGACTTTACAAACATACAAGAAACGGACACAAAGAACACCCAGACTCAAAATGACAATTTGTGAATCACAGTATTGTCCTATGTAGGATTTGAACTCACAATACTTTGCACAGTAGGAAATGGGCATACTGAATCTCTAAACCAGCCATGCATTCTAATGTTACTTATGTTAAATGATATTTATTTCTGTGAGAAAATCTTTTACAGATCGAACTTTACAGCATTTCCTAAGACTCACTCTAGGAAGAATTGCCAAAACAAACACTCTGTTTTTATTTCTAGGTCGGTCTTCTATGTATAGGTAGTACCACCCCCCCTAATAAATCTTGTGTGCTGGGCCACAACACATGTATGGAAACTGTCATCACTACATAGTGTAAAACAAAGTGGCTTTCTCTGTCCCTATGTATTAGTCTAGTCAACAAGTTCAAAAACGTGAAAAATAGAGATAAAGGTCCTAAAAATATGAGCGATGGCTCATTCGATTCGGAATCACCTCTAGAAAAATGTTTTTGAAGGATTTTGGTGCAGGTTAAAAATTGCAATTGTTATTAACAAAATAAGATGAAAAAAAAATGATATTTCGTTTTTTGTTAATAACTCGAAAAATATTAACATTGAAGCAATTTTGAAAAAAGCTCGTTAAAGAGGAGGAAATTTCCAATAAAAAAGTCCTAACTCCCGGAATTCTATCTCCATTATTTATAAATTTAATTAGACGTTGAAAATAGGGCTCCGCGCGGCAGTTACGGCATGCGCGCGCCGCCGCTAAAGAGAGTTCAGCAATAAAAATAATTTTTTTATAACATAAAATGTGATTTTAAAAATTTGAACAAATTCTAGTATCTTCTTAACACTTGAAAGAATCGAGCCCTGAAAAAAAAAAGTTTAATCACCATTTTTCAAAAAGTTATTCAATTGTTAACTAACCAATTTTTTCTCAATCTCCATGGGCATAAAGAATGGGATGAAAGGTATAAATAATTGGCCTATAAATTTTAAACTTCGTGGAGCCCTTTGTGGAGCTCCACGAAGTTTAAAATTTATCTCGCTCGATTCTTTCAAGTGTTAAGAAGATACTAGAATTTGTTCAAATTTTTAAAATCACATTTTATGTTATAAAAAAATTATTTTCATTGCTGAACTCTCTTTAGCGGCGGCGCGCGCATGCCGTAACTGCCGCGCGGAGCCCTATTTTCAACGTCTAATTAAATTTATAAATAATGGAGATAGAATTCCGGGAGTTAGGACTTTTTTATTGGAAATTTCCTCCTCTTTAACGAGCTTTTTTCAAAATTGCTTCAATGTTAATATTTTTCGAGTTATTAACAAAAAACGAAATATCATTTTTTTTTCATCTTATTTTGTTAATAACAGTTGCAATTTTTAACCTGCACCAAAATCCTTCAAAAACATTTTTCTAGAGGTGATTCCGAATCGAATGAGCCATCGCTCATATTTTTAGGACCTTTATCTCTATTTTTCACGTTTTTGAACTTGTTGACTAGGCTATATGCTTAAATCTTTAAAACTATGCAACAGATTTTGATGCCATTTTCTTTAATAGATAGTGATTCAAGAAGAAGGTTTTTATGTATAATATTATAGTAGAGAAACATTGATAATTTTAGAGGTTTCTTATGCGATGTCGTAAATAAACCCATTTTGTTACGCCCACAGTGCAAACGCTGCCTGTACCCTACAAGATAGATCAGCTAAAAACCAGCTGACGACTTTGAGAGCAATAGTTTAAAATAAAATAATATATACATAAGATATTTTGAGACTACAATTAAAAGGCTTATCATGACAATTTAAAATGATCACTGCATGAAGATTGCATTTGGGTAAATAAAGAATGAGGCCTGCTTCCTATTAGTATGCATGTGTATTTTCTTTACTCAGGTAGTAAAGTTCCACTTAAGATAAAGTACATAGTATGTTATGAGAAACTAGTTAGTGCAAAATAAATGTTGAATTTGAAAAAAAAACTAGAATAAAATGATTTTTTTGGCACTTTAAATAATTGTAATTTGAGTCAGGTGCCATCTTAGCTCGCACGAGATATACAGTATTGAACACCTTAAAAAGGTCTACAAAAAAGTCCACGATGTTATATGTCTATCTCTTAGTTATAACCCACAATAACATTTTTTTTTAAGAGAAATAATGGCTTATTTACGAAGCCATTTTAAGCAATACAGTATTAATCCTTATCCAATTAAGTACCTTAAATACATTGTGTATTTAATATAGATTAATATGGCCCTTTACAGAATGTAATTTAATATATATATTTGATGATATTACAGATTTAAAATGCAGGAACAAAGCGATTGTGGGGGTACCGGCCGGGGCCCGTTACTTGGCGCTGCTGTCAATTTGTGACTATCAGTTAATAAATAAACAATACTATATATATAAGCATTAGAAAACTAAGGCGGTATGAACTTCGCCGGGTCAGCTAGTAAATTAATAAATAGACAGAGTATACTACCTTTACAGTCAATATACCTACTTTGAATTGCAGATATGAGACCCTAAGCTATTCGAGTTACAGTTAACATTCCATAATCTAAGTGTACAAGCAATCACCCATCACTATTATCTACTTTTTTTTTAATACACTTAAAATTCTCATATTTAATTCTTAACTAATGACGCAGCCTGGCTTAAAATCTAGGAGTACCTATACTATAATATGTATTAATTACACAAGTAAACCTGAAGCTCTTAATTTACTCAATCTATTGTTGAAAACTGCAAAAAAAAGCTGTTAAGTTTTTAAGACAACTCATTTGTCACAGGTTTTACACTTATCTCGTAAATGAGACTTAATAATTTTCTACGGCTGGCAAGATTTAGTCAAGTTTAGGTATATAACTAGTTATTTTATAGAGCCAAAAGTCCGTAATAATTAAGTTTATGTTGCTTCATTATCATCATCAGCTCTTATAGTTGTCACAAAATAAGAAGCCCGTTTTGACATTTGTCATCTTTTTATTTTAATCAACAATGAATTTGCGTTGTTGAGTGTATTTTTTCAATATAAAGTTAAACTTGATGCTTATTTATGATACGCAATGTTATAGTGTATGGGTAACATAGTAATTATATAGGATTATGAATTTGATTTTTCAATGTAATTTTAAAATTTTTGACATTGAAAAATTCATAATCCTATTTAATTACTATGTTTTCCATACTATCACAACTATCACAACAAAAACAACAAAATATATACATACTATCACAACGCATTAATCAAATTAATTGTTATTAAAAAACATGATGACAAATGTCCAAACGGGCTTCTTATTTTGTGACAACTTTAATAACAAACTGTTGGAAGGTTGACTTCAGGAAAGTTTGGGTCTACAGTACCACATTCATTAGATGGGTTACTTTAGAATTTGTTTCAAGTTTTACAAGTTCTCAGTACATAATACCAATGGGATGAATATGCTCATAATATTATTTCCTTAAATAAATTGACTATCCTGTCAGTATGCTTGATTTGATTTAAAATCTGTATGTGTATTAGCCATGACACTCTCACTCTAGCGGACAAAACAATGGTTATAAGCAAAATTATTTAAAATTGTTAAGGATGCACCCAGACAATGAGACAATGCAATCAAAATGCACAAGACAAGTTAGAACCATGATCAACAAACGATAAATGTAAATATTGCTATTTTAAAACTACAAATAAAAATGTTTTTCAAATGTAGATAAAGTTCTCACTAATATGAATAATATAATGGTTATACTGCTAGTAGCATGCACTGAAACAAACCAGAACCAAGTCTACATACAACCCGGACGCCCTACACCACTATTATCAGCCAACGAACCTTCTTTTTGTAAAAACAATTCTTTCATTTTCGCACGTTGTATGTTAAACTCTTCTTCGAGTAACCGTCGCGTTTTGTCCGGCGACGGGCCATTGCGCTCTCCTGCGGCCTCCACTTGAAACAGAAACACCATTCAGTGTCTCTACGGAAGACATTATCACCTGAATTACCAAATAATTGCACAAAATAACACACCTTTTGCACTCTCCGTTGTCTCACTTGACATGATGAACTGGCAATGCCAATATTGTCTTTATAACAGTAATAAATTACGAGATATTTTCATTATTACACGAATTCGCTTCTTCAAAAATACAAAATCATGAATAAATAGCGAAAAAGATGAATTCACGAAAACTCTTTGACATTTCTTATTGACGTTTTAAATTGATTGTGTTGAAAGGTTTAAAATCTAAAGTAAAAATTTATTTTCCATAAAAATGATTAATGTTCTTTTTAAATCGTTCTTGTAAGAAAATAAAAAATATATTTAGATTCGAAAGTAATTGACATTCTACATGGGTATCAAAATTTAATTAGCTTTTCGATTTTGTTTCGATCGAATAATATGATAAGAATTGATGATAAAAATATAAAATAAAGTGTCTTTTTGTCTTGTCTAGTAACCGAATCGAATTCAAAAATTAGAAATGTTTTTATGAACCAAAATTTTACTTCATTATTGTTATGTGTAACTAAACGTGAGCTGTCAATGTCAAAACACACGTGTGTCAGAGTGTCAATTGCTTTCATCGCCTCATCGGTTTGAATTCGTACGTGCATATTTATTGTAAGTAAATAAAATAAATATATATTGAGTGATAATAATACACTAAACAACAATGTTGCGGAGACAGGCGCGTCTGCGCCGTGAGTATTTATACAGGAAGTCTGTAGAAGATAAACAAAAAAGTATACAAGCTAAAAAAGACCAGCTAAAAAAAAGTTTAGAAGAAAACATTCCTATTCATGGAGATTTAAGGAAAGAAGCACTTGCCTTACAGAAAAGAATAGAATATGAAGATAAAGGTAAGTACAAATTATCATACTTCATACATAGGTTTTAAAAAAATTAACACGCCGCAAAATTAACAAATTAATCATCAGCCCATAGCAATCCAGTGTTGAAAATAAAGCATACATATGTCAGCCATTATTAATTTTAATCAGTAATTTTTCTCTGTATGATGTTTCCAATTTAGTTGTTTCCTCTCTTTTGATCTTCATTACAATTTAACAATTAATTACTATATTGAAAATGTTACAGGTCCAGAAAGAGCAGCCGTGATAGGTGGCTTAAGTGGAGGAACTAATACTCAAAGTGCACAGGATGATGAATATCGGTATGCAGGAGTGGAGGACCCTAAAATTATGATCACCACATCCAGAGATCCAAGTGCGAGGCTCAAAATGTTTGTTAAAGAACTTAGGTAATTAAATTGTTATGACCACACATTTCAAAACAACTATAAACTTATTATCTCTATTTTTGTAATGAATAAAAATATTTTGTGTTGATAGAAAAAAGTAATAATTTTAACAAAAAGGAACCAACTTCTATGAAAAACTATTCTAAGTACCCAAATCGTGACAATTGTGCCTATGATATTTGAGGAGTTCCCTTTATTTCCTTTTCCATCATCAGATCTCAATATGGTGACGATGGGACCACCTGTAAGCTACGTCCATTCCAATGCAAAAAAAAAATTTGAAATCATGAATGATACATATACATAAAAAAAAATATTCCAACAAATTGAGAACCTCCTCCTTTCTTTTTAAGTGGGTTAAAAAGTGGACTATATTTTCCGCTAGTTTGTAATGTATACAACAGGTACTACCTATCGGAAATATGTTCGACCTTGCTTAATGACTTCATGCAAACTGGAGAGATAGTGAAAAAATATGAGATTTTGAAAAAAAAACTAGATGTAAAATTAAAAAGTATTTGATTTATGTGTATCTATATTTTTACACATTTAAACAACTTTTACGACAATATGTACTTAAAAGAGTAGAAAAAAAACAATACACAGGTACTCATGGTATGAGAGAGCTTACAACCTCGCATGCAGCTGAAGTAAATCATGCCTCTTTAGGCGCCCAAGATGTTTTTGGGTTTTAAGCTGGGTTGCCAATTGATTGGGGTGTAAGGCAAGCTGGTGTTGATATATTTTAGAAACAGCTAAAAAAAAACTATTCAAATCATCTCAATTCTTATTACGACCACATTCTATGTTGTGATTTGGCAAGCACAGAAATTAATTAAATTCTTCACTATTAATTTTTTTATAGGTTAATATTTCCAAACTGCCAGCGTATGAACCGTGGTGGTTATGAGATGTCACATCTCATACGTGCATGCCGTGCCAACGAAGTGACTGATTTCATTGTGGTTCATGAGCACAGAGGAGTTCCTGACAGTCTGGTGAGTTTATTTTACCAAATAACTATTGTATTTGTATGAACTATGATTAAATTATATCCCCCGTGCCTGGGAGAGCATGGCCAGTTCCGGTGGCTCTGTGGAAAAACTGATGTTCAGACAAAACCAATTGAACTGGTAGCCAACCCTAAATAATATAGGGAATAATAAAAGTCAGGAAGATAACAATCTAAAATATGTTGTTGTATAATGGGCCAGTTGATGCTTCAATCAACTTAGCCTCACTACCTTGAACTACTATCTTCTGTATATGGAAAGGTCTATGCTCCACAGTGACCTATTAAAATGATGATGATAATGATAAAAACATACACTTATAGAACATTAAACTTTTCAATGAATCAGGAGTACCTATATAAAATATCCCTTATTTCAGTGTGCTTTATGGCATAGGTCTCCTCCAACTCTCTCTCCATTGTAGAGATGGGCCTAAGAGTGATATTTGATTAGCAGCGATCGCACTGAGCAGTTAGTGAAAAACGCAGTGAACAGTCGCAGTGATTTAATCGCTCTTTAAATACCTCTTTACTATCCCATTTTGATTGAAGCGGCTTACACATCTCTACTTGTCTCTACTATCGTGGACCCTGTATCCAACAGAACCTAAAACAATTCCCTATATTATATTTATTACAATATCAAATTGATTTCTGATCTGAATCGACACTGATTCGATTCAGTACAACAGTTCGATTTTAAAATGGATGTTTTTGGTGCGAGAAATCGAGTTCGATTAATCGCTTTCAGATCGCCATCCTTAAAGTAGCTAAAAGTTGCACGTGGGAGCAATTAGCTATCCGTACAGAAAGTACAGATAACAACTTGCGACTAGTTACGGTTCTCACTACGCTGCTATTTGTAGTCGCTGAATCGCTGCATGCACAGAACAATAGCAACTGCGATCACAGTTTACATAAGTAGCATGGTGATATTTCGCAGCGATAGCATTCGCTGTCTCACCACTACTCCATTGTGTTCTATCTGTCTCAACTCTCATCAAAAGTGGACCCAAGACTCAGATTTATATTACAAAATCTATATAAATGAGAGGTTATCTGCAAATCTAGCAAAATCCTACTAATCTTATAACATTACTAGTTGACCCAGCGAACTTCGTACCGCCCAACTTTAAAATTCCAGAACTTTATCGCAGCGCCACCTACCGGGTCCAATTGCGAATCTAAACCATTCCCAGATCCCCTTGAACACACAAAAAATTTCATCAAAATCGGTCCATTCTTTTGAGAGAAGTTCAGTGACATACACACTCACAGAAGAATTATATATATAAAGATAAACGCGAAAGTTTGTAAGTATGTATGTATGTTTGTTGGTCTTTCACGCAAAAAGTACTGATCGGATTTGAATGAAACTTTACAGTAATATCCTACTAATATTATAAACGTGAAAGTTTGTGAGTATGTGTGTGTGTGTGTAGGTGTGTATGTTTGTTGCTCTTTCACGCAAAAACTACAGAACGGATTTGGATGAAACTTTATAGTAATATAGCTTATATATCAGAATAAAAGATAAACGGGCGAAAGCTAGGTGATTATAAAAATACATTAAATCGTAGATGTCAAAATGTATCACTGTTTATCTCCTGTCAAAACTTTACAGGTTGCCTAGCAACTATAATGATACGCGGGTAACACCGCGGGACGCAGCTAGTAGCTTATATATCAGAATAACACATAGACTAATTTTTACTGCAATAATCGAAATATACGGAGGAAAGCTAGGTGATTAGAAAAATACATAAATCGTAGATGTCAAAATGTATCACTGTTTATCTCCTGTCAAAACTTTACAGGTTGCCTAGCAACTATAATGATACGCGGGTAACACCGCGGGACGCAGCTAGTAGCTTATATATCAGAATAACACATAGACTAATTTTTACTGCAATAATCGAAATATACGGAGGAAAGCTAGGTGATTAGAAAAATACATAAATCGTAGATGTCAAAATGTATCTCTGTTTATCTCCTGTCAAAACTTCACGGGTTGCTATACATAACACACTTGCATAGCAACCATAATGATAGTTTGTAAATAGCTAATTTAAAAGTGAGTTCTGGATAATCAATATGTAGGCTACTTTTATCCCGAAAATACGCGGGTAAAACCGTGGGGCGCAGCTAGTAAAAATATATAAGCTTCCTGTACTATACTAAACTGGTGGTCGAAAATATAAACTACCCTCTATTTACAGGTAATATGTCATCTCCCGCATGGTCCGACAGCATCGTTCACATTGTCCGGTGTAGTGATGCGTCACGATATCCCCGACATCGGACCGATGAGTGAACAGTACCCACATTTGGTGTTTCACAATTTCAAGACTGATCTCGGTAAGGAGTTTCATTTTGAACAAGCGTTTATTTACTTACTTTACCTGTATGTTTCTTTGGAAACGACTTTTGGAACGGCGGTTTTCTAGTTTTTTGAACTATGTATATTTAGTCAGCCGGAGATATTAGTTATACGCGCGTTTTAAAGTTAAATTTTACTAACGCGTGCATAGTTTCATTTTAAGTCAGTGGTCCAAAAATAAATTAATTAATGCACAGAGTTATTGTTGTTTATTCTAAGTTTGAACTTAAATTCCAAAATTTCTACATAATTCCTTGTAAATAATCAATAGCCGCGTACTGACCAAGAGAGCGGCTTCGCGAATCGACAAAAACCGCCAACGCTCGGCTCGGGCCGCGGCAGGCTCGGGCAAGGCAGCGCGAGCGTTTGCCTCGGGCGAGGCACGTCTTGACCGACCGAGTATTTGCCTCGCGAGGCTGCTCGCTCAATCAGTACGCGGCTATTCTTGAAGTCATACTATTTCAATTTTATTTTCATTTTATTAAATTTACAGAAACAATACTCACATGAAGTCAAATTATTTTGATCATATTATTATGATAGTGTTAGAGTCCAGAAGTGAAAAATAATAAAAATAATTATAATTCTAAACAATTTACTTTAATTCTAAACAATTTATTTCATTAATTACAAAATAATCTTAGAAATGCAATTAGACACAAACAACCGTTAATTAAGTAACGAATCTAAACAAATTACAGTTAGATAGACAGCAAGGGCGGTCACATAGGGCTGTACTAGCTGTTAGACAGTTTTCCTCGCACCCACCGCAATTCAGACAGTACTAACTTGTCAAAGACAGCTTTCCACATCTGTTAACAGAGTAGTACTAATTGTCCAAAGACAATGATCCACACTCCGCGACGCATTCGTCAGAAATGCGTACCGATACAACAGATCACTCCTATTTATAACCAAGCGCAGTGAAGTGATGGCGCCACAAAAATGACAACTACCGCCGTTGTGGCTTATACGGCCTCTCCTGACACCCTGACGTCCTCGGCAGGTCCGGATGACCACACTTCTTCATTGTTCTCATTCGCGGTTACTGGAACATGTACAAAAATAAAAGTTTATTGGACGCCTCTGTAAGTACATCATCGTCCAATTGGTCAGTTACTAAAAACAGTTATCAAATTTAGCGTAAACAGTTAGAGTTAACGAATAGTTTTACAAGATAATAACAGTTAACACGAATAAGAAAGGTTCGAACCTCCAAGGAAAAGAGTGAAAGATTATTTATAATCCGCGCCAGATTAGAAACAAACAGTCACTGTTAGATACATTTAAAATAAAACTAGAAACTTAGTACTAACACTAGAGTAGACTTCAGCATGAAGGTCTACCGTTACCATAAGAACCATAATATCATAAGAACAGTTAACATAAGTGTGTGTCTTAAACATTTAAACTTAAAATTAACAAGACCACGAGTTTGGGGCTGGTTACCCTGTCCATGGGTCTTAAACCTCTCTCATCAAGACCACGAGTTTGGGGCTGGTTACCCTGTCCATGGGCCTTAAACCTCTCTCATCAAGACCACGAGTTTGGGGCTGGTTACCCTGTCCATGGGCCTTAAACCTCTCTCAACAAGACCACGAGTTTGGGGCTGGTTACCCTGTCCATGGGTCTTAAACCTCTCTCAACAAGACCACGAGTTTGGGGCTGGTTACCCTGTCCATGGGCCTTAAACCTCTCTCATCAAGACCACGAGTTTGGGGCTGGTTACCCTGTCCATGGGTCTTACCTCTCTCAACAAGACCACGAGTTTGGGGCTGGTTACCCTGTCCATGGGTCTTAAACCTCTCATCAAGACCACGAGTTTGGGGCTGGTTACCCTGTCCATGGGTCTTACCTCTCTCAACAAGACCACGAGTTTGGGGCTGGTTACCCTGTCCATGGGTCTTACCTCTCTCAACAAGACCACGAGTTTGGGGCTGGTTACCCTGTCCATGGGTCTTAAAATTATCTCAGGAAGACCACGAGTTTGGGGCTGGTTACCCTGTCCATGGGTCCATTCCAATATACACACCTCATGCTCTCCACCATCCGCCATACATTGCACCACACCTCACGCACACGGGGATCAGGCCGAAGATTGCGTCTCGTACACACGGTGAACAGGCGGAAGGTTGCATCTCGGGCACACGGAGAACAGACCGCAGGTCCGCTTATCACTGAGCGGCATGCAGGACGCAAGTCCGCACCTCGCGATACAGCGAGCAGGCCGCAAGTCTGCGCCTCACCAGGCAGCAGCAGACACCAGGTCACAGCCCGGGCTCGGCTTGCGTAGACTGCACCTTGCACAGTGACGAGGCTCTCAATGCATCGTTATCATCTAAGGAAAGCATGAAAAATTGCATTAGTTTTGAATACGGTATTACTTTAACGTCACCAATATGCTTCATTATCGTCATGAATAATCAGAGCTTTTAGAAGGCGATACTAGCAAGCAAAGCTTTTAGGATATTTAAAAATAACAGTGCCCTCAGTATGTACGCAGTAATATCGTCAAGAATGTTACTAACTTTCGCATATCTCTCAGGACGCAAGACCCGGAGGATGTCAGAAAATGTTACAGAAGTCTCACGGTACTCGGTTAAGGATGTTCCCAATAATCGCAAAGCTCTTAGGATATGATACCGGGTCACCAGTTTTGGTTATGTCTGCAGCTTGACGATTGTCGTCAAGCAAACCCGAAACATGTCCAAGTATGCCCACGCAGTGAATTCGAGTTCAGACTAATTGCCCTCAAAGTCATTTTATGAACCAGGGCTTGTCCGACAGGTGTCGTTCAATCACTTACTGTAATAAGCCACCGTCTGCTTATAGTCGATCGTCTCGAGTCTGTAGTTAAACCTTACCATTTTAACCTTTTTACCTTTCTGCTACGGCGGCCAGTCCCAATGGTGACCAACCAAAAACACAGTAGACACTACAGCACGCAAGTACTTGTCTAACACAGGTGTACGCCTTTGGTTCGATGAGACGGCCACCCAACATGACCCGAAAGAGATCAGGCGTAGGACCGTCGACTCTTTGTACTCATTCGAGTCACGGAGCGTTGACCACAACTTTTAAACTTCGGGCTGTAACAAGCATATCTATAATTAGAAGTACACAGTATTATTAGTTATTGTTTGTTCAACCCAGAAATCGAACCTATATTGAACAGTAGTCTCATACACTAACTGTCGACCCAACAAAGCAGTCGAAACCATCACTGGTACTGACGTTTCAATAAGTACCTCTGTCAGGAAGAAAGATCACAATAACCTGAGCTGGCTCGTAACGTGCTTATGAACATGTTATTAATCTTGATCCTATATGAATGTCAGACCTTTACGATCAAGTTTGCTACAATGATTTTGTGTATGATCTTAAAATTTAACACCTGAAATAGCCAGTCAGGCATGAGGATTATCTTTCCGGAACACTAATTGGTACTCTCACAATGACTAGTGCTTAAACCTCATTTTAGCTCGGTCTAACCTGACCATTAATCATTATTGTTACACAAACAACATAACATAGTTCATTTAATACCTGACACTAGTGAGGGTATTTAAAACCTTTCATAATGTTTCTATAACATCAAGAATAGCATGCTTAAGTAGACGTACTATTAAGATCGATAGACATGCAGTCTTTACCGGTATCAATACTTTGCATTTCGATAAACATTAAAACATAACTAACAAACGATATGTTTTGCTTTATCATACGAGATCTTTCTTTAACATTTACAATTTGTTGTTGATGTTGTGTAAAACCTATTAGATTACATTTAAAATATGAAGTTTTAGTTTGGAGTCCACTATAGAAGGTTCATAGAAGTTTCTTTACTTTTTTTTTTCTTTGAACCATTAATAACAAGTGAAGTCACTTTCGTACTACCTACTCTGAACTATTAAATAAATTTAACATCATATCTTTAGAATTTAAACATTTACCACTGTTATAACGCTTCATAGATTTTACAATAACAGTGGACTAATGCAATCACCAGTAAATAATGTGACATAGTACATCTACCGGCGGATGATAAGAGTTCCTCAAGCTGTTTTAAATAGGCTCCGTCAGGACTAGCTCTGCTGTCCACGCACCCTTTTGCCGTATTGTGAATAGTTACTACTCCCGATTTATTTGCTCTCACCAACCACCAATATAAAAGAATAGCCCATTCATCGAATTATCAAAATAAAAATTAGAAATGTAATTGATCATCAACTATTTCTTGTTGTCATTTTTTTTTTTTTTTGTTTTTGATCATTCCTACTATTATTACTATTAAGTGCGAAAGTAACTGTCTGTCTGTCCGTTACGTTTTTACGCCTAAACCGCTAAACCGGTTTTGATGAATTTTGGAACTCAAATAGTTTAGAACCTGAGAAAGGACATCATACACGCGGGCGGAGCCGCTGGCTAAAGCTAGTTGTTTAATAATGGTCATTTCAATTTTTAAATTTACGGAGAAACATCTAGTAACTTGGTGTACACACTGTAAATTGTTATAATCTGACAAGTATCTATTTTTCGTTTCCATAAATAAAAGTTAAACAGATTAATCACAACGTGTGTGGGTATTATGTCCCGTCACACTTGCTGTGTCAGTGTAACATTTTAAGTAAATGGATAAAAGTTACTTGACCTTCAAGTAATAAGTTTGGGTTGCATTAGGCAGCCACTACAACTGCTATTATTCATCATTCCTTCGTTAAAAATAGTTCGTAACCATAGCAAAGAACGCCTACTTGATTATGCACAGGTGGGGTAGTTACAAACATTCGTTTGAGCGCTATTCACTATTTACGTTATACCAAATATTCGCAATAAATGCGAAAGTAACCGTCTGTTACGCTTTCACGCCAAAACCACTGAACCGATTTTGATGACATTTGGTATAAAGATAGAAACATACACGCGGGCAATAGCTAGTACCAAATATTCGCAATAACAAAAGGTATGAGATGAGGTCATTGTTAAAACTAAACCAACTACTTAAGCCCTTTTGTTATGCCACAGCTTTGCATCAGCCCTAAGGCATTTTCGTATACGCGCCAAACAGTCCATTTTTTCATCATTTTAAATTGCGCACACAATTCACTTTTGTACACTACATATCAAAATTATGTGAAAATAAATCACAACTCAACATGTAATATGATTTGATCTTACCAGTACAGCGTCAAGCACAACTCACAAGTTTTTCTTAACTGAACCACAGAATACATAATAGTACCAGCACAGAAGACTCACTCCGAAAAGTAAATTAAAGTTATAGATACCCTCGGTGTCAAAAGATTAAGTTCAATTCAGATCGCACAGCGCCGAATCACTACGATTATATTTACCTACAATTGCGTCTCTTTCTATCGTGTAACTCTGAACTGTTCTGACGATGTCTGTTCGACCGGCGTGTCTGACCCGGCAGGCAGCCGGCCGACTATACCTAAACTGCGGAGTGACACCCCCCTGACTGAACCTTCTAACCTTCTCTCATTACCGTGTCGGCACTGGTGGACCACATTGTACACCTTGTACATTGGCACGGATGCAGTTTCCATCGCTTAGCACAATGTTTACTAACTGGAAAGAAAGCGTTATACACATGAACACACATGTGGTACAAATACCCTCATTATTTTATTAAAATAATCGTTTTAAAACCGTTTGTAATTGACACTAAAAACCAAATATAGAAGTCGTCACTTCCTTTACGATTTTTATATTTGCTATGTTTTGACTTTGTTTTGATTTTTGACTGATTTAGTTTTGATTTTTGACTTTGATTTAGAGCGGATAAGAATATCACAAAAGTCGGATTCCCTTATTAAAAATCACAACGAACACTGAATTTCGATAGCGTTCAAATGAGCACTAATAGTGTGCAATGCCTTTTTTTTTTAACGAACGATCGCGTTTATCGTTCCCGGGACCTCTGTGGCGAATCACTGCGTATATTCACTTTGGTTCTATATGACAGCGCGATCTATTGTGCATTTGTCAATGCTCTCTATCGTAAGACACACCTAGATAATGAAGTATAGGCAAATTAAATGAAAATATCTAACTAAATGTCGGTAGTTGATCGTTTCCCAAATATTGAAAATTAATAATTTGTGAACGTAGATCGATCCCACTTCTGATGTTAGAGTCCAGAAGTGAAAAATAATAAAAATAATTATAATTCTAAACAATTTACTTTAATTCTAAACAATTTATTTCATTAATTACAAAATAATCTTAGAAATGCAATTAGACACAAACAACCGTTAATTAAGTAACGAATCTAAACAAATTACAGTTAGATAGACAGCAAGGGCGGTCACATAGGGCTGTACTAGCTGTTAGACAGTTTTCCTCGCACCCACCGCAATTCAGACAGTACTAACTTGTCAAAGACAGCTTTCCACATCTGTTAACAGAGTAGTACTAATTGTCCAAAGACAATGATCCACACTCCGCGACGCATTCGTCAGAAATGCGTACCGATACAACAGATCACTCCTATTTATAACCAAGCGCCAGAGATCGTAGATCGTTAGATGGGCCGCTCCATATTAAAAGGCACCCAACTTAAATCATTACTCAAAGAGGTGCACGCACTACTTTTGTCTTAATACCCGACAATTGCAGGTTGTGAGTGGACGCGGACTTAAAAAAATATTTTAAGTTTTTTTCGTGTTTAAACATTTTAGTATGCCTTCGTGTTCATTTTGGAAGTGTAAAAACACAAGCCGAAACACAAATAAAGATAAAGGTGTTACTTTTCATGCGTAAGTATTTTTGTAAACAATTTAATTTGATTTATTTAAAACACACGTCTCGAGCGGTTTAGCGGGACGAAGGAGAGGCGTGAGGGGTGGAGAAGCGGCCGGCTGCCAAAGATTATATACTAAACAGAACAGTTAAAGTTCTGAAGGTAACGATCTCTATATGGCACTGTTTCTTTTTATGAAACTGGAATATAATACTATAATACTTTGATATCTACTTTAAAATAGCAATGAGGTAATAACTTTCATTATGATTGACTTTTGTTCCTAATTTTCTTCAATCTTAAGTTCAAATGTATATCAAATGTATCATAAATTTTTAAACAATGCAGGGATTATCTTTTATAGAATTCTTATATACAAAACGCCAAAAAATTTATAAATTGATGCTTTTTCACCGACTTTGATTTAATTAAGGTGATTAGCTGTGCATAATAACTTCTCACAGATTCTTTTGTTTACATTATATTATTATTTAACACATTCTAAATAAATGATTTTATTTCATTACTAAACTTCATCTTTTTATTATTTTCTATCATTCTTCCTAACCTGATTCCTTACAGTACTGTGTAGGTATAATACTTTAGTAATCAGAAGATTAACACTTTTTTATTTATTCTATGACGAGTGATGACGTACGAAACCTACGGAACTATGACCATTCCGCGACGCGTGAGGGCTTATCTAACGATCTACGATCTATGCCAAGCGCAGTGAAGTGATGGCGCCACAAAAATGACAACTACCGCCGTTGTGGCTTATAATAGATTATTTTAATCGTTTAATCGATTTATTGTATTTCAAGAACTGTTTTATAGTTTGTTGTTTTTAGCTACGCACAAGCCACTTCCCGTCTATAAAGTACGACATTATGTAGTACATTAATACAAAAAAAAATACCAGTAATTAGCCGCGTACTGACCAAGCGAGCGGCTTCGCGAGGCAGCCTCGGACATTTGCCGCAGTACGCATGCCGCGCGAGGCGGCTTCGGTCTGTAAGTTTTCTAATCCGAGGCCGCCTCGCGCGGCAACTCCGAGCCACCGTGAGCATCGACGCTCAGTTTAACTTGAAGTCGAATAGAGATTTATCCATGACTCACAATTAACATGCAACGAATAAGCGAGGCAAAACACTACCGTCTTGAGTGAGCGCGGCAAACGTACTGAGGCGCCTTTGAGCATCGACAAAAACCGACAACGCTCGGCTCGGGCCGCGGCACGCTCGGGCGAGGCAGCGCGAGCGTTTGCTTCGGGCGAGGCGCGTCTTGACCGACCGAGGATTTGCCTCGCGAGGCAGCCTCGCGAGGCTGCTCGCTCAATCAGTACGCGGCTATTTATAGGCGTGACCTGTCAAAAAGACAATAAACGAATGGACAAAGTATAGTATGTGTTCAAAAACTAACTAAACTGAAACTGAAATAGGAAAGTTTGTTTTTCAAACATATGATATTAAGATTCCATTACTTGATAAAAACCTATGAGATTGTAGGAAAAGAGGCTTCATTTGTTCCATATTTCGAATTCTTGTGGCAAGGAAATGGCGCCCCCATGAAACAGTATAGCCGCCGTGGGCCGCTATACTTTATTGTCTGCATATGCAGCAAGAGCAGTGGCCCCCCCTCTATTGACGTAGTCACTTTAGTAGGTTAATAATAAAAAAATAACAATAGGTTTGTCACCTGTCAAAACTGTAATGTGTATAAGTATTTTGATGGGGGCACCACAGTCATGAAGAGCCTTAGGAAGCTCTATCCAGAATCGACATCCTATTCATTAAATTTTTCTACCTAATCATTTTCAAATTATATCTAAAATTGTTCCAGGTCTTAGGACGATGAGCATCCTAAAGTATTTGTTCCCAGTACCCAAAGCTGATTCAAAAAGAGTAATCACATTCGCTAATCACGACGATTATATTTGCTTCAGACAACACACTTATAGAAAGGTAACATAGCGCATTTCATTAGTTTTATAAGGTTAATATCTTACAATTGGATACCTTCATTATTATGTTGTCTTCACAAATCATTATTATATAACCTATGTAATGATATTTTGCATCTTAATAAGGATGAATATAAAAAAGTGTGTGTGAATCCGCACTATTGGAGTTTACGCTACAACCTTTTGTACGTTACGAACTTGAACAATACTTGTAGGTGCCATAAAATTTCTGGTTGATTTAATAAATGACTTAACCAATGATAAAGCGCTATAGAGTAATATATAATTTATTGGCTTGCTCATTTTGTATACTGCGAAGAGTATATGAAAATCATTTCTCAACAAGTAAGTTTCAATAACGGTAACTTTATAGTACCAACAATACTGTACGTAGTTCTGTTTTAGCCATTTATTGGCATGATTAGTAATCACACAAATTTACAGGTTTCTAGCACTAATAATTTGTTAGATTTTAGAGTGGACACAGACAAATAAGGAAATTATAGGGTAATAAATTTTTGTCATTTTGGCTTCATATTACCTAAGAAAACTGAAAGCATATAATGTTTTTTTTATTATTTCCAGGCGGGCAAAGAAATAGAGCTGTCAGAAATAGGCCCTCGGTTCCAAATGAAGTTGTACAGTATAAAGTTGGGCACGCTGGAGTCTCTGAACGCAGCTGACACCGAATGGGCGCTACGCCCTTACATGAACACAGCCAGCAAGAGACGATTCTTGAGCTTGGAAGATGGCTGGCAAGAAGAGGAGTAGCTTATAATAAAATTATTTTAATACAATGTGGATTTTTGTTCGCTCGCGTAGCCTATGTCCTCTTTAACCGACTTAAAAAACGAAGGAGTTTCTCTATTCGACCGTTTTTTTTTGTTTGTTACCTCAGAACTTTTGATTGGGTGAATCGATAATTCTTTTTTTATTTGAAAGCTGGTGCCTTCCCTATAGTCCCATAATAAGGAAACCAGGATCTGATAATAGGATAATAGGATTTGGACAACTGACACATCATCTAGTCCCAAGCTTAGCAGAGCTTGTGTTATGGGTACTAGACAACTGATATAAATACATAAACATACTTTATTTTTGTAAATACATACATATTATACATAGAAAACACCCAGATTCTGAAACAAATATTTGTGAATCACACAAATAATATTTGGTCCGACCTGGGAATCGAACCCGAGACCTCTTGATCAGCAGCCGCATACGCTAACCACTAGACCAACGAGGCAGTATATTGGCTCTAGACTATCTGTTTACCAAATTTAATTTATACCAATTCAGTACTTTTGGCAGAACGCGCAACAGACCTACAGTTTCGCATTTGTAATATTAGTAAGGATTAAACCAGTATATACCTACCACCGTTGCGCAGTGGTAGAGTATGAGACTGCTGAGCTTGAGGTCTTGGTTTCGATTCCCGGATCGGACCAAATGTTTTTTACTTATGTTTAATATGTATGTATTTACTGGAAAAGTATAATATGTATGTATTAATATCAGTTGTCCTAACACTACTTAGTTTGAGACTAGATGGCGTTGTGTGTCACACATGTCCTAGTGCGTGTTTTAGGTTCGACCCACAAAGGACAATATTTAGTCATTCTCCTAGCCATTATTCCCAAGTTTATTTGGGTCGGCTACTAGTTCAAACTGTTTTACCTGAATTTCAGTTTTTCCACGGAGCGACTGGCATCGGACCTCCGCAACCCTAAGGGAGAACTGAAATTCGAAGATTGAACTAGTTGTCAGTATATTTGAGGGAACTGACTTCCCAATTAAACGATTGCCATAGATGTTCATGACAACCGGGACCGACGGCTTTACGTGCTCTCCAAGGCACGGGCGTGAATGAAACTTCCAAACTCCGGGCAGCTATTAGGAATTTCCTATGAAAATACCAAAAACAAACAAAATCCAAAAGGACAATATTTAGTGTGATCTACAAAAACTAAAACTTAAATATAGAAGTTTAAAGGTTTTTAAATAAGGCAAAGTATAAAGGAGTTAAAATAAATAGTTTTATTTCGTTTTAACTACGTTATTATTAAATATCTTTGTCTTCAATAAACAAATATTAGACTATCGCCACATTGGAACTTAACACCACCTCAGCACTGCTTACCAATGTTTGTAACAAATAAATAAATATCTTATTAACTATTTTAGAAACAATGTGTTTATAGCGCCATCAATTCACATATATATTCTCTAGTACATTAAAGGCACAGACGTATCACAGTTTGATGTTATTAAAATTTAATCATTATTTACAATACCCAACAGAAAAACATAAAACCCAATGCAAAAAATACACCATCAAAATTCTGTGCATGAATGACACACTGACTACTAGATGGCGCTAATTTATAGACTAATTTCATAATGCTGCTACCAGCCGCTAGATGTCGTTAAAACCCTTGTCTCGCATCCCGAAACCGTCTCCCTAATGAGACGTCCTCGAGACAGGGTACTTGGACAAGATTGAAGTAAATATGTCCCATGAGCTGTGAAGCGGAGGTATTAGTGGATTTCAGGCATTCAAAAAGCATGTCGTCACAAATGCAGTGCGATTTACTGTAGAGTGAGTTGTTGGTGAGGTTGTAGCGACTGGAGAACGCGCGCACTTTGGTTGGACACAAGTCGTGGGTTCGGCAGCAGCGGTCCAGCCGACGGTCGGCCCCCAGGTCGTGGTAGTCCGCTGCTATGTCACCTGTGCCGCACCATTTGGTACCTGAAAAAAATAACAAAAATAACGATTGTTATCTTCTGACACTTCTAACTTTATTTGGAGTCGATGCAATGAGTTTTCTTCTTCTACCTATCACTCACTTCCATATTTACCTACTTAAAACTTTCTTCACGACATTTTGCTCATTTCTACGAATCTGTTATTTATGGTCCCATTCATTTGCTAATTTCACTCAGTCACATGATCAAAACAAAATATTATCCAGTGAAACAAGACAAATAGAATAGAAAACGAATAACGTTTGCTACTTGACTATGGAGGTCGAAATCAAAATCATGACAACCTGTGACTCTGCAACTTTTCATTCATTGGTTTTATGCTTGGTCTATTGATCATTTCATTTCACTTAAATAACACATTAAACGTGTGGTGACGGATTAAGAATACAGAGTGTCACCACCCCTATTCATCCCGCGGGTGTCGTAAAAGGCGACTAAGGGATAAACTACGCAAGACAACGTCAATGCAAAGAGAAGAAAAACTTGAAACCAACCCTATACCAACCCGTCTGGCCTGGTTAAAGGCTGTTGATGATGATGATGAACACATTAAATACGCGCAACTTATTTGAGCATGATGACAGAATCTGGGCTCACATCATTCCACTCGTTACCTGGTATAATTCCTTGTAATAGTGTAAGCGGACTGCCTCCTAGCAGGCCTGCATGAGCTCCGCCTGCGTCAAGCCTGGCTCGTGCAGCGCCCCCTGTCTCTCTCCAGTCATTACTTGCTGGCTCAGTGCCCCCCTCGTCAAATATTTCTACACCTTCCACCTGTAATCAATAATAACAAATTCATTATATACTAAGAAGGTAAATCGTTGAGTTTCTGCAGGTGTCTGTCAGATATAGGACAGGCTTTTAATGTCAATTGTCGTCGGCTGGTGATTTCATGATCGAGAAGCAATATTCACGCAATGGGACTTGCAGTGATCGACCCGACCGGGGACTCACAATGATCGACCCGACCGGGGCCTCACAATGATAGACACGACTGGGACCTCGCAATAGGTAACACCACTGACAGTTGTCACTTTCCATCAGGAAAATCATCTGCTCGTCAACGCCCATTCCATGAAAGCAAATTTTTAATATTTATATATATTAAATATTAATTTCTATTGCATAAAGCAACACAATAAACTATCATAACTTCTTATTTCTCTTCAAATTAAAACAGACAAGTTTGCGTGCATCTCGTTCGTGCTCAGTGACATGACAATAGAAATTATCTGAACGATCTGTGTACTAGATGCAGATAATATAGGATCATTGTATGCCAATTATCGTAATGTAATAATGTATACCATCACGATATGAGTCAGTCCATCGTGTTAGACTTTTTTTTATTTAAGCATAAGAAGAAAAAGTAGGAGAAGTAACGACGCCTGAAACTAGAGTCACAAGAGCGTTCTTTGAGTCCCTCCACTTGCAATCAGAAGGAGTTTAGGCCTCCAATAACTTCACTCGGTAAAAAACAACGAAATAATAGTTCAACACCGCTTTAGTACAAGGCCATGGTATCACTATCACACTCGTGGAGCTGCCCCATTTGTGTCGAACAATGATGCTCTTACGCCAACTTTACTCTCCAAATTGTACTTGTCTACACTGTATCCTAAGCTATGTCGGCCATATCGCGGGAAAAAAGGCTCATAATTTAGAGAGACTGAAAGTTAGGAGGAAAATAGAAGGTAAAAAACCCAGAGGTCGAACCCCGAAGAGATGATCGGATTAGATTTCCGAATAGCTGGAGATACCTGTCACAGCCACTGCAGGGAGTGGCTATCCTTTGTAATGGGGGAACGGTTATGAAGAGAATACAAAGAGTACAATTTAAGTTGAATTTGTTAAAAATAATGCCTAATCCTGTAATTTCCCATGTGTGTGTGTGATAAGTAATTTATCTTTTATGTTGAAAGTTAAAAAAAACGTGTATAGTATTGCTAATTTCTCGTGTGAGAGGAGTTTAATTCAAAAGTATAAGAATAATTACAATCGTTTTATGTGCAACCGTATACTGAATATGTTTTATCGATTAAAGCCACATAAATCTTTATGAATGTGTAATTTGCGTTGGATTTAAACGCACAAAACTAAAACTGTTCTCTCTCTCTTAGCTTTAAAAAACATATTTTATATCAAAACAATCTTCATGTATTGTAAATTTATAGAACGAAGTTTTGACTAGCTAACTAGCGCAACTTCGTCTGTATCACTCAAAAGAAATATTATCAATGTTTTTGCAATATTTTAAATTGATACATAACTGTTTTTAGACTCGCGACTTTTACAAATATTGTATTTTCATTTAATTTTTTAAAAGACAACTCCCGCATTAGGAATATAAATCCTGTGTCGCGAGGGACTTTACAAACATTCATGAAATGGACACAAAGAACACCCAGACTCAGAACAACAATTTGTGAATCACACAAAGCGTTGTCCCACATGAGATTTGAACCCACGACACATGGCGCAGTAGAAAGCTGCGTGGCGACCGCTTGAACCACCGACTACTGGGAGCCCCTCCAAGATGGGCGTGTCCATCATCACCCTCAATTCCTCGGATGAGACATCCTCCAAGATGCTCACCACCTCACTCTCTTTCTCCTTAGAGCCTTCTTCGCATACCTTAGCCATTATGCTTGCCATGTCGTTGGTTGTTAGTTTTTCCGATTCGTTTTGAGTTTGAGTTTTAAAATTTAAATTATCCATAATAGACCCACGAGAGGGGGAGAAATACAAGGTCGACCCGGGCAGAGATCCCCCAGTACCCGGGCAAGCGTAAGGTTTTAGCCAAACCGAGGGGTCCGCAGGTACCTCGGCTTGGAGTGCGCTCGCAACTGAACTTCCCATCAGCCATGCATCCCCTGGCCACGCACCAGAGCTTGAGATTCGGGGTGATTTTTAGGGTTCCGTAGCCATGTGGCAAAAAACGGAACCCTTATAGATTCGTCAAGTCTGTCTGTCTGTCTGTCTGTCTGTCTGTCTGTCTGTCCGTCCGTATGTCACAGCCAATTATTTCCGAAACTATAAGAGCTATACTGTTGAAATTTGGTCAGTCGATGTATTCTGTGAACCGCATTAAGATTTTTATATAAAAATAGTAAAAAACAATACATTTTGGGGGTACCCATACTTGGAACTGAAACTCAAAATTTTTTTTTTCATCAAACCTATACGTGTGGGGGTATCTATGGATAGGTGTTTAAAAATGATGTTGAGGTTTCTAATAAAAATTTTTTCTAAACTGAATAGTTTGCGCGAGAGACACTTCCAAAGTGGAAAAATGTGTGTCCCCCCCCCTCTAACTTCTAAAGTAAGAGAGTGATAGAACTAAAAAAAATATATGTTGTACATTACCATGTAAACTACCAACGAAAATTGGTTTGAACGAGATCTAGTGAGTAGTTTTTTTTATACGTCATAAATCGTAACACGCAATATACCTTTCATCCAATCAATACACTAGTATAAAAACATCGATGAAAGTTACAACGAACTACAAGAACTTATATTTGATGTACTTGCTGGTACGGAACCCTTCATGGGCGAGTCCGACTCGCACTTGGCCGCTTTTTTTATAGAGGTTTTCTTCCTCGCGGTCCAGGCGGTTAAGCCAAGACCCACGCCCCCGATCAGAGCATTCTTCTCGGGGCTACGCTATGCCGACGGTGGCAGGAAGACTACGTCACCCTGCCTGCTCGGTGGTAATGTGAATACACGCCGAGCCCGCCCTCCTTTCTCCACCGCTACCAGCGGGAGAAACTCCGACCCATGAAGGGTCCCACCTTCGGTTTTTTAACGAGGTTAACCTCCTCCTTGCTCCGAAGAGCGAAGAGCCAGCAGGGGAAACGGCGGAAACGCCCGCCCCGCTGGACCAGGCCTTGCCCGGGAGCCGATGTCATGGCTTCCTCTCCAGCTAGAATATTAGCCGCTGGCGATAATCCTCCCCTCCAGATAACGCGGAGGAGATGAGGAGGAACAGTGCTATCGCCAGCGCCCAGGGTGCACCACGTGGAGGTTTTCTAGCCAGCAGCACCCCCCGCTTGAACCACCAGGCCAACCGTGCAGTCAATAAACAAGTATCTACTCATGTTCTTGTTGTGCAACGTTTCTTATGTTTACTTTTATAGTGAATAAGTTCAGTCCTACAACCAAACACATTTTACATTGATGCTCATTTCCTATCGGTTGCAGCGTGATATTATACAAAGATAGATAGATAGATAACTCTTTATTTGCACACTAAATT
This sequence comes from Phragmatobia fuliginosa, assembly GCA_932526445.1. Taxonomy (NCBI): domain Eukaryota; kingdom Metazoa; phylum Arthropoda; class Insecta; order Lepidoptera; family Erebidae; genus Phragmatobia; species Phragmatobia fuliginosa. The sequence goes on along the minus strand of OW052067.1, from coordinate 21,779,278 downwards.
ACAGAGTTACAAAAAAGCGGCCAAGTGCGAGTCGGACTCGCCCATGAAGGGTTCCGTACCAGCAAGTACATCAAATATAAGTTCTTGTAGTTCGTTGTAACTTTCATCGATGTTTTTATACTAGTGTATTGATTGGATGAAAGGTATATTGCGTGTTACGATTTATGACGTATAAAAAAAACTACTCACTAGATCTCGTTCAAACCAATTTTCGTTGGTAGTTTACATGGTAATGTACAACATATATTTTTTTTAGTTCTATCACTCTCTTACTTTAGAAGTTAGAGGGGGGGGGGACACACATTTTTCCACTTTGGAAGTGTCTCTCGCGCAAACTATTCAGTTTAGAAAAAAATTTTATTAGAAACCTCAACATCATTTTTAAACACCTATCCATAGATACCCCACACGTATAGGTTTGATGAAAAAAAAAATTTTGAGTTTCAGTTCCAAGTATGGGTACCCCCAAAATGTATTGTTTTTTACTATTTTTATATAAAAATCTTAATGCGGTTCACAGAATACATCGACTGACCAAATTTCAACAGTATAGCTCTTATAGTTTCGGAAATAATTGGCTGTGACATACGGACGGACAGACAGACAGACAGACAGACAGACAGACAGACAGACTTGACGAATCTATAAGGGTTCCGTTTTTTGCCATTTGGCTACGGAACCCTAAAAAGGAACACAATGATTAAATATAGAGTGTACAAAGTGCGGCCTTACTGCCAAAAGCAATTTCTTCTAGGCAACCTTACTTAAATACCTTATAACAAAGCCTATTTTTTACCCAAATACAATTAGTAAAATATTTCATAGTAATTTCTCCATTTAAACGTTAGTCTTTTTAGTTAGTCTATTTCAACATAAGCAGATACACCTTTTTGTGCGTAAGAAAAGTGTACGAACGGAGAGTGACGTAGGTAGGTAGGTACTTTCTCTTGCGAAAAACGCGTGGTTTTAAAGCCGTGTGCGTCAGGAATCACGCAAGTGATTTAAAGTTAAGTTGTAACGACGGCTTCGGTTTCTAAGAACTGTTTGGGACACGGAAACTGTCGCTTGGCTGTCGTTTATGACCTAATTTTACGTGAGACAGATAGTTATGATCATATTTTTTGAATCATCCTTAGCTTGTGTTGTTACTTGTTTTTTGGGAGTATAGAGTTGTTTGGTAATGTGATATTTATTATGTCCGTGTAATGAGGTTACGTAGACACTAAGGTTTTTAGTAATATCCATACTGTTTATCTTGTCAACGTAAATTCTTTTATCAAATTAGATTGGATTTTTTTAAGGTGTCTTTAGATTTTTTATAATCGTGATAGTGAAACTAGGCTTAGGAAAATAACAATAATAATAAATGTTTCGGTCATCTTCCACACAACGTCACCTAGTATCAAAATAAGCAGAACTTATATATCATGGGTCTAGTACCAAAACTTTTTTTTTTGTAAATATAAACATATTATACATAGAAAACACCCAGACTCCGAATCAAGCATTTGCGGATCACACATAAATTTGGTCCGACCCGGGAATCGAACCCGAGATCTTAAAGGATATACTACCACTGCGCCACCCAGGCATTCAAATGTTTACATTACCTACATTAGGGGGTTATGGTTATTTTTTTTCAATAAAAAGCTTGTTAAATAGTTGTATCAAAATGGTAGTTTAAGCGTCCGCTTATATTTAAGCGGTGACCTTGCATGACTGGTGTGTAGGCAGACGATATCTTCCGAGGCGCGCAGCGAGTGTCAATTTCATAGAACTATCAAATGTGTATATAACGGGTGTAAATCGTGTATTGTTAGCGAACACAGTATTCGTCGGTATGCACCATTGTTGACGCTTCAATATTTTCATTTTCTCAATGGACAGTGACTTAGTAGAAGTTCTCAAAATTTTAGAGTTAAAAAACTTTATTAATCTATTCAAAGATCGTAATAAACAGGAGAAACTAATACCGCAGACAAATTGCGAAAGATAGTAATCGCGCTAGTTCGACAACCGCTTGGCTGTGTGGGTATCAAATGTCTGGCCATGACTCCCTCGCCGAGCCCCGTTAGAAGTTTTTGACCCAAGAAGTGCTGGCTTGATGTCTTAAGGGTTGACATGCGTGCCAATAGTCTCACTACTAAGGATACCGAAGACCGGGCAAAGTGGGGAAGAAAAAACAGAAAGGAGTCCCTGGGCTCCACCGTATAAGACCTGACAGCAACTGGAAAAACCATCGACATGATGATGATGATGGAAGAGAGGATGAACATTTTAACAAGTCCCAAACTAAGCAGAGCTTGTATTATGGGTACTAAACTACTGATATAAATATATAAACATTTTTTTTTTTGTAAATATATACACATTATACATGAAGACCACCCAGACTCCGAAACCAATATTTGTGGATCATGTGTTACTGGAGTCCAAGGAAGCAAGTCGTCACTACACTACACGTCCATAAAACATTAATAGATACTGAACGAACAATTTTACCTGCTGACATTGTCCCATGAGCTTCACCATTTGTGCAAAGGAGACCGCGTAGGGCCGGTTGATCCGAGTCAGCTGCCGCAGAAGTCGCACCGTGTCGTCCTCGTCACTGGAACCAAAAAGTAACAAGTTGAATGACTAAATTTCAACAGGAATTGTGAATCCTATTAACATCAAATCAAAAACCCATAATGTCCCACTGATGAGCTCCGGTCTCCTCTCAGGGAGAGGGTTAAGGCTATACGCCCCCACGCTGACAGAGTGCGGGTTGGGGACAGGCAAGACACTTGTGGCTACGTAATCTTGACGTTGGTTGTTTTTAAGCCGCCCGAAGGTCTACAACTAAGCTTCACGACTGCTATCTTATGATAACAACCGGGACCGACTGCTTAACGTGACCTCCGAATCACAGAAACGCTCATAACATATCATGCCACAAACGGTCACCCATCTAGGTCTGACCGCGACTTTGTTGCTTACCTGCATTGATTGTTTCCAATCACCTAATCTATGAACGATCTTCATTAATATAACACATATCGCGCGATTAACATATCAGAGGCTAAAATATTAGATGAGGTAGTCGGTAAGCTAAGGCTTCGAATCCCACACATACCTATGTACACCCATTAACATAAGTATTTAGTATAGGTGCAGGTATTAACTAGAATAGATAAAATAGTAAAATTACTTGTAGTAGACGACCGAAAATAATCTTGAGAATAATAATTATAACTTAAATTATCCTAGGAAGATGTAGATGTTGATTAGATGCCATCATAAGTTAACACTTAAGCTGCATCGGCTTTACTAATTCCGAACCCCTGATTATTTATGGCCGGGCTGCAGTAAGTAAAGAATTTAAAAAGCCTCTAAAACCTTTTAATTCTGGCCGAATTCCACCGAATTGACCGAAACTAAATTAATTAATACTTTAGTTAGAGATTAATGTAATGTAATTTGAATGTAAGGTTATAATTTAATAAAGATGTAACTCTTGTTGATAAGATATTTTTTAGACACGATTTTACTTCTAAAAACAAAATGAGTACGCCAGTCAACCTCCCCTACACGTAAAGTGGGGATCTTTTTTTTCCCGCGGCTACCCCATCGTATCATTATCATTAGATAGGTCTTTTAAAAGCAATAAAGGGTTTTTAAACGATTTTTTGATTTAGGTATCCGTTTGCGAGAAATTCCACTTTAAAGGATTATACTGTTATATTGTTATAAAGGGATTTTTTTTTGTAAATAAAGGGCGTCCCCCCTCTAAAAGCTAAACGATTAGGTGAAAAAATCTGGAAAAATTCGTAATGGCGGTCCATTTAATTAACTTTAAAGGAAAACTATAACCGATTAGGTGACTTTGTTAGTTCAGGAGTTATAGAGGCTTAACTTGTAAAAGGCGCTTCCTTGGAAAACAAAATTAACGCATTAATACGTAAACATAACAATTATTTATTGGATACGATTTAAATCAACGTACCATTGTGGGTAACTGAGGAACCCTTTCCTGTGAGTGGCCTAACATGCACTTGGCCGATTTTTTTTTACTAACTTCGTCCCGCGGCGTTCCGTACAGTTGTTGTGTAAAGGTACAAGAAGAATCGCGAGTAACACCGCCGGTCTCAGCTAGTATAAAATAAACTCAAACAAGCCCTCTGATTGCCCATATTGTTACTTGCCTTGGTGATAAACCCAGTTGAGTTCATTGAACAGATGTTACGTCACAGCCCTGAACTTTGTTTCATTCATTTTAATACCGGTTTTTGAACTTAATCAGTTAAGGTGACAATCTCGATAAATTTTATGAGATTCTTTTGAAGATATTTAGAAAAATTTATGCACATATTGGAACATTATAACCTGTATGAGTATTTAGTATATTGTAGATTATGGCTTTGTACTATTCACGGCCTTGGTAGGGTTATAACAGTATTAAGTTGAGAAAAAAGCGGGCAAGTGCGAGTCGGACTCGCCCATGAAGGGTTCCGTAGCATCATATAAAAGTTTTTGTAGTTTGTTGTAACTTTCATCAATGTTTTAACAATAGTGTTTTGATTGCAAGAAATGTAAATTGCGGTTTATGATTTATGACGTATTTAAAAAAACTACTTACTAGATCTCGTTCAAATCAATTTTCGTTGGAAGTTTGTATGGTAATGTACATCATATATTTTTCTTAGATATATCACTCTCTTATTTTAGAAGTTACAGGGGGGGGACCAACATTTTACCACTTTGGAAGTGTCTCTCGCGCAAACTATTCAGTTTAGAAAAAAATGATATTAGAAACCTCAATATCATTTTTGAAGACCTATCCATAAATACCCCACACGTATGGTTTTCATGAAAAAAATTTTTTTGAGTTTCAGTTCCAAGTATGGGGACCCCCAAAATGTATTGTTTTTTTTATATTTTTATGTGAAAATCTTAATGCGGTTCACAGATTACATCTACTTACCAAGTTTCAAAAGTATGGTTCTTATAGTTTCGGAAAAAAGCGGCTGTGACATACGGACGGACAGACAGACAGACAGACATGACGAATCTATAAGGGTTCCGTTTTTTGCCATTTGGCAACGGAACCCTAAAAACGAATGCAATTCTTTTTTGGCAAGCAGCTATGAACAGAGAAAAAATATTCCATTTAGGTAGCTCTAAACTAGTTACAATAATTTTCTCAAAAAAAAACCGACTTCAAAGAAAAACTATTCCGAGTACCCAGATCGCAACAGGTATTTTGAAGTCAGTTAAAACAGAAATATAATTATTTTTTATATAGTTAGAGGTTTCTCAATTGCCAGATTGTTGAATTAAAGGAAAACTTTCCAAAAAAACCCGAGTATGTACGAACCGCAATGATAAACTAACAAAGAAAATAAACGTCCGAGGGCTGACATATCCGTGCAATTCCTATTGTCAGCCACTCATCCCGTCGTATTGTGTGTGGATAGGTGGATGTGGTCATTTGGACACATCCGACTTCGGAATACTGTGGTTTTATACGCCTGAAATGGGTGCTCGACTTTGAATTTTAAAGTATACATTACCATTATTATAAAAATACTAGCTGACTCGTCGAACTTCGTACCGCCCAATTTTGAAATTCCAGAACTTGGTCGCACCTACCGGGTCCCATTACGAATCTAAACCATTCTCGAACCCACTTGAACACACACAAAATTTCCTCAAAATCGGTGCATCCGTTTAGAAAGAGTTCAATCACAAACACGGATTATCCTCCCGGGCCCGATCCGATGCCTCCCTCCGAATAAACTGACAACTTGTTCAACCTTCAAATTCATAACCTTCAGGGCTGCAGAGGTCCGAAACCGGTAGCTGCATGGAAATTTTATACTCATGAAAATCAATTGAACTAGTAGTCGAAGATGAATGTCGCTAATAAGAATATTTTCTTTCTTTCTATGTACCTAACGAGATCTTACATTCTTTAAAGAGAAACTATCTATGAAATATAGCAATTACAAAACTATTATCTTCGTTACGGTGCGATGGCGGAAAAATGATTACAATCTTACAACTGATGTTATGATATCTCCGTAACTATCTATAAGTTCCGCCATTTCATGTATTACTTTTATATTTCACATTCCATATATATGATTAATACTAAAGAATAGAAACTGTAAAGATTAATATATCTAACAAGCCCGGTCTTTGGTTTCCCCCGCTAAGGGAAATGCATGTTTTTTTTTTTACTAGCTTTTGCTCGCGGTCTTTTAGGTCCGTCATGGCGGTAAATAGTAAGCTATGTGTTAATCCGATATGTAAGCTACATTATTGTGAAGTTTCATCAAAATCCATTATGTAGATTTTGCGTGAAAGAGCTACAAAACATACATACATACTCACAAACTTTATTACGGACTTTACAAATATATAAGAAACGGATACAAACAAGGATACAAACGAACACCCAGACTCAGAATAACAATTTAAGAATCACATAAAGTGTTATTCCGTATAGGATTTGAACCAACAACACTTGGCGCAGTAGGAGGCCGTGCGGTCATACCGTTGTTTTAAACTATGTACGACTTTTATAAACTATCCACCTCTTTTCGTGGACTGAATAAGTGAAGCACTGACTTAAATTACCTGAAGGAAAAACAATAGTTAGATCCTATTCTAAGGAGTCTTTAGTTAATGGCGATTTGCACGAAGACACAGGGTCTTTAAGCAGAGAAGTTGAAGTGGTCAATGAATGAATTTTTTTCTACTGGCGGCTTTCTTTAAAGGAATTAGTTCTCCAATAAAAATACACACAGATACACATACACACTCTCCCATATATAGAGCTGATGACAAAAGAAGTAATGTAGGCTAATTTTTTTGGACTAGCTTCGTTCCACGTCGTTACTCGCGTTTTACAACTATAACAGCGGGTAACACCGCGGCACTCCTCTAGTATACAAGTAAAATACATTCGATCGTCGTGAAAAACTTCATTGCTTTAAGTACTTTACAATAAACCCGTGCATACACTGGCAATAGATAAAATAGAACACATAAACTAACATTGAAAGGCTTCAACCATCCCGTGCTAATAGCCTCGGTGAACTGAATCTTGGAACCGTTGACTTTATTGAATTATCATAATCCCAACACCTTGTGGTTACACAATATCTTCGCGAACGTTCTTTGAAGGTTCTGGATGCATTTATATCTTGCAGGCAGCTATCCTACTAATATTATAAACGCGAAAGTTTATATATATGCATGTTAGTTGCTCTTTCACGCAAAAACTACTGAATGGATTTTGATGTAACTTCACAATAATATAGCTTACATATTGGAATAACACATAGGCTACTATTTACCGCCATTACGGACCTACACGCGGGCGGAGCCGCGGACAAAAGCTAGTGTTTTATATGTCATCATATAATCTATGATTTTATAGAAGCGCTTGTACTGTCGACAATGTTTTCAACATTATTTCTCCATACTAAAATGTATTGTAATATATTGCCTTTTGAACTGCCTTGTTGGTGCTGATCAAGAGGTCTAGGGTTCGATTCCCGGGTCCGACCAAATGTTTGTGTGATCCGCAAATATTTGTTTCGGAGTTAGGGTGTTTTCAATGTACAATATATATGTAAGAAGTATGTTTATTTATTTTTAATATATCAGTTGTCTAGTACCCATAATACAAGCTCTGCTTAGTTCGGGACTAGATTATGTTCTGTGTAAAAAAAGAAATGAAACTTAAATTAATTATGTTTAAGCTTAGATAATGATTTTTGGTGAGAATTAATAAAAACCTAAAAAGGTAAATCTATTCTTTCTAATTTTTCTCACGACTAATAAAATAATAATTTAAAATAAAGCAATAAAATACCAGAGAGTGAGTCCAAACAGAAAAGCCCGATTTCGATGATTTTGGTCAATATTGAGGATTTTTTTCTCGAATTATTACGCAACTGAGTTTTTATTGTCAAATAATGAAGTAATTTGTTTCTCTTGCCATTAACCGTAAGTGCTTTTTCGCGCGTTTTTTAGGGTTTCGAAGTTTAGGACTCGGAACCCCTAAAGCTTCGTCATGTACGTCTGTCTTCGACTTATCGTCGAAACGGTTAGTGCTAGAGAGATTAAACTTTGCATGGATATGTGTTTTTATCACGTCGAATAAGCTATATTAAAGCTAAGCTAGATTAAAATCATGAAAATATTTTGATTAGGGGCACCTCTCCTACACGTAAAGTGAGGATGTTTTTTTTTTCTCGCAGCTACCCCATCGTGTAGGATATCTTATGATAGGTCTTTAAAAAACATTACAAGGTTTCTAAGACGATTTTTTGATTTAGGTATCTGTTTGCGAGTTATTAAGTACACTTTAAAGGCCATTTTTTTGTAGAAACAGGACGTCCCCCCACCTCTCCAAAAGCTAAACGGCTGGTTCAAAAAATCAAAAAAAAAATCATAATGGTAGGCCATACGATGAACTTTAAAGGAAAAACAAAAGGGATTAGGTGACTTTGTTAGTTCAGAAGTTATAGAGGTCTCATAGAATGCGTTTCCTTGGAAAACGTCATACAAAATTAATTAACGCATTATGACGTAAACATAACAATTATCTATTAGATAAATTCACGAACCATTATGAGTGACTGAGGAACCCTATTCTATGCGTGGCTTGACATGCACTTGGCCGATTTTAGGGACTCGCCCCGTTAAGTAGCCAACCGATGAAGAGGCTTATCTAGCTTAAACTAGATGTTATTATCATGTTACGATACCGTATTACAATGTATAGTTATACACAGAGCAATACTTGAGACTTCTATAGACTGTGTAGTGAAACCTAACAAGGTGTAGAAAGTGGGACATGTGCAATTTCCACGGTGCGCGGGCGCATCGCCAATCCCCGTCTTTGCTAGTGGCCAGTTTTATAAACTTCTCGCATGTCTGCCACTTACTGACCGATAGAAATTTAATTAGTAAATTGTATCAACAAAAAATAAATAATAAATAAATCGAACTTCTTACAACCAACGTCTAGTCCCAAACTAAGCAGAGCTTGTATTATGGGCACTACACAACTAATATAAATACTTAAACATACTTTTTTTTTGTAAATACATACATACATATTATACATAGAAAACACCCAGACTCCGAAACAAATATTTGCAGATCACACTAACATTTCATTCGACCCGGGAATCGAACCCGAGACCTCTGGATCAGCACCTGCATACACTTACCACTAGACCTACAAGGCAGTCTAAAACTTAGTTGCCAAATTGCCCTAGGTGATTAGAAACAATCACCGAGGGTAAGTTATAACGGAAAGGTCAGTACCTAGATGGGTGACCGTTAGTGGTATGATGCCATGAGAGTCTCCGTGTTTCGGTCACGATAAACAGTTGGTCCCGGTTGTTATCATAGAATAGCAGTTGTGATGCTTAGTTGGATTAAAACATCCAACGGCAAGATTGCGTAGTCACGTCGTTGTCTTGCCGGTCCCTAACCCGTACACCAGATTAATCTTTTCGAACTGATCGAGCCATCTCCATTCCTTTATCGGACTACTAGGCGCAGGCAAAAGTTTCATCCATACGTTGTTAAAATACCCAAAAGTCGAACTAAACGGTTTGACAGCTCGTTTTGGTGAGAGTCACCAAAATTTGGAACAAACTGCCTGGGTCTATTTTTCCTGATAAGTTGAACTCTGGAGAGTTTAAGAGTAGAGTGAACAGGTTTCTTTTGGATGGGCGTGTATCACCTTCGTCTTCATCTACACTTTCCATCAGGTGAGATGGAAGACAAACGCCTATTCCATTACAATAAAAAAAATACACCAGAAAACCAAAACCTGAAATTACGGGAACGGCTTCTGTTTTATAAGGTTTATCTAAATACTGTCCATATCATCAACAACCCTTAATGTCCCACTGCTAGTGCAGGTCTCCTCTCAGTAGAGGCATCAGGCCAGACCTCCCCACGCTGGCCGAGTTTGAGTTGAGGACTGGCAAGCTACGTTGTGGCATCGTAATCTTGGTGTTGGATGTTTTTAGGGTTCTGAAGTTTATGACTCGGACTTACCGTCCAAGCGGTAAGTGCTAGAAAGATGAAATTAATTAGGTCGACAAAGTACTGTAATAAAATTATGAAAAATGATTTTATTTGGGGTACCTCCCCTACACGTAAAGTGGGTAAACATCGTGTGGGGTATCATTAGATAGGTCTTTTAAAAACATTAAAGGGTTTCTAAGACGATTTTTTGATTTAGGTATCCGTTTGCGAGAAATTTCACTTTAAAGGGCACTTTTTTGTAAAAACAGGGCGTCCCCCCCCCCTCTAAAAGCTAAACGACTGGCTCAAATAATATGGAAAAATTCGTGATGGTGGTCCATATAAAGAACTTTGTTAGATGACTTTGTTAGTTCAGGAGTTATAGAGGCTTTACTTGTAAAATGCGCTTCCTTGGAAAACATACAAACATAACAATTTTCTATTGGATATGATTTTAAATCTAAGTACCTAAGGTGACAGGAAGCTACCCGAAGGCCTCCAATGAAACTTCACGACTGCTATCTTATAATAACAGCCGGGACGCTCATCACATATCTTGCCACGATCTAGATCTGACCACGTCGTAGTTGCTTACTTGGCTATGAGTTTATTAATAAGCATAAATTGCGAAGAATATACGGAACCCGATCGCGTGCATCCGACAAACAACGGCAACGCTTTAACGGTTCACGTGTATTTAACTTTATTATTCCGGTGGATATCCCCACGGATACCACATGTTGGTGGCTATGTCGGACTCGAACCGACGAGGAACCAGGTATACCCTCGAAAGGAAGGCCCTGGAACGTGTATCTCTTTAACTGTAAAAGAGTTCGCGATGTTCTTCGATCAATTTCTTCCACATTTAAAATTACTCGTCTGGCGGCTTTTAATATTTTTTTTAATGTGCAAACTGTGCCGATGTCGACAATTCTGCCAATGTTGAATGTTGAAAAGATACGTCTAATTGGTGAAGAAGAGGTTCTTTTTTGTTTTTTCGGAAGACTAGATGAAATGGGGACCCCATTTCATCTCAGTCACATTTTTTACATTTAAAGGAAGAACAAATCAATTGAAATTAATAATTAAAGTTTATATAAAAGAAAATATATAGGTCATCATCATCAATCATCATCAACAGCCTTTAACAGTCCACTGCTGGACATAGGCCTCTCCTTAGAAAGGAGGTTTTGGCCTACAGTACCAGGCCTGCCAGACGGGTTGGTAAAGGGTTCGTTTCAAGTTTTCCTTCTCTTGGCAGTGATGTTAGCTGCTTATTTTGTCCTTTAGTCGCCTCTTACGACACCCATGGAATGAATAGGGGTGGTGATACTTTGTATTCTTAATCCGTCACCACATTATACCGTATTCCGTCGTACACATCCGTATTCGTCCGTATTCACACCTAATCTCCATTTTTATTCAAAATCTGAATTTTTTTGGCAATATTATATTTTGGCAGTGGCACTAAATTTTTTGGAAATTTAGCAGAGACTGTAGAAAGTTTATAAAGTCCAGCAGAATTAACGAAGGCTGTTGGTATGATGTGGCAGCGACTGGATGCAAAAAGCAGCAGTCTCTGTGGTGTTCTTTGGGAGAGGTATATGTCCAGCAGTGGATTCCAACTGCTTGATGCTGGCGATGATGATATGATGTGAATTTACCGTTCACTGCACACCGCGTGGTATACCATCATTAAACATGTCCATAATGTCATTACGGGCGGTGTGTTGCGCATAAAGCAACAATGTTATGTATCTCGCGGATATTGTGTTTCAACACAGCTTGGATGGACCAATTATATCTGTCTTTATTTAGTAATGGACGCTTGCCACAATTAGATTTTGATCGTACTTAAATCCTTATCCTTACTATTCCTTACTAATATTATAAATGCGAAAGTAACTCTGTCTGTCTGTTACGTTTTCACGCCTAAATCGCTGAACTGATTGTGATGAATTTCGGCATAGATATAGACGGAACCTTGGGAAAGGACATAGGCTACATTTTACTGCGATAACCGATATACACGCGGGCGAAGCCGCGGGCAAAAGCTAGTCAGAAATAAAAGTTACGAGACGAGACAGATAAAAGGCTTCGGAAAATCTGTTAGCATACATCAAGGGAGAGAATCGTGTCCAAGCGGTGAAGGAAGTGATATTTGTCTGATTGGTGTACCGATACATTCGTGTAATGAGTAGGTAAGGTGGTTCACCTTTAAAATAAAATATCTTTAGGTGCGTTTGGTCCGATTCGCGTTTGGTAACATTGTCTAAAAAAAAAGATCATAATTTTCAGTTGGCTCGGTTCGCGGTTAGTCCAATCCGTAGTTTGGTTTGACCGGTGAATTAAAAGACTTGTCGTACTGCTTACAAAATTCAACCAATTGGATACGTCTGGTTCATCATCATCATCCGTCTGTGGCACTCCACCTCTCCAAGGCACGGCTGTTTATCCTGATTTTAAAGGTTGGACATTGGACAACTTTTATATCATTTTATTACAGTCTTAAATTGGAGCCCACTCGCTACATTCAACCCGGAAAAGTCGATGGAAGAAATTGATGTTACCACACGCAAGTTGTGGGTAAAAGCTTCACATTTGAATGATCATTACCCTACTTAATATTATAAATGCGAAAGTAACTCTGTCTGTCTGTCTGTTACGTTTGAACGCCTAAGACGCCGAACCGATTTTGATGAATTTTGGCATAGATATAAACGGAACCTTAGGAAAGGACATAGGTTACATTTTACTGCAATAACCGACATACACGCGGGCGGAGTCGCGGGCAAAAGCTAGTTTCAAATAAATACAGACGGACCGGAGATTACGTCCCACTTTCATACAAACTAATCTTCGCAATATTCTAATATATTGGACAGTTCCACATAAATTTAGTAATATAATTAGTGAGCGGTAATTTTCCCGCCGTAATAAACTAGGTCACCATAGTGTGGGTCACCATGTTACATTGTCCACGTTCGCAGAGAGGATGGTGACCACCGTCCACCACTCTTGATTTCTGCTCATGCTTTCTACCAGACTGAGTAGAGTCGTGCTATAAAAAAAAATACATAAGGTTACTCGCTTCTGCTCGCGGCAGAGCATGCTTTCGCTTGCTTCGCTTTTATAAATAGTTCTTATTTTGTTCAGAATGAGGATGAGTTGAAAGGTACCGTCGGAATCAAGAACTTAGAGGGTAAAATATAGAATGAAGAGTATGAAAGTTCATCATATCCTAAGTTATAAACTCGAAATACAAAAAAAAGAAACATGAACTTTCAACAGTATATTAAACAGTTTTAATATAACATTTAAAAAATAAAATAAAAATTCATCTAGTCCCAAAATAAACACAACTTGTATTATAGGTACTAGACAATTTTTTTTCTTAATATATACATATTATACATAGAAAACACCCAAACTCCGAAACAAATATTTGTGGATCACACAAACATTTGTTCCAATCCGAGAATCGAGCAGTCGCATACGCTACCATTGTGCCACTGAAGCAGTCAAATGTAACCATTTAGTGCATTTGACCCGAAGGTCTGTGTAATAGTATTCTGTAGGTTATTCTGTGCGCATACGCAGACAAGATCCTTGAGCCACATTTGAGTTTAGAAGCGTTTCACAATCGAACTGCTGCCGAGATGATATTACTGTTGCTATTATGATTTGGTAAGCAATCATCTTACTATCAACACAAACATGCAATATATTTTACACATTTACATATGTGTAGCTTATATTGACTTATTGTTTACTAAATTAGCTCCGCAGAGATATCGCCTTTATAAAACCGAGAGAAACTAGCTTGTGCTATGGGTAGTAGACAATAGAAATAATATAAACATACTTTTTATGGTTCCGTAGTTCATGACTCGGAACCCGCATAGATTCGTCATGACTATCCGTCCGTCCGTCCTCGACTTACTGGGCTTACTTGGAAAACTTCGAACATAAATAACGAAATAATAAGTAAACATAACAATTATCTATTGCACATCACATGGCATTATATATGACTACGGAACCCTATTCTATGCGTTGCCTGACACGCACTTGCTCGATTATTTTTGCAAATACATCCTTATTATAGATAGAAATCACCCAAACTAAGAAACAAATATTTGCGGATCACACAAATATTTGGTTGGGAATCAAACCTCAAACACAACATGCATATCGTCGGCTTATTGCAAGAAGTCATTAACTGCAAAAAATCAATAAATACTTTTTTATCTATAATGGTCTCACAATTATAGATTAAAACGTATTTAGTGATTTTTTGCAGTTAATGACTTCTTGCAATAAGCCGACGATATACACTACCATTTTACCACCGAGGTAGTTAAAAGGCCAACCCATCATGTACCTCCTATAACTTCTAAAATTATAATCTTGTAGAAACTTTCCTCAACAAATAGCAATAATATCGGTATTTACTAGTGTGCGTTGCTCACGTTCAGTCATTGTGAGTTTTGCGATAGAGCAATTTGTGGACCACGTCAATCTGTAAGGAACCATTAAACTTCCTATACAACGTATAACCGTGAACGTGACAAATACTTAAACATATCCCCATCTAAATGATATTATTTTCCCATTGTTCGGCCATTTTAGGAAATAATTTGTGTTGGGGAAGTTAATGAGATAGCCCTCCTGACTTTTAGGGCCAAATGTAAGAAGCTATTAATATAAAAAAGGTTCAGTAGAATAAAAAACTTTCTCCTTTTTTGAAGTCTCAGAAGACCGACCTAATATTACAATATTCGATCTGTCGTGTATCGTTGGTGCATATGAGACAGGAGACTCAACGATGGAGTAGCACCTCAATTGGCCGCTATAGTGTGGGTCACTCATGCTTTCCATCATGCAGAGTGGAGGCACTTTGGAGTTCATAGGTAAAAAAACTAAATATACAAGAAATAAATAAATATTGGAGTGAATGTACAACACCTATCTATAGACTCGTTACTCAGTCACCAAATTATTATCTTAAAAACCTTCGTTCAGTGATCGAAGTCACACACAAATGCATAAAGATTCATAGATTTCAACTAACTCTACCGAAGGTTTTAATTAAATATTATTTATATGTAATTAAATTAAGGCTTTAGTTTCTTTTTACCAATGCTACATCTTAACATAAAGGCATAAGCCTTCATTGTTAAATGTCTGGTATAACATACAAATTTAACAAACAACACTAAAATTATGTTAAACAAAAAACCGTACATGAGTATTATAAATTCTAAAGTAACTCGGCCTGTCTCCCTAATACGTGTTCACGGCTAAACCGCTACATTAATTTCAATACAATTTGGTATGGAGATTCTTTAATCCTTAAGGAAGGACACAGGTTCTTTACCGTGATAGTCATTGAAGAAGAGCGGGGCCGCGGAAAATAGCTAGTCACACATAAGAAGACAGCTGTTGTATTTCGTTGGTTAATGCGAGACCAGACGCTTACTGATGCGGATGCAACTCACTAGGTCGCCATGGTATGGATCACTACACTGCATGTGTGCACTCGTGACCACCACTGTTTGATTCTGCCCATGCTTTCTATCAAGCAAAGTAGAGTCACCTTGGCAGGAGTCATAACTTGAGAAATTGATTTACCTCTAAATCGAACCAATGACGATTGAAATGTAATTGTTCCAGTAATATATTGAGTCATTTGAAAGTAATTGCTGTTTGTCTATAGTTCAACTGACCTCCAAGTTAGCAAAAATAGCCAATTCTGTATTATTCATCAGTATGCACTGACAGACGGACATTCCGATGTTTATCATGATTTTATTCATACTTCATTGTCTTTGATTAGAATTGCAAACATTAATGAATGATTGACCGTTTGTGGCATAATATGTTATGAGCGTTTCCGTGATTGAGGTCACGTTAAGCAGTCGGTCCCGGTTGTGATCATAAGATAGCAGTCGTGAAGCTTAGTTAGAGGCTTATATGTTGCCGGTCCCCAACCCGCAGTCGGCCAGCGTGGGGACGTAAAATGTATGTCTCTGCAACCCAGCTCAGGAGGAGCCAGTCCTGCACCTCATTTTCGTATGCAGGGCATTACGCTACGTGGTTGAGCAACGTCTTGAGGTACAGCTGAAGAAAGAAGAGGCACCCCGACTATTAGCAACCACAGCAATAAGATCGCGCTTTCTTAAAATTTTGAAAAAGTAATTGACCGCAATATATGAAGAAAATGTAACAAAAACAAAAAAAGACTTGTCACGCAGGAGTATGACAGTATTTTCAATATAAAAAATGTCCTTTCAAGGTTCAAGAGCCTTCACTTCACCACCATACTGTGTTGTCTGCATTTACAATGAGAATGGTGACCCACTGCTTTTGCATTCTATTCGTGCATTTCATCAGACAGAGTAGTCACTTGGCAGGCTAAAATTAGTAAAAAGAAACTTTAAATCGATAGGACAATAAAGAATTTTGAATAAAGAAACCTTGTAAATAGCGTAAGATTCAGTCACTCAGTGGGTTAGTTAAACTATTTGCAATTTCTGATGGAAATAAAGTAATCACCACGAACATAGACATAATCAATATTAAAGGCCTTTTAAGTTTAGCGAGTAAATCGAACATTAAAGATCTTGAAATTATTCCATTGCAACATTGCACGCAATGCGGAAGAATTTATTTCTTCATTCGCATCTGTATTGTACCACGGTCCTTCTGCGTACCAGACACATGAAAAAAAGCGGCCAAGTGCGAGTCGGACTCGCCCATGAAGGGTTCCGTACCAGCAAGTAACATCATATAAAAGTTCTTGTAGTTCGTTGTAACTTTCATCGATGTTTTTATACTAGTGTATTGATTGGATGAAAGGTATATTGCGTGTAACGATTTATGACGTATTAAAAAAAAAACTACTCACTAGATCTCGTTCAAACCAATTTTCGTTGGTAGTTTATATGATAATGTACAACATATATTTTTTTTAGTTTTATCACTCTCTTATCTTAGAAGTTAGAGGGGGGGGGGACACACATTTTTCCACTTTGGAAGTGTCTCTCGCGCAAACTATTCAGTTTAGAAAAAAATGATATTAGAAACCTCAACATCATTTTTGAAGACCTATCCATAGATACCCCACACGGATAGGTTTGATGAAAAAAAAATTTTGAGTTTCAGTTCCAAGTATGGGGACCCCCAAAATGTATTGTTTTTTTTTCTATTTTTATGTAAAAATCTTAATGCGGTTCACAGAATACATCGACTTACCAAATTTCAACAGTATAGCTCTTATAGTTTCGGAAATAATTGGCTGTGACATACGGACGGACAGACAGACAGACAGACAGACAGACAGACAGACTTGACGAATCTATAAGGGTTCCGTTTTTTGCCATTTGGCTACGGAACCCTAAAAACATGTTCATTTTTAAATTTCATTCATTTTGACTGCACATTGAATGTCGAATATAAAATCCAGATCACCTGAGTTGTAAGTTAATTTCCCATATGAGGTAACACTTTGTGTGATACATAAATTGTTGTTCTGAGTTTGGATGTTCTTTATGTTCGGTTCATGTATGTAAAAAAAAGTCCCACATGATAAAGGATATAATATGTTCTTTGCGGGAGTTGTTTTTAAAAAAGAAAAAGTTTTATAAAAATTAGTCAGTTAATGATCGATTCCTTTAATTACAGATATAGTTATTTCTTTAATTATAATTACAGACACAAAATTATATAAGGCTTTTCTTTCTTTTTTGCGGCACGATGGGCCGACGATTTGAGGAGGGTGGCTGGCGGCGGATGGATGCGGACTGCCCAAGACCGGAATGATTGGCGTTCCTTGGGGGTGGGAGACTTTCGTCCAGCAGTGGACGGCGATAGGTTGGCACTATATCTTCACTCTAGGACAGTCTCATTTCCGTTGTGTTCCGTTGTTGTTCCGTCCTTGATTTGAACTTGTTTCAGAAATATCGGTAGTCTCAAATACAAATTTGAGACTACCGATATTTCTAAATCAAGTTTCGTCAGTTCCGTTGGGAAGTCAGTGCCCTCAAATATATTGACAACTAGATCAGTCTTCGTATTTCAGTTTTCCCTCGGGGTTGCGGAGGTTTGATGCCAGTCGCTCCGTGGAAAAAACTGATATTCAGGTAAAACCGGTTACACTAGCAGCCGACCCCAAACGATCTTGGGAATAAAGGCTAAAAAGAAAATATTTTTAAATATTTAAAAAACCGATATATTTATAACATTTACGCAACACAATTATACGAGAATATAGGCTCGTCGCGTCCATGACATTTATGGAAAACTGTTGATCAACTTTGGATTTTACAAGTTTTGTAATCTATTTTCATGGTAGTTGTAATGATGCGCATTCATGGTACGTTACTATATTCACATTAGTAAGTTTATATTATATAAATAAAGAAATATATATAAATATGTATATATGTAAGTATATACAGATAATGTAAAGCTCTAGTAAAGGACTTAGGCTACTTTTTACCGCTATAGCCGACAAAGGAAGGAACCGCGGCCGAAAGTTACTATGGTATAAAATAATATGACTCCTATGCAGGAAATCTTTCATCACTATTGCGTAGTAGAAAACGCCTTAACTTTTATGTCCGGCTCTGTATCAAATCCGCATATTTACTATACATAATATTGTATAAATACCTAAATTTCCTCATACTTGTTTTGCAAAATAAATGCGTAAATTTCTCAAGCACATGTCACACTATGGCATAACACAGTCGCGAGCAATTGCTCAATGATTCAATCATGACGGTCCCCCCTCGGGGCGCGTCCCTCACCCCGTACTCGCCCGGCTCGTACCGCACTAGACTCTTCTAGAACGGACCAGGAATTCAGACTGAGATTTAAGCGCATGCGCTAACACATAACCTGGTTAAGAGGACCTTAATATAACGTAGCTGTATATTATTATTGTGATATGAAAGTTGATGCATTTTTTATCCTTTTATGGTTTATTTATTTCTTTCGGATCACTAACAAATGATTTACACATCATATATGAATATAAAAAAAGAAAATACATGCCCTGTACTAGATAAAGGTAATTACAGCTAACAAAAGAGTAATTAGTACCATCTAAATTAATATAATATTATAGTAATAAAAAAACACTAGGCAAAAGCTATTAAAAAAAGAGTTTCATTGGCCAATATTTTGTTTTGATCACGTGACTGGGTAACGTTATCCAATGAAATAAGAAAATAGAGAAATAGAATAGAAAACAAAAAAACGTTTGCAGCCTGGCTAGGGAGCCTGGTCATTCTTGTCAATGGCGAGTTAAGACCAGATTCAAATCAAATCAAATAAAACCATTTTATTTCAAATAAACCATACAACGGCACTTTTGAAACGTCAAGTAGTCAGTCAGTAGTCAGTCGTGAAGCTAATCGTCTGTTCCAATTCGTAGATCCTATGGAGAAGAACAGACAAGAAACTTCATGGACACTCTTTTCCAACATTGTTTTTACAATTTTTGGTTAGACCTTATCTTCGTAAACTGAACAACTTGTAGGCACTTGAGCGTGGCAACCTACTTGGCGCTGAGATGTCAATTCTTGAAATTAGTTCAGGACAATCTATATTATTGTTAAGTTCATTATACAAGCATGAGAGTTATTAAGTATATGACGTACATGTATAAGTTTAATCGTAATAACAGTATAATTTTAACAAAAAGAACCGACTTCAAAGAACAACTATTTCGAGTTCACAAATCGCGACAATTGTGCCTATGATATTTGAGGAGTAACCTCGATTTACTTGGGATCCCATCATCAGATTCCGATATGGTGACGATGGGACCACCTGTAAGCTAAGCAGATTCCAATGCAAAAATAATTTTTGAAATCGGTTCATAAACGACGAAATTATCGCTGAACACACATAAAAAAGATTCCGATGAATTGAGTACCTCCTCCTTTTATTTTGAAGTTGGTTAATAAAAATACACTTATTATCAGCCTAGTTAATATAGTATCTTTATTTATAGGTTTGATATCACGAGACTGAGATTATAATATTAATGAATATGAAATCAGTTGTCACAAATGACAGTTCAGATCCAGACAGTTGATGGCTGCTCAACGAATTAGAAATGAAATGTTGTTTAGATATCTCTGAAGAGTTGTCTATGAAAAATTATTTTAAGTTAAGTTGAAGTTAAACAATGCGTATTAAATGTAGTTCGGAAAATAAAAAAAATATATTTTAGAATAGAATTATCCTGGAGTGCGGGGTCCGAAACCTCCGCATGGTGCACCCTGGGCAACAGAGGCGGCAGCGCCTCTCTCGTCAAGAGGTGGAATCCCTCCTTTTAGCGTAGGGCACAGGGAAGTGAACGATGGGGGGCGGAGGGTTTCTCTACATATAGTCAGAGGTGGTGGACATTGGTGTAACGCAGATCATCGTTCAGCCAAGTCGTAAGCCTGACTGGTAGCAGTCAGGAACGAATGCTCTTCGAGGGCTATGAGGAAGGAAACCTCTATAAAAACCGAGGGGCGGACGGATCCGGTCTGGTGATTTTCCCGGATTTCCACCATCAGAAAACTAATGACATAAGGGGAATACAGCATACAGAGTAATACAGACTTAAAGCTGATGACTTAAGCTACTTTTTAGACAAGCTTCGCTCCACGGCGTTACTCGCGATTTATAACAGTAACCGCGGGTAACATCGCGTGATTCAGCTTGTTATTAATATGAATGGAATCGACCGAAGCAATGAACGTAACTACCTACATTTTTTTTTTTCATTCATTACTAGCTGACCCGGCAAACTTCGTACTGCCTCAATCGATAAATAGAAGGCTTGAACTTTTGTATAAAATATATTTAAAACAAACAAAAGGTATCCATAATAAAACATATGCAATTATTTTTTATATATTCACCTTTTAAACCTCTGGACTTCTATAAACAATTCAAGACCAAAATTAGCCAAATCGCTGAAGCCGTTCTCGAGTTTTAGCGAGACTAACGAACAGCAATTGATTTTTATATATATAGATTTGTGAACCTGCCGAAGTGACCCTACTCTACCTGATGGTAAGCAGGAGTAAAATCCAAGATTACTGGTCACCATAATCATTGCGATTGCAACAATGCAGTAACCCAAACTAACGAGCAAACGAGCAGATGGATCACTTGATGGTAGGTGATTGCCGCTGCCCATCGACAGCCGAAACACCAGTGGAGTCACAGGTGCGTTGCCGGCCTTTAAGATGAAAAAAAAAGAAAACTTTCGCATTGGGAATATAGTCATGTGTCGCAGGTGACATAACAAACATACAAGAAATGGACACCGAAATAGCCCACCGAGAATCAGAATAACAATCATCTCAAGAAGGATTATAACCCACAACACTTGGAGCAGTAGAAACCGCTTAAACCACTAGGCCAACCGTGTTTTTCTTTTTAAATGTATATAGCCTACCAAAGTGACTCTACCCTGCCTGATGGTAAGCATGAGTCTTTAGGTTTGTCTTTTGTGAGCGTTCACCGTGGCTCTACTGCCTTTTATGTTTAGTTATTAAAATTAAAATTTAATTAAGTAATAGTTATTACTGAACATAATAACACACTTTATATACCATACCCGTAATGTATACAGTTGTTAACTCGAGGACGATGTTGAAAATAATTTAATTCTACCCACATTGCATAAAAATATATTCTTTTAAGTATATTGGCCTTGTTTAGCGACTGTTTGAATGCTCTGTGTTAGCAAACTTTGAATATTATGAGGAGGTTAAGCATAGCATACATGTAAAATTAGATTTGACAAAACTTCAAGATTTTTATTTGAAATTTGCATGACACTGGAAGCAGCTCCTTTCGGCCAATAGCCCATTCGTTCTTTGTGTGCGACATCATATAAAAAAGCTATTCGATTCACGTAAGCATCATCACTTATTCACTCATCTAACAGGTAGATGACTGAACAGTAAGCATCATCACTTGTTCACTCATCTAACAGGTAGATGACTGACTGACTGACAGGTTGACTGCACGGTTGGCCTAGTGGTTTAAGCCACGGCGGCGAAGGCGCGCTCATCTGCGCCTCATGCCGCCCTGAGTGTGGCCGCGGGTGGACGGGATGGGTTTTCCCGTTCATCCGCTGTAGTGGCCAGCCGCGCGGGGGCGGCGTCCGTGGGTGACCGGACATCGCCCAATTGGAGAGGATAAGGAGATGGCGCCCGCAATAGTGCGGGCAGGCGCTGGGAGGGGCCCAGAAGGAGAAAACAGTTCCCTGGAACCCTTCCAAATACAGGCGCAGAGAGGTCACATCACACAAGTAGGTTCGAGTCCAAAACACCGCCCCGCCGAATCGAAAACCCCGGCTTTGTGACGGTCCGAGGGGATTTCCAAACGTAAAAAAAAAAGTGGTTTAAGCCACGCCGCTTCCTACTGCGCCAAGTGTCTTGGGTTCAAATCCCACGTAGGATAACACTTTGTATGATTCACAAATTTTTGTTCTGAGCTGGGTGTTCTTTGTGTCTGTTTCATGTATGTTTGTGAAGTCCCCCGCGACACAGGAATTTTTATTCTTAATGCGGGAGTTGTCTTTTTAAACGGACAACAGACAGACTAACAGACAAATACTTGCAATTTATAGGTATTCTATTAGCCTCTATGGACGTAACTCTATCTTTTTTAGGGTTCCGTAGTTCATAGCACGGAACCATGGCTATGTTTTTATCACAACGACAAATTGCTTAAAAATCCCTAAAAATCTTTTTATTTAGGCCACCTCCCCTACACTTAAAATGGAGTTTTTTTTTCTTCGCGTCTACCTCTTTATGTGGGATTAGTTTGGTATTTTAAAAACATTGAGAGAGATAAGTTACGAGATCCGGCAGGAGGCTTTTTAAAAAGTAAAACGCAGGACTACTGTCCGCTGAGACGTTTAGAATAGAACTGACTATATTTCTTAAAGTATAACAATGGTTAAAATAATCTTATCGCTAATGGGTGTAATGTGATGCTGTCGGTGCGTTGGGTTATGCCAACGTAACTCCTCCCCCCTTGACTGCGAAGCACGCCGAAGATGACTGCTGCGGTTGTGAGGATTCTTGCAACTGGAGCGGTTTGACTTCCGGCGTTGCTGGTCTCTTCCTCAGGTGCTGGCGACATTTATAGCGGATGCCGCCCACAATGATTGATGATAGTAATGCATATAGGCATAATGATAGTAATGCATATAGGCATAATGATAGTAATGCATATAGGCATAATGATAGTAATGCATATAGGCATACCGTTGGCCAACTGGGTTTTATTGTGAGAGTTGCTTCTTGTTTTAGGATGGCAATCCATGAGTTTTCTCGAATTTGATTAATTATATCGTTGTTATAGTCGGCCGTAGCATACGTGCAGTTTTGCGGTTCCTTGTGTTGTAGCAATTGTACTATGCAATCTTGACTGTTCCCCAACTGGTGCCACTCGACGTGTCGACAAATAACATTGTCTTTGGTGATGGTAGCGCATGGCTCGTGCGGATATGCGAACTCGTAGCTGCCCAAGATGAGGTAGGGATTCTTGGGTATGAGGATAGCATTGTTTTTATTCGGGATTGGATAGAGATGGAGTAAGTTGTAAGGGTATTTGGTTACAAGAGGGATTTCTAGCACAAAGTTAATTGATTCGATTGTACTGTAAGCTTTAACTACAATTTACTTCTCTAATAAATGTATGTTTTTAATTGTTGGTGCGAATGGTAATTGCATATTATTTGCTACTATATCCTTTTGCATGCCTTTTAGTTCGAAGATAAGGTGGTTAGCATCTACTATGCTACGATGTAGCCGACCTAAGTGACTAAAGGTTATCGCGTTTTCCAAAGTAACTACTCTATCATATACTTGTTATAGACATATTTCTATTTGGTTATATACTTTCATCGTATTTATTTGATTCTCTATCCTTTGATTCTGTTTCGATAATCTTCTTCGTCTAAATTACCCGTAATAGATTTCATTATTGATACTAAAACCATTAATTAAACCTCTCTTAGTCCTAGGGATAAATGTTCTGCCTACACTAATTTCCTTAGATCCTAAGTAAACTAACTTGCTTTCTATCTTATCTATGAGGTATTCTACCTGATCTCTAATAAATAAATCGTGTTTATAGCTAGACACGTTATTCTGAGTTAGCCTAAAAGTATAATAATTTCTGCTTACTTCTATGTTTATATCTCGTATTTTACTAACATTATAAACTACAACTAAATTAAACGTATCTGTTTTGTTGTGGTTATTTATGGGTTCGATAACGGTGACTGCTCCGACGACCCAGAGGACTGCGATGAAGGCGAGTGTGTTCCTGTAACATTGCCAGGCCGTCTTAACATTCTGAAATGGACTCTAATTGTCTTAGCGTTGACGTGTTTACCTACAATCTCTGCGATCTGCTCAGGGTGTATTCTAACTATGGTATATGGACCTATGTATCTAGGCTCCAGTTTATTACTGCGAGCGCTCTTCGCAACCTGTTTGTAAACCTTGTCTCCAACTTTAAAGTTAGGCGAATCCGCGTTTCTATTATTCTTTTCTATAACTGTTTGCTTGTGTTCGTTTGAGGTGCCGGGCTGTGGTTCAGCCGGTAAGTTATTCTGAGCTTCACTATCTAAGATCATGACTATTACTTCGTCTTCGCGTAATGGTTCTAATTCTACTTCATTATTATAAAATATTTGTACACGTGATAACGCGTCGGCGTTCGTATTTGTCTGTCCTTTCTTATAAACTATATCGTAGTCGTATTCAGCTAACTTTAAACGCCATCTTGTTAATTTAGAGTTGGGATCTTTTAGTGTCATTATCCAAGTGAGTGGACGATGATCGGTATATATACTAAATTTCTTACCATATAAGTAGGGGCGAAAATACTTAATTGCCCATACTATTCCTAATAATTCCTTTTCAATGGTGGAATATTTTTGTTCGGTTACTGAAAGCGTTCGGGAAGCGTACGCCACAGGTTTATCTGAGCCTACCTTGCCTTGTGACAATACAGCACCGAGGGCTACGTCAGATGCGTCTGTTGTAAGGATAAACGGTTTTTCGAAATCGGGGTATTGCAATATGGGTGCGTTAGTGAGTACTTCTTTACATTTTTCGAAGGACTGTACAAACTCCGGGGTTGCTTCTACTTTTGCATTTTTCTTTAAGCACGAAGTGAGGGGCTTAGTGAGTTTCGCAAAGTCTTGTATAAACTTTCTATAATAACCTACAAGGCCTAGGAAAGACTTAATTTGTTTTTGTGTTTTAGGCAGTGGGAATCGTTGAACGGCTACTATTTTATCAGCGTTAGGCATAAGGCCTTTATCTGTGAGCGTATGACCTAAAAACTTAACTTGCTTCTGTAAAAATTCGGATTTATTTAGTTGAATTTTGAGCCTGTGTAATCTAAATCTGTCAAATACTTGTTTACACTTTTCCACATGCTCTTGTAGTGATGTCGAGTAAATTATGGCGTCATCGAGGTATGTCAGTACATTATCTAAGCCTCTTAAAACTACATTCATTAACCTTTGAAAAGTACTTGGGGCGTTCTTGAGACCGAAAGGCATTCGAAGAAATTCATAATGACCTCGATCAGTGCTAAAAGCTGTCTTCTCAATGTCGTCTGGATCCATTTCAACTTGATGGTATCCAGAAGCCAGATCTAGGGTTGTAAAGTATTGAGCACGACCTAATCTATCTAATATGTCGTTAATATTTGGCAATGGGTATTTGTCTTCAATGGTTTTCTCGTTGAGTCGCCTATAATCTATTACTAACCTCCACTTCTGTTGTTCAGATGCATCTATCTTCTTGGGTACAATATGTACAGGGCACGACCATGGTGATCTGCTTTCCCTAATAATGTTTTGACGTAATAATTCGTCAATCTGTTTCTGTATTTCCTGTTTTTGTTTAGGGGCTTGCCTATAATTACGAACGAATATGGGTGTATCGTCGGTGATTCTAAGCTTATGTTTAACTTGATGGGTAAAGGTGAGAGGTATACTTTCGCTATAAAATATATCGCGATAATTGTAACATAATCGTTCTATTTCGCGTCGTTCTTCGGAATTCATATGCTCGGTTCTAAGTCTATTTAGGTTATTTTTTAATATCTGATCTAAATTTATATCTAATATTTGCGTATCTGACGAGTAAACTCGTGAAATTGAATGTTCATTCTCGGAGAATGGCGTTAACTTTATTTTATAATTATTTAATAAACTAATTTTAATCTCCGATTCGTTAATAACGGACGTTGTTATAATACCGGATTTAACTGACACTAATGCAGAAGGAAACACTAGACCGTTGTCGGTTGTGTGTTCTAACAATTCATAATCGCCGTCGCGATAGTTACACATGAGATGAATTAACTGTTCACACCGTGGTTGAATAACCAAATAAGATCTCATATCGCCTCTTATCGGGATCGTTGCGTCATCGGTTCTCAGTACCATATTTTTCATATCAATCTTACAGCCTAATTGAGATAGTAAGTCGACACCTATGAGTCCGATAAAATCTGGGTCAAAGTTAAACAAAAGGAACTTGTGAGTATAATTTCGGTTAAACAAAGGCGGGAGTGGAACATAAACAACGGTGTCGTGTTTGGATACGCTGTGAGCGGTTCTTATGTAGTGTACTTCACGTTCGACTCGGGCGCTGGGATGAATTATTGCGTCCGGCGAGATAAGCGACTGCGAAGCTCCAGTGTCAATTAAAAAACGACCACCTAGTTCTTTAACGTATATGTACGGTAAACGTTTGTTATTCTGCAAGTTTAAAAATACTATATTTCCGTTTTTAAACTGGTAAAAATTTTGATTGTTCTCTAGTTCTTCTAAGTTATTATTTTCTGACTCTAGTTCTAGGCAATCTTCTTGGAAATTGTTTATATCCGACTGAAAGTTAATGGGCGCATAGGGCGCGGGTTTAAAGAGTCTATTGTTATTCGAAGTACCAGGTTGCGGTGCTGGTTTATAATTAAGATTCTGTTGTCTATTAATTATAGGGTTTTGTGCCACTTGTGGATTATATCCTGTAGAACTATTAGGCTGATTATAGGGTTGTTGGAACCTATAATTATTGTTTCCGTAGGGTTGTTGAAACCTATAATTATTGTTGTCTGGTGCTAAACTGGGTCTGCTAATATTTGTTTTTAATCTGAACTCCGATGCTCTTTTATTTTTTAATTTGAGCTCCTCTTGCCTAGCAAGGACTATCGTGTGCTCTAGAGATTCTGGGTTCTGAACGCGAACACACAGAGCTAAAATTGAGTCTAACTGGTCTAGAAAGACGTTCGTAGCCATCTTCTCGTAGTAAGCTTTCTTTGTTTGATCGAGATTTATTAACGTATAAGTTAACTCTCTAATTTTATCTGCGAATGATTCTACGTCTAAACTGGCTTTACGAAGGTGCATGAGCTCCTGAACTACTTGCACTTCATCCCTAAATTCACCAAACCTCCGGGTAAGTATAGCTTTAATGTCTTCCCAGGTATTAAATTCAGTGCATTCTGCGAGTGCCTCAACAGCTTTACCTCTCAACTTATTTCGAATCAGACATGCAAAACTAGGATGTTGCCTATTTTCTATTAAGTCTAACACACTTTCTACGCTCTTTATATAAAATGCTAACGTCTTCTTATTGCCGTCGTATGTGGGCAAGAAAGAGGATAAAGTTTTATAATCTATCTCCCGTGCTCCACATTCTTCTACTTTAGGTTCTTGGGGCATTTTACCCGCCGAAACAATATTAAAAACACACAAAATAAAACACAAAAGTGTTCACTAAAATAAAACACTAGTATACAGTACAATTAAATCAAAACAAAGTACCAAAACACAATTAGGTGATTTTGTACAGGATTCTCGAGAGCAAACAGAGTTTTATGCTTACCCCACGAGCATGCCGATGTTAGGCTGAGTGCTATCTTCACGCCTCGTCTTGTCTTCTCTTCTCTTCGCTACCGGAATCTCGGGAGAACAGGATTGCTGAATCGCGTCGCGGATGTTGCGTTTTTAGAGGATTTTACTCGTTTATACGCGCACCGTTAAATCAGACGCGATCCTACCACGACTGCGCCAGATAAGTTACGAGATCCGGCAGGAGGCTTTTTAAAAAGTAAAACGCAGGACTACTGTCCGCTGAGACGTTTAGAATAGAACTGACTATATTTCTTAAAGTATAACAATGGTTAAAATAATCTTATCGCTAATGGGTGTAATGTGATGCTGTCGGTGCGTTGGGTTATGCCAACGTAACTAGAGGTTGCTGATATATTTTTTCATTTAGGTATCCGTGTGCGAGTTATATCATAAGAGGCCGGCGTACGACACTCGAAACTGCAAGTTGAAATTTGTTCGTAAAATATTGCTGTCTCTGTTTGACAAAATACAACGTAGATACGAGTGCACCGCTATATGTGTGTATGTGGATTGACATTCATTCGTAGTAATTCGGACTCTCTCGTAGAAGGTTCGGCTATCATTATTTGACTGACACGAATCACACACACATTGAAATATTTTTTGATGCGATAGCACTACTAATTGCTTGAAATTTGTGAAAATATGGATGTGTTTCGTACTATCGAAAATCATGAATGAAAACTCAATATTTTTTCGATTTATTTTGTGTAAGTAGTAGCATAATAATATGAGATATGTTATTGATGAAACAATATTAGAAATATTTTTGTTTTTAAGACAGAAAAAAACAAAATGAAAACATGACATTTACAATGTAAAATATGTAAAATTTAATTTGATTATATTTTATTCTAGATTAGTTTATTTCTAAAACTAAAGACGTTATAACCTAAATAAATACAGTCTAAGTCCGAATATCAACATATCATTGTGGAATTAAGTTTATACTGCAAATGATCTTGGTATACCGTTTGTATGGATAATTCAGCCTTCGGGGGCCCCTTAAGTGCATTGTTTTATTAAAACAGGGCGTCCTCCCTCTTCTAAAAGCCAAACGGCTGGCTCAAAAAATCTGATAAAGTTCGTTTTGGAAGTCCATGTGAAGAAATTTAAAGGCAAAATATATCGGCTTAGATACCTTTGTTAATTCAGGAGTTATAGAGCCCAAACTTGTTATTTTTTTTCCTTTTTTATATTAAAGCCAATCAGACTGACTACTCTGCCTCATGGAAAGCATGAGTAGAATCCAGGGTCACCATCATCATTGTGCAGAATGCAGAACGATTCTACCTCCGGTTCACACTCACCAACGAAATACGACAGCTAGAATGCTGTCATTATGAGGATGGTCTTCTGTGTGAGGGAAGTACTGGCCGGGTCGAACCGGCACATTCGTGCTGAAATCAGCCTGGCCCTTTGAAGTGAATGCGCGAACCCTATTCTACGCGTGGCAGACATGCAATTGGCGGATTTTTCAATTTTAATTGAGTAATGGTAGCCGTTTCAAGATTCGATATAGCTGATGATTTTGAATAAGAATTATTTCTAGTATGATTATGCAAAGTCATAAACATCCTACTTATATTATAAACGCGAATGTTTGTATGTACGTACTTGTGTATGTATGTTTGTTTCTCTTTCACGCAAAAACTACTGAACAGATTTGGATGAAACTTTACAGTAATATAGCTTATATATCAGAATAACACATAGGCTACTTTTTACTGCAATAATCGAGATACACGGGCGAAAACTAGGTGATTATAAAAATACATAAATCGTAGATGTCAAAATGTATCACTGTTTATCTCCTGTGAAACAAGTTGCTATGCATAACACACTTGTATAGCAACCATAATGATATATAACTCGTGCGAGCTAAGATGGCACCTGGCTCAAAACGAAACATGACACCGTTCCCCCGCGTGATACCCCTCTGTCATCCTGCGAGTAGCGTTAGCAACACTATTATCGTTGCAAGAATCTTTCAATAATAATTTTAGTTTATTAGGTATTACCTAATGTCATATAAATCACTCCACGAATTTATTTTATAAATATATCATTAGATTTGTCTGGATACCCCAATTGTTTTAAGAAAGGTCACACGAAAAAAACCAGCATGACGACTATGAGACGCAATAGTTTAAAATAAAGAATATCCAAATACATATGATTTTCAGAGACTACGATTAAAAGGCTTATCATGACTTTAAATTGTATTTTAAAACCATATTTCAGTTCGAAATTTCGTTGAAAATGATATTAGGTATTACCTAATATTATTTAAATCACTGCACGAAGAATGCATTCGGGTAAATAATGAATGAGGCCTGCTTCCTATTGGTATGCATATGTATTTTCTTAACTCAGGTAGTAAAGTACCACTTAAGGTAAAGTAGTATGTTATGAGAAACTAATTGAAGCAAAATAAATGTAGAAATTTAAAAAAACTAGAATAAATTATATTTTTCTTGCACTCAGTACTTCAAACGACTGACATTTGAGTCAGGTGCCATCTTAGGTCGCACGAGTTATACGCGGGTAACACCGCGGGGCGCAGCTAGTATTATATAATTAAAAAAAACAGTGACTTCAAAGAAAAACTATTCCGAAAGCTCTGAAATAACAAACGTAAAAAAATTATCGAGAACTTCCTCCTTTTTTGAAGTCGGTTAAAAAACTACAGTTAATCTGATGTGAGAATGTATGTATGTTAAAGTTTGATTGCAATCAATCCATTTGACATGCCTTTATCCTATCTTACATTTAGTCCTCGTCCGAGTGACAGTAGGGTCACGAGGAACCGTAAATAATAATAATAAAATATATTTTAGTCCATGCAAGTTTGTATGTTCCACCATAGCGTCTAAATTACTGACTGAGAACATACGCTACATGCTTTTTATCAAAAAGCATGCGCTTATAAACGTGCTTAAATCTTTTCTCAAACCTTTTCTTGTCAAGGTATGCGCTTATATACTTAATTGTTATATTTGTAGCTAGTGTTGGTAGAAAGCAACATCTATTAGCATCCCTTCGGTAATAAATGCACAAGGCACATACACAATACAACATGTTTATTTATCTTATTTACATCTTTTTTGGGTTATAACATTGACGAAAGTGGGTTTGGAATGCGACTTTATATAAACTAAAATTGTACACGTGTTTATTACTGAGATAGATATCTAGATACAAATAGATTTGGTAAAAGTAAAAACTAAAACTCAACCACGAAAAAAAAGCGGCCAAGTGCGAGGCGGGGTTCCGTAGAAGCAAGTAACATCATATAAAAGTTCTTGTAGTTCGTTGTAACTTTGATCGATGTTTTAATAATAGTGTATTGATTGAATAGAAGGTAAATTGCGGTTTACGATTATGACGTATTAAAAAAAACTACTTCCTTGATCTCGTTCGAACTAAGGAAACCTAAAAACGACGCTGAAAAGTATAAAACACGATTTTCGAGAGATTGGATTGAACAGCGTTAGTTAAGTAGCAAGACAAACGACACATAGATCCGACCCCCTTAAAGGGGGCCGTCTCTGAATAACTCGCAAACGGAAACATAAATCAAAAACCCACACGATGAGGAAGACGAGAGATAAAAAAACATCCCCACTTTACGTGTAGGGGAGATACCCCAAATAAAAATATTTTTCGTAACTTTATTGTAGCACTTCGTCGACGTGATTGAAACACATACTTATTTATTCAAAGTTTCATCTTTCTATCGCTAACCGTTGACGGACGGTAAGTCGGGACGGACGGACGGACGTGACGAAATTATAAGGGTTCCAAGTGAAGAACTACGGAACCCTAAAAAGGAAGACAAAAGTAAATATAAATATTTTCGGACATCTCACACACAACGTCATCTAGTCCCAAACTAGGCAGAGGATGGATCAGGGTGGATCACACGCGCGCCTGGCCACCACAGGAGTCTCCCGGGTGGTCGGGCGCATCGAGGCGCTGGGTCTGCGGGTGGCCCTGGACAAGACGGAGGCCCTACTATTCCAATGGCCCCGTCGTGGTCCGCCCGCCGGCGCCTCGATCGAGGTCAACTCGGTCCTCGTACCGGTCCGGGCCCAGATGAGGTACCTGGGTCTGGTCCTCGACGGTAGGTGGCTCTTCGACGAGCACTTCCGACAGCTTGGCCCTAAGTTGGTGGGCACTGCCTCCGCCCTAGGGCGACTTCTGCCCAATTTGGGCGGGGCCAGTGTCCCCACTAGGCGGCTGTACACGGGGGTCGTCCGGTCGATGGCACTTTACGGTGCACCGGTATGGGCGGCGGCTCTGTCCGCCCAGAACAGGGCGCGCCTCTGGCGCCCCCAGCGGATACTGGCGGTCAGAGCCATACGTGGATACCGCACGGTGTCCACAGAGGCAGCGTGTGCCTTGGCCCGGAACACCCCCGTGGGATTTGGAGGCGGAAGTGCTCGCCGAAGTTTATCGGCGCGTGGCTGACTTCCGGGCGGAGAACGGCTTTCGCCCTCCGCCCGAGGACGTGCGCGAGTGGCGCGAAGCCGCTCGCCGAGCCACCACGCAGAGATGGTCGTTCCGGCTGGAGACCCCACGCGCTGGCTTCGCCGCCGTGGAGGCTCTTCAGCCGGTCATCGCGGAGTGGGCAGGGCGGCAGCACGGGACCCTTTCCTTCCGGCTGACGCAGGTACTTTCCGGGCACGGTTGCTTCGGAAAGTACCTGCACTCAGTCGCTAGGAGGGAACCGAGTCCCGCCTGCCACCACTGCGACTGCAGTGAGGACACGGCCCAGCACACGCTGGCGGTCTGCCCCGCTTGGGCGGCGCAACGCCGGGTCCTCACTGCAGTCATCGGAGGGGATCTCTCGCTGCCGGCCGTCATAAGATCGATGGCCGGCAGCGACAGTTGTTTTACCGCGGTCGCAACCTTCTGCGAGGACGTAATCTTGCAGAAGGAGGTGGCGGAGTAGGCCCGGGAGGATGCTATCCAATCGGACCCGATCCGCCGCCGGCGCCCCTGGCGGCGGAGGCGCGCATACCTGCGTCTCATGCCGCCCTGAGAGTGGCCGCGGATGGGCGGGACGGGTTTCCCGTCCGTCCGCAGTAGAGGCCAACCGCGAGGGGGCGGCGTCCGCGTGTGACCGGACGTTGCCCAATCAGAGAGTACACTTTGAGGTGGTGCCCGCAACAGTACGGGCAGGCGCCGGTTGGAGTCCAGAAGGAAATCCCCTCCCTGGACTCCTTCCAATACACAGGCGCAGAGAGGGTCACACCGTGTGGTCTTAGTCGGTTCGAGTCCGACACACCACCCCGCCGTAACCCCCGACGGGGTGACGGTCCGCGGGGATTTCCACACGTAAAAAATAAATAAAAAAAATAAGGGTGGATCACACAAATATTTGCCGACCTGGGAATCGAACCCGCATACGGTCTGTTGCGTTGTCACGCCACAAACTGAAACTGAACTGTAATGAAATTTGGTAGGTACACATATAGTCTGAGAAGGCACATAGGCTTCTTTTTACTGCGATAACTGACTTACAAGCGGGCGGATCCGCGGGTGAAAGTTACTCTTAATAAATTTACACATACATTTTACATTAGAATTAGAATGCAGATATTCCTGCATATCCTTGCAAATAATCTTGCGTATCCTTAAAGAGATTCTTGTTCCAGTTAAGTTTGTCCACCTGTGTCGTATCGTCACGTGGTCTGATCACAATTGCATGGCAACGCCCGGCTTATTCGTCCATTGTGCTATTGTGAACTCGTCACCGCTACCCAACACCGCACAATGAGTTTTGCTTTAGATCCACCTCGACTCAGCACTAGAGGAGGATGAATGACTGACGATATGTGAGATGGTTCATGACTAAGTTGGTCACGTTTACAACTTTCAAGGTTTTTCTTTTATTTAATGCTGCCAAAATGATTCTGCTCAGCCTGATGGAAAGCTTGAGCAGAATTCAAGAGTGGTGGCCACCGTCCTCATTACCAATGTGGACAAGGCAACTCGGTGACCAACACTATGGCGTAGGCCGCCATACTGATGCTCCTTCACGCCCCGCTTGAAAGACCCGGGATCATAGTAGGAAGGAAACACATAAGTTGGTAGGGAGTTCCAATTTTTGATTGGATGTAAGGTGAAAATAAAACGTCAATGTGACGTTTTATTTTCACCTTACATCCAATGGATTTTATGTGCAAATTTATAGGTGGTAGATTCTTAAGGTTTTTTTTTAAGAAATTCCTAATAGCAGCCCCGAGTTTGGGTGTTTAGCGGTGATTCACGCCCGGAGAACTCCCGGTTTTCATGAACGTCTATGGCAATCGTTATTGGAAAGTCAGTGCCCTCACATTTACTGACAGCTAATTCAACCTGCGAATTTCAGTTCTCCCTCAGAGTTGCGAAGGTCCGTTGCCACTCGCTCCGTGTAAAAACTGATATTTAGGTAAAACCGGTTGAACTAGTAGCCGACCACAAATAATATTGGGTATAAGACTAGGGAGAAGAAGAAGAATGACAGACTGTTTAGTATAGGAAAAAGACGCTATGTTTACTGCCCTCCGATCCCGGAGAATGAATGGGCCTACGGTCTCACAGTCAGCAACGAAATGCAACAGCAAGAATACTGTCATATACTTAAACATAGCTCAAAGCCTTTATCGATAAAATTACTGTACTTGTCCAATACTAATATATGTCCAATAGTAATAAATTTCAATTAAATTTATGACTGTATTTATGTCCATTTGCGATCACTAATTTCGTTGTACCACTAGCCATAATATGCGAAAATGTTACACATACATAATAAGCAGTCAAACACTGGTATATAACTGTGAATATCTAGAAAGTTCTTGATGTAAATGTACACATGTTAAACAGAAAGTGAAAGCGGTAAAAGTTACAAAAACAATATCAGTGTTAACATGTACGATATTGTAGTAAAGTAATAATTATCACACGGCATGTCGATGGATTATGAATAGTGTCACGACCCCTATTGATCCCATGGGTATCGTAAAATGTGACTACGGGAGCAAACGGACTACTGCCTCGATGGCGCAATGGTAGCATATGCGTCTGCTGAGCTTGAGGTCTCGGGTTCGATTTCCGTGTCGGATCAAATGTTTGTGTGATCCACAAATATTTTAAGTTCTTTTCTTTTGCACTTAAGAATATTATTGTCTGGACTTTAAAAGAGACTGTGATCCCTGAGTTTGTTTCGTCCTTTCTTCTCAGGGCTAGTCCAGTTAGGAAAGGCCGAACTCATCTGCTCAAAAAAAAAAGTTTAACTTGCAAAAGTGTTCATGTAACCTAATTGCAGAATAAATCATTTAATTTGATTTGATGTTTGTAGAGTCTGTGTGTTTTCTATATATAAAATGTATGTATTTACAAAAAAATATATGTTTCTATCTTTATATCAGTTGTCTAGTACCCATAATACAAGCTCTGCTTAGTTTGGGACTAGATAGCGTTGTGTGTAGGATGTCCGAAATGTTTAAACTATGCAAACATTGCCGTAGCCGAGGATCGAACTAAGTGGGGTGCGATTGGAGAGGTCTATGTCCAGCAGTGGACTGCGATAGGCTGATGTTGATGATGAAACAATATCGTTGCATAAAAAAGGGAAATTTGAAACAAAACCTTAACTGCTCGTCTGGCCAGGCAGCGTGCTATAGATGGCTTCCTTTCGATCAAGAGACTAGGGTATATATTTCAGACATCTGTCAGACTCGAGTGCAATGACACTCTTTGAATGTTTGCTTCAGACTTAAGCTGTAGACTCCTCCTTTTCAGGAGAGTCATATACCATTAGTAAGCTGAAGTGGCAGTGGGATGGCCATATTAGCCGCAAAACTGTTAACCGTTGGGGTAGAAGAGTTCTGGAGTGTAGACCGCGTCTCGGCCACCGTAGTGTAGGACGCCCACAGGCCAGGTGGAGTGACGAATTGCGCAAGATGGCTGGCAGGAGCTGGATGCGAGAAGCCCAAAATCGATCAAAGTGGTGTGCAGTGGGAGAGGCCTATGTCCAGCAGTGGACTGAGATAGGCTGATGATGATGATGATATACCATTAGGTGAGTTGTTCCCCTTTGCAAAACATCATTCTGACAATTGTTCTTACCATGGTACTTTCATCATCATCATCATCATCAACAGCCTTCAACAGTCCACTGCTGGACATAGGCCTCTCCTTAGAAAGGAGGTTTTGGCCAACTATACCACGCTGACCAGACGGGTTGGTAAAGGGTTTGTTTCAAGTTTTCCTTCTCTTGGCGGTGATGTTAGCTGCTTATTTTCTTCCTTTAGTCGCCTCTTACGACACCCATGGAATGAATAGGGGTGGTGACACTTTGTATTCTTAATCCGTCACCACACGGATACTTTCAACATCCCATAATGTCTCTCTGCTGGTATCGGGTATCTTCTCAAGAGAGAGTTAAGGCCTTACATTCCCACGCTGGCCGAGTGCGGGTTGGGGACTGGCAAGACACGTTGTGGCTACGTAATCTTGCCGTTGAATGCTTTAAAGTCCGAAGGCATCCAACTAAGCTTCACGTGACCTCCGAACCACGGAAACGCCCATAACACATGATGCCACAAACGGTCACCCATCTAGGTACTGACCGCGCCGTCGTTGCTTACCCTTGGTGTTTGTTCCCAAGGTCACTCGACTGTGAACGCTTCATACGTAATTATCTCACGAGCAATCCGTTCCATGGCTTTATTGTGTGTGATTTTCCTTATAATGTTACGTATTATATAATCAACGCAACGCCATTATATCAGAAATAATTCACGGACAAGTAATCGATGCGAAGAAAGTGAAAGTACGAAATTATATTGCAATAACTGACGTACTGGGCAATGGCGCATCTGAAGTTTTAGGTCACGAGTTCGTTGTTTGCTTATGCGGCTGCTGATCAACAGGTCTCTCGTTCGATTCCCAGGTCGGACCAAATGTTTGCGTGATCCGCAAATATTTGATTCGGAATTCGGGTGTTTTCTTTCTAACTACATTTTTTTTCTGTGTTCGAGTTAATTTATAATCTCGCCCGTGTTTACGTTCGGTTATCGTGGTTAAAAGTAACCTATATCTATCCTTCGTAACATATGCGCCCGTTGTGTGTGAGGTCTCGGGTTCGATTACCGGGTCGTACCAAATGTTTGTGATCCGCAAATATTTGATTCGGAGTTTGGGTGTTTTCTATGTATAATATGTGTGTTTATGTTTTACAAAAAAAAGTATGTTTATGTATTTATATCAGTTGTGGGTACTACACCCATAATACAAGTTCTGCTTACTTTGGGACTAGATGGCGTTGTGTGTAAGATGTCCGAAATATTTATTTATTATTTTTTATTACCAACTAGCTTTCGCCCCCAGCTCCGGTTATCAAGATGAAATGTAGCCTATGTCCTTTCTTAGGGTTTAAACTATCTGGTTACAAAATTTCAATTAAATCGGTGCTGTTGTTTTTGAGTTTATAGCGAATAGACAGACAGACGGACTTTATTTTTATAATATGTAGTGATCTGACGATTGGAATAGCTATGTCATGTCACACCAGATACTTCGATATCTTTTAAATGTTTATATAATTGATTTTCCATTTACTGCAATTGTACTTTAACTATTATTCATGTGTCCTTGAAAGGCTCCACAAATGTCGATCGGTGTTTATACATCGATTGGCTGAACGCTGGGTATAGATGAGAAAATTACTGTGAAGAATTTTAAAAAAGGATGACGAATGTCATGGCTATATGCCCTTGACATTAGCCGTCAATGAGTATTTAATAGTTCCACGTTTGAATGTTTGAACGTGCTACTCTCAGGAACTACTTTCTCCGTTGGCTTAGCGACCCAAAGTGAGTCTTGGCCTCCGACACGAGAGAACGCCACTCCATTCGATCTTGGGCTGCCAGCCGCCAGTTGTCGGCTTGAAGCTCCCCAAGGCCCGCCTCCACTGTATCGCTCCAGCGATATCTGGGTCGTCCAACCGGACGTCTCCTCTATCTTCTCCCATTGGCGTTGTGTGTAAGATGTCCGAAATATTTATTATTATTATAATTATTTATTCTTTCAAACGTGGCCAAGCCACCAGAGCCATGTGCTTTGATTTTTCCGATGATATTTGGCTCCGCCATGACATCCACAACTTCACAGGGCCCAAGGTCGTTCACTAGACCTTCCTTTCTACAACTCTCAGGAACTAATGGTTCGAATTGAAACGTTATTTTAGTTTATGATAGTTAATTTATCCGAGAGAATAGATTAGAAAATATCACACTTTGACTATTAGGAGCCGAGCATCAACGAACCATGTTGCAGGAATTGGAAATATATTATTTTTGTCTTTAGCGACGAAGACGAAGTAACACAGGTCAACAGCCCCCCTAGCCAAGTTACAAAAATTTTAGTTTTCTATTCTATTTTCTATGGCATTTCTCTATTCTCTTGTTTTTTTTTGCAACAAAAAATTTCGAAATTCATTTTTTGATGTTAGTATCGTTTTATTATAGTTTTTAACCGACTTCAAAAAAAAGGAGGATAATTTCGTCGTTTATGAACCGATTTCAAAAAATATTTTTGCATTGGAATGGGCGTAGCTTGCAGGTGGTCCCATCGTCACCATATCGGGATCTGATGATGGGATCCCAAGGAAATCGAGAGAACTCCTTGAATATCAAAGGCACAATGTCGCGATTTGGGTACTCGGAATAGTTTTTCATTGAAGTCGGTTCCTTTTTGTTAAAATTATAGTATACTGTGATATACATTTAATAGAAAACTGTTCATTTGATATTACAAACAGGCACTCCAATTTTTATTTTTGTGTATAGAAAATTATCTAATCCGAGCATCATGTAAACGAGTTTCGTTTCATCCCAAAAAATATTGTTTCCGTAGAAGACTGAAACGATTTAATTTACAAAATATACCTAACTACATATATTCGCTACTTATTCGCAGTTACAAAATATCCGCTTTAGAAAAAAAAATACTGACAATCATGACTCAAGTCTCCTTCATGCTGTAATGAACCCTCACGCAAAACATTTAGCTGCGATTAAAGTCTCCGCTTCCCTGTGCGTAAACCGTACAATCGTCACAGCTGATTGACCAGATTGCCATATCAAAAAAATATTTGCGTGATAAAATAACGAACAGGTGTTACACTAATTACAATTTTACATTGTGAAGTTATTGCATGAAGAAAAAAGTTTAGACTGGTCGAAATACGCACTGGAAACAAACGGTTTGGCTCTAACATAGTTGAAAGTTTCTTTGAATGTAAAACACGATCTTTTGGAAGTTTAATATATTTCTATTAAAGAGCTATAGATTCAATTTCATTTATTATATTTTTATTTATTATCTATAATAATTTTTTTTTTGACATTCACTGTATGTAATTTGAAATGAGGTAAAGCATGAGACGGGACCTGGCTTGATAGCAAATCCCGCCTGATATGTAACCGTTACTTAAGTCTTCGTCCTCAGGGTTTGTGTACAGAAAGATAAATATGTATGTATCAAATAAGTTATCAAACACAAGCCGAGGCTACGTTCTATAATAAAATCCTATACATTTTCACAATTTCACATAACTATGAATAATTAATTATTTTTAAATTATTTTATGATTTTTTTTACCACGTAACTAATTTCCGAACAAAACTTTTCGTGTTCTGATTTCAAAACGTTAAAACTAATGTCACATTCATAAATAATTCGCCCTCAATAATTGTCATTGTAATTACGTAGGCTCATTATCCTTCGCTGTATGCTGTAGAAAGTAACAGTTTGTCTAAAAAAGGGCCACGTCTAGTACCCACTAAATAATTCACGGCTTGACTATTGAAAGGTCGACGCATGCGCGGTGACTACTAACTACTAGTTGGGGCTAGCTCAAGGCGGGTCAAATTTAAAATTGGAACATAATTTAAAGAGACTGACATATTATATATCATAGCTTTCAATAAAAGGTAGAATTTTAGGCGGCAAAGTGTGTGTAGGGAATCATTTCTAACGGTCTACTTAGATGCTGCACAAAAAAGTTGTTTCATTACTATATATAATTTGGAAAACAACAGATAGATTTTCACTACATATTATAAAATAAAGACCTGCACCGCGTCTGTCTGTCTATCTATTCGCGATAATCGATTTAAATGCGAATTGGTACCCAAATAGTCAAAGGCCTGAGAAAGGGCATAGGCTACGTTTTACCACGATTACTGACATAGAGCGGTCGGAGTCACGGGCGAAAGCTAGTCTCATAAAAAATTTACTGCTCTCTTCTTTTGTTTTCTTTGAAACTGATTACATTATCAAATACTACATTACATTACACTATCAAATAATTATTATGAAAATTATTATTATTATTTAATGTTACTCTTTAAAATCTGCTTTTCCTCATATGTTCGTCCTCTATAATTTTAACAAAAAAAAACAACTTCAAAGAAAAACTATTCCGAATACCCAAATCGCGACAGGTGTGCCTATGATATTTAAAGAGTTCTCTTAATTTCTCCACTATCCTACCCTCAGATTCTTTCCTTATCAACAGTCGAATCGAGAACCTCCTCCTTTTTTAAAGTCGGTTAAAAGAGACAGATTTCAGTAACACACACACAATACCTAAGATACCTAGACGCTGCTACACCCACACTAAGTACTGGTACACATAATCTTAATGTGTAATCTCTATGTGGCAGCGATTACCATCAACCGGTAGTTCTTGGTAACCGACGTAACCATATTATGTCTTGAGCACGATAATGGGTCTGGATGTCTATGTGTATATATATGTTCTTCAAGAATCAAAATAATAATAATAAAAAAAAGTTGTACAACCTCGCTTTTAAACTGAAAAGTAGAAAATAATATTAATGTAAAAAGCGTGGGGTGACGTTATTGATATATTTTCAGAAAGCACCCAACGCTTTGTTACATTAAAATTATTTTCTACTTTTTAGTTTAAAAGCGTGTTTGTTTAGTTTTTTAAAACTATTATTTTTTTCTAAACTAAAAAAGACTATTTTGTTTAAATATTTTTTTTTCAAATAAGTGTATTGTCGTCGGTCCTCGATAAATCTACAAAGTTTGAACGAAATCTGGCCGTTTAAAGTGGGTCAAATTCGCGCCCAAAGGAGTCGGTTACAAACAAACATACAGGTGAAGCTAATAAAAAGCGTGTAAAAAAGAAGCGCTCAATGCCGTGTGTCCTTAGGTGATTGGAAACAATCACCGAGGTAAACAACGAAGGCGCGGTCAATACGTAGATGGGTGACCGTTTTTCGGATGATATGTTATAAGCGTTTTCGTGATTCGAGGTCACGTTAAGCAATCGGTCCCAATTGTTATCATAGGATAACAATCGTGAAGCTTAGTTGGAGGCCCTTCGGGCGACTTAAAAAAATTTAACGGCAAGATTACGTAGCCCTATCGTGTCGTGTATTTTAGTTTTCAAACATTACATTATCTAATTTATGTTTCAAAATATTATAAAGATGTTCCTAATTTTTATTATTCTGAAGATTATCTGGGATCGGCTAATCGACGAAGCGACTGGCATCGGACCTCCGCAACCCTGACGGTGAACTTAATTCTTAGGTTGAAATAATTGTCAGTTAATTTGAGGACACCGAATTCTCAATAACGATTGCCATAGATGTTCAGGACAACCGGGACCGACGGCTTTACGTGCTCTCCGAGGCACGGGTGTGAATCACTGTCAAACTTTCAAAACTCTGGGCTGCTATTGGAAATTTCCTAAGAAAAACCCAAGAACACATTTGTTTTGCCCGACCCGAGATTTGAACCCGAAACCTCTTGATTAGTAGATCCACTAAACCAACGAGGCAGTTTAACATAAAACGTTATTAGAACTTTAGATAATGTTTTAAAAAATGAGGCTGAACTGAACTTCAGTCACTGCTTTTTACAAAATACCTGTTTTTCTTTCGTCTTTTTACTAACTATTATTCTGTGGTACCTTATTACTCATGACAACCTGACACGTGTCACATAAGACTGTCGGATCCCCGTTACGTAGAACCAGCGGTAACCTGACTCTTGATAATCCATATACATAATAATACCAGCTTTCGACCGCAGA
Source organism: Phragmatobia fuliginosa (assembly GCA_932526445.1). NCBI lineage: Eukaryota > Metazoa > Arthropoda > Insecta > Lepidoptera > Erebidae > Phragmatobia > Phragmatobia fuliginosa. The sequence goes on along the minus strand of OW052067.1, from coordinate 21,737,138 downwards.
ACCGTCCGCTTGTATGACGGTTTTCACGGTAAAAAGGAGCCCATGTCTTTCCACAAGTTTATCTAGTCTAGTTTTTCGGTCGACTCTGTCAGTCTGTCTGCTACGCTTTCACGACTAAACCACTGAACCAATTCGGATTATTCCCGGTACAGAGATATTTCGATCCACTATCGTCCGGCTCAATGAATTGGACGCCAATTCTAATTGATATATAAATTGCGACATCGCCTATTACGGCACTCAATTGACAGTGTTAAGAAATAAACCGATGTATCTATCTATCTCTCTCTATATATAAGTGCTGTATTATACTTACGTAAGAAAACCAGGGCCGGTTCAACTAGAGTGATATTACTTACGGCATTTGTTTTCCTTGCCTGAGTATGTATAACCTATATAAGTCTGATTGTATTGGTTAGGCTGTTACTGAGCACCCACTCCCAGCCGCTATCCCAATATTGTCCGATACAGGGACTTTTGGCTGCTGAGTTTCCCCCCTGGCCCGGTTCGCCCCTCCTTAGTTAGCCTGAATCTCTTAGACTCCTCCAGGGGATCCATATTAATACCGGGCTTAGTGTAGACTTCCAGTCAACATGGGCCACTTAGCACCAGAACTACTGACCTCAAACCATCCTCCGGTCCCGACCAGATTACAGGAGACGCCATCCTCCCAGTCATACATATGTATGCCACTGCAACCTATGAGCCACAATATTATTGAGGAGACGCTGAGGATCCGAGTGTTGATGTATAAGAAATACGGAGTCCCGCTACTCAATTCATCTCGCGGGTTTCGTAAGAGAGTAATAGGGGAACAAACTAAGCTGGACATCAGCATGCCAAAGAAAACGAAAATCTCACACCGACCCATCTGGCCAGCGTGATATCAAATCAACCTATCGCTGTCCACTCCTGAACGAAGGTCTTCCCCAAGGAGTGATAACGCATCCATCCACTGCCAGGAGTTATCTTCAAATCTTGACTATTTAAAGTCAGAGGGAAGAACGGTCATAGGGTTTTCCTTCCGAGGGTGCATTTGGTTCCCCGACTTCTAATGCCCGAGAAGGCGTGCGGTTTTGGTAGGTTCGAGTCCGACATAGCCACGGAAAAAACAAAAAAGAGGGAGGAAGGGTTTGATCTCCTGTGAAAAGCAGCGAGAGAACCGCAAATGTCAATTGAATTATTATCGACCAAACCAAAGAAATACAATCGCTCTTCAATATTTATTATTAAACATGCTTCTCATTGTGAATAAAATATTCTTTCACATTACGAGTATTAAAACACTTTTGAAATTGATTGTACAACATTAAACTTAATAACGATTATTTTACGATTAGCCATTTTGTACTTAGTTGTGTAACTGTGTCCAAGTTATTTACATACTTCGCAGTTGCAATAACTCCAATATTTTAGAGGAATGGGTTTAGTATCACATTTAATTAGAACGGTCAAGTCGTTCATCTAGTGTCGGATTAATATTACAGAGTGTCAACAACCCTATCTATCCCGTGGGTGTCATGAGAACCGATTAAGGGAACAATATAAGTACGGAAGACAACAGAACTGCAAAGAGAAGTAACATTTGATGCATACCCTTTACCAAACCATCATTTCATTATGGTAAAGTAGGACTAAAACATCTTTTCTAAGAAGAGGCCATGTCCAGGTGTGAACTATTAAAGGCTGTAGATGTGAATTTCTTCTCTTTTACACGCGTTTAGCTTCACCTGTATGTTTGTAACCGACTCCTTTGGGTACTATTTTGACCCACTTTTTACGGTCAGATTTCGTTCAAACTTTGTAGATTTATTGAGGACCGATGACAATACATTAATTTGAAAAAAAATACTTGAAAAAAATATACTCTTTTTAAAAAAATCGTTTTATAAAACTAAACAAACACGCTTTTAAACTAAAAAGTAGAAAATAGTTTTAATGTACTTAACAAAACGTGGGGTGCTTTCTGAAAACATTTCAATAACGTCGCCCCACGCTTTTTACATTAAAATTAATTTCTACTTTTTGTTTAAAAGCGTGTTTGTTTAGTTTTTCAAAACTATTTTTTTAATCAATTATTAATCTCTCTTTAATTTTTCATAATTATTCTCTTTAACAAAAACATCTACACATTTCCGCACTACCCAAAAGTAAGTTTACAATAAAAAGCCTGAAGCATTAAGTCACCCATTGCAAAACTTTCATAAAATGCCACATTAAATATATCATGGCGGTCGGGTCGCGGGAGAATCTTAAACAATCACTTCAACTTTTATGACAACATTAATCCATCTCACTTTACAACCATTATTTTTAACCGACTTCAAAAAAAGAGGAGGTTCTCAATTCGTCGGAATCTTTTTTTTTATTTAACATATGAGCCTTCCAAAACGCTCATAGCTTCAGGTGATTGGAAAGAATCCCAGAGGGTAAGCAACGATTGCGCAGTCAGTACCTAGATGGGTGACCGTTTGTGGCATGATATGTTATGAGCGTTTCCGTGATTCCGAAGTCACGTAAAGAAGTCTGTCCCGGTTGTTATCACAAGATAGCAGTCGTGAAGCTTAGTAGGAACCCTTGAGGCAGCAGAAAAGCATTCAACGGCAAGATTAAGTAGCCACAACTTGTCTTGCCAGTCTCCAACCCGCACTCGGCCAGCGTGGGGACGTATGGCCTTAACCCTCTCCTAAAAGGAGACCCGAACCCTGCAGTGGGACATTAGGGGTTGTTGATGAAAGCGACTCTACTCTGACTGATGAAATTTGCTACACGTAGAATCTAAGACTAGTAATGATCACCTAACTTAGTGAGAATGCAGAAAATGCTATGCACCATATCATCAATTACTGTCTGATCTCGCCAGGTTCAAGGTTCTCATTGAATTGATGTTTTACGTTGTTTATGGCTCTTATAAGTAGTGCCTTTTTTCTTTAATTAATTTTAATTTAGATGATACTAATTATCCTTTGTTAGCTGTGATTACCTATAACTGAATGAGTACAGGGCCTGTATTTTGTTTTTTTTTTTATATTCATATTTGTTGGTGATACGAAATAAATAATTATCAAAAAATAAAAACAACTTTACAATCTATTTCTGGACATAGAAAGCCATAGTTTTTTTGGTCTACTACACCACGCGGGCCAGACGGGTTCATATACAAATTGATTCCTTCTTTTTGCAGTGCTGTGATCATACACAGTTTGTCTTTATTCCCTTTATAGCCTCTTATTACACTCATAAGGGTAAATAAGGGACGTGAAATACTATATTCCTAAGCCGTCACCACACGATCAATAAGTTGAACATGTATATTCATTGATTTATATAAAATTCAGGACATATTAGTTCGCGTCGTTATAAAACAGGGTTATTACAGTGGCATTCAACCGTTGTTACTTAATGATGTTTTAACTAGATCACGGACGGTATTAGTTCAACGAAGGCCGAATATAATAGGTAGTTATTGTAATGTTTTATTGGAGTATATACAATGACAATAAAATATTCTCACTGACTTATATAATTTTAATAAAAAAGAACCTACTTTAAATAAAAATTATTGCGAGTACCTAAATCGCATATGATATTTGAGGAGTTCCCTCGATATCTCTGCCAGCGTGTGTCAACGGTTCGGCCATCGCAGTGTGGGACAGTACTACCATCATACAGAAGACAAACCTAAGAACGATAGCATTGCTGATGTCGCTGATAGGTGAGAGCGAGACCGGCAGCCTAATGATGTAGATGCATCTCACTAAGCCGCCATAGTGTGGGTCACCATGCTACATTATCTACATTCACATTGAGGACGGTGACCTCTACTCCTGGATTCTACTCATGCTTACCATCAGGCAGAGTAGATTCAGTTTGGTTGACCTAAATATTAAGTTTCGCATAATTTCGCACAACTTACACACAACAACGTCGTCTAGTCCCAAACTAAGCAAAACTTGTATTATGTACTAAACAACTGATGTAAATACATAAACATATTGTTTTTCTATGGAATCGAACCCGAGACCTCTTGACCAGCAGTCGCATACGCTAACCACTAGACCAACAAGGCAGTCAAAAGTGAGGGTCCGAGGAGATTTCCACAAATATAAAAATCTCATAAAAAGTTTCTTGTCCTCCAATCACAGCAGAAATCTTCGCTTAACTAATAATTCGCTTCTCCTATGTCCCTCCCACAGCTCAGCCTTTGTGAACGCTTCATTCTTTGTGCAAGCGGAGCGGCTCTGGAATGCCTTGCCACTCGAAATCAGGATGTCCACTAATCGTCGCACGTTTAAAAAAAACGTACATGATTATCTTCTCGATATGGCAGAGTCACGCAATTAATGAAATTGTATGCCTTCTTAAAGTCCCTTTTCACAGTGCACAATATGTGTATGTATTTATGTATGTTTATGTTTATATTTTTGTATATATATCTATTCCTATATATGTATATGTTAACTTATGTTATATTAGTTTATTTTTATATCAATTGCATATTGCTCTGTACAGCTCTAGCCTCGATGCACCTACCATACTATATCTCTACACCCCCCAAAGGTTGGCTGGTAGAGAATGCCTTGGGCATTAAGTCCGCCGATGTACAAAAGTGCATGAAGTTGTAAATAAATAAATAAAAAAAAATGTTTGAAGCAAATTACGGCACAGACAATGAAACGAAACAGAAATGGGTGGAGGTAAATTTATTAGAATCGGGGACTTGCAGGATGCGAGGTCTTTCAAGCGAGATTAGTCATTTAAGTGTCCCGTACGGGCCTTGTGTGCAAATAGGGTACCGTGAGAAACGGTTGTTATTTTTAACTGGACCGCGAGAGAGATAGGCCAGGATTTGGATTGTGAGTCATAGTCCCAAACTAAGCGGAGCTTGTATTATGGGTACTAGACAACTGATATAAATATATACTTTTTTGTCAATACATACATACATATTATACAAAGAAAAATACCCAAACTTCGAAACAAATATTTGTGCATCACACAAACATTTGGTTCGACCAGGGAATCGAACCCGAGACCTCTGAATCAGTAGCCGCATTCGCTGACCACTAGACTAACAAGGCTGTCAAAGTATTAAAAAAATGGTTTTATAAGGACTACCTTAATACCTCATTTTCAAGGAGAGGCCTATGTCCAGCAGTGGACTGTTAAAGGCTGTATTGTTATAGTTGTTGTAAGGACTACCTGCCGCCTAATCCAGTTACAAACGTTTCTCGTTTTCAGTTCTAGTCTCTATTCTCTTGTTTCATTGGCTAATGTGACTCACTCACGTGATCTAAAGAAAATATTAGCCAACAGAGAATAGAATACAATGGAAAACGAAAAACGTTTGCAACTTGACTATTGGGACAGACCTGATTTAATAGAACGAACCATAAACGAATAGATAATAAATTTAGTTTAAGGTCTGACAGAAAACCAACCTTTACTGACAGCATTCGTGCTTATTTCGTTGGTGAGTGTGAGACCGGAGGCCCAAAAGTAAAAGTATTCCCAAGTTTATTTGGGGTCGGCTACTAGTTCAACCGGTTTTACCTGAATTTCAGTTTTTCCACGGAGCGACTGGCATCGGACCTCCGCAACCCTAAGGGAGAACTGAAACTCGAAGATTGAACTAGTTGTCAGTATATTGAGGGCACTGACTTCTCAAAAACGATTGCCATAGGTGTTCATGACAACCGGGACCGACGGCTTTACGTGCTCTCCGAGGCACGGGCGTGAATCACCGCCAAACTTCCAAACTCCGGGCAGCTATTAGGAATTTTTTAAGAAAATCCCAAAAACACTTTTGGCCCGACCCGGGATTTGAACCCGAGACCTCTTGATTAGCAGTCGCATACGCAACTACTAGACCAACGAGGAAGTTAAACGAGAAATATTCAGTATTGTGCCGTTATTGTACAAAATGAATCAAACACGTTCTGAATGTCTAAAAGTCATTATGTTTCAATTAATTACCTACATAAACTATAAAAAAGTATAAAGCCCAGCTGTGGGACATGGGTTATTAATGATTGATGGTGACTTCTGTACATAACACAAAATACATAAAAATATATGTTTGTTTTCCCTTATAAGGAAATTTATCCTGTCTTCATATAAAGCCAAGTATTACATTATTATCTTTCGCTAGCAATTTATATAATCATTACAGTTATGAGTTATTATAAATTACTTTAAGTTTAATATAATTATTAGTGATAAATAATTACATAATGAGTAAAAAATAAAAATATAAGCCTTGCAAAATGTTAATTGATAGTGGAGACCCATCTCGGCGCGACGTGGGTGCAATTTAGACGATATACAATAGAAAAAATAATTTTAATATCTAACTTCCTATCAGGAAAACTTTAATGAAATGAGCCCCTATAGTTGCAAACATTTTTCGTTATCTATTCTAAATTCCATTCTATTTTTCTATTCTCTTGTTTCATTGGCTAATGTCAGTCAGTCACGTGATCAAAAGAAAATATTAGCCTATCAAACAAGAGAATACAGTAATAGAATAGAAAACGATAAATTTTTGTAATTTGGCTAGTAATAGTTGAGTGTGTTAAGAACACATTAGTAGTAAGTGTAACTACAATTACCAGAACTCTTAGTGATACCTTTTGAATGTGTTATACTTTCAAATTAAAAGGCAAATATTAGATCACTGTGAGCACCGTCTATTTTTTGCTAGAAATTCAAGTTTTTCTCCATAATTAATCAACTTCAATAAAACACTCTGACTCTGCTATTTGTAAACTGATTTCTATAGATTTTTTGAAGTTTTTTTAAATTAAAATAAAATGTTTAGCCTTTGTGTTTTTAAGAGTTGACAATTATTTGTCAAAGAATAAAACTAGTGATAAGAGTAAATCATTTTAAGTAAATAATTAACTGTAGAGTTCGTTCTTCGCCTGAGACCATTTACTGGAAATTCTTAAATTTAAAACTACAAAGAAAACTTTAAAAGTAATCTTTTACTGGTAGTCTTCTATTAACTATACACACCATTTTATTGTAAAACATGGGCATGTCAAATGTAATTTGTTTAGAGAAGATTGCTACTAATTGCCCAATTGAGTTTAAACATGGCAATACAGAGAAAATTGCGCTTGTTTCAATGCAAATAAACGTTCAAAGTTTTATTTATACCAATATTATATGGCAATTTATTCATTTTATTGAAAGCCATTCATTATCTCAGAAACTACAAGTTCGAATAAAATTGTTTTTTTTTGTGTTGATTAGCTCATTTAACGAATAAAATTATAAATATAATGATAAATGATATTTATTTCTGTAAGTAAATCTTTTCAGACATTTTACAAGTCGGAATTAGGGTGTAATTATGATTATGTCGCAAATACGGAAAATTAATTGCTTTTAAGACACGCCCACAAAGTTTAGCAGATCAATTAATGATTTCAATGGTCTTTTTGTTTGTTTCCCGAGTTTAAACTGTGGAGCCCGCGGTTTCTGTCTTTCATATATATAATTATTGGATTTAAGTACCTCAACCCTTGGGTACTCATTCGGTGGGTGTAGTAGTGTACTGCAAGAAAAAGGACAGAACCCCAATACCGTCTGTTCAGAGTTGTATAGTATTGGACGAAAACCTCCTTTCTATGGAGAAACATAATCTCATATTGACCTACTTATGTAACAAGGAATAAATCGCCACACATGGCCAATCGAGATACTTATCCTTGTCTCTTAATAGATAGGATATCGCGAATTTGGCATGTGTGTGGATTGGTTCCTTGTTGCATATGAAGGTTAAATTGTGAAATAATCATAATAATTCAATCATCCAAATAGTTACTTCTCAATTCGTCAGTTTGAGGAGACGCCTTGAAACTTTACATAATAACCCGGATTCGTATACAAAATTATTCAATAAACTTCATTAAATTAAAAACATTGAAAATTTTCATTCGATTTTAATTTCAAAGGTTTTATGATTTTTAAGCATTTCTTTATTTTTTATTCTCAATGATTTTTTTACATCTGGCCTCAAAAAGAAAAGTTGATTTCACATAAAACGTGTTATCCATTTTAGTAATACACAGGCATTTCCACTGGATTGACAAACAGTGCCGTGGTCTAATACAATACCCTCTCAAAACGGTCTAGGTCGGTTTTGAATTTGATAAACATAATCAACTCCACGAATGGCACAGTAGACAAGTGTACCAACACTGCGCTAAATATTACGGGTTCGTAACCCAGGTGTCACTCGAGTTAATGTTCGATAAGTATATAAATATTTCATAAGATGGTTTGTTTCAATTTCTTACAGCAGTGTTACACAAGATAAAATCTCTTTCAATATAAATCTATTAAAAAATAAGCCGAATGCCAAAAACAGATAACTGCAATCGTCAAACAAACTTGACAATCATTGACAGTTATTTCACAATTTCCGATAGTTTTTTCCGCGGAACTTAATGAAAGATGGTTTTAGTACTCACTGTGTCTCAATGAGTTCGCAGTTGAGCAGCAGCTTGTTTGGTCCCAGCTCCACTACAGCCACCGTCAGGTCGTGATAGTACACCATGCGTAGCGTGTCGTTGGCGATGCGCCGTCCCGTGTAAGGCTTAGCTCCCGCTGCGGGCTCCCTCCGCTCCGCATCATCAGACCTCGCCCCCACACTGCCTACCAACCCTGCCAAGGACCATCCCGCAGGAAAACTGAACGCAAAGGGCTTAGCAGACGCCGAAGGCGGCGAAGACACAGCGATGCAGAATATAACCACTACAGAGAGCAGGGATTTGAGGAGTCCGTCGGCCATCGGCGCGCCGCGAGTGATGGCTTCCCGCGCAGACCGCACCGCGCTCAGCAATCTCCGGAATGACATATCGATAATGTATTTCACTTTTCTAATGGCTAAGGTATCGCGCGCTCGTCCATGTCGCGCGTGTGGCCCGCGCGTCTCTCTGTCGTGCACTGCGACCGCAGACTGCGCCTCAGCCCGCGGCCCACCACTTTCTTCGGTCGTGACGTCAGATTGACGGTCAGTGTCTGCCCACGGAGGAGTTTCACTTGCATTGTTTGAACTTCCGCGAGTGCTGATAACGATATAGGTCTAGGGCTCGCCGCCGTCGGTAGACAAACTGGGCGATGGCTGGTGTAGGGGTGCTCCAACAGGGTGCGACTTGTACTCTTAACGACTGATGATAATGGATTCTAGATAAATTTGAGCATGTTGAACACGATTCGGTGGCAAAATACGTGCTAATAAAATATAACTGTTTTCCGCTTACAAGCTCCTTTGTCAGTTCCTAAATGATTAATTGAAAAAAAGTTTACGTTCAAAAGAAAGTGTTTCCTCCTGCACATCATTTTTATTCCTGTTGTTACAATCTACTGATTTTTTTTACTTACAATCTACCTATAAAAGTTGCAAAGAAAGAAAAACACATGACAATAAACATTAAAAGTAATGTACTTATTGTGAAACTTAATAAAATAAAGCTCTTATACATTACAACATCTATTAGTTTTATTTTTTAGCCTTAAATAGTTAAAAAAAAATTAATTCATGAAGATCCTCCATCATAAGAACAGTGCATGACGTGTATCCTGGAGTCCCCGACCTAGAAAGGGATTGACGTTGAAAAATAAAAAGTTTTAGTCAGAAAGTAGTAAAAAACATAAGAAGTGAAGAACGGAAGTTACATAATAAATTATAAATTTTAACTGACTGAAATATTACAGGAAAATTTCAGTATATAATTTACCAGTAAGTGTGCAGGAAGTGATGTTCTTCAAAAAGTTAAATGATGTTGAAGAAATGGTTTATAGAAAGGAAGTGTAACTTAACAAGCATTTCTCTTTTGATAAGAAACATGAAATGATGTTTATAAAGTAAATACTCACCAATAAAAAAAAGCGGCCAAGTGCGAGTCGGACTCGACCATTAAGGGTTCCGTATCATCAAGTAACATTATATAAAAGTTCTTGTAGTTCGTTGATTGAATGAAAGGTAAATTGCGGTTTAAGATTTATGACGTATTAAAAAAAACTACTCACTAGATCTCGTTCAAACCAATTTTCGTTGGTAGTTTACATGGTAATGTACAACATATATTTTTTTAGTTTTATTACTATCTTATTTTAGAAGTTACAGGGAGAGGGACACACATTTTACCACTTTGGAAGTGTCTCTCGCGCAATCTATTCAGTTTAGAAAAAACGGTATTAGAAACCTCAACATCATTTTTGAACACCTTAAATCCATAGATACCCCACCCCACACGTATGAGATTGATGTAAAAAAAATTTTTGAGTTTCAGTTCCAAGTATGGGGACCCCCAAAATATATTGTTTTTTTTTTCATGTTTATGTGAAAATCTTAATGCGGTTCACAGATTACATCTACTTACCAAGTTTCAAAAGTATAGTTCTTATAGTTTCGGAAAAAAGTGGCTGTGACATGACATGCGGACGGACAGACAGACAGACATGACGAATCTATATGGGTTCCGTTTTTTGCCATTTGGCAACGGAACCCCCAAAAATTAGTATTTAAATAAGATTTATCCGACTTAATTACAAAATATTAAATAGTTATTAAAAAAATAAAGTAATATAGTTCCAAGTCTTGGTGTTTCCAGAGACCCTGTCCTATTCATAAACAGTTTGATCCAAATATTTGGAGACCGAGGATAAGGTCAAGTTAAAGGGTCAGTTCAGAAGCAGTCTTTTAAAACCATTAAGGCCTCAGCAAAAAAGTTTTAAATTAATTCGTATTTGAAGCTGTGATTATTTTCTCCTAATGAATTGGATACTTCTCACTTAAATTGACAAGTTTTTGCAACATGTGACACACATGAATTAAACATATAAAACAGCCTGTTGTCATAAATATTGATAAAGCGAAAGCTTATTTGTAAAATTACACGGTATTCAAAACGTTTTAGAGATCGTAGAACGTCGTAAGGCCTTTGTTAGTGACGGAGGTGAAAATCCTTTTGGTTGAGTGAAGTTCCTTGAGGACACAGAAGCCGGAGAATGTGGCGTTACTACTATAAACCAGGAGGAGGGCCAACACTGTGTGGTTATTGGTTACCCTAAAGACTTATAGAATGCGTCTGCAAGGCACAGCACCATTAAACATTATACTGTTTGTATTTAGCAGTTATTATATTCGAACTCACTACCAGCTCACGTGTTTCCTTCCCATTATGATCCCAAGTCCTTTAAGAGAGGCGTGAAAAAGCATTTCACTAAGCCGCCATAGTGTCGGCAGCCAACTTTATTGTCTGCATTCGCGGCAATGGTGTGTCGTTACCCCATATGCCTGCTTTCGCAGACAGTGTGGCAGCCCCCACTCCTGGATTCTGCACATGCTTTCCATCAGGTATCACTTTGGCAGGCTTCAAATGAAAAAAATAAGAATACTTTTAGTCAAAAGTGTTTAACCGACTCTGGGGAAGCCAAAGGGAAAAGTAATAGTTTTGGTGGTCTATCTATGTTTGCATATTCACCTGAACTACTGAATAGGTTTCAATAGATTCGGATGACACTGGCTATATAAATTTTATGATAAGTTTTTAAATAGTTAAAACTTTATTGTTTTTAATTGTTTCATCGCATGATTCAAATAATTTAAATTAAAACCGACAACATCATCGCTGTCGACATCAGAGTTTCTCAACTTTAAATCGAAACCAGTACTATCCATTAGCTTGTATCTAGGTAACGCAACTGGTTATGTTGTGTCAACATTCGTAAGCCTCTCGTTATAAGTTGTATAACTAACAAAAGTCGTCTACATATGTTTGCAGGAGTAAACGGCTTCAACCTGACTGACTGCTTTCGTTCACATCTAAATTGAGATGAAGCTTAAGAAGTTCTATAATTGCACATATGATGTATACATCAAGTCAGAAAAGTTTTTTTTATATCAGTCTACCTAAAATAACTCTTTGCCTAATAGAAAGCGTAAAATCAAAGAATACTATAATGGTAAGTGAGAGAGAGAGAGAGACAGAGAGGGGCGAAGCGCATCTTTTACTCTGAGCTAGAGGAGGGCAAGCGAAAGCATGGCGGACAACTCCTCAAATATAAAGATGTTCTGAAGCGTCACACGAAAAGATGCAATATGGAGCCGCTGGGAGAGATTGGCGGCACAGCGACCGGAATGTGAAGAAGCGAATCCGCGAATTTGATAAACAGCGTTTAGCTGACCTCGACGCCAAGCGCGATGAGCTTAAAGCCCGTCCACTCGCCACCGATCACTATAATTATAAGAGCGGTAAGCTCACTTGCCCACTTTGTACAAGGGAGTTTGCTGCGAAAATCGGCTATATAAGCCATCTCCGGGCGCATCAGCGCCAAGTTCTATAAGGGGTCGTAGTGGTCGCCATGGCCGAAATCGGTCGGATTATTACATTACATTACAATTTTAAGTGACGACCCTCGCCTTAGACTCCTGCAACAATAGTGCTTTGTCACTCATTCTTTTGAGTTCCCGTCAGAACCAAGGGTTCTGGTGTTCCGGTAAAAAGCAAACCAAAAAAGTTGTTTTACTTCGGCGCTCTGTAGGGCCCTAGTATTACTAAAGTCAATTTAAAATATTAAGTATGCTTAAAAACTCTATCCAAACATTCTTAAATTTGAAGATTTTCATTTAAATTTGAATATGACAATAACAGGACATACAAAGAAAAGTTACGATGTTTGATGATTAGAAATTACAACAAATACCTATTTTTTTTAAATTGGTTATTGATAGATATATAGATGACTCTTTATTTGCACACCATATTACAGTCACATGAAAGATCATAATAATTAAATATAGAGTGTACAAAGGGCCGCCTTATTGTCAAAAACAATCTCTTCCAGGCAACCTTAGGATGGATCAGAATATTACAGAGAGACAGTAGTAGTTGAATATGCATGTTTTTTTAACCAAGTATTTGCTAATTTATATAACTTATTACAAACAATAACAATTTCATACCTATAATAAATATACATACAAATTTACATACTATACCAATAAATATACATTATACTTAAATTATTCAACATATAGAAAATAAGAACAGTTTCGTTACACCCCGAAGCGTGACGGACTCAATTATGATTAATAAAATTCCTGTACCATTTTCTTGATCTGTTCAATGTTGGCGCTTGCCTGATGTTAAGCGGCAGTGCATTCCACAAGCGCACAGCTTCAATAGTGAAGCACTGGTGAAATTTTTTGTGGAATGATGTAGCTATCTTAACACATCATACAATGACATTTTTTCTACCCAGTCGGGTAGATAGAGGCCTAATAAACTTCCTTTAATATTCTTATATGTATATAAATAGTTAGATCTCACAAATAACACATAACTTTCATGATGGTGGCCTTGGCTTATAACATAGTTATGTCACCAGGTCAGTGTGCATGACATTGACCTGATGGCATATACAATCGATGGGTCAGTATCTGTCGGTATTTAGAAGCCTTACACGTACTCCGTAACCCTATACTTGCATAGAAAGAAACCCTATACATACATACACATTAATGGTAAGTTGTTAGAAGTCATTTGTTACAAAGCTGTGTTATGAAGTCATTTGTTACATAGTAGAAAGGGGATAGTTCCAATTACTTTTAATTATAAATGTAATATGTATGCTAAAAATAAATAAATATTCCGGACATAAATATTTCGGACATCTTACATACAACGCCATCTATTCCCAAACTAAGCAGAGCTTGTATTATGGGTACTAGACAACTGATATAAATACATAAACATACTTTTTCTTATAAATACATACATATTATTCATAGAAAAACACCCAAACTCCGAAACAAATATTTATGGATCACACAAACATTTGGTCTGACCCAGGAATCAAACCCGAGACCTCTTGATCAGCAGCCGCAAACGCTGACCACTAGACTAACAAGGCAGTCGTATGCTATGTACGGTTATCGGTTCCACAGCTAATGTAGAACCGATTACCATTCTGCTCATACCAGTTCTGGTGATGATTTGTGCAAGACGGCTGGCAGGAGTTGGATGCTAGAAGCCGAGGATCAGTGGCGTAACAATAGGGTGGCAGGGCTGGCAAAATGCCACGGGCCCCGACCCAAGAGGGCCCCGGCCCAAGAGGCTCAAAAATATTTTTTTATCCTGTACCTGAGTATTTTATTTTATTTGAAAGGTATATTTTAATAAGTTCTGCTTAAAATTCAAAGTGAGACAACTAAAGACCATAATACAATTTCAAGTTCATCGCTACGCATTTCAACAAACCTAAACAAAAATATGTTGATTAATTTTTAGAGATGTCCACGTTACCCGTAGCGAGTAATTTTACATAGATAAGACCGCATGAGCGTCATATGAGGTAACTGATCAAGTCAAAAAGTTCCTGATTGAAAACGGACATTGTAAACCTAAGGGCCCTTTCTTAGAAGATAGTGAAAATAGATCTTTTCTAGGAAAACATTACTATATTGTTTCCAAGTGTGGCGTGAAACTTGAATTCTTTAGTAAATATTCTTTAATACTTCAGAAGGCTTATTGTGAACCGTGTTGGTTATTCGCAAATCGGGCATCTAAGAAAATACAAAATGTTTGGATTATGGGCTATGACGACTGGAAACATATTGTAGATGTCATTCAAAGATACGAGACATCAAAAATTCATCTGGATTCCGGTTTTCCGTATCACCAGTGGCGGCTACATGGAACACACTCGATGAAGAGCAAGGGTCTATGATAAATAATAAATATATTTTTGGCGCCAAGTACTTTCTAGGCTCTATAATGTTACTCTGACACTTTTAACGTGCTCTTTAGCCTTTCGTGGCCACAGAGAAAACGCTATCTGCGTGATCCAAGCTCCAAAGGAAACTTTTTGAGTGTTGTTGAGTTATTAGGTAAATAAGTGTTAAGCAAACCAAAGGGCGAGATAAAATATTTAAGTCCAAAACTACAAAATAAGCTAATTTCTGTCCTGGTTCTAAAAGTAGAAAATTCACTGATAAATGAAGTAATGCCGCACTATTCTACTCTATCATATTCGATACAACTCAAAATATTTCAAAAATTGATCAAATTTGGGAACTTTACCGTTATTGTATGATCGAAAAAGATAGTAATGGGATCCCAAAGACACTTGTCATTAAAGAAACATTTTTAGGATTTCATGAAGTTAAGGATCAAACTGCCTTAGCAATGTCCAAGCAAATTATTAAATACATAAATTACAAATATATTCCACTAAATAAGTGTCGAGGACAAGGATATGATGGTGCTAACACAATGGTAACCTATGGTGGAGTTCAAAAATTCATAAAAATGTCGAGCCGAATGCCGTATATATTCACTGTGCTGCTCATAATTTAAATCTAGTACTCAATGATGCAGTGAAAGAGGTTATTGATATGCAAAATTTTTTTGAAACAGTTCAACAAATTTATTATATTTTTGGGCATAGTATCAAAAGATATTCTATATATTTTATCAAGTTATGTATCTAATGAAGAAATTGAGTCTTCAACTTCAATAACATTAAAAACATGGATGGGTAGGACGTTATGATGCCGTTTTTTGCTTTAAAAGTTCGGTTTGTTGAAGTCCAAAAAGCGCTAACTCTTCTATGGATGAATGTGAAGTCTCCAATACGCATTAGGCTGGCGTGGGCACTACAGACCATTGCCTCTCGCCTAAGAGAGGAGGCGTATGGTCATTAGTGGGACATATACAACGTGTAATTGAGTACGTTGAAAATCTCGAAGTTTATTAAAATGAAACTGAGTACAACGTGACGATTTTTACTGATAGGGCCCCATCAAAAGAATTTGCCACGGGCCCCAGATGGTATTGTTACGCCACTGCCGAGGATCGAACCAAGTGGCGTGCAATTGGAGCGGCCTATGTCCAGTAGTGGACGTAGGCTAATGATGATTGTAATTAATACATCAATCATTTTATGATTAAGGCAAGGGAAGGCAAATCAACGTTTTGTTTAAATTAAACCTGGCTACTTTTTTCATAATAATTTATTCATTTATTAATGATTTAGCTTTGTTCGAATTCATGTTGATTGTATTAAATTGGTAAGTGTGAAGCAACATATATACGCATACATCACCACTGCACCACCGAAGCAGTGGAATATGTATGTGATAATAATATAATAATAATGGGTAGCCGTTGAACGAGGGCAGCCAAGGATCGGGTGTTGTTGTGAGCCATGGCACAGGCCTATGCTCAGTATTAGACGTTTGGTTAATATGTTGAAGTGAAAATATACGTTTTTAGACCTTTTCGACTTTTACACATACTCATGTTTTTTTTGCTGAAAACGGGACTTATTCGCGATAAAATCAAAAAAAGTTATGATACCTTCTTTACCCATGACCACAAGCGGTAGTACCCGTTCGAAACGTCGTTCGAAAAGTAGAAGGTATCGTAACCTTTTTGGTTTACAGTAAAAAAAGCGGCCAAGTGCGAGTCGGACTCGCCCATGAAGGGTTCCGTAGCAGCAAGTAACATCATATAAAAGTTTTTGTAGTTCGTTGTAACTTTCATCGATGTTTGTAATAGTAATGTAAATTGCGGTTTACGATTTATGACGTATTAAAAAAAAACATCATATATATTTTTTAGTTTTATCATTCTCTTATTTTAGAAGTTACAGGGGGGGGGGACCAACATTTTACCACTTTGGAAGTGTCTCTCGGGCAAACTGTTCAGTTTAGAAAAAAGCGGCCAAGTGCGAGTCGGACTCGCCCATGAAGGGTTCCGTATCAGCAAGTAACATCATATAACAGTTCTTGTAGTTGTATTGATTGTATTGATTGGATGAAAGGTAAATTGCGTGTTACGATTTATGACGTATTAAAAAAAACTACTCACTAGATCTCCTTCAAACCAATTTTCGTTGGTAGTTTGCATGGTAATGTATAACATATATTTTTTTTAGTTTTATCACTCTCTTATTTTAGAAGTTAGAGGGGGGGGGACACACATTTTTCCACTTTGGAAGTGTCTCTCGCGCAAACTATTCAGTTTAGAAAAAAATGATATTAGTAACCTCAACATCATTTTTGAACACCTATCCATAGATACCCCACACGTATAGGTTTGATGTAAAAAAAACAATTGAGTTTCAGTTCCAAGTATGGGGACCTCCAAAATGTATTGTTTTTTTCCATTTTTATGTAAAAATCTTAATGCGGTTCACAAACTACATCGACTGACCAAATTTCAACAGTATAGCTCCTATAGTTTCGGAAATAATTGGCTGTGACATACGGACGGACAGACAGACAGACAGACAGACAGACTTGACGAATCTATAAGGGTTCCGTTTTTTGCCATTTGGCTACGGAACCCTAAAAAATGATATCAGAAACCTCAATATCATTTTTGAAGACCTATCCATAGATACCTCACACGTATGGTTTTGATGAAAAAATGTTTTTGAGTTTCAGTTCTAAGTATGGGGACCCCCAAAATTTATTGCTTTTTTCTATTTTTGTGTAAAAATATTAATGCGGTTCACAGAATACATCTACTGACCAAGTTTCAACAGTATAGCTCTTAAAGTTTCGGAAAAAAGTGGCTGTGACATACGGACGGACAGACAGACATGACGAATCTATAAGGGTTCCGTTTTTTGCCATTTGGCAACGGAACCCTAAAAACATGAGTATGAGAAAATATATGTACCTATATACATTCATAGAGTCATAATTATTTCCCCGAGAGGTAGGCCGAGAGAATAGAGCTCCACTTACACACGCCATTAACAGCAAATCAATTATTTAACAAAAGAAGTATAGAAAAGGTTTAATAAAAACATGAATCACGGACCTTTTTAATAAAAATAGGAAAGATCAGCTTTAGACAAACAAATATTTATGTTATTGGTGTTATCACCATTGCATGTCATATTATTGTTTAGTGAACAATGAACAATTGCATTTAAAAATAATCATTACGATTGCTTTCTAAATAGTGAGATCATTAATGTTGAAATGACGAGTCTCCTGTTCTATGGGGGTATGAGCATACCTTTATGTTTTATGATATACTAGCTAAATCCCTCGGTGTTGTTATTACCTCGTAAACCTCCTAACCCTCGGTTAGTAGTAGGTATTGTAAGTCGCGAGTAACGCCGAGGGGCGAAGCTAGCCTTAATTCTTTTTGCCTAAAGTTACTCCTTAAATTATCAGCTAACTGAAAGTTAAACTCCCGTCAAATTGAGTTCATTCTTTCCAAAGATTATCTGCAACAACAGGACAGGGAGACATTTTTTTTAATGTAATACCGTGAATACTTTCCTATGTGTATTGTGTAAAACTGTACCATTGATATTGTAAACAGACACATCCATTTTATTTGCCTGCCTTGTTGGTCTAGTGGTTAGCGTATGCGGCTGCTGATCAATAGGTCTCGGGTTCGATTCCCGGGTCAGACCAAATATTTGTGTGATCCACATTCTCCCGGCCTCTTAAGCCGGGCGAATGATGCAAGATTATTGGGCTTCCGGTCTCACACTCACCAACGAAATACGACAGCAAGAATGCTGTCATTATTAGGATGGTCTTCTGTGTGAGGGTAGTGCTGCCCTGGTCGAGCCGGCACATTCGTGCTGAATACAGCGAGGCGCTACTACTCTACAATTCACCATGGTGACCCTCATTATGGCGGCCTAGTGATATGTGACTGTATCTATGGGCCTTCGGTCTCACACTCACTCACTCAACGAAATATATCAGAACGAATGCTGTCATTTTTAGTTCAGTTTCGGTGTGAGGGTAGTACTGCCCCGGTCAATGCAAGGCCCATTCATGCTAAAGAAGATTAGGGCAAGCAAAGCAAGAAACAGCTGATGGTAAGTGATTACCGCCGTTCAATGACACATGACACTTAGAGGATCACAGGGGGGTGAGGTGCCGCCCTTAGAGTCCCTCTCCTCTTCTAGAGTTATAGTGACTTTATAGAAACTAAAAAATAACGAGAAAAATTCTTTTTCACTCAATCAACACGATTCGAACCCGAAACCTCTTGATGGGTAGTCGCATACGCTAACCGCTAGACCAATGAGATAGTTTACTCGTAATAATCAGTAACTGCTAATAACTTGCACTAACTGACACTAAAACAATTAAATAAAAACAGGATCAAAATTTTGGGTCACTGAATGCAAAGTAATGTTGACTGCGACATCTAGTGTTCAGAAGTAGAAACAAGAATGTTATCTATTGAGTGATAGATGGCTCTGCACTGCGAATTTTTTTATTTTTTTTGAGACAATACTTAACTACAATTAATTCTGAACATTCTCGTTTTATATAAGTGTAAGTTTTATATAAGTGTAAGTGTTAACTGCTCTGCCCTCTTAGTCTCCACTTACGACCACCACTAGAGGAACAGGGGTGGTGTAACTTCGTATTATTAATCTGACGCCACACGGACAATTGATTTTCACAAACAAAAGGCTTAAAATCAAAGCTCACAAACTGGTTATTACACTTTATTTTCAAGTATATTCTTGATCCAATTGAAGTGTATATAAAGTGGGTACGCAATGTAAACGTGCTCGTCAGTCTGTACTACTGCCAGCATCTTTACTTGGTTCTCTTGCAGCATCAGCACTGGTCCTCCAGAACTCAACTGGAATAAAGTCTAGAATTGAATTATCACTGTATTTTAGTGGCGTTTCTGTCTAAGAACGATTAATAGTTCTGAACTGCTGATCTACAGATTGCGGATTCCAAATACTGAGAAATAATAATAATGAATAAATATTTTTGGATATCTGACACACAACATCATCTAGTCCTAAACTAAGCAGAGCTTGTACTATGGGTACTAGACAACTGATATAAATACATAAATATACATTTTTTTTCGTAAATACATACATAGAAAACACCCAAACTCCGAAATGAATATTTGCAGATCATACAAAATTTTTGCCCGACCCGGGAATCAAACTCTCTTGATTAGCAGCCGCATATGCTAACCACTAGATGTACAATACAATGCAGCAAATGGTGACTAAATTTTTTTTCTGTGTCCGAATTCATTTATTATCTCGCCCGTGTTGTACGTTTAGTTTTTGTGGTTAAAAGTAACCTATATCTATCCTTCGTAACATATGCGTCTGTTGTGCTTGAGGTCTCGGGTTCAATTCCCGGGTCGTACTAAATGTTTATGTGATCCGCAAATATTTGTTTCGGAGTTTGGCTGTTTTCTATGTATAATATGTATGTATTTACCGAAAAAAAGTATGTTTATGTATTTATTGTCACAGTTGTCTAGTACCCATAATACAAGTTCTGCTTAATTTGGGACTAGATGGCGTTGTGTATAAGATGTCCGAAATATTTATAACGGCATGACTTTCATTGAATTCGGTGTAGCGGTTTAGACATGAAAGCATAACAAACAAACAAAATCACCATCTAATTTATAATACTAATATGGATTTAATGAAGGTATTACAGAGGATGCACTCACCTGTGTGATATTTCTATTATTGTCATCATTAAACAAGCATATGACGTCATTGTTGTTGTAACTGTACATAGCCTGGCACTCCGCTGAGCTCAGTATCAAGGCGGACATCATCATGAGCTTCAAATATTCCACTCCATCGTCCTCCTGAATATAAATAATAATTAGCATTAATAAGCAATATACTAATTCACTGTTATAATGATATAGGGGACAAACAAGCAGATTGGTTATCTGCAAAGCTGATGTTAAGCGACTACCAGTAGTGAGACACATCTGCAACTCGAGGGTTATACGAGTAAATGCGTCGACACTCTATAAGTTACGCAATAAGAAAACTTTGATAAATTACAACCCGACAACGTAAAAAAATTATATTGTCCAGTCACCCGAGCTATTATTGTTAATGTATTGACTCTATTGGATCTCATTCATACAAATGTCAAGTAGTTCAGATACTACAGTGGAATTTATAAACATACCAAATCTTCCTTCCTTTTGCCTACGCCGTTGTCGGGTAAAAGCTGATTTTAGATTCTTTTGGGTTACAAGTAAAAAAATATGAGTTATCACGATCGTTGGATAAAAATACTCCCAATATTTTTGTTTATTGTAACTGTTACTTGCGTATTTGAAAAATAATTGTAATTCCATAGGAACAACTAGACACCTGCACTGATTCTAAAATTTTACCATAAAGGTACCTATTAGCATATAGCTCCCAAAAGGTATCGGTTGTCAGGGCTAGTACTATTTTCAAAAAATTACGAATCCATTGGTTATTCGCATTACAGTCATGTGCTACCTACTAATAATCTACACACTAATGATTCTTAAAAAAACTTAATTACCTTAACCATTACCCATCCGTATATCATGACATGTCCCTTCTTGACTTTCTCCTCAACCAGCTCCATCCCAGCTCCTTCAAACTCAGGCTCAATCTCCAACATTGCTAGATAAGGTCCAATATCCATGTGAATGCTTTTGTGATTTCCTGGCGAGTTGTCCCAATACCCATGCTGCATTATTACCGAAGTCACGTTGTGGACTGACCCGTCGAACAGTGGATCTGTGGCACCTGCCACTACCGTGTACAAAGACTGGTGCTCGGTACCGTTAGTGCTGAAAGACAAAAGATGGTTTAATACCTTTTGTGTGTGTTGACGGGGTGGAAAATTCAGTATGTTATTTCAAGTCCTACTCAGGACCGGTGGTGATATTGGAGGGTGATAAGACATGGAGCGCAATTGTCGCTTTCTATGAAGATGGCTTAGTATTCTGAATGTTATATCAAAGTCAGGTATCATATCCTCTCCTCTCCTCTTGTTGTGAGTGTCTGACATGAATATCACAATTAAAAATTTGCTGTTTCAGCTTAGAGTTTTTTATTTCGTGTGATTGGACAGACTAGAAGAGAGATATCAAAGGACACATCAATTTTCTACTTACTTGTTAGCATACAAACTCTTTAGGATATTAAGGCAGTTGGAGGCAGTCAGGACCCAACGTGGAGCAATGAGTGTACCAGCACAAGTTTGTGCAGTAGTATTTGACAGGGTCTCAAATATGGCGACCAGAAAAGGCGCTGTTTTTGGATAATCAACCGCTTTTGTCATATTTATAGATTCTTCTTGCACCATTGTGTTACTCTCTATGTTTCCTTCCGCTGTTGTAGTTTCAGCAGCTGGATCATCATAGTTTGCTTCAAACTCGTGATTGACATCATTTTCAAAGGAATCCAAGGGTTTATGATAGTACTCCTCTTTACCATCTGCCTCAGGCAAGGATGTGTCTATCAACGCATTATACAATAATGTCTCTTGTGATTCATTAATAGATAATGGATGTTGTTTAGTTGTTTTAAAAGTAGGTACGATTTCAACTTTCAACTCGCGACTTACAGCGTTGAGAATTTGTTCAGTAGTGTCCCGGTCACATTTCTGGGTACTTGAAGTTGAGTTTTTGAGCGAATACGGTACGCTCTGTGATAGGGTATCGTTTAAAGCATTGTTAAAACCTGAAAGTTATCAGAATCCAAATATTTTCGATGTAGAAAGTTGATTTTTTGAAGAATTATGATTCTATCACTACGAACTGATCTTTCTGCATCATTCTCCCGTCCTCCGGAGACCGGGCAAACGATGCAGAATGATTGGGCCTCCCGTCTCACACTCGCCAATAAAATGGGACAGCAAGAAGGCTGTTATTATTAAGATGGTCTTCTGTGTGAGGGTAGTACCTACTGTCCCAGTAGGGCCGGCCCATTCGTGCTGAAATCAACGTGGCTTGAATATGTATACGTCAATTTATCTTATTAGAGGAAAACCAACTTATAAAGTGGAATTGGTATCAGACAAATATCGTTGATATCCATAATAAATTTTTAATACAAGTAAAATAACGTAAGAGGCAAGTAATAATTCATATTTACCAGCTAAATTATCCAAGAGAAACACATAAACCATTACGTTCGACATTTTCAACACAAATGTTTTCTGTTACACAATGTGTTTGGTTTCACATAACAGTAACTATGAGGTGCATAAGTTTAGGTATTGCAACTAAGAATAGGTCATACATTTGCCATTGTTTGAACCAAATCTGTATTTCATTCATTTTCTTAGTATTGTTTTGGGATGTACGTAATTGATGCAATCCTATCGAGATTATCATCGGGTCATCTCAAACTTAGGTATTGAAAGGATTAGAAGTGATGAACTCTGACTGCTAAAAAGATGGTTATGGATGCAATTCCTGCAAGTGATATATTCCGAAAATCATTTGTCAATACGCGACCCTTTTCCACTGATACTCGTGAACGCGAAAACTCAACATTTCATCTTTAGAAGTAAAAGATTTAAAAGCTATCCTGAAGATAATCGATATGAATACGTAAAAGGTAATACAAAGAGTCGTCAAAGATATATATTATCGACCCAAACAGATATTATTTGGAGTTCTTATAGTATTGAGACTTTATTCGTCAGTTTCACAGAATCAAAAGTGAAAGAAGCGTATATCTTGAAACCTGATCGGAAAGGTAGAATTCAAGTGCAGCAACGCCAGGTAGATAACTCGGGGGAAGTGAAACACAAATCGGTATTGGGAAAGAGGTTTGGTATCACATTTGAGAGCTGAGAAGTGGGCTCCAGGTACCGTGGTGAGTGCCGTAGGGTCGAGGGATGTCCAAATACTAGATAGAAGCGGTAACGAGATACATCGGCGTACCATATATTATTTCAGACCCTCCCCGAATTGGCGCCATGTCCTATTGGGTCCTGCCACGGGGAAATTGTTTTCCCCTTTCAATTCCTACATTGTATTACATTCTACGTTATTCTACATACATTACCGTCTACGATTCTTACTACCGCCGACGACTTCTTCAGCGGTCTCTTTCTAGAGCATTACACTTTTTTTTTTAATATATGTAAGCCTACCAAAGTGACTCTACTCTGCCTGATGGAAAGCATGAGTAGAATCCAGTAGTAGGGGTTACCATTCTCATTGTGAGAGTAGGCAATGCAGCATGGATTGGTGACCCATACCATGTCGGCCTGGTCAGAAAATTCTGCATCATTCTCCCGGTCTGTCATTATTAGGATGGTGTTCTGTGTGAAGGTAGTACTGCTCCGGTCGAGCTGACCCATTCGTGCTGAAATCAGCGTGGCTCTACTACCACTAAACATTCACAGAAAGAGACCACTGCGCCCCATCCTTCCTCACCCGCCAGCATGGCAGCAATGATTGCTGGCGAGGACAGGTTTTGTCCGATTTAGTCGACTAGGACTTCGCGTTCAGACGTGGCAGTCCTCTAGCATGTGGTGGGCGGATTCCCAGTCGGTTGCGCAGTGGTGGCATTGTGCCGTCTCCTCGAGTCCGATCCTGTTCAGATACTTACCGGAGCAACCGCGCCCGATGTTGATGTTTTCTGTGTCACAGAACACTGGTTAAAAAACGATGAACTGATTTTTAATAATGAATATTATAGTATGGTAAGCAAATTCATCAGGAAGAACGCTATACATGGTGGCTCTATGATTTTTGTGTCTAATAGTGTAAATAGTAAAGAACGCAAGGATATTGTTGCTCGTTCTGTCGAGCGTACTATAGAACTCTCATGTGTAGAATTAAAGGAGCATATTATTGTTTGTGTTTACCGTCCACCACAGAGTGACTTTAATTTATTCGAGAATATAATGGAAGATGTACTTAAAGTACTGAGTTATGGTAAAAAGCATGTAGTAGTATGTGGTGATTACAACGTTAATATACTAGAACAGTCACCTATGTGTATTAGATTATGTACTTTATTTAAATCATTTAATTTAAAACATTTGTTTTGTGCACCCACAAGGATAACATCACATTCTGCTACTTGCTTAGATAATATTTTTTGCAACTGTAGTTATTATAATGAGGTTATATTGAGTGATTTAACATCCGATCACTGTGGACAGAAAGTCACTTTTCCTATTCATACAGTGGCTAAAGTAAATAAGATCACCTGTAGGCCAATGAGTACAGCTCGCCTAAACAAATTTAATGAAATTGTTTCTGTCCGTATCACCAATATAGATTTTAGTCAGGATGATCCGAACTACCTTTACGCGTCTTTGTTTAACATGATCAAATCGGAATTTAATAACATATTCACAACTAAGACTTTTTATAAAAATATAAAAATTAGCTTTTGTGATTGGGCAACTACTGGCATACAAATAAGTAGAGCTAAGTTGTATGAATTGTATGGCATGAAACAATATAATTTTGACCATAAGTTTGTTCAATATGTTAAAAATTATTCCAAAGTATTTAAAAAGACTTGCGCTGCTGCCAAGTCTTTATATTTAAGTAAAAATATTAAACAAGCAGAGAATAAAATTAAAGCCACTTGGAACATGATTAATGCTGAATCTGGGCGGGTCAAGCCACGTGAACATAATTTTGAATTAATTATTGGTGATATAACTGTAACTGACAATTTAGACCTGGCGCAAACATTTAATAATTTCTTTGCTGATATACCTAAAAATGCAACCAGCTCCCTAAGATCATGTCCGGTTGATGCTCAATCACTTATGAGAGGCAGTGTGAAAGAGTGTACTGTACCATTCAGTTTTAATTTTATAAACCCCACTGACATAATAAAAATATTTAAGTCAATTAATTGCAAAAAGACAGCAGATTTATGGGGTATTTCTGTTAAATTAATTAATAGCATTATTATTAAGATAGCACCACATTTAGCAACAATATTTAATCGATGTGTTGATACCGGTGTGTTTCCTGATTTGATGAAACACAGTAAAGTAATTCCTTTGTTTAAAGCCGGTTCAAAAAGCGACCCTAGTAATTTTAGACCTATTTCTATTTTACCAGCTATTAGTAAAATCTTTGAAAAAGCCATACTAATGCAATTAGAAACACATTTTAATTCTAATAATCTACTGCATAGTGAACAATATGGATTCACAAAGGGTCGCTCAACAGTAGACGCAGGCTCTAAACTACTTAAACATATATATAGTGCCTGGGAAAACTCGCAGGACGCCATTGGTGTTTTCTGCGATCTCTCAAAAGCATTTGATTGTGTGATGCATAGTACACTTCTGCTGAAACTTAGGCATTATGGCATAACAGGTACAGCGCTTAATCTTGTTGCTTCTTATCTTAGTGAGCGAATACAGTATGTTGATATTAATGGAATAAGGTCCTCCGGATCACCAGTGAGTATGGGCGTGCCACAAGGCTCAATTCTGGGTCCTTTTTTATTTTTGGTGTATATAAACGATTTGCCATTTTTTACTAGTAAGTTATGCGATATTGTTCTATTTGCTGATGACACTTCTCTTATATTCAAAACCAATCGCAAAAACGATTACTCTGACGAAGTAAATAGGTCCCTCGCATTAGTCCTTGACTGGTTTACATCAAATAACTTGCTTTTGAATTCTAAAAAAACCAAATGTATTAAGTTTAGTTTGCCAAATGTAAGGAATATCAGTACAAATCTAGTTTTAAACAATGAAGTTATTAATTTTGTTGATTCAACGGTTTTTTTGGGAATTACTTTAGATAGTAAGTTACAGTGGGGCGCCCAAATATCGTGTCTCGCAGGGAAACTCAGTTCTGCAGCGTATGCTGTCAGCAAAGTCAGACAGCTTACGGATGTGGAAACAGCAAGGCTAGTATATTTCGGTTATTTCCACAGCGTCATGTCGTATGGCATTCTGCTATGGGGTAAGGCAGCTGATATTCAAACAATTTTCATTCTCCAAAAACGTGCAGTGCGTGCGATTTACAAACTAGGTGCACGAGTTTCCCTTAGAGAAAAGTTTAAAGAGATAGGCATTATGACAGTTGCATCACAATATATATTTGCAAACATTGTGTTTATAAAACAAAATATGCATTTATATCACAGGAATAGTGACGTTCACTCGGTGAACACGAGACATAAGCATAAATTAGTAGGTCAATATCATAGGCTACATAAAACGCATAATTCATTTATGGGTCTTTCCGTGCGATTTTTTAATAGGTTACCAGCTAGTGTTATGAGTCTATCAGTGGAAAAGTTTAAAAATGTAGTCAAAACTTATCTTATACGTAAAGGTTATTATACAGTTGACGAATTTTTAAATGATAAAGAAAAATGGATTTGACTACTTGCTCCTTATCATTTTATTCTACTCATGTGAATGTTGTTATCACATTGTTTAAGAACATGATTTTACTTTTGTAAGTAAAGATTCTACGTGACTAATAAAGGCCATTCTTCTCTTTCTTTTGATCTTATAATTAATATTTTATATTTAATCTTTCGTTACCAGTAATTTGGCCAATATTTGAGCACATATAGTTTTTACCTTTGTTGTAAGTAGATGCTCCTACTATGTTGTACCCACTGAGGCTGTTGTTTTTTTTTTTAATTAGCATAAGTTCTAATTTTTTATCACTATAATTTGCATCAGTCCTCTAACATGGTGTATAGTATATTAGTGGCAGCACCTTACCCCCATATCAGGTTTATAAACATTAAAACTATGTAAACATTGGCGATTTGAAAGGAGTGGCCGCGAGTTTTTATTGCCATGTTCTTTTCTCCGGCTCTACCTATTGTTTGCGAACATGGCATAAATGTACATGTAGAATCTTGACCTGTCACAAGAGATGTATTGCATCCTAAGTGAATAAAGAATTTTGAATTTGAATTTGAATTTGATGAGTATCTGCGTAAGTCGGTAGGTGAGCGATTCAATGTACCTACGCTGTATTCATTGGCGTCGTAGTGGCTTAGAGACTGTTTAATAATAAATAAATATTGCGGACATTTTACACAACGCCATCTAGTCCCCAAACTAAGCAGAGCTAGTATTATGGGTAACTAGACAAATGATATAAATATATAAAACATACTTTTTTTGTAAATACATACATACATACACCCAAACTCCGAAAAAATATTTGCGGATCACACAAACATTTGGTCCGACCCGAGAATCGAACCCGAGACCTTTTGTTCAGCAGTCGCATGCTAACCACTGGACCAACGAGGCAGCAATACTACACACTAGTTCTATAAGTCAGGGGTTACTTCTACTTCAAGATAAGTGCCATAATTAAAGAATAAAACATCAACGTTCATGATTATTCAAAATATTATATTAAAAAACACATTTAATCATTCATTCACAACCTTACAAATAGTTTTACAATAATGATATTATAATTTTGACTATTTTTTCACTCAGCAAGAAAAATAAAAGTAGTAAAAAAATGACAATTCAAATTACTTAGAATAGTTTTAAAAATATTTTACCGCAATTCGCAATCCACTGCTGGACATAGGCCTAGATCATTACAGACCCCTCTGATCGATTTAGAAATTCTATAGCATATATTTTATTTATGTAATATACACGCCTTATTATACATAAAATAGGTAAAGCAAATTATACGTTAGAAAATGGATCTGGAATTGTCAGGTATCAATTGTAATATTTGTAATTGATCGAGAATATAAATCGATACATCTATGAAACTAAAGCAAAGGATGAGCCAGTCAGCCTGTGAACACGGCCAGTGCAACCTGATCGAAACGTCAGGCAAATCAGAGGTATGTAATACCTTTATTAGTTGATCGCATTGATTCCCGTAAAAATAATATTAATAAAGCAAAGGATTTGTTTTAGTTATGATTTTTGAAATCTTACGAAATAGATTCAGAAATTGTCTAAGCATAAATTTAAAGAAGTAATTTGTATGCTTTTCTAAAGTTGCCTGGAAGAAATTGCGTTTGGCAATAAGGCCGCACTTTGTACTCTTGATATTTAATTATTTTGTTCATTCATGTAACTTTGTAATATGGTGTGCAAATAAAGAGTTATCTACCTATCTTTTCTTCAGTTCTCAAGCTGTTTAGAATAATTGTAAAATGTATATTAATATTTATAATTACATATATTGCAATATTGTTAATTTGACAAACAAAAATTTAAAAAAATACTATTTTACTGGATTCAAACTTAGTAAAAATTTGTATAGTGAATAGACGTGTTTGGCCTTCATGACGAATTGAATTAATCAGTAATAATAATTATTTGAAAAATATTAAACATGGCAACAATTCAACACCTTCAGAAAAGTTGCCAGTGATCACATAATAAACATGTAAATTTTTGCGCTAATTAATCAAATAATTGTACATAAAGTATTTAAAAGAAAATATTGCATATAAATAAAATTGAAGCAATGAACTGTCTTACATACAGTTTCATGCATATGTCTCGCCTTCCACATACGGCGCGACTAGAACATGCAACAGTAGTGGAATTAACTATACGTAGTAACTACTAATCCTGAATTGCGATAGAGAAATTCTCGCCCCGAGTACCATATATACAACATCCAAACATCAACTGTTGGGCAGTGGCCCACCGCGCATGATCACCTCGCATGTTCGGAGGATCCTCCTTTGTGATGGAGGAAAACGTCACCCGTTCCTCCACACATATAAATAATCTGATAAGATTAAAATAATAATAATAATAATAATATACTTTATTTGCTTAAATGTGGTACAGATAAAAAAGATGGTAGAATATGATAGGCACGATACACATTTCGCCAACAGGCATGCAAATATAGGGTTACAATCTCTTGTGAAGTAGTTACATAAAACCATTAAAAGCTAAATTAAATAGTAATTAATCAGCTAAATTAGAGTCAATAACACAGTGTAATACTTTGAAAATACATCTAAATAGTTATGAACAACTACAATGCATTTCTAAAATGATATGATGGACACGAGTTCTTTTGAAGGAATTCCCTAACGGAATAATAACAATTGTCTACCAACCATTTCCTGAGCACAGCACAAAATTTTTTGAGTGGTAGATCAGAAATCCATTTGGGTATTGTATTATAAATAAGGGGAGCCATATACACGCAATTTCGTCTAAACAGTTCGATTCTGGGTATTGGCATATTTAATGGAAATTGTGTTGCTTTACGTTTACTGAAGTTATTTTTAGATTCAAAAAGTGAAGGGTTATTTTTGACAAATGTTGCAATTTCATATATATAAATACAAGGAACAGTCAAAAGATTGTGATCTTTAAATACAGGTCTGCAGGATGAACTCCATTCCATATTAAAAATTGCTCGAATACATTTTTTCTGGACTATAAAAACTCTTTCAATTTCGGTAGAATTACCCCAAATAATAATACCATACCGGATTAAAGAAGTAACATGAGCGTGGTAGACTGTTAATGCAGTTGACTTTGATACCTCACTACTCAATACTTTCAAAGCGAAAACAAACCTACTAATTTTCATACATATTTCTTCAATATGGCTTTTCCACGTAAAATGTTCGTCAAGTGTTACGCCCAAAAATTTTATTTTATTAACTTGCTCTATCACTTGATTTGTGTGTGAAATTGTAATAGGGAGATAGTCACTTTTTAAGGTTTTAAAGTTTAATAGTTTAGTTTTTCCTAAATTAATATTTAGTGCGTTACACTCTAACCATGCAATGATCTTATTTAAGGTGGTTTGTATGTCTAATTCGTATGTTTCCTGATTCTTACAATCAATGATAATCGTGGTATCATCAGCAAATAGGATACAATTTTTGTTCACTGCTTGTGGCAGATCATTGACATATAAAAGAAAAAGAAGAGGGCCCAGGATACTTCCTTGTGGGACTCCAAAATGATTAAGTCGCGGATGGGAATCATAATCTACAATACTATTGAGTTTAGCGTCAAATTTAGTTATTCTGGTTATCTGTGTTCTATTTTCTAGGAAAGATTTAAACCATTCTAAAGCTGAACCTCTTATGCCACTTTTTTCTAGTTTATCGATGAGAATACTATGCTTAACAAAATCAAAGGCTTTACTTAAATCAAGAAATAGCGCCGTAGTTTTTATCTTTGCATTGATATTATTTGAAACCAACTTAAGTAGATTATATATTGCTAGTGAAGTTGATTTATTTTTCCTAAAACCATATTGTTCTGTGGTAAGAACATTGAATTTTTCTAAAAAGGAAACTACTCTCTTATAAATTATTCTCTCAAAAACTTTTGACAATATCGGAAGCAATGCTATGGGTCTGTAATTATTTTTGTCCATTTTGTGTCCTTTTTTATGCAAAGGTTTTATGATAGATATTTTTAATTTGTCTGGAAAACAACCCTTTTCTAGTGATAGATTAACAATGTATGAAAGAGGATTAGCAATAAACTGAGATATTTTTTTTAGAAGGTCTGTTGAGATCTCATCGTACCCCGACGATTTTGTATTTTTTAATGAGTTAATTGTGTGATAAATTTCTATCGGATTGGTGGGTTCTAAAAATATGCTTTTGTTGTTATGTTTGATATTTAGATTTCTACTACTTTTTTTATTTATATTGCTTTCTATAACATCAACAAAATAATTATTGAAGACGTTAGCAATCTCTGCACCCGTTGTAATTGTTCTATTGTTGTCGACGATACTGTCAATACCTTCTTTGGGCTTATCAGTACCTATAGTACGTTTGACTATATCCCATGTAGCTCTTCCCTTGTTTTTCGAGTATGCGATGTGTTTTATATTACATAATGATTGCAGATTGTAAATACATTTCTTTAACATATTGGAGTATGCCTTAAACTTCGTTTTATTTTCGTTTGTTTTATTTTTATAATAATTAAATCTTAGTTTCCTTTTATTCTTACAGCTGATTTTAAGACCTTTTGTTATCCACTTTAGTTTATTATGTGTGTACTTTTTTTTTACCTTTATAATCGGAAAGCATAGCTTATAAAATAGAGTGATAGTGTCATGAAAATTATCAAAAGCAGTGTTGGCATTTGTACTATTGTAAACTTCAAAAAAAGATAGATTACTTATATACTCGATAAATTTGTTGATATTGTACCTACTCATGTCTCGCACTGTCATAAAATAGTACGTTGGCATCGATTTTAAGCCATATTTAAAAGTAATAGTCTGCGCAGTATTATGATCTGACAAACAGACATTATGTGTTCTACCTATAACACTTGGGATATTACTAATAATGTTATCTATACAAGTATTTAGCCTGGTAGGCTGTTTAATGTGATAGTCTAAACCGTAACTTACAATGAGCTCCTTGAGTTTTGTACAATTGTTGTCAGTGCTAAGAAAGTTTATGTTAAAATCCCCTGCTATTACTAGTTTACATTTTTTGTGTTGTAGTTTTGATAAGGTCTTGTTTAGCTGTTCAAAAAAAATATTTATATTTGATGACGGTGTTCTATATATGCATAATATGACAACATGAATAGCCTTTATTTCAATTCCACAAATCTCAAAGTGTTTGTCTACACTAAATTCCCTAATTTCCTTTAATTCATAACTTTGTATGTGATTTCTACACAGTATGCATGTTCCTCCTCTACGTTGATTAGGTCGTGAATATATTGCACTAAGGTAAAAGTTATTCAGTTTGAGATAATTTTTTTCACTACTGCTAACAAAATGTTCACTGAGACATACGACATCAATGTTTAATTTAGATTCCGCTAATTCATTAATGACCACTTCAATATCACGTAGTTTGTTTAAAGCCCCCGCTATATTTTGATGAAGAAGTGAGAAATTGTTGCTATTATATTTCTTATTAGTTACGAAAAAACGGTTTATTAGTGACTGGGGTATTTTCCGAAGTCATTTGGGGTAATTGTACTTTTTCAGCTTTTAAGAAATAATATGGAATAGTGCCTTTACGAGGTTGTTTCACTAGATCAGTTGTTCTTATTGTTTCTAATGGATTTTCTTTTACATTTATTTTAGTTTGTAAATGATGAAGTTTGATGGCACTGTCTTTTTTTTTAGTATGGGTATTGAAGGAAAGGAATTTATTATAATATTGGACTGTATTAATATTATGTATTAATTGAGTTAATATACAGTTAAAACTACCTGCTTCAATGAAATTGCAATTTTTATAAGTGTCTGTCAATAATTTTAAATGGCAGTTAAGTTTGTGCTCATTTAAAAATGCATTGTTTTGAACATTTACAACGAAAATATTACAGTCTTTTAACGCTTTAATTGCCGCTGCTATTTCTGCCAAGAACTTTATTGGATTTGAATCATTACTACCTGCCATAATAATCACATTGTCATTTGTGGTAAGATTTTCAGACAGACTTTTACAGTGCGATAACACTTCATCAGCAGTCGCTCCCGGTTTTCTAAAGCCTGATATAGAGTATATATTAATAATAAATTTATTTTCATTCTGTTTCTTTATCAATCCTTGTACTATATTTTTGCCCCCTTCGTCCGATAATAGGATTATTCTTCCGTACCCGGCATTCCTGCTAGTTGCAGCTTTAGGTTCTGGGTTTTTTCCTATGATTCTAGTGTTCTCTGTCAATTTATCGGTAGGTATAGTTTTTATTTCATTATGTTTCATCTCGCCTTGGAGTATTTCACTAGTTGTGTTGTTGATAGAAGCTTTAGGTGTTTGAGAATAAGAATTGTCAAAGTCAATTCTTCGGGCCGAGTTAATTGCAATTTGTTTTTTAGTACGTCTAGTTACAGACGATAAAATTGTACTATTTGAATTTAAACTTGTAACATATAGTTTTCTAAATTGCTCGGTTTTCATTCTTTCCTCTTTCAAACTATGTTTTAATGAAATATTTTCTGAACGAAGTGTTTCTATTTCAACGTCCGCATTCATAATTTTCTTCATCAGCCTGTCAACTGTATTTTTGAGTTCCATCATTTCGTCTTTTTTTACGTTGGTGGATAGATCCAACATACTTTTGACGGTTAGGTCTGATGACAAACTGTCTATGGATTCATTGGAGCCATGAAAAAGAGAGCATGAAAGGGAGCGACGCAATTGTTTGTTTCTTATTGTTACATTGTTGGGGGATTCCATGGCTTATTATAACTTTGAAAAGTATTTGGTAGAATTAATATACACTATTCAAAAAGAAAAAGAAAAGGAAATAAGGCAGAATTACAGTTATAGATACATAGTTTATATTAGGGCAACACTGTGACATTAGTACTATTCACGCGGTAAAACGATAGTTTTGAATTTTTATCTTTCACAACTGTCGTTATTATCTTACCACATACAATCAATTACAATTTTTACACAAGTTTGTGGAAATTACTTTACAATTCAATATGTCGTGTAGAAAACTGCAGTATAAGAAATTTACTAGTCTTACATAAAAACACTGAAATCACACTATGAGTCCGGGTACTGCTTTTATTAGTGTAATTTTTGTAAATAAATCAATTTTATTGCAACTCAGTTTGCGGAATGGCCAGAGTGCATGTAGGCGTGAGTATGTGTGCGTAGAAGGCGAAGCGGCCGTACTGCGGGTTGCCCTAGGTCAGGGACGCAAATCGCTGCATTTTTTTCAAATTATATTCACTTATTACTCACGGTACCGATGGAGTCCAGTTGTGTTAAGTGTATCACCAGTTATTCCAATTTATAAGCTTTTCAATGATACCACACACAATTAAATTACAGAACTTTTAAACCTTTTTATAACTATCATAGCGACAAACAAAAGACGCTAATTATTTGAATCTCAACGATGCTAATCACTATAGGCAACTTTGGTCATTTGAGCGGGAATATTTATTTTCAAATTTTGCTCACTGAATGAATTCACTGCACTGAGATAACGTTACTTGATATTGGTTGGCACTTTTACTATATATTTAAAACACGGTTTCGTTCTCATAGCATTAAAATATCTATTTTTTAATAATTTTATTTACGGAGCACTTGTTTACATGGCAAGTGGCGCCATCCCCATCCATTAACATCCAAAATAAGTATGTTTCGTCTCTTATAGTAATTAACAGTAATAATTAGTAATTATACTCTTTATATACATGAATACAACTCAAATGTTTTTACAAATGTGTCATTTTATTTAATATACAAGTTACAAAATAATTTACTTGAAATGACTTAAATAGTCATTTTCGTTTAGTCAATAAAAGGCTAGCGTCAATAATTATTGACTTTTTATCTCATATTAGCTTTCACTGCAGCTCTGCCTGCGTTTTGTCCATTTTTACACGCTTTATATTAGCTTCACTTGTATTTTTGTTTGTTTGTAACCGACTTATTTGGGTGCGATTTTGACCCACTTTAAGCGATGACAATACACTAATTTGAAAAAAAAACAATAAAAAATGTTAAAACAAATTAGTATTTTTTAGTAATTTTTTTGTCATAGTTGGGCTTTTACTTATTTAAATTCTCTTCTAAATTTTATAACGATCGGTCAAACAGTTTAGGAGTGAATGATTAACATAGAAACGAAATAAATAAAAAACTCACATAGGTATATAATAATGCTCCTTCTGGATTTAGGAGATAAAAGTTATCAAAAATTATTTTCTGGTACATGAGGCAAATCAGTAGAAGAGTCACCTGATGGAAAGCGACTACCGCAGCCCATTAAACCCTTGCAACTCAGGAGTCTTTAAGGAAAGAGTATGCTCTTATCTTGAAGGTTTGTATATTCAATAACTCCAATGATCCTCTTTAACCCTCTGGCCTATATTCTCTGGGATATAACCCTGGATGTACGGCAGACCAGTGCCCACTTGCTTTTGGTATTCAGCATACTGAGGTCCGAAGAATGCGAGAAGTGTCAATTCTTCTGCGTAGACTCTTTCTCGGAAGAAGGTCCAGGATGCTAAGGCGTAGATGATGATGCAGACTGGATTTAAGAGGGTTATCTGGAAGAAGAAATTATTATTGATGATTTAATAGATGAAATGTCTTCTGTTGTAAGAATATATGTTTTAACAGTCAAACTGAGGGTTCCATTTCACATCAGGATAATACAGTACCGTGTGGTGTCGGATTAAGAATACAAAGTGTCACCACCCCTATTCATTCCATAGGTGTCGTAAGAGGCGATAAAAGGAACAAAATAAGCAGCTAACATCACTGCCAAGAGAAGGAAAACTTGAAACAAACCCTTTACCATCCCTTCTGGCCAGCGTGGCCTCCTTTCAAAGGAGAGGCCTATGTCCAGCAGTGGACTGTTAAAGGCTGTTGATGCTGTTGATGATAATACAGTACAGACTCATTGAAAAATGGTGATCAGGGAAATAAATGGTAGATAAGGTGGTAATGGGGAGGCACCCTTGAATTCTAGGAGAGTCCTAGGAATTCACCAGCTTCACTGACTTCCTATTCTTGTTAAAGTTACAGATAGTCATCTGCCAAATAATATATTTTTTATGTTACTCTAATCTGACTGATGCCGTGATCGGAGAGTACGTAAAGCGTCCAAGTTGTCATGAACATCTATGGCAATCGTTATTGGGAAGTCAGTGCCCTCAAATTTACTGACAACTAGTTCAACCTTCGAATTTCAGTTCTCCCGTGGAACAACTGATGTTCAGGTAAAACCGGTTGAACTAGTAGCCGAACCTGAATAATATTTGGAACAACGCTAGGAAGAAGTCTATTATCGATCACGGAGAATTTGGACACTCTTTATCTCGTCGAGATTAAGACACATTTTAGCGATAAGTTTTATGATATATAATGTAGCTGTAAGCCATACCAGATGCATACCTTAGTAACTAATGTTAGAACAATAAACCAGTGCCTGAATAATAAATTGAGTTGGTTGGTTGTTATTCGGGTTTAACCCACGGGTTCGCTATGTGACCCCGACAATTGAACAAAGGATGAAGGCATAAAGTTCGCTTTAGTTGGTGACCTTGAACAAACATGTAGATATAAGTGTGGAGGAACGGGTATCGTGCGTCTTCCTCCAACACATAGGAAGGATCCTCCGACCAGACGAGGTGATCATGTCTGGTGGGCCACTGCCCAACAGTTGATGTTGGGATTTTGTGTATAATTATGCTAATCGGCGCGAGAATTTCTCTATCGCGATTTAGGATTAATATTTACTCCGTATAGTTCATTAAGTGTTTTATTCGTGGTTCCGTGTTCCTTCGGTACATGGCGCTGTTGTATGTTTTTCACTTGCGCTGTATGTGGAAGTTACCACAATAAGTTCGCTATAATAACCTAGCTTTTATATTTTGATTATGTATAGAGTTAAATAAAAAGTTAGGTAATCAAATAATTTGGTTTTTGATTACACTAGCATAAATAATGAATAAGGTGAACTATCCTTCCCCCTACTTACCTGTGTACCAATAGACCAGTAGAACCAGCCAACGTAGCTGGGATGCCGGCAGAGGGAGTAGACCCCATGTGTCACCAGCTGGTGGTCTGGACGCTTCACGAATTGCACCTGTAGTTAGCCAAAGGATTTTTTTTTCAAATATGTCAAAGTCGCACAGAAAACGCAGGATTAGCATATCATTATTATTAATAAAATAAATGAATATTTTATTTAACCTTACACACGACGTCATCTAGTCCCAAACTAAGCCGATCATGTACTAGACAACTGATATAAATATAGTAAATAGATACATATTATACTATAGAAAGCACTCAAACTTCGACACTCATATTAGCAGTTCACACAAACAATTGGGTCAGACCCGGGAAACGAACCCGAGACCTCATAGCACAGCACAGTCGCATAAGCTACCACTGCGCCATCGAGGCAGGCTATTACGTCTTATTAGACTATTATTGTCCCCGGCACGTAAGTTGGCAAGAGTCGTTAGATGCGCAGAAGTCATATTTTAGGTCCCTTTGGTTACACGCGCGGGACGCGGGGTGTGAGGCAGCGCCGAGCCGAGCGCGCGATTGGTGCATCAGTAGACCCTTGCCCCTCGCATTGTGTCTACGTCCCGTTCGCTCTCGCACTTTTTTGTGCCACGCACACGTGTACGATGCGCGAACTTACCCCCACTATGCCAAATCCTTGTCATGTTACGTGCCGGCTACTGTACGTTGCATAGATTAGAATCCCCTAGCCAAGTTGCAAACGTTTTCCGTTTTCTATTCTATTCTCTTGTTCCATTGGCTAATGTCACCTGGTCACATGATCAAAATAAAATATTAGCCAATGAAACAAAAGAATAGGGAATCATCATCAGCCTATCTCAGTCCACTGCTGGACATAGGCCTCTCCCATTTCACACCACTTTGATCGATTTTGGGCTTCTTGCATCCAGCAGAATAGGGAATAGAAAACTAAAAACGTTTGCAACTTTTCTAGGGAGGGCTGCGTCGCAAAATGTTATTTCCCGCTCTTTTATTATATAGTAGCATTTCGTGGCTCCGCCCGCGTGTGAACGTTATCGCAGTAAATATAGTTCGTTCGCGTTAAGAATGCAGTGAGTAATCAGTGCAAGTGCAGGGTAAAGGTGTATTCACAGTGGTGTTAAAATTCAAACAAATTATATTTTTAAACATTAAGTTTAATGTATTTAAAAAAAGTTAAAAATAAAAATTGTCATTAATATTTTAATGACTTAATTTTGATTTTTATTCATTCTTAACGCGAACGAACTTTAGAAGCTGTAAATTATTATATAATATTACTGTGAAATTTAATCTGAATCTATCCAATAGTTTTTGCATGAAAGAGTAACCAACATCAATGAGGATCTCACAAAAACTTTCCATTTATATGCTTACTAGCTGATGCCCGCGGCTCCGCTCGCATCGTAGGGGTATGGAAAATAGATGTTGGCCGATTCTCAGACCTACCCGATATGCGTATAAAATTTCATAAAAATCGGTCCAACCGTTTCGGAAGAGTATGGTTGCTAACATTTTAATAAAAATTTTAATTTTCCGTGCAAGTTTTTTTATTTTTTCTTTCATAAGAACCTTCTCCTGACAATAATCAATAATAAAAACACAACAAAAAAAATTGTGAAATCGGTGCAGCCGTTCACGCGTAATGGCGTGACCAAGGGAAAGAGGGATTCATTTTTAGGGATTACCCTTATAGATTCGTCATGTCTGTCTGTCTGTCCGTCCGTATGTCACAGCCACTTTTTTCCGGAACTATAAGAGCTATACTGTTGAAACTTAGTCAGTAGATGTATTCTGTGAACCGCATTAATATTTTTACACCAAAATAGAAAAAAAAGCAATAAATTTTGGGGGTCCCCATACTTAGAACTGAAACTCGAACATTTTTTTTCATCAAAACCATACGGGTATCTATAGATAGGTCTTTAAAAATGATATTGAGGTTTCTAATATCATTTTTTTCTAAACTGAATAGTTTGCGCGAGGGACACTTCCAAAGTGGTAAAATGTGTCCCCCCTCCCTGTAACTTCTAAAATATGAGAATGATAAAACTAAAAAAAAAATATGATGTACATTACCATGCAAATTCCAACGAAAATTGGTTTGAACGAGATCTAGTAAGTAGTATTTTTAATAAGTCATAAATCATGAACCGCAATTTACATTTCTTTCAATCAAAACACTATTAGATATTATTAAAGACGGCTGGCAGGAGCTAGATGCGAGTAACCGAGGATCGAACTAAGTGGCGTGCAATTGGAGAGGCCTATGTCCAGCAGTGGACTGCGATAGGCTGATGATGATGAAAACACTATTATTAAAACATCGATGAAAGTTACAACGAACTACAAAAACTTTTATATGATGTTACTTGCTGCTACAGAACCCTTCATGGGCGATATTTTGTTTTGATAAACAAGAGAATAGAATAGAAAACGAAATACGTTTGCAACCTTACCAAGTTTCCAAGTTATTTCTTTGATTATATTGTTGTCTGCTTTCGCCCTCGATCAACATCAACGAATCAACAACCCATAATGTCCCACTGCTGGGCTTGCGGGGTAACCGTTTATGGCATGGTATGTTATGAGCGTTTCCGTGATTCGGAGGTCACGTTAAGCAGTCGGTTCCGGTTGTTGTCATAAGATAGCAGTCGTGAAGCTTAGTTGGAGGCCTTCGGGCAGCTTATATACATCCAACGGCATGATTACGTAGCCACAAAGTGTCTTGCCAGTGCCCAACCCGCACTCGGCCAGTGTGGGGACGTATGGTGTTAACCCTTTCCTGAGAGGAAGCCCGAACCCAGTAATTATGTTGATGATGATGAAAATAGTAGTAAGGAAGTAAGGATTATTAATCTCTGACATCAACAAGCATAATTATACTCATGAACAGCATCAATTAAATTAATAATTTTGACTGCCTTGTTGATCTAGTGGTTAGCGTATGCGGCTGCTGATCGAGAGGTCTCGGGTTTGATTCCCGGGTCGGACTAAATATTTGTGTGAACCACAAATATTTTTTTCGGAGTCTGGGTGTTTTCTATGTATAATATGTATGTATTTACAAAAAAAAAGAATGTTTATGTATTTATATCAGTTGTTTAGTACCCATAATACAAGCTCTGCTTAGTTTGGGACTAGATGATGTTGTGTGTAAGTTGTCCGAAATATTTATTTATTTAAATTAATTTAGAACAGGCAATACTTACAGTATGATTAAAGTTAGTTCTGGCTGTGAACATGGCCGCCTTCCTTATAACTTCTCCAGTGATGCACATCACAACTCCAATAGCGGATATATAGCAGTACATTTTCATACCTTCAAACAAAAGGATGATTAATAAAAATTTGTTATTTAACCAGACACTTATTACAGTATGATTGAGTCATCTTGATGCAAACACATTAAAGATGTAGATTTTGGATTTAGACATATTTTACATTTAGACAGACAGACAGACCAGGAATCGAACTTGAGACTGCTGAATCTTTGACTCAAAAGAAAAGAGAACATAAAATATTTAAAAGTGCACAAATATTTCTCCAGTTCTTCTTCATGTGAATATGGAATGATCATGACCCTCTGATAATACAGTCAAAAAATAGATAATCATAGTCTCACTTGAAGAGGCCTTGCATCCGTTATTATGGGTTTCAGACTTAAAGAACCACAAAACCCTTAATCTTCTACCAAAATTTTCATAAATCAGACTTACTGGGAAAAAAGTAGTATTCCACAGCCCACTCAATCCAACTGCTGACTGCTGCAATCCCATACTGCATGCTGTGGTTCAGCACAAATGAGTCCGTTGTCAATGTTCTTGGGTTTGTCAAAGCAACTGCCATGAACTCGGAGAAGTGGAAGAAGGATAGAATCATTGTATACAGGCCAAATACCTTAAGGCCATTGTCAAAAGTAGAAAGGTATAGTCCCAATGAAAATGCTGCACCTAGGAAGGCTGATCTGATGGAAACCTGAAAATATTAATATTTAGAAGTCCTTGTAAAAAAAACCCAATAGTTCAAACTGGGAATCAAACCCAAGACCTCTTGATCACTGTCACTTATGCTAGCCAACTAATAAGACCAACCTATTACTTACACAGTAATAGAATTAAGAATATTTTATATATGTTTCAATACATAGTATCCATGTAATTTATTAAATTCAATTTGAATAAAAATATATATGTCTGGTAAGCGAATGACTAATGGGGCTGGATGGAAGTACTAAATACG
Source organism: Phragmatobia fuliginosa (assembly GCA_932526445.1). NCBI lineage: Eukaryota > Metazoa > Arthropoda > Insecta > Lepidoptera > Erebidae > Phragmatobia > Phragmatobia fuliginosa. The sequence goes on along the minus strand of OW052067.1, from coordinate 21,695,639 downwards.
CAAAAATTTTAACTAGACTTTAAACCTATTAGTTTAATTAATAAAACAAGAATCATTAAGTTTACTTGCATAAAGTTTAATTTCGAGAACATTTTTATGTAAATTTTATGAAAGCAGCTAATTAAATCAAAATCTCACCTCGTATGCGAAACCCTTGTAGCAATATCTGAGAATAAAGTTAAATAGGCAGAAATACAGCGCTGGACCCCAGTATGATAGCGCCCATAGTTCAGAAGAGAAACCGAGCACACTTCCAGAGAAAAATGATATCGTAAATATTAGCGCCGAAATGGAAAAACATTTTAGAGCTTGTTTTCCTCCAGGGCAAATGTTTTTCCACCTTAAAACATCCATATTAATGTTGTAACAGCAAATTTCTGTTAAAAATTATCACAATTTCCTTTTCAAGTAACCATTGATGACTGGATGACTGGTTCACAATTTTAATAGTAAAATGGCAATAATATTTAACTTGACCATTCCAATTCCAATTCCATCCTTTCCACTTCTGATTCTGACTTAATCAAATTTGACAAATTGAATTTGACAATTCAATGGACGCGCTCCGTTACGCACTCCACTCTAGAAATATATATTCAAGTGTCTTATTTAAATAAGAACTTTAAACATAGAATGCACATATATACAAAAAAGCTTATTATTTCTACTGTTCATTATTTATTGATAATTTAGATGTAAATTACTCAATTTTAATCATTGTTCCCATGGCAACACGATTACATTGTTTGACAACTCCTTACTGTTTTCATCCCACTACAAATTATAATTGTTTTCTTCTGACAGCGTTACTATTGGTAGTTAGATTTTGCAGTAGTACTCATCTATGACCACGATTGGTGTAATCATATAAACATAACTAAACTGTGATAAGGACAGTGAAAACAATCTAACTAGTACTTTCAATTTCAAATTCACGATATGGTTCACTCCGATTTTGACATTAATTTTGGTAAATAATCTTTAGAAATAAGTACATATTCTCATTTTTCTGTTTCGAATCCACACGCAAATGCTAAATTTTATAAGCGATCGTTACTAGTCCGGTTAAAACACTTATCTGACGTAATCGTCCGTGACAACATCTGTGCTAAATTACAATGCCGTCGGCATCTAATCAAATTAAATTTCCTATAACATAAGGTTCAAAATCAGTGATTTATTACTTTAGTTAAATAGAAAAAAGTGCTCTGCAACTTCCTATGGATAGCATTAATCGGATATTGAAGAGATAGCCGTTTGTTAGGCGCAGTAAAATTAACGGTAGATGAGATTGTTGCGGGGGCTACGATGAACGACCCTTGGGACGTAAAGTCTGTCCGGCAGCCTGGCCAGTATTTATCCTGTATGAAAATTAATGGTGTGCCGCTTCTGCCTCCAATCGTAAGTACTAAACACTTAAATGATGCTTTTACCAGGTATTTTTATTAGAAATACTACATACGTACATAGATTTTTAAATTTTTTAGACTCAATTTTTTTCATAGGCCACTACATCCTTCTATAAGTTTATTAGGAATACACAGGTAAGGATTTAGAAAACTTTTAAATAAAATAATTGCAGTAAAATGGTAGCATTAGATGAATTAAATCATTATTCATGTTTTTACTTTATAACACGTTAAAACTGTTTTTTTAGTTATTACTACTTAGTCTTTAACGATTTATAGTGTTGAAAAAGTACCTACTTATACAGTTCTAAAAGCCCACTGCCACTTAAGCTACCAAATATTTTTAGGACCTTTTTTTTTATTGTTCTAACTCTAAACAAGCATTGTTTGTAAAACAGTATCAATTACTAATAAAGAATACTAATTAATTTTGAATCACATCAATAACCTTTAATAGTCTTTCAAGAAAAAATTGATAAGCTAGGCAGCTTAAGAAAATACATACATTTAAGTATATTAATAAATATCTTCAACTGAAACTCTCATGCTAATCTTAATAAAAATGATGATTTCCAATTTTCTGATCAGTGGGCACTGATCAGAAAATTGTATATCATTAGGTGTTAAACATTTCCAAGCAAATCCAACTATCATGAAAGAATGTTTTCATTTTTCAGGCTAATATTAAATTAGCCTGTAACACTCAGAAATAATGTTGCTTTTTTATGGTGAAAGAATTTTTAAAACTGGTTCAGTAGAGAGCTTACCCCCTTACAAACTCATTAACTTTGTCTCTTCATTAGTGTAGAAAGATAATAGAAATTAAGTTATTACAGAATATTCCTAGGTGCAGAAATTATTGGCCTTGTTTCTTGCACATTATTTTGCAAAGTGGACTATATTCACCAAAAGAAATTGGGCAATAGATTTTGAGTTCTACAAGTTTAACTTGTTCATAAACATATAATTACTGCACCATTGCTATCTATACATCTATACTAATAAATAAAATTGGATTGTCTGTTTGTAATATTATAAAAATGAATAAATGCATATAAGTTTTTTTACAATTTATGTCTGTCTGTCCGTTTGTTCTCTGTCGGCTCTCTCTCTCTCTCTGGAACGGCTGGACCGATTTCGACTGGACTTTCACATAAAATGTCCTATACATTATTAATTTAATTATATTCTACAGGGTAACATACAAAAAGACAATATTTTTCTGAAATCAATTCATAGCAACTATTATCACTAACTAATTCAAGTTTTAAAAATTGTCTTTTCTCATAGTTATCAAAAGAATGTCGAAAAGAGATGCAGTATTACAAAGTCCTTGCCAAAGAAGTAGAGAAACGCATAGCACATCTCAAACAGTATGTTTACGAGACTAGCTCAGACTCTGATGACAAAACTGATGCTCCTGAGCTACCAGAATGTGAACAGAGCTATGATCTAGCAGAGGAAGAAATACAAGCAGGCTTCAATGTTAATATAGGCAGCATAAAAGCTGTTACCACAAGCACAGAAACTTCTTCCGAATTAACTTCAAGAAATGGTAAAGATACTACTAAAATAGGTGAGAAAGTAAGCTCACACACTCCAAAATTCTTCATAGACTTGAATTTGACGATCAATGAGGCAGGCTCCAAAATTCTCAATACAGTACAGAAAGCTGAATCTCCCCCTGCTCGAGAACTTCCTGAACGAGATTACAACTGTGTCAGTAGGTTTACTCAACAAGTTATTACTGAAAAAGAAGTAGTCACTACAGTAGAAACATGCAGAAATATTGAAAAGAAGAGTATAGGGGATAATTACGATTTTTGTGAAAACAAAGATAACTCATTGTCAGATCCACTTACGGAAATACCTTTAAGTCCAGATGGACCATCGTCTCTCAGTTCTAAAAGATTCACAGGATCACTCGACAACTTGCACAGTGAAATCACAAAAGACTCTCTCAAAAATAATGCAAAATTAGTAAGGCAACGGTCATATACTTTGCTTTACCCAAGCCCTCAACTTCTTGCTCACCTTGAAATACACTCTCAAAATACGGGTGTTGAAATGAGTTCTATTTCTATGAGTGAATCTCTTTCGAATATAAGTTCACCCGGTAAGAAGCGTAGAAGCTGGGATTTAGAGTCTGCCAAAGTTAAATGGTCTAATATGGCCTTGGAGCTCAAAGAGAAAAGTGTTGCTCACGTCATCAACACTGTGGCCAAGAATATACCAAAATCGGAACCGAAACAAAAAATACCACTCCGAGCAAAATCTGTTGACCCAACCGTAACTAAACGTAACAATACAATTGCAAGACTTTTGCCTAAATCAGAACCTATAGCAAAGAATAAGACAATGAGTGTTGCTAGAAATCATGTAAACAGTCGTTCATTAGATCAACAACCACCAGCACCTAAATCCAAATTAGAACACTCTCAAAAACCCCCAACAACTCCTGTGTCAGAAGCTGCCGATCCAGCGGCACGTGTTCGTGAACTTTACGAGAAAATACAGAAACAACAACTACTGCAAATGGAAAACTTGGTGGAGAAACAGAAAAAAGAGCAGCTATTGTTGCAACAAGTATTCGAAGAGCAAAACAACATGCTCTTTAAGCAGTTGAAGACGATTTGTCCCAAATCTCCCATCGAAGCCAAAGAAGCCTGGAATGATAAACAATGTGAAGGAGATCGAGGTCCTGTCAGCCTAAGTCAACTTATCAACCACAAGCCTTCAACTTTGACCGACACAAATCAATATTTAAACCATTGCGAGAACGTTCTAAAGAAAAGCAGAAATATAACCGGTAGTCTAAGGAAGTCTCATGCCTCGCCTCACAGTACAAATGTGAGTAAGATACAGTCACCGTCGAAGCAGTTGGAAGGTAGCAGAACTCGTACTCATTCTCCTGTGAAGATACCAACATCCCGCAAATTGAACTATGACACTTCAGCGTCGTCCGACCGCGACTACGAACCTATGTTGACCGATCGAACGAACGACACAATGGCCGACGTGAACGTAACTTTCCCATCAGATAATAGTGATGAAGGGAATAATCTTGTAAGCCTATGTAGTAAAGTCCCCAAACCTTGTAACGGAAGTTCAGTTCATACAAACTCTGTCATGCATTCAAGAGTTACTGAAAAAACTATCAAGAATGTAGGACGCTCTGTGAATAGTTCGATACAGAACTCTTCGGCTCGAACGTCCAAAATAGCGAGTTATAAACACGTACCGACATCCCAAGAGGTAAGAATGTTTGCTTTTTAACTATTAATGAGAACTTCAACTATACGTAGTCTTTGAATTTGATTGTTGTTTCTAGTTGTACTGTAGTAATTTTTGGTAGACTGCTACTTATTGAAATAGTTCCAAATCCAACTAAAATCTAAACATTTTAGTATAGTACAGTGACATTAGTCGTTGTTGGTTTTCTGTTGATTATATTTACCCAATTTGGCAGATAAGATTAGTTACAAACAGTAAAGGGTTGTACTTTAGTGTGTAAATGGAGTATAACCGTCGAGTTTCTGATTGGATAGCGAAAAAAATGTTTTTTTTAAAACGATATTATAGTGATCTGCCGCACGTTGTGCCATCTGACTCACAGAGGGATTTAGATATCCGTCTGCTCTGACATCCGCAAAAGTATAACCCACCTTATCTGAATATTAAATGAAAATGACCAACTCTACAGTACTTTTAATTAAAATTCCTGTATTGTTTTAGTGTTTTAGATGATGACTGAGATTGACAATCTTTAATAGCAATAGTACCTAGTTGTAGCTTTTTTCACATTACTAACGTAATTAGTGAATAAATAATTTTTAATTGATATTTATTTTCAGATGTTAGATAAAAAAAGTGCAAATTCTATAATGACACTGTGGCCTAACAATTTCCTTTTTTGGAAACCCTCTCCCCTCCTATTCTTCTTACCCTGGTGTTTATTCTTCCTCATTAAACATTTATTTCTCATACAAAAAATCCTCATACAAATCTTTCTAAATTTTGTGTGAATTGATTTCTTTAGGTCTTTAAAAAAAAATACTCGGGCGAGTTCTCAATCTGAATCACTTTCTTCATCAGCTGTCTGGTAAATACTGGATACAATAGCCTCATTTTCTATGAGTCTTATAACCTTGGAGTCTTATAGTCATATATTAATATATGACTATAAGACTCCAAGGCTCTTAAATAGTTTTTTCGTTAAGTCACCGAATGTTTGGGGAAACCGAAACAAAAATCAACTTCCCCACCACACTCTTCATCCCCATCAACTAATTCAAGTCGGGTTCCTCTTCTAACTAAATGTTTTTACATGATGTGAGATCATCACATGCCACAGAATATATTGATTTTGTGGAACGTAAAGATCCTATTTACTTTTATTGCGGTGATGTCACAGTATGACTTAATCTTAGACCAGGCATTCTATAGTCATTTGACTTCGTTAACTGAAGTGTCCGAGACAAACCTTAGCTCGGTATGCGAACATATTTATATATATTTGCGAAGTGGTTTAACCGGTCATGTTTATTGCCATTCCCTTAAATTACGTAAAGTTCTTATTCGATTTAGTGTCCTTGGCATTCATATTTGAATCGATAATTATGTCTGCTTCAATTACGGGAATGTACCCACCCTTCTCTCTGCAAATATATACCTACCAAGACCCCCAGTAGCTTTCAAGTCAATAAAAAAAAGATGTAACATATATTTTATTGCACGGAAATTGTTTAGAATGTAGTTCTTATTAATACAACCTTAACAATATTTGAAAATGCGATTTTTGAATTGCGAAATTTTCCTGAAGAATATCTCGAAAACCTAAGCTTCTGAGAAATATTCCCTAAACTTGAAATAATTTCTTCTGGTGTCACAATAGATCTTACTGGCCAGTTCAAACAGAATAATGACCCTGGTTTCTTCTAGATAATACATTCGCAGTTCTGTTTTCTCATTCAAGATTTTAGTTATCCAAAATCTAACTCCCTAATCCTATCCGTTTTCCTTGTCCTTTTTGACTCTTTCTCAGTCTGAAAACAATTATACTTCTTATAAGAGATCTATTTAAAATTGATAAAAGGGCGGAAGCATCACACTTTCTAACTTTTACCAACCTAATTACTACATAATGTATCTTTCCTCGATTTGCCTTCTTTCACAAGTTTACGTTTTTGTCCAAAACAACAATTTTATGTACTTTCACGTAGCGTGAGGCTGCCACAAAGATAGTAGCGCACGCGAAGGGCTACTTGGTGCGACGTCTGATGCGCACGGAGAGAGTCCAGGGCATCGTGCAAACGATCAAGGATGCCCTGCTCTGCGCTCTACAGCTGCATCAGGATCGAGAGGGGATTAGAGGAGCTGAGGTCGACCTGCATAGGCGGTTGATACAACAGGTATGGGTGCTGGCACTGGCAGGGTTGTATATCTAGGTGAAATTGGGTTCTGAATTTTAGGAACAATTGAAGTATCATTTCCAGTCAATTCAATTAAAAAGTTCTGAAAAGTTTTAATAGCTTCTGAATGAATAAGTTTCAATATTATGTTTTTAAAGAAAGACATTAAAACAAAAAAATATAACATTCCTAAAATTCATTGAAATTGAAAATTCTAATTGTCACGTAGATCACGGCCGCTTGTTACTCCCTACATGATACGTTTGTCGCGAGCACTGCAGCGGAGCGATGCGCCATGATCGCCGCCGACAGAGGCAGGAGAAACTCGCTCGCTGCCAGGCAACCAATACCCTTCAGACAAACGTAAGTAAGGCTTATGTTAAATGAAACTAAGTCTATGTCTGTATTTTAAAAGTCCCATGCATTTAATAGACGATATTAAATGTAGTTAGTTACCTTTTTGTATTTACAAGGTTCTATTGAATTGTAAAATTTGATCTAAATAGTTCTACCTAAAAACATGCTTAAAATCTATTTGGAAAATTCGCTGGACATTCTTTAGGCAGGCCTTCTTTTTAAAGAAGAATTTTGTCTATTTTCTTCTCTTTGCAGTTCTTTTGTTCTGCCTAGTTTACTGTCTAAGTCACGGTATGTATATGGGTGTGGACACTCCTTATTCTTAATCGGTTAATACAAGACAAATTATAATAATAATACTGTCTATAATAATGACTATCACACAGGGACATTATGTCACAAAGCCACACCGGGTCATTTCCCGCGCGCACCAAGCGACAGCCATCTTCGCTGATGACGCAGTCCAACTATGGTAACACTGCACACAATGTTGACAGCTTCCTGTTCTTTTATTTGCCGAAAAGCATGTTTATTTTGTGCATTGTTGCCTGTTAAAAATAATATTTCAAACTTTTAAATGTATGTTCTCATTCACCATTTTGTTTTTTTCACTAACATTTTATTGCTCATTTTTGTAATGTGCTGTGTGCAAGACTTGTCATGTTAGTTTTAATAAGTTATTTAAAATGTGTTTCAAAATAGTTTTATTTCAGCATAATTATATTTAGATTATCGTTTTTCTTTAAGATGTTGAAATCCTACAAATAGAATATTCTGCTTAGAATACTCTGAACCCTGAAGAATGCTTGATTTATTTTAAGGAAAGCTTACTACTAAATCCAAAGTGAATGTATAGCAAATACTTAGTATTTGTCCTTCTCACTAGACCTAAACTTAAGACAAGAAGTTAAAAAGATATGGAAATTTTGCCTTTTTGCGAAGTTGGGTAATAAACTCTATGGGTTGTTGTCTTTGCTCTATGGTGCCATATCAAAAGCTATTTCTACCATACGTATAGAAGTAAAAGTTTAGAAAACTCAATAATGGTTTATTTGAACATTATTTCATCAGGAAATAGTGAGATAAATGTTTTAAGTTCAAGTTTCAATTTAAAGGTACCAGAATCTGTTAAAAAGTATGTACCCAAGAAACCCGTTTTGTATAAAGCATATATGTGTGCGTTTTCAGAGACGTTTAGCGGCGAGAAGATCTCGCCGGTGAGTCGGCGCTACGTGGCAAGCCCGCGGCGTCGCCCGTGGCGCTGACCCTCGCCGCCGCCCGCCTGCTTCCCGCGGTTCTTTGCCCACTGCTGGGCAACGCGCTACGACATGGGATTGTGAAACTATTCAAAACGTATTTGGATTGGGTCTTTAAAATCATGGCCGGTATTAACGAAGTTTAAAGAGACTTGTCGTAATTGCCTTTGTTTCATAATAAGCTAATATATGCCTAAGAGTATTTCTATATTTGTATGAATACTTCATGTTGTTTAATTTTGCAAAATTTGTCATTTTGCTGTAATTTACAATTGTTGTCCATAAAATTATAGAATATGAAAAAAATACTGATAATGTAAATGCTGTATTCGATTTAAAATGAAAGTAAAAGAGTATAAAATTATTTATTGCAATAAAAATAGAATTTGCTGCATTCTTTGTCGTAATATGGAAAATGCCAAACTTATGTTCATTACTCACAAAATTATGTTCAAAATATTATATAAAATTTATTTATTTTAGTATTTAGTGATAAATTATTATGGTTGTAATACTTTAATATTGTAATTCCTTGCAACGCGATGCTTCCGAAGTGCCTGACGCATGCACCCTTAGATTAAGATTTTGCTACCTTAAAAACTATTTAAAAAAATAAATAACATGTTTTGAGAAAAAAGGTATTTCTAGTTTTAATGATTTTATAAAGGCTTGTAAAATTTATGACACTAAAGTCAACCTGTAACTTATATCTTTTGTACACTTTAAATTGTTTTCCTAAATATACTTTTTACGATTTATAGGGCAACACATTAGCTGCACTCTCAGTACAACATCATCACAATATTAAATCAATAGTGTGCTTAAAGAAACTTCTTTTGGTGTTAAATAACTACTACACAAATGATTATTTTTGTATTTCAGACTTGTTTTGTATAAATCTTTTAATTAAGTATACAAACGTCATGGAAATGTTGAAAATTTTGTTAATTGAGGTAAAAAGAGCCCTATTTTGGATCTGAAAATTTTAGACTTGACGTGATTTAGTTTTTTTTTAATCATACTTTTTATTATTTATTGAATAGAACCTGAAATACTCACTTTACAAAATGGTAAAAAAACTATGAGGGATGTAAGGAGCTTGTGCATGTAATTTGCTAATGTAAAAATTTACATAACGTGCAGTTGTACTGGGGTTAAATTAACATGTTGCTCAAAAGTTATAAAATGTAGTTATCTCTTTTCCACAAACAAAATTAAAGCCCAAATTGGAAATTAAACCAACTGCTGGATCAGCTGGTATTAAATCTATTTTTTCATTAATTGAAATTGTGGTGAGGCCTGGTATTTATTTAATGACTTACTTGAAATTCATTTCTTTTCATTATAGACATAAAACTATAGGTCACTATATTTTCTGTTTCTAGTCACTGTTCACAACATAAAAAATATTAAGGTACTTCTAAGATACTCTCATACTTCTAGAACAAATTGACTGCTTATTCTCAATTACGCTTACATGTTGTATAATTTGATATTTCCAAATATTACCGTAAACCTAGTTATAATAACTGTATTTTTGAGCATACATACGTTTTGTACCTACGCAATAAATAATAAATGAAACCGACTTTTGTTTTTTTTAATATTGATCTTTGTTTACTTTCAAGAAACGTCTCTGGCTTTGGGCGCTTCAGTGATGAAATTGAAGTGCCTGGTTGTAATATCAAATGAATGGTTCTTTAGAGCCCCCGCACATTGAGCCATTAGTGGCGACCACATTACAACGACTAGTGGCGGCCACATGTTGCGGACGCGTTTCTCCATACATTTTGTTTAGTGCAACTGCCGCAAGTGGCAGCCACTGAAGGCCGCATCAAGCCACCAGTGGCTGCCACTGGTGGCGGCGTGTAGTGGTCTGACTGAACCACTGGTGGTCGCGTTTAGTAGCGGCGACTAGTGGCCTAATGTGCGGGGGCTCTTACTAAATGCATAAGTGGCATGGTATACCCACGTTCATTAGTTGTGCACAGAAGAACGATACACGATAGATATGACACAGAAAGAAACCTTTCACCTTAGTGGGTAGTTTAATATTATGAGCCTGCCTAAAGCCTTTGCCTTAAGCATGAGTAAAATCTATGAGTAGTGGTGACCACACATTGTGAATGCAGCATGGTGACCCACACTGAGCAGTCAGAGATGCTTCTGCATTATTGGCATTGGTCTATTGGCATTTGCAGTGGCCTCTCCTTAGAAAGGAGGTTTTAGCCTTCTATACCACGCTGGCCAGACGGGTTGGTTTCAAGTTTTCCTTCTCTATGTATTGATGTTGTCTTGCGTAATTTATCCCTTAGTCGCCTTTTACGACACTCGCGGGATGAATAGGGGTGGTGACACTCTGTATTCCTAATCCGTCACCACACGTGGCGTTAGGTGATGGCTAATCGATAATACTGCCTGCCTTTAGTAACTTCGCGTCTTGAAGAGCAATGTAGATTTTAATGTTCGGCTTCAGGTAAAAATAAAGTTGCCGCTTGTTGGGCAGACTTTCGTTTAACTGTGTACGGGGAGAGGTTCAAAATATCAGGTAAAATGAATACCAGGATTTCTTTCTATTGCTATAAATAAAACAATGTAATGCTCAATTTAAATTTTATTTCTTTCCATATACAGACCCATTTGATTTCAATGTTTAAAAATTTCCAATTAACTGTGTAAAACACTATTGCGGTATCACGAGACAAGTAAAAAAGGATAAATGCTAGCGCGTTTGATGAGACGTGAGCAAATAATTAACATACTACTATAAATATATGAATCAATCGAAGGAAGCGTGTTCCGAAGCACAAATAATAGGTCACACACAAGTGTCAGTCCGAGGCCCAAGCCCTGGGCCCTAGGCCAGCGTGTACTTGACGTAGGGCACCTCCACGTCGTTGCCGTCCTCGTCGTTGCAGCACAGCTCGAACACCAGCGCCTTCACGTGCGGCTCCAGCTTCTTCTTCGACACCTTCATCACCACCTCCGACATGGGCAGGTTCAGCCGCTCCTGGCACTTAGCCTTGCGCATGAAGAACGCGTACAGCATACACACGCCCTGCGACAGCATCGTGATCTCTAGCTTGTGTTGGTTCTTGAAGTAATCTAGGAACTCTTGAAGAGTAATTTCGCCTTTCACTTCGAAGCGGTCCCAGAGGGTCCATTTGTTGTCGTAGTATGTGTTGACCGGGGCCGCTATGGGTTCGGAGAAGCCGAAGAACGGTAAGGCGAGATTAACGAAGCCGTTCTTGAAGACTTCCAAGGTGTTGAAGCCCTGAGCGAGCTTGTACAGCTCGAGGCACACTAACCCGGCGACCACTGATGTAGTTGTGGCGATGGCCGGTATGATTTTGCCGGCGATCAGTTTAGAACGATGCCTGTCTGCCGGAGCGATTTTGTAATTCGCTGCGCGGAGATTGGAAGCTGCTACGATAAAGTCCATGTGGAAATTGGAGTCGTCGTCCTTCTCGAAATCAAGAGGCGTTATCTTAAGGTTGCCAAGCTTGGTGGGCGGTGGCAGATCTGCTATCATGTTCTTGACTTTATCGTGGTCCATGTCATCACTGTTCTGTTGCAGTTGTGCATCTGTTACGGCGATTTTTACGCCAGATTTCGGGCTGAATTCTGGTACCTGATAAACAAAAAAAAAGGTAATGACTCCCTGAAAGAAACATAACTAGTAGTTCAGATGAATATTAATTTGAAAATGTAGTTTAGGCAATGAGGTTGCAAGGAGTATGCAATCTGATTGGTATGGGTCTAGGTTGACTCGTCACTATTTTCTTAAAACGAATGGGCACATGTTAAGTGTATCTATCGAACATACCGTGACACTAGCGGCAACACTCGCAACCTTCTCCCTATCCAGGCAAGGTGGCAGGCCATACACAGTCGCTCTTAGGTTAGCAGCGGCCATCACGTAGTCCACATGAAGATCATCAGTCGGGTCGAATTCTAATGGAGATGGACAACGTTTCGGTCCCGACCAGAATGGAGCACCTGTAATATGGTTAATATATCATGAAAACTTAAATGAAATTAGTCATAATTACAATTATATTTTAACAAAGCTGATTTTCAGTGATTGGTAGTTTTCACTCTTTAGGTAGAGCCATGCTGATTTCAGAACGAATGGGCGAGCTCGACCGGGACAGTACTAACCTCACACCATTCTAATGACAGCATTCTTGCTGTCGTATTTCGTTGGTGAGTGTGAGACTGGGGGCCCAATCATTCTATATTATTCTCCCGGCCTCCAGAGGCCGCGATCTGACCAGTTTGCCATAGTAGGGGTCACCATTCTGCATTGTATACGCTCACAATCAGGATGGTGGCCCCTACGCCTGGATTCTACTCATGCTTTCCATCAGGCAGAGGTTTGGTTGGCTGAAATTAAGCTACATACAAAACTGAGGTATCAGTATCTTACCACTGGTGGTCTGCTGGTCTGGAGGGAAGTTGTAGAGCAACTGCTTGATCTGGTTGGAGTACTGCGCCTCCCAGTGTAAGCGTGCCCATGTTATACAATCATCGATGTTTAGCGGTCGTTCGTTTATCGCGTTCTGTAAAGATGGGATGATGGGACATTTCAAAACTTAGTTTTTTTCTTTTATCAACGGCAGCAGTGAGCCCGTCTAAGGAAAAGTGACTACAATTCAGGACTCACAAGCCTGACCTTTGAGAAAGTTGGTTTGTTTTAACTAAATTTTACCAATATTAGTCCAGGCATTTAGAGTTAGAAGAACAACAAGACACAATATTTCGTTTTTATAAGTGAATTTAGTAAAAAATATTCTCAACACTTACCCTGACACTCTCAATAGCATCAAGTGGTTGGCTTCCAGGCAGTTTTAAGGTCCTATCTAAGAACTGAGGGTCTCTCAGGTATTGTGCAGCGTGTTCTGCAGACTGCCGGAACAAACCCTCGAACTCATCCCTGGCCCATTGGAGTGTGTGCTCAATAGCGTTGGGGAAGTTCTTCAGGGTGCAGATAGGAATGCTCTTCTCTGGGGGATCTTGAGAGGAGCTGTAAGATTCTGTGAGGAAGGGCACCACAACCTGAAATAAATGAGCAAAATATAACATTTCTATAAAGTTCTTTGAAATGATGGAAACTCAATTTTACTAGTTATCAAGGTACTTGTATTTAATACACATTTTTATACCATAATGGTAGCAAAAAATAAGTAAAGTGAACTACTCACCTGTGTGTTTCCCTTGGTCCCGAGAGTTCCACTTTCCAGAAGTGGCTTCCTGTAATACACACACCTCCTGTCCATGTAGATACGCGCGTCCACGTTGTCCAGAGCGTTGGCCACGCCGTCCAGAGCCTCGAAGAATGCATCATCATACACTGATTCAGTCTCTGGGCATACCCTGTTCTCTTGTGCCAACACATTCACTGCAGGGTTCATACGTTTGATGACCTGAAAAACCATAACATTATATTTTGACTGCCTTGTTGGTCTAGTGTTAGCGTATGCGGCTGCTGATCAAGAGGTCTCGGGTTCGATTACCGGGTTGGACCAAATATTTGTGGTCCGCAAATATTTGTTTCGGAGTTTGGGTTGCTTCTTTTGAGACTAGATGGCGGACGGCGTGCGAAATATTTATTAAAATACTTTCTACTAACACATCAATTATCTCATTGGTCTAGCGGTTAGGGTATGCGAATTCCCATTAAAAGGTGTCGGGTTTGAATCCCGTGTCGGGTCAGTAAGGTTTTGGGGATTTTTCAGATTATAGAAATACTTTCTGATCTCGCTCCAGTCTTGTCAGATAGCCGTCCAGTAGGATTGCGAGAGTGCACTCGTATTTGCACACACTTGTGCACGAGATATTCTGGTCTCCGTTGCCAAAAATCAGTTAGGAGGGCAACTTGTCATGAGATAAATACTCCGCCCCCTTCATATGATTTTAAAAATTAATATTTAGGACATCTTACACACAACATCATCTAAGTCTAGTCTAGTCCCAAACTAAGCAGAGCTTGTATTATGGGTAACTAGACAACTGATATAAATAGATAAACATACTTTGTTTTTATAAATACACTAGTTGACCCAGCGAACTTCGTACCGCCCTACTTTAAAATTCCAGAACTTGATCGCAGCGCCACCTACCGGGTCCAATTGCGAATCTAAACCATTCCCAGATCCCCTTGAACACACACAAAAAAATTCATCAAAATCGGTCCAGTCGTTTGAGAGAAGTTCAGTGACATACACACTCACAGAAGAATTATATATATAAAGATACAATAAAACAAGAGAACAGAGAAATAGAATAATAAATTTTTAATACTGGAGCATGTCCGAGATCCTGAGATCTGAATATAAGACAGTTAACAAACCTTGGCAGCAGTGCTGGACTTCGGTTTCTGTACATCGTAAGGTCTGAAGAGGAACTGCCTATTCAGGTTAGACTTCTCGATGAGATCCATATCTGTGACTGTGATCTGACCACCGTCAGCACCGACTCCTATCATGGCGAAGTTCTTGAGAAGCTCACACCCAATCGCACCAGCACCTGGAAATTGAAGTTAATTAATTAATGGTTAGTATTTTTCCGTTTGCATTTTAAACCATATCAAAAATATATATTCTTAACATTCACTTTTGACAGACATGAATGCCTCGGTGGCGCAATGGCAGCGTATGCAACTGTCGTGCTTGAGGTCTCGGGTTCTATTCCGGGTCGGACAAAATTTTGTGTTGTGTTGTGATCCGCAAATATTTCGAAGTTTTGTTTTGAAGTTAGAATTTTTCTATGTATAATATGTATGTATTTACAAAAAAAAGTATATTTATGTGTATTTAAGCTCAAAGCACAGAATACATAATAGTACCAGTACAGAAGACTCACTCCGAAAAGTAAATTAAAGAAATAGGGACCCTTGGTGTCAAAACATTAAGTTCAATGCAGATTGCACAGCGCCTACAATTACTATTTACCTACAATTACCTACAAATGCGATACAAATACAAATCTTTCTATCATGTAACTCTTATCTGTTCTGACGTAATCAGGCATGTATTCTTTATAAATTATTTTAATATAGGTATATTAACAACTTTTTCTCTAGAACTTTAGTCAAAAAATAAATGTAGGTACTTTTGTCAAAAAATGATGTTTTAAATAATATTACATCGAAATAGCTGTTCGCGTCGTATGAATTTACGACACGAACAGATTAGTTCCTACCCAACATCTAAAATCTTTTATTCAGACATCCGTAAACAGAACTATATCTTTTACACGACTCTACTTTCATACGCATTTAGTAAAAACTGTTCATTAGATATTACAAACAAACACTCCAATAATATTTGTATAGATAAGTAAAGTATCTGGCATAAGCTAGTTTTCAAAGCAGGAAAACTAAAAATCCTTGAATACTAACTACTAGATAATAAGATGCTATTGAAGTACCATTACATGTACTTTATAATTACTGGTGTGCTGGTTAATAAGTGGTTTTCCGGTATTAAGTTACAAAAATGTATTTATGTCAATAATTATTATAGATCTGACAAACGATATTTCTACAGACCGTGAAGGATTTTTACTGTAAAAACTTTGAAGATATCATATTAGAACTAATATTTGTATATTTTTCTGATGGGGGGCAAATGAACAATGGATTGTCTGATATTAACTTCCATCGCATTTCGACAGAACTGAATCAAAAATAGGATGAGCAAACTTATTTCGTTTTCTATTCTAAGGGCCACAGCACACTTGCTACTTTTAACATCGGCGATCGGCGATTTGGCGACTGCATCGATGCTGCATCGCGTTTTAGCGACTTCCTGCGTTCGATCGCGGTATCGGAAACGCGCGTTTTAGCGACTGCTCAGATGCCAAATCGATGCTACCGGCATCCGAATGTGTGTGGAGAGTAGCGTTCAGCTGCTGTGTCGCGCTTCTAAAAAGCGACTGAATCTCCGCGTTTGGCGTTTTTAAGTGTGCGATGTAGAGCGTTCGGTCGCCGTATTTAGCTTCTAAAAAGCGACTAGTTGCCGATCGCCTATGCTAAAAGTAGCTAGTGTGCTGTGGCCCTAATATAATATTTTGTTTAGATCACGTGACTGAGTGACATTAGCCAATGAAACAAGAGAATAGATAGATAGATCTCTGGGAGTCTATAAGAAAAAACGAAAGAATAGCTAACACCAGTTTTCTGTGTTTCCGAAGTATCATCACAGTCCGTACACTACGCTATCTAGACCTAAACAAGCAGATATATATGGGTACTAAACCGATAGAAATATTTTTTTTGTAAATATATACATAGAAAACACTGACACTTTGAAACAAATATTTGCAGATCATACAAACATTTGGTTTAACAAAAATCGAACCCGAGACCTCAGCACCTGGTGGAACCTCGAACAATAGCCGCATACACCACCAAAGCAGTCAGACGTACGTTTGTCAAATCCACCGTCATCAATTATCAACAGCCTTCAACAGTCCACTGCTGGACATATGCCTCTCCTTAAAAAGGAGGTTTTGGCCTACTATACCACGCTGGCCAGACGGGTTGGTATAGGGTTGGTTTCAAGTTTTCCTTCTCTTTGCATTGACGTTGTCTTGCGTAGTTTATGTGTCGTAAAATGCGACTAAGGGAGTCGCATTTTACGACACCCCCGGATTGAATAGAAGTGGTGACACTCTGTATTCTTATTCCATCAACACAGGGACAGTCCACCGAGACATAGAAATATTCCTACAGATGTAATTGTTTTAAAAAGATCTGGATTAGCAGTGAGGGTCACTAACCAACCATTCAAGGTCACATCTTTGCGATATTCTTTACCTTTTTCTTTGTATATTTATCAAACCGGTATCATTTACGCTTCTATTAGTGTTTAGCACTGAAGTAGATAAAATGTGACAGATAAACAGACTGGTTAAGAAAACAACTTTTCTATAACGATGAGGGCAACGACCTTATATCTTATTAGCAGACACTGACCTACAATAATGTCTTGGGCCTTTTTATGTCATGGCTGTAAGATTACTCTCTATAGACAATATTATTTTATTTTCTTTAAATCGAAACAAATAAGGTTTTTTCTATCTCACTTTTACATAACATAACTTTTGCATAATTAATTCGAAACGAGATTTCCTGAAATTATCACTGAGATACCGCTTTTGCGCTTAGCAAGGCAGCATAAATGTTGACAACCGGGACCGACGACTAAACGTGCTCTCTAAGGCACAGGCGTGAGGGTAGAGGGGGAGAATTTCGTTGAGCAATGGACGGCAATAAGTTGATTTGGATAATTCAATTAAGAATCAAACCTAAGAACTCTTGCTTGTCAGGAACAGGCCTGTCACAATCCGTATCAAAAATACAACAATATAGTTGTTCCAATCATGACTTACTAATCTTATAAATGCCAAGGTAACTTTGTCTGTCTGTCTGTCTGTCCGGTTTTCACGGCAAGAATAAAGAACTTTGGTACACATATAGCCTAGATCCTGAGAAAGGACATATACTTAACGCGGACAGAACCGCAGGCGAAAGCTAAATTAACATAAAACACTTACCAACAATAAAGTACTTCAATTCACCAAGTCTCTTCTGGAACTGCCTTCCGAATACGGCCACTTGCCCGTCGTATCTCGTACCAGTTGGCTTGCAGTTCTCTTCATTCAGAGCTGAGCGATCCTTGGGCAGGCACTCGATAGCATCGAGGTATAACCACTGGACAATGGGGTGGAACTTTCCAGAGCAGGCCTTCATGACTTCTTGCGCCACTACACCTCCGATAGCTGCGTTCATTGGATTCAGATCACCAGATGATACCTGTTAGAAATAATTGATTTTTACTTTTGTTTTAGTAGTAGAATTTAATTAATAACATATATCAAAACGATAATCGGCATGGTGAGCTCACGCAGGAAAGGTTAGCTCCATGCTATATCATAGCAACTGACTGGCTATCACAATTCATAAGAAATACGATGTTGACAGACAGACGGACGGACGGACAGAGGAGTATTGATAATAGGCTTCCGTTTAACCGACTTCAAAAAAGGAGGCTTTGTTACCTCAAAACTTTCGATTGGGTGAATCGATTTTGAAAATCCTATTTTTTTAAAGCTTGTGCCTACCGAGTGGTCCCATGATAGAAAACCAGGATCTGATAATAGGATCCTGGAGAAATCGAGAAAAATCCTAAAATATCCTATGATATTTTAGGATTTAATCGCGTCAGGTATGCCTATGCATACCTGACGCGATTTTGGTACTTGGAATAGTTTTCCTTTGAAGTCTTTTTTTTTTTTGTTATAATTAATACTCTATGGGTGCGGCACTAAAAAAACGTAAAAACCGTGTACTGTCAAAAAATAACAACAGCTCATAAGAACAGATTCATCGCACGGTAGCATTTATAACACTAAGATTGAAATACAAAATTTTTAACGGTTTATAATTCCAACTTTTGAACGAATAGAAACCTTTTTAGAAAGGATTCGGAATAAAAAAAAGTTAAGTCTATACTTCACTCGCGTATCTAGGTATACCGATAACACATAAAAAGCCTTTTGTCGTTTATCAAAAGCCCCAATCAATCAGTAGGTATCGTCAAAGAATAATAATAATGACGAGTGATTATCATCAATAATACAAGTGTCGTTCTAACCTCGAGCTATTGTGTCGACACGGAAATTTGTGAAACGGACACAAAGAACACCCAGACTCGGAACAAAGATTTGTAGATACCACAAAGTGTTTTCCCATGTGGGATTTGAACACACAGCACTGGACATAGCAAATATCGGTACGGCGACTACTTCAACTACTAGTCCAATCGTGCAGTCTTGTGACTCGTGAGTATCTATGGGCATCGGTAGCCGCTTACCATCGGGTGACCCGGTTACTCATTTACCCCCTATAGGATAGTGGGACTCTAATTCCTGACAAATTGGAAAATAAATATTTTAAAAGAAATAAAAAAAATATAATTGAAGCGAAATAAAAAAACCGTTGGTTGAAAAACCTCACGGAATCAGTAATAACTTAATTTTATAGGTATGTAAGTAACAGTTTTAAGAAAAAAAACAACACAAGACGATCTTCTAATGATTCACGTGTCGTTGACCCACAATATTTGTGAATGCGTGACGCCTCCCCTATATTTAGAAGCGTACAGAATGACGTCGAAAATAGATTAAAATTTGTGACTGGATCCCAGTGAATTGAGCCGTCAGGGCTTAAATATAATTGCGTAACTGTATTGTTTAATAGGTAGGGTCTCTAATTGCCGCCTTTAGATAGTGATCCTAGCAAACTCCATTTCGAAGCAGAAAAAAATCCTAGGGCTTTCGCAGGCTTCTAGGAGAGTTCCATTGTTGTAGGTAGTAGTCACGCTGTTTTCAGCACGAATAGGCCGGGTCGACCGGGGCAGTACAACCCTCAACCAGAAGACCAGCCTAAAATGACATCATTTGTGATGTCGTCTTTCGTTGGTTAGTGTGAGAGTGTAGGCCTTATTATTCTGCTTCATTCTCCAGATGCAGAAACATCTTACTAAGTCATCATAGTGTGAGCATGCTGCATCGTACGCACTCATAAATAATGAAGATGGTGGTCCCTATTCCTGGATTTTACTTATGCTTTCCATCAGGCAGAGAAGTCGCTTTTAAATACAAAAAGTATTTATGATATAAGGGATAAACAAGCAGACATCTTATCTTTAAGTAGTCTACAATTGAAACTAGGACACAAATTTGTTGCCAGTCTTTAGATGAGAGAACACTATTCATGAATGTCGCCTTCCTCAGATTTGAACAACCCCTGAGCTATATGAGGAACAAATGTCTGCCCAAGCCGCTTCCAACATCAAAAAGGAAGGTAAACAATAGAGGTGCTTGCTTGATGTCATTAAGGATGATATCCATTCGGTCTCACAACGCCAGAAGCAACTGGTATTAACACATCTGTATGTATTTCAAATATTTATATGCAAAGAATATTCTAAAAACCATAGTAAAAACATTACCCTCTTTCTAATGCAGTTGGGTACCTTACCACTCAGAACATTACTATAATAGTATGACAGGCTCACCTTGCAGAATGTATCCAAAAGTTCATTGTTCGCTTCCAAATCACCATTCTTGAATGTATCAATAGCCTTGACATAGTCCATGAACTTTGCTGCATCAGCATCACACCACGGCTTGGGTAAACGACCTTCAGCTTCCTCAAACTTGTAGAGGGCAGAAAAGGCGATGTGCAACTGTTGTGGGTAGTCGAACTTTCCAAAATCGGAAATCACAAATTCAGGTTGTGCAAAGGATTCTTTTAGCGATTTGAAGTGCAGTTTCTGAGGCATCTTGACTTGTGTGACAATGCCTCCACGAATATACTTGGAGAAGGTTGTTGTGTCACCAATACTGAAGGTGTATGGACCTAGTACTTTAATTTTGCGTGGTTCACATCCATTGAGTTCTGTCATTCCTTGTACCTGTAAAGAAATGGAAATTGTGTTAACGTCAAGAGAAAAGAATGAAAGATGGGTTGTGACATGATTTTTAGTGTATTAGCTATTAGTAACAGAACAGTGGAAATAATATGGTAAAATTAACACACTTTTATTAGTTTCACCTCTACATTTGTTTGTAAATGATTTAAACACTCAAGTCATTTACAAACAAACGTTTGTAAATGACTAATGCAATAATGAAAATCCTAGTTTAGAAGAGTGCTTTATTACAGATTTTGGTTGTTCTGGAATGCTTCCCAGAAGGATCAGATATCATTTAATAACCTGAATGTTTGTTTTTCAAAACATAAATTTAGTGCTATTTTATAGAAATGTTTCAATAATATGTATTTTTTCAGAACCAAAGTGTATGTTAAGTTCTGTTGAACCCATTTAACCAATACTTTTTTTCCCTGTGGAAATTCCCCAATCGGTTGATGGCTATATTGGCCCTGAACTAACTAAAACCGGTACTATAAGCCGATAAAACTCTACCCTCGAAAATAACCTATTTAACCAATACCTAGTCTTTTAGATTTTTCTTCATAGCAAATATACAAAATATACGATAATTTCTAATACCTTACAGATATCATCTGCCATTTGTTAGTCCACTGGTGGACATAGGATTCCCCTTACAAAATAACTAGAATTTAATGGATCACTATCTAACACACGTAAAATAAGGAATCTAAATCATACTACCATTACTATTACAAACATTAATAGTTTTAAAGCATACCGACAAGAAAAACTCTGATAAATATACAGGGCATTTACACCAATTACACAATCTTAAAAAATCTTGTGCAATTTGAAACAAGACTGAAGTGAAGTGTTCATTTCCATTAGGGACCGTCTATTAATCATGTTATTTTTTTTGGGATTTATTAACTCCTTCCCCTTGGTGATACATGATGAGGAGGTTTAAGACTACCCCTCTGTATCACGTGTATTTTTTTGTACTTACAAATACATTTATCTTAAATAATAATACAATACAGTTATAAGTATCACCTACATTTATTATAGAAAATTAAAGACTACAATAATGTTCAGAGATAGAGTAGAAAGGTTGCAGGTTGTTTTTCACTGACATAAAAATAATGAAAGTGGAAAAAATTTGCAAAATAAATAAATACATGAGATATCCACCCTTGTGATATTTCGTGATTTTTTGTGAACCCCTCCCGGGGATGGGGCCTTTCGAGCCTCACGTGATTAATGAACAGCCCCTTTAAATCATCAATCCTTCAGTTTTGTCAGCTGAGTCTTTTGTCAGGACGACTTGACTAAAAAATAAAATAAAAACTAGCCATTTTTTGTTAACATACACTAAATAAGTTGGCAAGTAAAATCTTTTATTGCACATAATGACTCAGTTTACTGATAGTCTCATTCTTTTATATGATTTCATGATGCTACAAACAAAAATAGTTGATGATCTATAATTTGATGATTTATTCTGAAGTTGTTTTATCATTGACAAACAATGAAAATATATGTAATTAGATTTTTTTCAGGACATGTGGGACGACTGTCCGACTACCAGTGCACCAGCACTGGTAGTCGGACCAATTATTTGTATGGTCTGCGAATATTTTTTTCAGTTTGGGTGTTTTCTAGGTATAAAATGTCTGTATTTACAAAACTATACTGTAGATACCCATAGTACAAGCTCAGCTTAGTTTGGGACTAGATGGCGGTGTGAGATGTCTGAAACATTTATGTAGTTAAACTCCTCAGAAACGGCTTGTCCGATTCTCATGACATTTTGTGTGCATATTGGGTAGCTCTGAGAATCAGACATCTACTTTTCATACCCCTAGGACGCGAGCGGAGCCGCCGGAGCAGCTAGTATACATATGTCTATTAACATCAACTGTGTACATACTTAGATATATTGCTAAATAAACATTATGTTTATGATTCTAATTATACATCTAATACATCTATACATAGATTATGTTATCTTATCCCTAATCATCATTACATACACCTGTCTAGTTTCCTATTTTATGGTGTGTAAATATTGCCATTGTACCCTAATTAAGATCGGTAAAGAGTGGCCACCAACACAAATGGTTAAAACTGCATAAATGGTGTCCAATTACTCCAGCCATAGGAAAAGATTATTATTAATATTCATCATCAATCATATACAGCCTTTAAGTCTACTGCTGGACATAGGCCTCTCCTTGGAAAGGAGGTTTTGGCCTACTATAATGCGCTGGCTGGTAAAGGGTTTGTTCCAAGTTTTCCTACTCTTTGCAGTGCAGCTGTTGGCTGCTTATTTTGTTGCTATAATTGCTTCTTAAGACACCCATGGAATGAATAGGGGTGGTGACATTTGTATTCTTAATCCGTCACCAGACAGAAATATTAAATTATGAATTTCTATTTTAATGATGTCAAATGCTAAGGCAATACCAGTTGGTTATCATAACTATACTAATATTTCAAATGCGAAAGTAATTGTCTGTCTGTAGCACTTTCATGTTAAAATTACAACTGATGTAAATGAAATTTGGTACATAGAATGTCTCGAGCCTCAGAAAGGACATAGGCTACTTTTTATCGAACGATATACACATTAGCCACGGGCCATAGCTAGTTTAGTATAACTCTTTAAATATTTACATTGATTGGAAACCCATTAGTTGCAGCACACAATCAGTCTAATAGTATATATAATTTTATTACCTATTAATGAACTGTGTGTCATACTCATTACTGTGTAAGGCATATGACCATTCCATTCACGTGTAGGTTATTGCAGTAAATGGAAGCCTATGTGTTATTCTGAAATGTAAGTTTTAATATTGTGAAGTTTCATAAAAAACTAATCAGTAGTTTTTGCGTGAAAGAGCAACAAACATACATACTCGTACATAATACTCACAAACTTTTGCATTTATAATATTAATTAGGATTATATTTTATTTATTTTCCTTTTTAATCTGCAATCAGCTAAACAGGTGACTTCTTTGAATATTGTCTTTGAGTGTATCTTTCAGAGATCTACTCATCCTTGGACCACTGTATAAACAATAATGTTTATAGGGCTAGAACCTATGTCCTTTCATTCAGCCTTTTACTATAGTGGCATGTTGTCAGCTGGGCAGCTAGTGCAATGGGATGCTTTTCAAGTCTCCTTTTATGTCTCTGTACATTAGTTAGTTATTAGTAGGATTATATAATTTTGAGGGTAACATTACATGAATTGACCCACACATTTTCTTTGTGTAATTTTTTCAATTAAGCTTGGCCCCTATTGGTCTAAGCATGAGAACTATCCTATTTTGGACATGCCAGCTAAACATACATTAAAAACAAAAATATGATAAATGGCTTGCTAAAACCCAGACAAACTATAAGAGGTTTTTCATAGATTGGCCATACATTGTTAGTACTGAATAAGAATGTTGGTAAATAAATAAAATATAAGAAAATCGGTTAGATAGTTTCAGATTTCATCATGAGCGACGATATGACACAAGATTTACTCATAGTAGATAGTTTAAAATACTACAAGGGGTTACAAACAAACCTACAGATGAAGCTAATAAAAGTTTTAACAATAGAACTTAATTGTCTTTTTTATTAGAGAGGCCTATGTGTAGCAGTGGACTGCGATAGGCTGATGATGATGATAATGAAGTTTGTTTTATGAGGAATCCAATTGGATATTTGTTGAAAAATAATTGTT
Source organism: Phragmatobia fuliginosa (assembly GCA_932526445.1). Classification (NCBI taxonomy): domain Eukaryota; kingdom Metazoa; phylum Arthropoda; class Insecta; order Lepidoptera; family Erebidae; genus Phragmatobia; species Phragmatobia fuliginosa. Next base: position 21,670,994 of record OW052067.1, on the reverse strand, counting down.
TACAAAGGATTCTAACAGGAAAACTAACAGTTTAATTAGGAAGGTGAAGTTTTAGGAAATCTCATTAAAATACAACCTCTATGGTAGTGAGGTGTTTCTTTTCATGCTTTATGATATTAAAATTAAAGCAATGTTCATACTCTTTGTTAATAACGTTAAGATTCCTAACTTGATTAAGTATTGAAATTATCTGTCTATCTACTTAGTTAGATTCTGTAAATATGGGTATCTGTTAAACTAACAAAACTATTTTCTTCAGATAGTTTAGACTGTGGTTTTAGAGTAACTGTAGACCTAAATGATAAATTATCGGAAACACATTACTATATAGGTGGGATAATGTTTATGAAGATGTTGCAGATTGTGTATGTCGTGTATGATTGTGCATTTATATGAAGAATTTCTTTACAAACCTCACTGAATGTAACATAATCTCCATCTTCCAATCCATGACGGGTATCATCTAAACAAGTGACAACAGCTTCATACTCATGTGTGATATCAGCAATCATAGCTGACACTGGGTTCTCACCGGTCACATCAACCACTGTAAACTCGGGTCCAAAATCACAGAACACTCGAGAGAATAATCCCCGAGTGTCCGCGATAATTAGAGCTATGTTATTAGCATGAGTTATGGCTGATACGCGCTCCTGCTCAGCCCATGTAGCACCAGTAAGAACGACAACACTGAATTTGCGTAAAAACTCCTCCGTCAAAGAACCGGTATATGATGTTGTAGGCACATAATGGTTTAACTCAGACAACTGCTCACAAGAAGCTACAGCCCTGTTTTGGCCGATTGAATTTTCGCTGAGGTAAAATTGCGACGATAGATCAGTAATTGAGCAAGTCCGCTCATCGTGAAGAGTCACAGACTTAACTCCGCCGAGGATCACGTTTTTCGCTACCTCAACACCGAGACCCCCGAGCCCCGAAATAAGAACATCGGAATTGGCCATCCTCCGCATAGCATCGTGTCCCAAAACGTAGAGCTGTCGCGAGTACAGACTCTCGTCAATTTCATCTTCCACACGCGTCCCATTGTTCGCCATTGCCGAGTTGTTGGAACGTGATTCTCCTGTGTTCAGTTTCCGCTTTTTCGCCGGGGGGTCAACGGAATTATCGGCGACTTCAGCACTAGACATCGGGCACGAACGCGCACAATTTTGGCAAAATTTTGCTTAGCTTTTTTAAATTCAGAAGAAATAATCTTCAATTATTAGAAAGCGACATTCGCGCTTCGTCAAGGCCCGCTTACTCACTGTCTTGAAGTTAGTCGCGACTTGCGATATACGTGGAAAATGACCTGCGGAAATGATATTTTGTTTGGTTATTAGTCTGAGCGTTCAGTAATAATCTAGAAAGTACTAATCTCCAACAGTCACTGATAATTTCACTTCGAATTGCAATATTAAACTATCAAGGACCGTCGAATAAATTATACTTTTTTAGTTTTTTTGTGGTTTAGGATTATGCTTTTTTCTTATTAGCAACATTCAACAACTCAAACCAAGAGAAAAAATAAGTCCAGCAGAAAATTTAATACTAAATTGAACGTCAAGGAAATCTTGTCTCATCAGTCTCATATTTTAGTAGCATCATCTTCCTAGCCGTTATTCCCAATACTATTTGGGGTTAGCTACAATAGCTACTATTTCTACCGGTTTGACCAGAATTTCAGTTTTAAATGTACTAACTCAAAAAATATAAATAAATTAAATGTGCAAAAAATTTGGGCATGGCACCATTTAGGGTTCACAGTCAAACCGAATCTATTAATCCAATCACTGATTGTATCGATATCATTGTTTAAACATGACAATAGCTTATGTAATGTGGTCTACAGAAGCATCATAATAAAAATAACAGTGGATAGAGAATGCCACCTTGGGGTACACCAGAGTCAAGATCACACCGTATCAAGGTCTATTTATTGACTCGGGTTGCTGGCGCTCTCGAAGATATGAAGATAACCATTCTAGTTCATCAGGTGATATCATATTTAATACGAGATTAGGACATTGTGACTGATGGTGTTAAAGGCATTTGAGAATTGAATCAATAGCACACTCAAAAAGGAATACTAATAAATGGTGAAAAGATTTAATCAAGTGCCAAATATAAGAAGTTACAGCCCAGTGAAACTAAATAACTTCTGAATTAAACAATTCAGTAAAATACACGTTAATTCGCTTATCAGGCGAGCATAGCCGAGTTGCCAGTCACCAAGGATAAGCCATGATGGCGCGGTCAGTTCAGTACCTGAATGGGTGACAGCTACAGCTAGTGGCATGATACTATGAGCGTCTCCGTGATTCGGAGATCACAATAAGCAGTCGGGATTTTAACCTTAGGTTAACATACTTAAGCTTAGTTGGAGGCCTTCGGCCTTAAAAACACCCAGCGACAAGATTACGTAGCCACGACGTTGTCATAACCCGTACTCGACTAGCGTGGGGATGTATGGCCTTAACCCTGTCTTAAGAAGTAGACCCAAGCCCAGCTGTGGAATATTCTGAGTTTTTGATGAATGATGATCAAACACGTTAATTAATGTATATTTTAGATGTAAGACAAAAAACTGCTCGTAGAAACTTCTAGAGGTTGGATGCTAGCAGTTTTGCCAGAATGCAGCCAGCCATTATTTTCTCCTGTCAACACAAAAACTGTCAAACGTCAATTTGATCAATTTGGTCCGCAGACAACTTCAGAGCAAACAATCCATTTTGTTTCAATTCGTGAGTTCTATTTTGAGTTCACGGGACGGTGTTGTTAATTGGACGTACGAATATTGTTGTTGTCGTGCTGACCGCGACCGCGAGTGAAAGGATCTCGAGCAGCATGTCTATTGTGTGAAACTTTTGTCATATTGAAATATTGTAAATTCTTTTAATATTTTATTTTTAATCGTGTTGTGAAAAATGGTGCAGGATTACGTGTCTCCTGTAAGGGTACACAAGTTTCCCTTTGAGATGGTGATGGCCGTAAGTATTTTTAATAATATTCTTACAATATTGTATGTACTGACGTATTTACATTTATATTTTAGACAAGGTCAGCAGTGTAAATTTGTATTCAAACTTTTTAGAATGTTAATGTTTTGACCATTACAGTTTCTCAATCGAATCGAATGATTACTGTACCTTAGTTGCAACACTGTCTACCGAAATATTCGCCTAGCGTGACGACATCTTCATGGTTTAATTTATAAAAAAGTTTATTAATATTAATTTGTTTTCCTACATATTTGAAATATAAAAAATAAAAAAAGCTGATAGGAAACTTGTTTGTTTACAAAATTCTATTATGAATTTGTATGCTAAGGTTAATCCTTTCACAAAGGATTTTTTGTTATTTCTTGATAAAAACAATAATAAACTTGAAACTAAGTATACATATTTTGCAATTTTGTGGCTTCAAAGAAAAATCAATAAAAGTTTTAAATTTCTTTGCGAATTGAAAAGTATTCTTGCTTACAACAAATTAACACTTTATACTGGCTATTTAAGCAAAATATGGTCTGACAGCTAGGTATGTGTTATTTATTGTAATATTATCTGTATATCATTGAGTTATTTGATTTGAATATCCTTTGAAAACATAGTAAAGGTTTCTATAAAAGACCTCATTTTAAGAAATTTTATTTCCGCATGCGGGCTCATTCCTCATTTCTCAAATTCCTTCATGATCCATTGTACTAAATTTCCTTGTCACACATTTCTTTTTTTCTGCCCTCAAATATAGAAAAAAATGCCCCATTGCACCAAAATCTATTCTTCAAAATACAGTTTTATTTCATTTTATATGATTTTTTATTTCTCATTCTACATGCTGTCCAGTTTCCCCTTGATTTACTTAAACCAGTCGTACAGAAAACATTAAAACATTTTTTGTTGCTTTTCACTTACTGAGTTTTTCCGAGAATAACCCCTTGATCCTTCGCACTTTAGAAGAGCCATGCTAATTTCTGTTCATTCAGAGCGGTACTACTCTCTCACTGATGAGACCCAACATGACTGCATTTAAGTTATGGGGTTCCGTTGGTCAGTTTGAGACTGGAATCCCAGTGACGATCACCATACTGGATCATTTGCAATCACACTGAATATGGTGACCACTATTTAATTTAACTCATGCTTTTCCCGGAGTAATCATTTTAGAAGGCTCATAATTAATCACCCCGATCCTGTGGAGGAAGGCTCAAAGGGCAACAAAGCATGTTCACAGTCAGTACCAGTTTTACCACCAATTTTACTATTCCTAGGATTATTTAGAGCTTTTTTTTTCTGTGCGGAAATCCCCTCGGATACCACCAGATGGTGGTTATGTCGGACTCGATCCCACCAAAACCGCACACCATCTCAGGTACCAATGGCCGGGGAACGAGGTGAACCCTAGGAAGGAAATCCCTGGAACCCCGAATTACCTTGGGCGTCTACCTACGGCTTGTAGATGACCCTCTTCATAATAAACATTCACCCCCCAGACAAGCGCTTATGGAGGACGGAGATCGTTCTGCGACCTCCGGTGCCTGAGTCGTCTGCGGTACCTGGCCCGTTCCCGGGCCTGGCGGAACGAGAGGGTTCTAAGCCTCTCGCGGTCCCGCTCCGCCATCTCCTTCGCCAGCATAACTTGCTCGCAGCAAGAAACGGCGGAGTTCCACGCGCTCTCGCTTCGCACCATGGCCGCAATCATGTTGCCGAGCGAGAGAATACCCACTCCGATGGCCGTTACGAGGTCTCCCCTCTGAGCCGCCCACGCTGGTCATTCAGCCAGCGTATTGAGCGACGAATCCACGGTCCGGCCATCGCAGTGGTGGCACTCATGCGTTGGCTCTTTTCCGATTAGACACAGGTGATCTCCGAAGCATCCCTTCCCAGTGATCACCTGTGTCAAGCGGTATGAGAGGCTGCCGTGACGCCTCTCGAGCCAATCCTCCATAACGGGTCTTACGGCCGCGATAGCGGCGTGCCCTGCGCTTAGTTGCCCAAGTCGTTCCTTCTACAAGGATTATTTAGAGCCTGCTACTAGTTCAACTGGTTAAGCATGCATCGTACCTTGAATCGAATCTTGAGGGCAAATTTATTTAGAAGGTTGAACTAGTTGCCAGTATATTCGATAGCACTGACTTCAAAGTAATGATTGAGATAAATATTTGATTGACATTGATTTGAAAACCGGCATTTGTGGCTTAAGCACGGAACAGAACCTGGACATTTTTTTTTGGTTTGTGTGTAATATTTTTTTCGCACTAAACCCTGCGGCTACCTCGGCAGTCGGGAGAAGCACCAGGAACGCCTCAGCGGCTCTGGAGTCCCCCCTGCCGTACCTCACTATTGATCATCCCCGGGCAGGTGACAAACCATCCCAAACCTTCTCGGGCCTCCACGCTTTCTAGTTCAAGTGATGACTAGATATGCAGGTTGATCATTTATTAAACGGTATCAAACAGCGTATGGGGGACGTTTGGCCTCCTTAACCCTCTCCTGAGGGGAGACCTGAGCCCTGTATTGGAACGTTATGGGTTGATGATTTACCTGTTAATAATCACGTGTATTAACCTCGTGTGATTACAGATTAGGTATTTTTAACCCTTATCAGCTCATATCTGTTATGTCAGGTGGTTCCTTTATTTTGTTGTTGATTGTTATCTTCCAAACAACTGATATTTATGACATTTGACAATTTGATCGATGTCGAACCGAGATTGGAAAGCGATGAAATAGATTAGATATGGCATGGCGAATAATGGAGAAGTTTCATAAACGTATTACATAACTGAACCTTTCTTGAAGAACCCTTATCACTTTCTTAGAATGAACCAATTCTATTTACATCATTTTCCTAGCTTTTTAGGGTCGGCTACCAATTCTACCGGTTTTACTTGAAATTCTGATTTTCCATGGAGCATGCATCGGTCCTCCGCACCCCTGAGGGAATAATTGTCAGTATATTTGAGAGCACTGATTTCCCAATAACGTCTTCCATAGATGTTAATGACAACTGACACCGACGGTTTAATGTGATCGCCAAGGTACGGGCGTGAAATATCGCCAAGCTTCAATACTCAGAAATTCTTGTAAGAAATACCGAAAAACATTTTTGGCCTGCCCCGGGAATCGAAACAGAGACTACTTGATTGGCAGTTGCATTCACTGACCGTTGGATTAATGCGGCCCAATTATATTTACGGTGGCTGTAATTTTTAGGTTCCGTAGATTTTCTTGTTTCAATCGGTACTGATACCGATTATTGATGTACATATTTACCTATCTATATTTTTAAATAGGCGTATACATACAACACAAACTTAAAATTCAAAACATTGTTGTTAAGAACACGAAACCCCTTATTCTTATTGATATTTTAAATGCGAAAGTAATTCTTGTCCCAAACTACCAAACCAATTTCAAGGAAATTTCATACACAAGTAGTCTAAAGCATGAAAAAAAAACATGGTCTACTTTTTACCGCGATAACCGACATACACGCGGGAGGAGCCGCGGGTGAAAGCTTGTAGTAGTAGTAGAAATAATACGCAAGCAAAGCAGTCGGCGACAGCTTGCTTATTAATCATAAACATCGAAGGCACATCCCTTTAAATATGGGTTACCAAGGGGAAGAATAAACATTACAGTTTTATGTACTTAAACGATGTCAACCCAGATTTAGTAAAATATGTAGAGCAACAATAAAAAACTCATAAAATCACCATGTCTGAACATTACACGCATATTTTCACGGCCGCATAAAACAATATATGGGCTTATTTTGTGTTGCTATGCTCATAGCGGAATTTTAATACCAAACGTTTTATGAATGTATTACATACTTTACTAGCCTGTGGTGTTACCTTTTTTACGCGGGGATAAATCAAAATCAAAATCAAAGCATTTATTTCAAGTAGGCCAGTTACAGGCACTTTTGAATTGTCGAAACAAAAATGTAGCTACAGTCCCAGTCACAAGACATAAAAACTGTGAAAGTACTGTAGTTGCCCATTCCCTAGCGTAGATCTCTATGGAGAAGAACGGGCAAGAAACTCCATGGACACTCTTTTAAATCAAAATGTTTTTTTACAAAATCTTGGTTACATCATTCATGTTGAGATGGTACATTATGTGAGAACGATGTAGCAAGACGTGCACGTTAAAAGTGTCCATAGTACAACAAAAATACAATTGAAAATTAAAATATTTAATTCAAATAAGCCGTGGCAACTAAGAGATGACCAGTCACAACTGACAGCGCCCGTTCACGAACATGACGCATGGATCCGCACCATTCAACTCAACCATTTTGAAGGGAATTAAATGATCCGACACACGCGCCACCATCAGCGTGACATTTGAGTGAGCATGACATACTCTCAACCGCCAGGGCAGATTCAAGTCAAGAAAAGACGTAGGTTTTCAGTGAATGATAGCTTGAATAGCTTCTTAGTACATAGTACTCACACAATATGGGCTATGCGATTATATAATACTAAAGAGATTGAATCTATACAATGCAAAGAAAGTTGTACAATCTTCAGCAGCTCCAACAATACCATTTAATGCTATCAATTTATGCGCCCCTGTCCTTGTGAAGCAGGACCAGCATTGAGCCAAGCATTTTTATCAGCGATATAATCGCTCAACTTGTAATATGCTTGCTTACATAGTGTGCGTTTAATGCATGTTTTAAATTTTGTCTCATTCAGTTCAAGAATACTTTGTGGAATTTTATTATAGCATCTCAAACAGTACCCCATAAAAGAAGAGTCTACTTTAGCGAGTCTAAAGATAGCTTTTCGCACCATACCCTTCGTGGGGTAAACGAAGGGCGTGTGTGGGACTCCCGGGCAACCGGTCTACCCACTAAACCCCGGCCTACCTCGGCAGTCGGTACCCCAACGTCTGTCTGTCAACATCCCCGGGTGACTAGTTTCATACCGGTCACATTTGCCCAGGATGTGACCGCATTTTTAAAACTACGGAGTTGGTTTTCACCCATAGAAAGAGCAATCTAAGAGGAAGAGTTATAATTTGCAACAGTTTGTATCTGTATTAAATTTTATCTGTATTAAATACTATTATGTTAATCATATTACGGCAGCTTCACAAATAAAAGTTGTAATTATATGAAATTTAAATCACAGTTTTAGTTAGATAAAGTATTTATTTCGGATATCCTACAGTTTTGATAACGATTAGGAAGCTACATAACATCCTCTATTTATTCTATCTATACAAATAAATAAAATTAGAGTGTCTGTATGTATATAACATCAAAAAAGCAATTTTTTTAATTTTTGTCTGTCAGTCTGTTTCTTCCAGCTAATCCGGAACGGCTGCACCGATTTTAACGGAACTCTTTCTGGCAGAAAGCTAATGACCTAAGGAGTAACTTATACACTAGCTTCGCTCTGCGGCGTTACTCACGATTCACGAACAACAATCGCGGGTAAAACCGCGAGATACAGCTACTCGATTCTAAAACACCAATTCATGTAATCGCTTGTACATTTAAACACTCTTTCATATGAACGAGAGGCGACCATTTCATTATAAAACATCTCAGCCACTGTGAGTAGGGATAGATCAAAGAAAAAAATATTTTTTAACTATAAAAGACATGTGCGTAAATCTAAACCTCGAGTATTTGAATATTCTGGAGGTAATTACACCATTATCGTCTTAAAATAACTCCAGTATTAGCCGTCTCCCTATAAAGTTTCTTGTTCTTCTTCCTAGCCTTTATTATTTCTCAAGACTATTTGGGGTCGGCTACTAATTCAACCGGTTTTGCCTGAATTTCAGTTTTAAGCGAATGGTATCGTACCTCCAATATCCCGAGGGCGATCTAGTTGTCAGTATACTTGAAGGCATTGGCTCTCTTCAATAACGATTGCCATAGATGTTCATGACAACTGGAACCGCTTCACGTCCTCTTCGAGGCACTCTCTCTCTGTTCCTCTTTCATAGTTAGAAAATTGTAGTCTGATTCTCAGATTGTACATCCTCATTGATATCCGTCCAGTGTCCGATCTGTTCCTCCTTCAAAGTAGAGGGCCTTTTTAACCCTTGGTGATACATGGTGAGGTTTAAGACAAACCCTCCCATCCACTACCAAAATCACTTTTTAGTACCTTCAAAAAATCTTAAAATTTAGCCTGGAAACGGCGAGTCAAGGGGACACTGCACGCCGTTTTCGGTTTACAAATCGCGCGCTTGACGAGAAAATAAATACATGTGATATCTTATACTATACCCCCGTCCCCTCTTGTGATATTTCGTGCTTAATGTCGAACCCCCCACCCCCCTTTCGAGCCTCACGTGATTAGTGGACGGCCTCTAGTTAAAAAACCGACGTCTGAGTCTGCAGATTGTACTTTGTCAGTACTAGGTATTTGCTTCCAGAACATCCTCGCCTATATCTTCACTCCCTAAAACGGTTATTCTGACCTATTATATCGCAATTTTTAGACGGTTTTGTAAAGGGTTTGTGTCAGTTTTCATTCTCTTTGTAGTGCTGTTGCAGTCCGGTATTGTTTGCTCTCTTAGTTTTACTTATTTTTTATGTAATGACCACTCTGCCTAATGGATAATTTATACAATTGATGGTATTGAAATAGTAGGAGTACAAGATGAAGTGGCAATAGGCTGGCCAGAAAACGGTTGAGGCAAACGTGTTCTGGAGTGGAGACCGCGTCTAAACGTAGTGTAGGACGACCACAGGCCAGGTGGAGTGATGCGAGTAACCGAGGATCGAACTAAGTGGCGTGCAATTGGGGAGACCTATGTCCAGCTGTGGACTGTATGATGAAAGTAGAATTTCAATTGGGATATTTCCGATGCTTGATTACAAATCTGCTGCAATAAACTGCAATAAAAGGAAATTGAGTTCATTAATATAGAACGGCCGGACTGAATATATATGTAGATTCTAGTCATGTTCTTATTTCTGTCCGTATTTCGAAAGTAAACATTAAGTATACAAGTCTGGTACATAAGATGGTATCTTGGATATATTTCCAGTTAGTACTATTGCGTAATATTGATACGTCTTCGTATACTTAAAACCTGTACGTGAAACCCTAATACAAGATGTTTTGAAATCTTTGTTAAAGTAGGTGATATAACAAAGGATTTTTTTTATATTTTGCACATTTGACACACAACATCATGTAGTCCCAAACTGGGTCGTATGAAGTTTCGATATTTTGACAAACATCCAAAAACAGGAAGGGCCTTTTTATAGAGTCTTTTGCTGAATATGGACCTCATCTTTTTTTGTCCATAAAAGACAACTCCCGCATTAGAATATATTCCTGTGCTCCCCATTTAGAAAATTATTCTTTGTTTAATAGGTTCTATTTGCCCATGATTAGTTGAATCACAAAATAATGTAGAATATTTATCTGACATCTTTCACTCCGAATGTTATGTTATGTTCTATGTATGAATGCTATCAAAATGCGCAGTTTTTTTTATCGATACTGATAAATTTTGATTGCCGGGTCAGAACCTTTTAGAGAACGTACGTTTATAAAGATATTGATGTGTTTTGATAAAACGTATGAGAAATACCTACCTAACTCATAGAACTCTAGTATCATGGACTTCTAGGTCTTTCAATAGGAATTAACTTTCTAATTTTTTCCTTGATGTTTGATTCTTATTTATTTTATTTATTTATAGCCTTCCTGTAGCCTGGCTATCTAACACTGAACTAAGTTCTGTAATTCGAACCACTGTTCCTGAGAAAACGTTTAACCAATAGGAAACAATATTATAATATTAGTATTTATGAGTATTGTCTGAACATACTGGCTTTCTGCATTTCTTCCAAATATAAATAATCCAAAAATAATATGTTTTTTTGTGCCATATTTGTGTTACAAGAACAAAATAAAAAACTATATCCCTACTACTTTTTATTTTTTTATGAAAATGTACCATCATCACCCGTGACGTTATTACGAATATATTGACACCACATTCATCAAAATCGGTTTAGTACTTTAGGCACACGGTAAAACATACAAAACTATTAATTACTCTTCCTTTTGGTTTCCCCGTAAAAAAGGTTACAAAGAATTTTCTCCACGTATTAATAGACAGTTTCAGCTTGTAACGTACTTGTATTATACCGATTCTCGGCGTCTGCGCAAACAGTACGTCGCGTATCGCGTGTCAATCCTCGTGCACACTCGTGACTGTAACTTGCAAATTATTTAATACATACAGAGACGTATCTAGATCGTGCAGCGCCCGTGTGCAATTCTTACTCCAGCCTTTAGTAAGTGCAAAGATTCATTATAAGTGCCGTGGCCTATGTGCACCTCAAACCCTGCAGGGAAAGACGCCCTTGAATACACACATACTTCAAAGTACGCATTTAATCATGTTTTCGGAAATAGTTTGACAGATAATTCTTGATTGATGACTGAACTAAGTACTTAATGTTTTTCCATGGTATCAATGAAAAATTATATTTATTTCTGTAAGTAAATCATTTACAGATATTTTTACACGCTGGACTTAATAGCCAGAAGGCGCCGCTATTTCCTTAGACTTAATAATATGTTTTATATGCGGTTTCTTTGTTGTGTGTGAAGGTAGCTTCTTTCATATGATCGTATGTTTTTCTTTTACATCGTATACAGTTGTTTCCGCTGTCTGCTCGCTTAGATATTTTAATTGTATTACTCGAATATTCACTACTATATTAAGCTACACATATAAATCTTCCTCTTGAATCACACTATCTATTGTTAAAGACTACTTCCAAATCCGTCGAGTAGTTTAAAAGATTTAAGCGAACACAGAACAACCTATGCATCATATTTGTTGGAAAGCAGTTGATTGAAATAGTTTCTTCTCTATTGATTACTGCGCACATCACTTCCGAGACCAAACCAATTTGTTTCAACGACCGTGTAACCTAGATTATCAAATGAAAATTAGTGGTGACGATGACCCCAAACAAATAAAACAATTTACTTAATAAACGAGGCTATCGAATACTTCCCTGTTCACTTGTAGGTAGATTTTTCTATAAATTAATTTAAATAAACTTAATTAAAGCACTCATAAAGTTTTTAAGTGAGTTTTAACACTGAACCAGTACTTACTAGCTTAAATTGCGCCCTTGGGAATATGAAATTTCGCCGGCAATTTTTCACGCTACCAGTTACGAAGCCACTGTGATGTGCGATAGTTAATATCATCTCCGAAGTATTTGTAACACTTATTGTTTTAATCCTATTAGCTTGGATAAGTATCCTCCTCAGGGTGCAACTTATGGAGGTGATTGTAGCGATAACCTATTCGTCGTCAATGGTTCGACCATTACTGGCCTTTATAATCAGGCGGTAACCTCACCCGAAAACCACCCGAGGTCTAAATACAGATGCACTATCTCAATCAGGGTATTTCCTTATTCATACTGTTCAAGATTCTTCGAAGATTTGCCTAATCTGATTCGTATACCCACACTAATTTGTTAGAAAGCAAACAGTCATGGTATTCATGGTATGTCAGAACAACTAATTATTACTAATAGATAGCAATTAGAGCGCTCTACCCGGATGGTTAATTCCATAGTTTAAAAAATGTTTTAAACTATGGAATTAACCTAGTACATTTTAATATTCCAAGCCTTATTATTTATTTTTTATAAATATTTCGGACATCTTACACACAACGTCATCTAGTCCCAAACAAAGCAGAGCTTGTATTATGGGTACTAAACAACTGATATTAATGCAAAAACATACTTTTTTTGTAAATACAAATATACTTAGAAAACACCCTGACTCCAAATCAAATATTTGTGGATTACACAAATATTTGGTCCGACCCGGGAATCGAACCCGAAACCTCTTGATCAGCAGCCGCATACGCTAACCACTAGACCAACAAGGCAGTCATATCAATAATAGACAAATAATTTCTAATAAAATAATATTGCGACTTTAAATAAGATGTAAGCTATGTAGATGTAACTGCCTCGTTGGTCTAGTGGTTAGCGTACGCGACTGGTAATCAAGAGGTCTCGGGTTCAAATCCCGGGTCGGGCCAAAAAGTGTTTGTAGGTTTTTCTTAGGAAATTCCTAATAGCAGCCCGGAGTTTGGAAGTTTGGCGGTGATTCACGCCCGTGCCTCGGAGAGCACGTTAAGCCGTCGGTCCCGATTGTCATGAACATCTATGGCAATAATTACTGGGAAGTCAGTGACCTCAAATATACTTACAACTAGTTCAACCTTCGAATTTCAGTTCTCCCTTAGGGTTGCGGAGGTCCGATGCCAGTCGCTCCGTGGAAAAACTGAAATTCAGGTAAAACTGGTTGAACTAGTAGCCGACCCCAAATAAACTTGGGAATAAGGCTCGGAAGTAAAATAAGATGTAAGCTATCCTATCTTCCAAGTTGGATCAAACTGAACACGGTGTTCAAATTTGATTAAAATCGTTTAATTAGTTTAGGAGTCCATCGCGGACAAACAAACACGTAATTTATATATATTAAGATGTATATGGGTACTTAAGTATGCGGTTTATTTGTATAAACTATATGACTGTGATATTATTATGTGAAAATAATAATGTATTATTATTACCTATTATGTTATTATATAGATTTAACTCGATGGTTTTTCCTTAAACTATTAAGTGCTGTTATTAATGTTTAAATTGTAGGACATAGTGTAATATACAAATACATATGATGATAATTGTTACATAATACCTTTGTGTGTATTACCTGTACTGTACTTGTTTGTACCTTTGTGAAAGAATAAATAATAAATATGTACAACTCACTTTGTACGCAGAGTAGTGCAGAAATGCAAACATAAACAAAATTAAATATTTATTTGAAAAACTTTCTTATTTAAATGTAAAAAAAATAATTTTGTTTGCCTTTCCTTACTGTAAGGGCTTGCCACAGATGGAAAATAATATTAGATTTAAATACAATATTAAATTACAAACAATGACATATTATAATGACAAGTTTGGATTTATTGACACTAATGCTGTCATCAATAGTAATTATTTTACGACAAAAGATAATTATTATCTTTCTGGATATTTTAGGCGACAGATAGCTTCTTCGCTATCCTATTTTATTTTTAAATCAGCCAAGATGTTGGCTGTGACTTCTGCTTCTATTGAGCAGAATAATACTAGTAGTAATATAGTCTTGACTCCGACATCTGCTTCTATTGAGCAGAAAGATAGTAGTTATAGTGTACATATTTCTAGTCATTTAAACCAAAGATTTCGACAATAGAGTGTACCTCTAGCAACACTATATCCTCTGAAACTTTTTACAAAAACTGTATGAACAGTAACAAAAATTGTTTAAACCTGGTACATCAGAACATTCAAGGATTGATGAGTAAAGAATTAGAATTAGAGCTATACTTAAACTGCAATAATATTGATATTTTATGTTTAACTGAACATTGGCTTAGTAGTCATCAATTCTTGTTTAATTTCAATCATCACCAGGTTACTAGCTCGTTTAACAGAACAAACATGATACGTGGTGGCTCATTAATAATCACAAAAAAGAGTATTAAAGTAAAGGAACGATTAGATATTGTCAGTCTGTCTGTTGAGCGAACTATAGAAATAGCTTGTGTAGAATTTGAGCGGTTCATTGTAATGAGTGTGTACAGGCCCCCATGTAGTTTATATGACATATTTGATAAAATCCTTGAAGATGCATTATTTAGGGCTACACAATGTAATAAAACGGTTGTTGTCTGTGGTGACTTTAATATAAATATTCTCGAAAAGTCGAATATAACTGTAAAGTTTTTAAATTTATTGAAGTCATATAATCTATGTAACGTTTTCTTTGAACCCACGCGTATCACAGCCAGTAGTGCCACTTGTATTGATAATATTTTTACAAATGTGAAACCAATTAATAAGTGTATTGTAAGTGACATGGATTCGGATCATTGCCGGCAGTTCGTTACCTTTACGCGAACAAAACCAGAGGTTCAAAGGAAGCGCATTAGTTACGTTCCGATTACGGAGAGCCGCATGAGCCTGTTCAGGAATAAAATGGCGGATAAGTTGTTTAGATTGCCCTATGATAGTGACCCGAATCAAGCTTTCGCTTTGTTATTTAATATGCTTAATAATGAATTTAAATTAATTTTCACATCAAAAACATTAACGATTGGTGATCGTGTAGTATTCAGTGACTGGGCTACTGTGGGTATCTATAAAAGTCGACAACGGCTATATGAGTTGTATTATGAAAAAACATATAATCATAACTTAGATTTTATAGAATATGTCAAAAATTATTCAAAGACGTTTAAACGCGCCTGTTATGTTGCCAAATCCCTATATTTAAAAAACAAAATAAAAACTTCTGGAAATAAAATAAAAACCACATGGGATATTATAAACGGTGAAACCGGAAGGTCCATTGTACGAAATCGTGACTTCCATTTAAAAATTCATAATGTAGATATTAAAGCGGACGTGGAGGTTGCGACTGAGTTTGAACATTTTTTTACCAACATTCCGATTAGAGCAACCAAGACTCTCTCTTCATCCTCTGTCTCTGCTTGTTTTTTATTAGAAAATAGTGTAAACCGGTGTGATGCAGGTTTGGAATTTTCAGTTGTTAGTGTAAATGATGTTATCAAGGCTTTCAAAAGTATAAATGTAAAGAAAACAACTGATTTATGGGGACATTCAGTACATACTATATCTGCAATAATTGATATGATATCCCCATATTTAGCAACTGTTTTCAATTCTTGTATCGCATCTGGTGTGTTTCCCGATCTGATGAAACAAAGTAAAGTGATTCCATTGTTCAAATCTGGTAGCAGTTCAGATCCATCTAACTTCCGACCTATCTCAATACTTCCAACATTGAGTAAAATTTTTGAAAAATTGCTTTTAAACCAAATGTTACAACATTTTATTAAGCACAACTTGCTTCATCAAAAGCAATTTGGTTTTACCAAAGGTCGTTCAACTACAGACGCGGGCGTGGAATTGCTTAAACACATATATGGCGCCTGGGAGGATTCACAGGATGCGTTTGGTATTTTCTGTGACTTGTCTAAGGCTTTCGATTGTGTTCATCATCCTACACTCATCAGGAAGTTACAACACTACGGAATAAGAAATAATGCTCTAAATATTCTAACGTCGTATTTGAATAAAAGAGTTCAAAAAGTTAATATTAATGGCAAAACATCCTCAGGATCCCCGGTAACAATGGGCGTCCCACAGGGTTCTATTCTAGGGCCATTTCTGTTTCTCATATATATAAATGATCTACCTTATTACGTAAGTGACAATCATGAGATTGTACTGTTTGCGGATGACACATCCTTAATTTTTAAAGTTAGTCGCCAACTTGACAGTTTTAATGAAGTCAACAGTGCACTCTCGAAAGTGGTACATTGGTTTAATACAAATAACCTTCTCCTTAATGAGAAGAAGACTAAATTCATTAATTTTCTCTACACCAAACGTTCGACATGTTACAACCAATGTTCGATTGAATGGACTAGAGTTGGATCCTGTGGAATCTACTGTATTTTTGGGTATAACTATTGACGCGAAGTTACAATGGGGTCCCCAAATAGAAAAAATATCCGGTAGGCTAAGCACAGCGGCTTTTGCTGTAAAAAAGATTCGAAATTTAACTGATGTTGATACAGCTAGAATAGTTTACTTCAGTTACTTTCATAGCATAATGACTTATGGTATCCTACTCTGGGGTAACTGTGCAGATATTAATGACATATTTGTTTTACAAAAACGTGCCGTACGAGCCATTTATAAATTAGGCCCTCGAGTTTCTCTCCGCTCCAAATTTAAAGAGATAAATATTCTGACTGTATCTTCACAATATATATATGAAAATTTAATGTATGTTCAAAGAAATTTAGCAAAGTTTCCTAAACTTAGTGATGTTCATTCGGTAAATACCAGAAATAAACATAATCTTTGTGTTCACGCCACTCGTCTCCACAGAGTAGGCAACTCGTTCATGGGACAATGTATACGCTTTTACAATAAACTCCCTATTGATATTAGGAATTTGCCATTAAGGAAATTTAAGAATACCATTAAATCTAAGTTATCCGCAAAGGGATATTATACCATAGCAGAATATATTGTTGATAAAACCGCCTGGGATTGAGCTGCCCATTCTGCACATGCTGTTTATTGAATGTTTAAATTTATTTTGATGTGACGATGATTTATGATTTAAATTTACATTATACATTTAACAAATTAATCTAAATTTTTGCCATTGTTGACAACCTTTTAATTATTATCTTTAATTATTATAATTGTGACAATTGTAATTATCGCATTTAAGAATATTGTCTGGACTTTAAAAGAGACTGTGATCCCTGAGTTTGTTTCGTCCTTTCTTCTCAGGGCTAGTCCAGTTAGGAAAGGCCGAACTCATCTGCTCAAAAAAAAAAAAGTTTAACTTGCAAAAGTGTTCATGTAACCTAATTGCAGAATAAATAATTTCATTTCATTTCATTTCATTTCAGAAGTTGGTAAAAGACTAAGTTTTATTCAAGTTTGTCAAAGTGACTTGACTCTACTCTGCCTGATGGAAAGCATGAGTAGTATTCAAGAGGATAGGATATAGGATCACCGTCTTTATTTATTTATTTTTAAAATTTTTTTTTCTAAAATTTTTGAATCACACAGTGTTGTCCCACGTTGGATTTGAACCCACGACTCATGGCGCAGTAGAAAGCGGCGTGACGACCACTTTAACCACTAGGCCAACTAGGTTGCATGTGTAGACAATGCAGCATCGTGACCAGCACTATGATGGCCTAGTGAGATACCTCTGCATCATTAGGCCTCCGGTCTCGTACTCACCAATGAAACACAAAAGATCGGTGCTAAAACATTATTTTCGTTCGTACCTTTTCTGCCATCTCTTTAAACACGATTGGCCTGAGCCACGCCGCTTTCTACTGTGCCAAGTGTCGTGGGTTCAAATCCTACAACGGTTTTTATTTTGGGACATTTTACAAACAACGCCATCTAGTCCCCAAACTAAGCAGAGCTTGTAATATGGGTAACTAGACAACTGATATAAATACATAAACATACTTTTTTATGTAAATACATACTTAATATACATAGAAAACATAGAAAACTCCGAAACAAATATTTGCGGATCACACAAACATTTGGTCCGACCCGGGAATCGAACCCGAGACCTCTTGATCAGCAGTCGCATACTATAACCACTAGACCAACGAGGCAGTTACGGTAAAACATTTTGTGTGATTCTCAAAATGTTATTCTAAGTCTGGGTGTACTTTGTGTCCGTTTCTTGTACGTTTATAAAGTCACCAGCGACACAGTAATAATTATATTCCAAACGCGGGAGTTGTCTTTAAAAAAAAAACAAAGAAAACAAAACATTTCTTCCACGGCCTCCACTCTTCCTGTATAATAAATTACTGGCTCTCATAAAACCTTGACACATCCTTGATGACACATGAATAGAAGATGTTTTTTTTCAGTCAGCTGATTGTCAGTGTCAGATGCGCTATGCGGAAATGGTGTTCAATGACCTTACGACAGATGTGTGTGATACCGTAGTGTTAAATTAAACGGCTGCGGATGGATGCGAGTAGGAGATTATGTTTGTTTGTCGTTTTCATTGCACTGATTACTGCGAATAAAGGATATTAAATGATAAGTTATTGTTGTAATCTATGTCTATACAATTAAATTAAATTGATGTCTGTTTGTAATCATCATCAACAGCCTTCAACAGTCCACTACTGCACATAGGCCTCTCCTTAAAAAGGTTTTGGCCTACTATACCACGCTGGCCAGACGGGTTGGTATAGGGTTGGTTTTAAGTTTTCCTTCTCTTTGTATTGATTTTATGTTGCGTAGTTTATCCCTTAGTCGCCTTTTACGACACCCGCGGGATGAATAGGGGTGGTGACACTCTGTATTCTTAATCCGTCACCACACGGAGATGTGTTTGTAATTTCACATTGAAATGTAGGTTTATGAAAGTATATTGGTATTTACATAAAATTGTTTGTCTGTCGGTCTACCTACCAGTCTGTTTGTTTCGGGTAATGTCTAGACCGATTTTGATGAAATTTAACAACGGATAGCTGATAACATAAAGAGTTACTCCTTATGTCAGCAGCAGTCCACTTTTCTGGGTTGTTCGTAACAAACATCCATATTGATTGTGAACTAGCATTTGCCCGGGGCTCCGCCCGCTTGTATGTCGGTTATCGCGGTAAAAACAAGCCTATGTGTTATTCTGATATATAAGCTATATTACTGATAAGTTTCATCCAAATTCATTCAGTAGTATTTGCGTGAAAGAGCAACAAACATACATACATACATACTCACAAACTTTCGCGTTTATAACATTAGCAGGATACACACACACACACACAACTGAAATAACAATATAATAACATGTCATTGTATATAATCTGTAGCGCATACTACAGGTTCCCGCACGTGAATATTTAATTTAAACAATATCAATGCCGCGTGATTTCATTCTCATATCAGACATATTACTATATATTATATGCTCACTTTTATTATACGTCTTACTATATCTATATAATTGTTTACTATGTCCAATACTTACTGTATTAATTATATCGCTACTTGTTCAATATCAGTGTCGCACTTGTATTACAATTTTGAACCATTTGTAATCGAGAATAGAGTTTATTTTTAGTTAATACATATTTGTAACATACTTCTGTATTAAGTTGTTATGTGAAATTAGTTCCTCATATATATGTTAATTAGAAATTTATATAAAACTAGCTTTTGCCAGCGGTTTCTTCCGCGTGTATGTCTGTTATTGCGGTAAATTGTAGTCTGTTCTTTTTCAGACTTAAGACTGTACCGAATTTCATTTAATTTAAACCGGTTTAGTAGTTTTGCTGTGAAAGCGGTACTAACCGATATAACAGATTTTGCATTTATAATACATATTAGTAAGAATAATGGATTGTGACGTCGTTACTTGCCATTGTCAAAAGTATACTTTGAATAATCTTATAGTGAATATTATTACATTTTTTTTAAATCAGGCTGAAGAACCAGTAAACAACAAAAAAGATTTTAATCCAGTACATAACCTTAAAATCCCCCATTCTCAACTTCTTTGGCCTTTTACGTTCGGAAACAGTTGTTGTAAATTATGAGTGCAAGCAAATATATAAAGGAAATCCTATACGGCCTTGTTTCCACTGCCAGCTTAGTTAAATATTTGTATGAATGCTAAAAAAAAGTAATAAATTATACACATATTTTTAAACAAACTTGAACAACCGTTGCTAAAGTGTAATGAAACGTCTATATGTAACGAGTAACTACGGCGTTTCAAACTGGAATATATGTATCTCTCTGTACACTGATTACATTTTCAGCCACTGAAACTTCAGTAACGTTGTTTATTCCAGAGTCCTGAAAATATTGTTACATAAAATGTATGTATTTACATAAAAAACAGCAAGTTTATGTATTTATATCAGTTGTTTAGTACCCATAATACAAGCTCTGCTTAGTTTGGGACTAGATGATGTTGTGTGTAAAAGATGTCTGAAATATATAAAATTCTCGTGTCACAGTTTTCGTTGCCATACTCCTCCGAAACGGCTTGACCGATCTTTATGAAACTTTATATGCATATTCAGTAGGTCTGAGAATCGGCCAACATCTATTTTTTATAGCCCTAGGACGCGAGCGGAGCCGCGGGCATCAGCTAGTTTATTATTATTATACTTTTCCAGCGTCGTTTTTGTCGTAGTTGGGTCTTAGTTTTTATTTATTTTTATTTAGAAGTTACTAACAGACAATTTAATTTATTTATATTGTGGCGTGTTATCGGAGAGGCCTACCAAAGTGACTCTACTCTGCCTGATCGAATGCAGGAGTAGGGGTCACCATCCGCATTGTGAGGGCAAGTAATACAGCATGGTGACCCATACCATGGCGGCCTCTAGCTCAGAGAATCTTGCAAAATGATTAGATCGCCGGTCTCACACTCACCAACGAAATACGACAACAAGAATGCTATCATTATTAGGATGGTCTTCTGTGTGAATGTAGTACTACCCCGGTCGAGCTGACCCATTCGTGATGAAATCAGCGGGGCTCTACTAACAATTGTTAAGCTGTGGACTGTGA
Source organism: Phragmatobia fuliginosa (assembly GCA_932526445.1). NCBI lineage: Eukaryota > Metazoa > Arthropoda > Insecta > Lepidoptera > Erebidae > Phragmatobia > Phragmatobia fuliginosa. Next base: position 21,649,787 of record OW052067.1, on the reverse strand, counting down.
TAGTCTGATGAGGTTGTACAGATCAGTCACCACAAAAACACAAAATTTAAGGCGTAGATGTTAGACATAAAGAAATATTAGCTTAATAGTATAATGACGTTATCTTGCTGTATGTAGTTATGAATGTCAGATCTTGTTGTCACCCAAAGATAAATCTATGTTTGCCTCACTGATAACACTGAGCGATGCTTTCAGAAATGTATTTCTGTTGTTTGTTTACTTTGTCCTAGTTATCAATTTACTTATGTTAAATATTCGTCCGTGTGGTGACGGATTAAGAATACAAAGTGTCACCACCCCTATTCATTCCATGGGTGTCGTAAGAGGCGACTAAAGGAACAAAATAAGCAGCTAACATCAAGCCAACTGCCAAGAGAAGGAAAACTTGAAACAAACCCTTTACCAACCCGTCTTGCCAGCGTGGTATAGTAGGCCAAAACCTCCTTTCTAAGGAGAGGCCTATGTCCAGCAGTGGACTGTTAAAGGCTGTTGATGATGATTAATAAAATATTATTCCCGCTGTGTTACCCGCGTTTATTTTTGTAAATCGCTAAGTTATTCCTTATGACATCAACCATCTGCCAGTGAAAGTTTCGTCAAAATCGGTCCAGCCGTTCAAGAGATTAGTTGGAACAAAAGGACAGACAGACTGAAAAAAAAGTTACTGTTGTAAATTAAGTATCGCGTATATTTTCTTCGCACATAAATGTTTATTTGATATAACATACACTACAATTATATTTATTTGTATAAATTATATTGAGAAGACATATCGGTTTTTTTGTATGGAGCCTACTGCCATCAGATTCTGACAACCCCAATACGAGTCATTGTAGAAGTTCTTCTTGTGATATCTGTAGTCAATGGAAGTATAGAAGTTCTATAGATATCTGTAGGCGTTCAACTTGAGACTCTATCTACCTGTAGCGATTTCTGCAGATGTTTCTTATGCCAACCGTCACAGATGACTTCACGGGCTCTCCAAAGCACTCTCATGCCCTTAAAGCGTCTTGTTGCTAGGAGCCTTATAACACAGGTAGTCTCTAAATTTCAGGAGAAATCTAAGCACTTAAAAGTCCCCTAAAGATTAGTGAAAACAGAAATATCTCTAAGTGTTACCTAACTCTCTATAAATGAACCCTTAAATTTAGGGGACATTGGTGTAAATGGTTACCGAACCATGAACTAATCTGGGTGGAACTGCAAGACTTTGTAATGTGATAAAATATTTAGTAACACCCACTCACATAATAAAATTATAATACATCATAGATTTTGAAGGTACATTTTTTTTTGCATTTTTTTATTAAGTCAAGGTCGCATACCTATTACTTGAATTTGACTTCTATCAGGAAGTCCACGGCCCCTGGCTTTAACATTCCATACATTAATATGCGAATGTCATTGAATAAGTAGTGCACACGTGCCTTGTTGGTATAGTGGTTAGCATATTCAGCTGGTGATCAAGAGGTCTCGGGTTCGATTTCCAGGTCGGACCAAATGTTTGTATGATCTGCAAATATTTGTTTCGGAGTTTGGGTGTTTTCTATGTATAATATGTATGTATTTAAAAAAAAAGTATGTTTATGTATTTATATCAGTTGTCTAGTACCCATAATACAAGCTCTGCTTAGTTTGGGACTAGATGGTGTTGTGTGTAAAAATGTTCGAAATATTTATTTATTCCATACATGAATATGCGATATCTTTAGCCATTAAATAAGTAGAGTGCACACGTGTTAAACTATAACTCATACGACTTCGTTTCTCGGGTACATTGAACTACTAAAACGTTTTCAACACGCCTCTATATCATGCTCAATTTGCCTACATTTACAAACTAGTCGTATCGAATGCAAATCATTCAATTCAATGTCAAAACATGGTCAGAATTTGGTCGTGTTACAGCAAACCTAGTGAGTGCAAAGTGCTTACTATTCCGCCAAGAGTTGTGGGTTCATGTCCCACATGGAATAACACTTTGTGTAAACCAAAAATTGTGGTTCCGAGTGTGGGTGCTCTTTGTGTCTGATTCATGTACATATATACGTAACTTTCGCGACATAGGATGTTAATTCCTCATACGGGAGTTGTCTTAAAGAAAGTTGTTATAAGCCCTAATTGCTAATTTTGAGGTATTAATCTACTTTGGATTTTGAGGTGTGACTATGACGGAAATGCAGAGAAGCTCACGATATTTGATTTGACCGAAAGCGCTTTTTGAGAAAGCAGTTTCAAAGAAGGAAGGTATTCAAATATTGTAAGGCTCGTCGCAAGGTTTGGAGATCAGGTGCCTTTCTTGCAGATGTATAACCAGTGTAAATATTGAAATTAAGGATAATTACTATACTAATTTAGTTCTAAATGTTAGGCGTTTATATAACTGCGATCGTTTGAATTATTGTGTTTTCTAGAAGCCGTTTAAATATATCCAATTCACCTTGACTTATCCGCATGCCGATGGGATTTTCAAGGGCATAGACGGCGTCAAATGTTTTGAAACTATCGTAGACTTTTGTCTATGTCTTCCATCGTATTAATGTTTGTTTTACAGACCATAAAGTAGACTACAATATGTTTTATGTTCTGTGTTAAATAAACATACGAATTCGTTCAGACATTCTATCGTCGTTGATTAATAACTTAAATGTCGATTTAGAAAAGTAGTTAGATTTATTTAGAACTTTATTTTGCTTTGCTTATAAACTATTTTACTGACAGACTGCAGACAAAAAGAGACGTTATCTCTTCACAACGTTCTTCATCCTGTCTGAGTGTCTGAGAATATTCTTCATCAGTTAAGAGGTGGAGCCGCACTGATTTCAGCTCGACCTTGGCTGTACTACTCTCACACAGAAGACCATCCTAACAATGACAGCATTCTTGCTGTCGTATTTCGTTGCTGAGTGTGAGGCCGAAGGCCCAAGCATTCTGCATCATTCTCCCTTCGCCTTTCGGAGGTTCCGTCCTATGAAAGTCCTGTGAAAGTCCGTATGATGCAGAATTATCTGACCAGGCCGCCATGGTATGAGTCACCATTGCATTGCCTATAGGATGGTGACCCCTACTCCTAGATTCCACTCATGCTTTCCATCAGGCATAGTAGTCACTTTGGTGAACTTAAAAAAAAGTACCAAAAGCTTTTAATAGTCCACTACTGATTATAGGATTCTCTTAGTAAGGAGGTTTTTGCCTAACATACCACGTTGCTGCATAATTTTTCAGGTTTTCCTATTCTTCGACTCCCAAATACTGTGTAAAGGCTGAAACTGCGTTAAGCGGGCGCCCGAGACGGGCAACCGTCGCTTGGCTACGCGCGTGACATGTGTTTGGACTCTGTGGGAACGTTGCGGAGACGGATTATTTTATTTACGCAGTGTCACTAGTTTAATTTTAATGGTGTGCATGTTTAGTTGTGTCGATGGAAAACTTAATATATTATTACGTAGCAAAACGACGACTAGCGTGCGTGGGTGCGGGGCGCGGCTCCCGCGCGGGTCCCCGCGACGTAAAACTTTTGTATGAAACCGCGCGGGCGCCCGCTTAACGCAGTTTCAGCCCTTACCCCGCTTGTACACACACGTTTTTTCGGCGTAAAAAACTACGGTTAATTTGCCGCGTCTACGCACGGCACGCAGTGTTGTATGGATCACTATGAGAGCTTGTTGACATACGCGGCGGCGCAACGACACGGCAGCGCCGCCGTATGCACCGTGAGTTCCCCTCGGCGCACCGTGTCTACGCACGGCGTGATTTTCGTCAGTGTTGTATGGAAGTCTATGGGAGTGTGTTGACGACGCCGGACGTTCTCACGTTTTCGTGGCGGCTTCAATGCGACAAAACATGTACATACAATAGTTAGTATAGTATTGCACCATTTGCTGAAGCACAGGTTTCCAACCTAGTTCAGCAACGGAGGCTAGTAATAAGACACAATTTGGTACATATGTAGTTAACATGCAAATGTAATGATCTGATAAACTTATCGAATTGTTATCAATCTATATTTGACAATAAATAATAAATTATTATTATTTCTTAATTTTGTAAACGAGATAATTTTAAATCTAGAATTAATAATACCATTAATTCGGGCCTGTAATTAATTCGGGCCTATAATATAAAAATAACAATCGAAAATTACAAAAATGGCACCTGGCCGTAGTCTTGAATGGTAGCTTTTCCGTGCCATATGAATCCTTGCATGTTTTCTTAATGGTACGGCTAATGTGCCGTACGATTAAAGAAAACTCTCCGTCTACAAAAAGCCTAAGTATTCATGGCGAAGACGTCGTAGCTTGGCGGCAGAAAAGACACAATAGAGCGGCACCTGACCGTAGTTTCGTACGGTAGCTTTTCTATGCCATATACATGCTTGCACGTTTTTTTTACCGTACGGCTAAATTGCCGTACGGTTAAAAAAACGTGCCGTCTACAAGAGGCCTTAAGCTGTGAATCAACATCAACAAACCCATAATATCCCACAGGCTCTGGTCACCTCTCAAGAGAGGGTTTGGCAAGACGACGTTGTGGCTACGTCATCTTGCCGTTGGATGTTTTTCAGTCGCCCATAAGTTTCTAAATAAGCTTTACGACTTTTATCCTATGATAATGACAATAATTATATCTCGTGTAAGGCACAGTCTACAATCGATGAAGCAGAACACACTAGTTAGTTACCACACTATGTTCTTGATGCGCCAAACTTGTTTATAGAACTGGTCCGCAATGCTACACTCCTAAGTCCTAGTTAATATCAATGAATTGTATCGCTCTCGTAATGAACATTAGTTATGAGCTTTGTTTGCATAAGTATCTATATATTCTATATGTTTATTAAATTGCAGTCAGCACTTTAATAATTGAAGTCCAGCCATAGTCCAAGATACAGTTCCGCCTTGCTTCTTTCACTACATTATTGACTTTAGAATTTAAATGATAGTTGTGATGAGAGATGATTTGCTGATTGATGAATTTGATGATGAGATGCCAAATTATGGCCCATTGTATTCTATAATAGTCCATAACTAGACATAGGATTCAACTTAGAAATGAGGTATTTGGCCTACTATACCATAGATAGTACTTTACTATATGTAGACATATTAGTACAGTCATTTGTCGCTTAAAAATAGGGTTACTTGGAAAGTTTTCCGTGAGTTTTGAAAATTGCTGATTTTATAGATTTCGAATTTTTACTTTGCCACCTCGTAGCCTTTCCGCTCGCGGCGCCATATTGGAAAAATGGCTTCTAAAACTGTTTTTTTGACAATATTTCCTTTCCGACTCATTTTACGATAATAATAGCTATTAATAAATTAAACTAGAGAAAATTTCCTTTAAGTAATCATGTAATGACCTTTTTTTGTAAAATCAATAGTTTTAGCGTCCTTGTTTTTAAAATCTATGGTAACTGTCTATTAAAAATCTATGTAAAATGTCTATTTCTCTGTTCATCTATGTGTCTATCTGTTTGTTACACTTCCCCGAGTAAATCGCTCAAATTACTTATTTCAATGAAATTCTGCATTTAAATATTTCTAATTATTGAGAAAGGAAATAGGTTATTTGTCGCTATAATCGAGATACAAGCGGGCGGCGACACGCAAAAGCTAATATAATTATAATGCTTCATTATCTGAGAATAACGGAAAATTGTTTGGCACAACGCTTTATCTGTTTATATAAAAGTTCAAAGTATAACAATAGTGTAGATAAGATGATTCTGTGGTATGCGGCGGTACTTGTTTTATCTGTGAAACTATATTAACAAGCTGGAAATAGGTCGGGGCTTTTTGAACGGGAATGTAATTGGCGAATAATTATTGGCGTATATGTAGGTAGTAGAACCATGCTGATTTTACACAGAATATCATCCCAATAATGACAGCATTCTTGCTAACGTATTGGCCCAATCATTCTCCCGGCCGAATGATACCGAATTATCTGACCAGGCCGCCTTGGTATGGGTCACCATGTTGCATTGCCTACCCTCACAATTAGGATGGTGACCGCTACTCCTGGATTCTACTCATGCTTTTCATCAGGCAGAGTAAAGACACTTTGGTAGGCTTTAATATTAAATAATAATCCTATATCCTTCTCCAAGGTCCAAAACTATCTTTATACTAAATTTGATTCGACTGCACTGGCACTAGTGGTTTATGCGGAAGCCAAACCGCTTTCTATTGCACCAAGTGTTGTGAGTTCAAATTCTACATAGGATAACACTTTGTGTGATCCATAAATTTTTGTACTGATTCTGGGTGTTTTTTGTGATGATCGAAATAAAAACATTTCGGTTTATAGGGTTCCGTAGCCAAATGGCAAAAAACGGAACCCTTATAGATTCGTCATGTCTGTCTGTCTGTCTGTTTGTCCGTCCGTATGTCACAGCCACTTTATTCCGAAACCATAAGAACTATACTGTTGAAACTTGGTAAGTAGATGTAATCTGTGAACCGCATTAAGATTTTCACATAAAAATAGAAAAAAAAACAACACGTTTGGGGGTCCCCATACTTGGAACTGAAACTCAAAAAAATTTTTTCATCAAACCCATATCTATGGATAGGTCTTCAAAAATGATGTTGAGGTTTCTAATATCATTTTTTTTTCTAAACTGAATAGTTTGCGCGAGTCATACTTCCAAAGTGGAAAAATGTGTGTCTCCCCCCCCTGTAACTTCTAAAATAAGAGTGATAAAACCAAAAAAAAAAATGTTGTACATTACTATATAAACTACCAGCGAAAATTGGTTTGAACGAGATCTAGTGAGTAGTTTTTTTAATACGCCATAAATCGTAAACCGCAATTTACCTTTCATTCAATCAATACACTATTATAAGAACTTATAAATGATGTTACTTGCTGCTACGGAACCCTTCATGGGCGAGTCCGACTCGCACTTGGCAGCTTATTTAAGATCTTTCTGCTGCCGCAAACGTAATTTCATAGACACAGGATGTTCATTCCTAATGCGGAAGTTGTCTTTTAAAAATAAACAATTAAATTGAGAACCTCCTTCTTTTGGAAGTCGGTTAAAAAAGAAGAAAAGATGCAACATAACAGTTTCTTTCTAATTAATAATATTAGTTTGTAGTAGACGACAAATTGCATATAATAACAGCACAGCAAGAAGAAGGGAAATTAGAAAAAAAGCCCTAAACCAATTCTTATAAGAAGTGGTATAGTAGATGAAAACCTTTCTAATAAGAAGCATGTATATTATTAAAATTATGTTTTAGTAATTTGTTTTAATCCTCGAAATAATGACTAGCATTCAAATATTTACAATTCTTTAGAAGGTCAAGACTAAAATCAATTCTAAAGGTAAAGAGTTTCCTCTTCACCTTTAGAACTCTTGTTGAGTGTTTTTGAGTCCACTTAGTCCGCAGTAAAGTGTATGGAATCGAAATCCATTATATATCTAAAATCCTAAGGTTGACTGGAAGAGATTGCTTTTGGCAATAAAGCCATCCTTTGTACATTTTATATTTTTCATTTTATGTTCTCAGTTGTAAATCTTTGCTGTTTACTGCTGTGCTTGAGGTCTCGGATTCGATTCCCGGCTCGGACCAAGTGCTTGTATAATCCACAAATATTTGTTTCGGAGTTTAGGTGTATAATATGTATGTATTTACAAAAAAAAGTATGTTTATGTATTTATATCAGTTGTCTAGTACCCATAATACAAGCTCAGCTTAGTTTGGGACTAGATGGCGTTGTGTATTTATTAAAAAAATAATTTATCATATGTTTAGATAAATGATTTCAGAACGAATAGGCCGGCTCAACCGGGGTGGTACTACCTTTTAATATGATAGCATTCGTTATGTTGGAGTTCATTGGTGAGTGTGAGACCGGAGGCCCAATCATGCAGAAGCAACTTGCTAGGCCGCCGTAGTGCGGGTCACCATGCTTACATTACGACTCTTGGATTCTACTCATGCTTTCCATCAGGAATAATAGTCATTTAATAGACTAATATAATCATCCTTCTTATTTCTTTCATTACGCATTGTGACATTACAAATATTTTAGGGAACAGAACCCATAACCTCATTATATCAGTCAAGAACATTAACTATTATGCTGTTAGTCGAATGTATAAAAGTGTAAAGTAAGCAAGCTTTAATTATATTTTTTTTAAAAGACAACTCCCGCATTAGGATTATAAATTCTGTGTTTTTACAAACACATGAAACGGACACATAACACCCAGACTCAGAACAACAATTTCTAGATCACAACGTGCAGTCATCTTGTTATCTCTAGAAGCGACGTTTGTAGTAATATTACAATTTATGTCATAGTTTATGTATATGTGTAAATTGTGATAAATAAATTTATCGAAGGGTCACATCAATTCATTTACGAGTAATTTTCTATTTAAATTGTAAATTTATTTATTGTTAGTTAATTAAGGTTATCTCGTTTAATCAACCTGGATGGTAGAGAAATAATTTAAAAGTAGGTTGCTAGTAGGTTTTTAATACTTCTTTTTAAAAACACTAGTTTTTGCCGGCGGCTTCTCCTACGTTTTAGTCTGATGTATATCTTTGATTCCCATTTTCACCTCTGTCATCATCAACAGCCTTCAACAGTCCACTGCTCTACATAGGGCTCTCCTTAGAAAAGAGGTATTGGCCTACTATATCACGCTGGCCAAAAGGGTTGGTTTCAAGTTTTCCTTCTCTTTGTATCGATGTTGTCTTGCGTAGTTTATCCCTTAGTCGTCTTTTACGACACCCGCGGGATGAATAGGGGTGGGGACACTCTGTATTCTTAATCCGTCACCACACGGACAAGAGGTGAATAACCCGCTTAATGCTCCTCAAGGAACAGACATGAGACATTTCAGCTTCCTACACATACCTAGTAGTTTCGACTGTGTGTTGTTTGTCAGTCACTCAGTAACGGAACAATTTTACATATTATTGATGACTGATTTCTACCATTCTTGTGTAATTAAACGCTACAGCATATCTGATAACTATAAATATTTTTCTATCTTTTACACAAGTAAAACTTTTTTATTTAAAAACGTATTTAACGAAAAAAGTGTAGGTTTTGATTTTAATATTGAAGGGTTGTTTATTATAAGATAACTAACTGCGCCTTGCGGTGTTACCGCGTATCATTATGGTTGCTATGCAAGCGTGTTATGCATAGCAACCGGTGAAGTTTTGACAGGAGATAAACAGTGATACATTTTGATATCTACGATTTAATGTATTTTTATAATAACCTAGGTTTCGCCCGTTTATCTCGATTATTTCAGTAAAAAGTAGCCTATGTGTTATTCTGATATACGCTTATGTAAAATTCATGTAAAGTTGTAAAGTTGCTGTAAAGTTTCATTAAAATCCGTTCAGTAGTTTTTGCGTGACAGAGCAACAAACATACATACACACATACTTACTCACAAACTTTCGCGTTTATATTAGTAGGATTTATTGTCAACATTTTTCGTTATTGTCGTATAGAATTTCTCGATGTAATATAATAAAATACACATGTTGTGCAAAGCTCATACCGAAAGAGTAATATGTCCGGCTCAACTTTGTCATCATCATCATCATCAGCCTATCTCAGTCCACTGCTGGACATAGGCCTCTCCCATTGCACACCACTCTGATCGATTTTGGGCTTCTCGCATTTTAAACTTTGTAAAATGTTTAAAATTAAAATACTAATTTTATACCGACTAGAGTATAGAATAGAAAATACATGTCTAATTTATGTTCAACTTTCAATTTCAAACAATTGTAATATATGTAAATTACTATTTTTTTGACCTTTTGTTATAAGATTATTTCAATAATGTTGATTTAAAGACTGTGCTACGGTTTTAAATTAAAATAAATTATTGAATTACATTGAAACCGTTTTATGTATTGTTTTATTGTTTGGACTTATATAAATAATAATTATTTCGCGCTCTGAAATATGGATCGGCTAAAATGATTGTAGCCTCACAAATGTAACTAGATCGGATAAAGCTATCCATACTCTTCATCATTATCATCACCAACAGCCTTTAACAGTCCACTGCTGGACATAGGCCTCTCCTTGAAAAGGAGGTACCTCCATACTCTTCTATTCTATAAAAAAAACTGCCAAGTGCTTGTCAGGTCGCGCATAGAATCGGGTCTCGTTGTCATCCATAATGGCATATGGATTTACAATCGCACCCAATAGATAATTGTAATGATTTAATTTTATATATTTTACTTGAGTAAATTTCTTGAACAAGTTTCATCTTAATAACACTAACTCATTGGAATGTAAGTTGAGATGGACGGAGATGACGAAACTACCCATAAAGGGTCCGAGACATGAACTACGGATCCCTAACGAACCAAAGTCACACCGTGTTACAATTTGGTGTAGCTACGGAACTGTTTCGAATTTATTCCATTACGTCAGCCGCGAATGCTTACAAAAATAAATAAAACTGCCAGTTGGAACGTACACAGTTTTTGTTTAGTTTTGGTTAATTTCCAAGATTTGCAAGGCATGTTGAATATCTGCTTAACATTGTAGATTACAGCACATATACACATTAATTATAACGCATCATTATCATCGGTCTTTCACCGTCCATAGCAGAACGAAGGCCTCCTGAAACAGAGCTGAAACCCTCCTGGTTTTAAAGAGTAACTATTCAGTTACAACCTGTGAAGAACTGTTTATTTCTGAAATTAGACCGAATTACTTTTTTTTACTTATGTCTCAAACTCTCCGCATTCCACCTGTGGAGGAACGGGAATCGTGTCCGTCCAACACAAAGGGAGGATCCTCCGACCAGGCGAGGTTATCATGCCTGGCGGGCTACAGCCCAACAGTTGATCCCGGGATGTCGTACATATGCTAATCGGCGCGAGAATGTCACTTTCGCGATTCAGGACTAGTAGTTACTCCGTATAGATCGTTACGTGTTTTCTTTGTAGTTCAATTCTTCCTCGGTAGATGGCGCTGTTGTATGTTATTCGCTTGCGCTGTATGTGGAAGTTGCCACACACCTAATGGTTGCGAACCGACCAAAACCTACCTATTAGAAGGTGGGGAACCAGGTTTACCATCCCTAGAAAGGAATACCCTGGAAACCTGACGTCCCTTGGGTCTATGACTTGCAGATGACCCCCTCAGACTTATTTACGCTTCACTTATTAATATATTTTTAGTTTTTAGTATCTCTGGATTAAATGATCATCATATGCCCCCAAATTACATGAGAAAATGCCGAATACGCTGAACCCAAACTTTAAACTCTGTCATTAAAGATTTAAATAGATCGTTGTTTGAAAAGTAGAATGAATGAATGAACGGATGAATGAACTTATCAAAAGAACGATCTACGAGGCTCGCGTGTTGATTGTAATTGACTTGGGAACATTTTTTTTTACAACAAGTGTTTTATTACAAGCTATTAAATGTAAGTGGTTATTGTTTTACTTCTGTAGATAATTTTAAGCGCAGTTTGTTTTCCTTTAATCTGAGTGAATGGTTTATAGGAATGTATAACATAACAATAGAATAATAAAATATTAAAAATGGTTTTAAAACTGATGAAAAGATTCCTTTTTACCACGCTTTTATTAGCTTGAGTTGTATGTATCTATGTATGTAATGGAATCTTTGGGTGCGATTTTGACCCACTTCAAACGGCCAGATTTCGTTCAAACTTTGTAGATTTATCGAGGATCGATGACAATACACTAATTTAAAAAAAAACTTAAAAAAAAAACAAATTTCTTTTTTAGAGTTTCTAAAAAAAATAGTTTTAAAAAACTAAACAACTCACTCACTCAATTTTAATGTAACAAAGCTTGGGATGCTTTCCGAAAATATTTCAATAACGTAGCCCCACGCTTTTTACATTAAAATTATTTTCTACTTTTAAGTTTAAAAGCGTGGTTGTTTAGTTTTTAAAACTATTTTTTTTTTAAACTGAAGCTTACCAAATTGAATATACTCTTCCTGATGGAAAGCATTAGAATCCAAGAGTAGGGGTTACCGTCCTCATAGTGAGTACAGACAATGTAGAATGGTGACCACTACTATGGTGGCTGAGTGAGTGAGTGAGTGAGCATCTGCATCATCTAACCTCCGATCTCACACTCAACAACGAAATACGACAACACGAATGCTATCATTTTGGGTAGGTCTTATGTACGAGGGTAGTACCGCCCGGTCAAGTCGGCCCAGTCGTGCTGAATATGGCGTGGCTCTAGCACCTTTCTTTCTATTTGGTTGGCTAATAACTCAATTCCAAGGTATCAATAAATATAAAACTGTTCAATTGTGTTCGTTTGTTTGCTTGTATGTTTGTTGTGGATATGTATGTGTATATATGTATATAAGTGCCTATATGATATACTTTCAGTGTCTTGTATTTCTATGTATTTACGACATGTAAGGGCCGGTTGTTATGCGTGAGTCACTTTAGGGCCTAGTTGAAAACCAGCGTCAGGCTTCGTCTGGCATTTGCTGAACTTGGTCCTATTCTGACACGTTCACGAGGCAATCATCGCTCGGTGTTTTTTTTTTCAAAAGTGTATTAGATCTATATGTGATGTTGTGTCTTATCGTTTATGTTGTAGGTAGTAGAGCCACGCTGATTTCAGCACGAATGGGCCGGCTCGACCCGGCCAGTACTACCCTCACACAGAAGACCATCCGACATAATGACAGTATTCTTGCTGTCGTATTTCGTTGGTGAGTGTGAGACCGGAGGCCCAATCATTCTGCATCATTCTCCCGCCCTTCGAAGGCCGGGAGAATGATGCAGAATAATCTAACCAGGCTGCCATGGTAAGGGTCACCATGCTACATTGTCTACCCTCACAATAAGCATGGTGACCCCTACTCCTGGATTCTACTCATGCTTTCCATCAGGCAGAGTAGAGTCACTTTGGCAGGCTTAAATATAAAAAAAAAAAAACAAAAAAAATATGTGTCAAAATAAATAATATTTTATTTTTTCTTTCTTTCTTCCGTTACTGAATGACTGACATCCAACGCACAGCTGACACTATTGGACGCAGGAAGTGACTGAAATTTGGAATGTGTTCCTTGAGAAGCGTTAGCGAGCACTAACTTAAGGTTTTGCTAAATTCGAACCCCAAGGGGGTGACAAGAGAGTGTGGAAGTTAATAAATTGTGAATAAACAGTAATGGAGGATAATAAATATATTTCGGACGTGTTACACACAATGTCATCTAGTCCTACACTAAGCAGAGCCTGTATTATGTATTTTTTTTTTAAATACATAGTTAGAAAACACCCAGACTCCGAAACAAATATTTGTGGAACACAAATAATGGGTCGGACCCGGGAATCGAACCCAAGACCTCTAGATCAGCAGTCGCATACGCTAACCACTAGACCAACTAGGCAGTCGTTCATAATCAAAAACGAAGATGTAAAAGAGCATATAGATATTAACCAAATAACCAGTGAACCGATAAAAATACAAGAATATGTAAAAAGTGAACACATTGCGTTCACCCTAAATTATTTAAAAGATCAATTTGTGACGATAAGAGCATGAGAAATGATGATTAAATATTTTTCATCATACCTCTGCGCGCTATTGAATTTTATTATAACTGGCAATTTTGTAAATGTAAGGTTAGCCTGTGTAATTACTTTTTATTTCATGTTTCTGACTTTGCCACACAACAGTGGCAAACTTCCATATTGGGGTCCGATTTTTAAATCCTTTTCTTACCCTGTGTTTAATAAAATAAATAAATAAATATTTTCGGATATCTTATACACAACGTCACCTAGTCCCAAACTAAGCAGAGCTTGTATTATGGGTACTAAACAACTGATATAAATACATAAACATACTTTTTATTTTGTAAATACATACATATTATACATAGAAAACACCCAGACTCCGAAACAAATATTTGTGGATCACACAAATATATGGTTCGACCCGGGAATCGAACCCGAGACCTCTTGATCAGCAGCCGCATACACTTACCACTAGACCAACAAGGCAGTCCAGTAATACATCGCAGTTGATAGTTGCTTAAACACGCAAGCGTAGTCGTGGCCAAAAGCTAGTCTAAAATAAAGTAGCGTAAGTTACTTCTTATATCAGTGAAAGTCCCTTCAAAATCGAGCTGGCAGTTTTTGAGATTAGACATAACAAACAGACAGACAGACAAAAAAAATGTATTTTTATTTAACTGTTTATTAAATATTACTAACTGACTGTAATTTTATTTACTTAAATAGATTATAGTGGTCAGTGCTGTCACCTTGACATTTAAATTTCGGGAATCCAAACAATCCCTAGCGACTTCTCTTCAGTGTGGGTAGATGGCAACAGTTGGGAGGGCTTTGGTCACGTTACAAACGTTGCGTGACCATAAATTATAGTGTTATAAACACGTTTCAAAGAATAACACGTCCCGTGACACGTGCTTCAATTATTAACATGTCGTTTGTAACTACAATTGTTTTATTCACACCAAATTAATTATGAATTATTAAACGCCTACGATTTGTCCAGGGGTTGATAACTAATGACCGTTTTAGTAGTTTTTTAATAAAACGATTTGATCGAAAAATACCTTTACCTAGTTTGTTTTATAGTAGAGTGGTTTACAAAGTAATAGAGCCACGTTGATTTCAGCAACCACCATCCAGTCACCCGGGGAGGCACCTCTCACAAAGGACCGACCTAAATTGATAGCATTCGAGCAGAGCGATAACTCCCGAGGTCATCAGCTTTCTGCCAGCGAAACTCCCGTCAATATCGATCCTGCCGTTCTAGAGATTATCCAGAACAAACGGACATAAAAAAATTGCTTTTATGGTGCAAGTAACGTTAAATCATCATCATCATCAACAGCCTTTAACAGTCCACTGCTGGACATAGGTCTCTCCTTTGAAAGGAGGTTTTGGCCTACTATACCACGCTGGCCAGACGGGTTGGTAAAGGGTTTGTTTCAAGTTTTCCTTCTCTTGGCAGTGATGTTAGCTGCTTATTTTGTTCCCTTAGTCGCCTCTTACGACACCCATGGAATAAATAGGGGTGATGACACTTTGTATTCTTAATCCGTCACCACACCAACGTTAAATACGATACTAATATAAAAACATTTAATAAAAAACTGTTAATTTGATAAAACATACAGACACATCAATCTAATTTATTTGTATAGATTTGCTAAAACACTTGTGATGCTTTTATTTTTCGTCGGCAGATGTTAGATATCATAAAGAATTGCATAATTGAATGCATTACACAATAGTTCCTTATTGTTTGCATGTATAGCACAATTTTATAAATACGTAGAAACAGAAAGTTCTAGATGCGTAACTGAAGAATATACAACTCGGCTATCGATTTCAGTTACGGACGGAGACAGCAAGGACGTTTACGCGATATCTAATTAATTTAAGTGTTACCAATAATAAAGTTATATGTATTGTGAATAGTGTGTTTATAACCAATGTAATAAGGTTTGCTATTCTACGAAATGAAAACAATATTCTGTAGAATTTTTAACATCTATTTTTTAAAGTGTTTTCTTTATTAGAATTTGTTTAGTGCACTGAGTAAATCCAGTGTAGTGAGGACCTTCCAAACTTGTTTAAAATGGACAAAAAGAATACCCAGACTTAGAACAACAACTTATTGATAACAAGTTGTTGTTCTGAGTCTGAGTTTGTACAAGATAAAAGTGTTGTCCAAAGAATCCACATCGCTCGATACTGTACTAGTAGAAAATCTGCTGACCGCTTAATCACGACGCTAGACAAAAGACGTCAATTGCTGGACATGACGTCCCCTCCCTCACTACAACAATCGGTCATTTGCTGCCTGCATCCAACAGCTTCTCGCGACCTTCACCAGGACAGTTAATTTAATAAATAACGATTCATAAATGTAGCGTACATTACACGATTTCTATGCCACCCAAGGTTGACCGGTAAGGAATGCCTTGGGTATTTTTTCGATGTTGCTCAAACAACAAAAACTTGTACAAAAAAAATTATAATAACAATAAATGAAAAAAATGTTTACAACTCCTGGAAACGTTTAGAGTACTTACTATTATGTAATGATCTACTTAACTGGTCATTCGTTAAAATCCGGAAACAAATTTTAACTAAAACCTGTTATTTAAGTGTTAAAGAGGTCGTTGTTTTAAACAAGTTGAATGATTGAATGAATTTATCGAATGAATACGTGACCTGCGTGTTGTTTTTAATCGCCAGTAACGTCACGGAACGAAGCTAGTCTATCAAAATTTGCCTAAGTTACTCCTTATGTCATCAGCTTTCTGCCAAAGAAAGTCAGAAATTAACCGTAACAAACAGAGAGACGGACACAAAAATTAAAAAAAAAAACCTTTTTGATGTTAGTATCGTATATACTTTGATATGCAGTTAAAAAAACTGTTCATTTAATATTACTTACAGACACTCCAATTTTATTTATTTCTATAGATGTACATTAGGGGCCACAGCACACTAGCTACTCTTAGCATAGGCGATCGGCGCCTAGTCGCTTTCTTGAATCTAAATACGGCGACCGAACGCTCTACACCGCACACTTAAAAACGCCAAACGCGGAGATTAAGTCGCTTTTTATAAGCGCGACACAGCAGCTGAACGCTACTCTCCACACACATTCGGGTGCCGGTAGCATCAATTTGAAATCTGAAATCAAACTCAGTCATACTTTTATTTCTCCCGATCTGTTTCGTCCTGTGGCTTTTAAAAGTTGGTGTTAACGATCAAATTTGTTTATCAAAATATTTGATAGTGTGCTGCTGTGTTTGACGCGTTTGTCAAACAAGTTTGATCGTTTACAGGGCTCTTTTGATGTAAACGTGAAGTTTGATCAACAAATTTGTCAAACACATTTGATCGTTTACCGGGCCCATAAAGGGTTTTTTAAGGTACACCTTAGATCGAAAACTTCACTATTATAAATACCACAAGGCGAAACCCGGTTAGATTAAATCGAAATTAATTATATAGTTGAGTAAAATAAAAATAGAATGTATATAATTAAAGTTTTCGTCTCAACTGGCATTTTTGCTTCAGATTAATTTTATAATAAAGTTTGAGATTAATCTAATTGAATTTTATTCGGAGAGGGACCCTATTATCTGGAGTGTGGCAGGGTGTAATGAAGTTTTTGTTGATAAATAAATAAAAATTTCTGACATCTTACACACAACGCCATCTAGTCCCAAACTAATCAGAGCTTGTATTATGTATACTAAACAACTGATATAAATGTAGAAACATGCTTGTTTTTTTGTAAATAAAAAACATACATACATATATATATAGAAAACACCCAGACTCAGAAACAAACATTTGTGGATCACACAAATATTTGGTCCGACCCGGGAATCGAACCCCGAGATCTCTTGATCAGCAGCCGCATACGCTAACCACTAGCTAGACAAGGCAGTCAAGTTACAGGTTTGACTCCTAGAATACTACTAGTATTATTATGAGGCACAGTTTTTCGTATTCTATTCTATTCTCATTTCTCTTATTTCATTGGCTAATATTCTGTTTTGATCAACAAGAGAAAAGAGAAATAGAATAGAAAAAGAAAAAAAGTTTGTAACTTGGCCATCGGGCCAGGTGTTTATAGATCGTTTGATTCGATTCAATCAATTCCTTAGTCGACAGGATGGCCCATAGTATTTTTTAATACGTAATACAACCAGTTTAAAAAAAAAAAACGTAGTGAAAGTCTTACCTAGTGACAGATCACGAATCTCATAATGCTCATAAATTTAAATAAATGCCATATAATAAAAATCAAACTTTCCATAGACTCAAATAAGACTACTGATGTACCATAAATATTCATGATGTACTTTGTTTACTCTACTCCCCTACTCTTCATTATATTCAAAGCATGCAAACACGATTCGAGATATTTAATATTCAACGATTAAATCTTCCCTAAAAGCAAGAGTGCTGTTTATTTTATCAACACTACTAGACATATCATCGATTCGATTATCGATAAAATATTCATAAGCCCATCGCGCTTCCGTATAGAGACCAAATCGAGTGGATTTGTTGATTGAAATTTAAATTTGAAAATCGAACGCTTATGCCGCCAACTTTGACGACTGCTTTTGAGCGGATATGACATCGGTTATTACGACAAGATTGTGGACGACTTCCCGTAGGAGTTTTTATTCGAATTGCATTTTTTTTCGTCATGTTGTTTTATTTACTCTAAAGTTTTTTGTTTTTTTTTTTAAATTATGAGAAGCAAAAACTTCGTACAATAAGGAACATGGGTGTAGAAAGTTAAATATAATTTTAAAAAACATTGTCGATTTTTCACTACTTCTGGCCAGTGTCATTCATTTAGCCTGTACCTTTACTATGTATTTTCAATGAGGATGGGGAACGCTACTCTTAAATTTTACTCAAGCTTTCCATCAGGGAGAGTAGAATCACTTAGGCGGCATCATCTCCTTACTCAGGTAAAAGCGGTTGTAGTTCAACCGCTTTTACCTGAATACCCATACTCCGGGCTGCTATTAAGGATGTCTTGTAAGAAATACCCAACAATAAGCCGACTCGGGATTCGAACCCGAGACCTTTTTATGAGCAGTCGCATACGCTATCCGCTATACATACGAAGCAGTTGACAGGCTTAAATATGTATAAAAAATCGGTTGTCTGTAAAGTTGGTTTACTAACGATAGTTGAACGTGACAACGTCATAAGATTGTGCCTCTTTGTCGCTCGTTCCGCGCTCTCGCTTGCACTTCAAGCCTTAAATGTAACGCCTCAGAGCGAGGTAACACAGCACGACTCATGTTTTTTCTTGCGTGCAGCCGGCTCCATCGAATTATAAGACGTTGTGACGTCAAAAAAAAATTTTTTGCATTTTGAATAAAATCATTTTAAAATACTACGTTTATATCAGACAGACAAACATACAGAGATACTTTCTAATTTATATTAAATTAGTATGAATTATTATTTGATAGGACGAAATCCGAGTCCTCGACCCACTCAAAAAAAGATTTCGTGTTTAGATTGCATTTATATTTTATTAATTTCAACAGAATATAGTTGTAATTAGAGTAGGTATATTTTTTGGCTGGAGGCCGACAATTTTTTTTGTGTATAATTGAAAGCAATACTTATTTTCCTTTATTAAAATTAAATAAATAAATATTTTGGACATCTTACACAACATCATCTAGTCCCAAAGTAAGCAGAGCTTGTGTTATGGGTACTAAACAACTGATATAGATACTTAAACATACTTTTTTTTTGTAAATACAAACATATTATACATAGAAAAACACCCAGACTCCGAAACAAACATTTGTGGATCACACAAATATTTCGTCTGACCCGGGAATCGAAGCCGAGACCTCCTGGTCAGCAGCCGCATACTCCAACCACTAGACCAAAAAGGCAGTCTAAATTGTAAGGGCAATTATAAATTATTTTCATTTTTATATGCTCCTTGCTGTTTCAGTAATATCTGATCAAAATTACTGAATATTATTCTAGGTAAAGTATTCTCATGGACGTTCGATAAGTAAATTACTAGTAATGAATATTAAATGGCAATTTGTATAATAATTCCCTTGCGGCGGAGCCCTCGTTATCCCTCCACGCACGACCAGGGCCTTGAACAATGTAATTAGAGTCGGGGGACGCGCGGTCACGAACCACAATTGATATCTATTATCGAAATACCAGTGGTGTCCTGATTTACTGTCTAAACTGACAGCTTGTATGTTCCACCCTAACGTCTAAACTATAAGACCTTATGAACAAATGCCAAGCCTGCCTTGTTGGTCTAGTGGTTAGCGTATGCGGCTGCTGATCAAGAGGTCTCGGGTTCCATTCCCGGGTCGGACCAAATGTTTGTGTGGTCCACAAATATTTGTTTCGGAGTCTGGGCGTTTTCTATGTATAATAGACAAAAATTATAAATATTTCTTTTTTGGTTTAAGTAACGTATATTTTTTTATATGCATTTAATAAGAAACTGTTAATCTAATAATACATACAGGCCTATTTGTATGTACCTATGTATATATATATATCACACGATTATTTTTAAAAACCGCTATTATACAGTATATCACATTTTCCAACATCAATCGATTCAAGTCACATGTATTTATGTACCTCAAACTGCTTCAGATATTGTTTGCAGACCCCAAACCGTGTAAGCCATATAATTTCTTACTTTCCTTTGCCTTTGAATGAGACCCCAACTTACCCCTAACTCCGTAAATGACGATAATAAGCTTGTTAATTACGTAAGTACTCATTAAATCAAAGCCGGTAAATGTTTACAAAGCTCCTTGGTAGAATCCCTTGGTAGTAGCGAAGGCACCCTTTCTGGTATACTAGTCATATAAAAGCGTCATATAAAGAGTCATATAAAAGCAAATGTAGCAATCTCCATTCATTGCAATTTTGGGCAAATTAAATAAAACACATTTTTGTACCAATACCTATAAGTTTTTGAATAAAATAAATTATAAAATTTATAAAACACTATTAACACTATTAAACATTTGTGGTATTTTTTATAAAACACTTTTAGAATTTCGAATTTGTTTGCTATGTATATGCTATATTTGCTTCTATAAGACACATATGTAAGATGGAGGTCTCCGTAACAGTAACCTTTGTGTTGGATTATTTCTCAATTCCAAGGTATACATACGTCAACAGTAGCTTGACACGCAAGTATTATAATTAAATTAATTGCAATAGTACTTTAGTAAAGTGTTCTCCGCGTGTGTGTCAATAGTTGTTCTACAATATACAGTCTGATAGAATCTACCAATAGATGTTTTTGTGTCGTTTTTTGTCTAAATCTTCCCAGTCTGTCAGGTCGCTATAAACTTAAAAACCACTTTACCTATTGAAATGAAACTTTGAACCCAGATGTTCTAAAGCCTATATGAAAGGACATATGCTACTTTTTACCGCGATAACGACATAGACCCGGGCACAGCCGCGGGCGAAAGCTAGTGAATAGTAAATATAAATATTTTGGACATCTAACATCTCACCCTTGTAAATGTAATCTCCTCGTAACTTTATAAGAAAATGTGTGTACAATCTATACATCTATATGCAAATAAATAAAATCGGAGTGTCTGTTTGTAATATTAAAACAACCGCGTTTTACTAAATGCTGCATATGCCAAAATATATTTTTTTTACTATTTTTGTCTGTCTGTCTGTTCCGGGTAATCTCTGGAACGTCTGAACCGATTTCGACGGGACTTTCACGGGCACATAGCTGGTTATATAAGGAGTTACTTAGGAAAAAATTTTTAGACTAGATTCGCCCACGGCGTTGCCCACGGATACATAGTAAAGAATAAATATGACTCTAGCGGTTCTCTATTCTGCGACATGTGACTAGCCAATTGCCACTTCAACGTGTTAACTTCCAGAGCTATGTTGAACATGACATTTATGATGTCCAAATAAACATGTCACATCGTTATAGGGATAACAACCTGTCTTGTTATTGTGAAAGTTAAGTGTAACGTCATTAACCAGTAGTTATCACCGTTTGACGTCACAACACCATATTTGTTCAGCGAACTTTGTTTAGTTTGCTGTTAACAAGTTAGTGGTCAAAAAACTCTATTTTGCTGTTTATGAGTGTAACTTAGATTAGAAGACCCGTACTCCCAGATAGTAATAAAAACTTTACACATCTTGCGGCCACACACGACATGGAGAGAGTTTTTTAATCAAAGGAGCCACAAGAGATGAATACATGAACATACGTTTATTACATATTAGACCCATATTCCGAAACAAATATTTGCGGATCGCATTTGGTCCGACCCGAGAATCGAATGCGAGACCGCACAGCAGTCGCATACGATCCCACTGCGCCAACGAGGCAGTCATCTGAAATAATTTGAATCTAAATAATAAACAACACAGAACTTCTAATGGCGGCACCACACTGCGTTAAGCGCTATTCGTTATGCGGGTTATTCACGCGCATACGGCGAAGTGTGGAGAGTATATTCGCTTTATTACGAATAGCGAATACGCGTATCCGTCGACTTGTCGGTTTTTTGACACACTTAAAAGGACACGAATAAAGCGAATATACGCATCGACTGCCCACACTTCGGACGGGTAGTCAAGTGCCCTGTGCATAACTAACAACCATAGACTATAAAACAGTTTTTGAAATACGATAAATCGATTAAACGATTAAACTAATCTATCATGATCAAAATAATTGGAGTTAACATTTAAGTAGTGTTTCTGTAAATTTAATAAAATAAAAAGGAAATTAAAATAATATGTTTCGTTCGTTCGTATGGTTTCGTTTCGTTGACCATAAAAATGACAATGACACATCTCTACAACACACATATTTGCCTTATACCTGTATGGTATGTTTGTTGTTTGCGCGCATAACTAATATTTTGGCAAATACGGCGTAGACACATAACGAATAGCGCATAACGCAGTGTGGTGCAGCCATAATAGTAATACGTTAAACATACATATATTGCCTTTCGTTGAGTCCTGGCGGCGACCCCACTCACACGGCACATTAGGCACTCAGCCCTTACACCTTTTGTACTGTCCCTTTTTACCTATTGAACACGTTCTAAAAGATCAAGATTGAACTGCAATAGTGCTTGAGAAAGTTGCTGCAGTCAACCCTATATTGTGTGAAAGGGAGTGCCATTCATAAGTTGAGTACTAAGTGTAGTAGGTGTTATTTTTGCTAATACATCAGCGTTTATTAGCTTTCGACTGCAAAAGAATGAAGTTTATAATTCTTTGCGATCCTTTAATGTTATATACTCCGAAACACTGGACTGATTTGTATGACATTTGGTATGCATATGGAGTAGGTCGTGAAAATCGACCAACATCTATTTTTCATACACCTAGGACGTGAGTGAAAAAGTATCTCCGTGCCAAATTAATTGAAATCGGTGCAACGGCTTAGCCGTGAAAACGTAATATACAGACCAGACAGTTACTTTCGAATTTATATTACTATATATTAGTATAAATAAATATTTCGGACATCTTAAACACAACGCCATCTAGTCCCAAACTAAGCAGAGCTTGTATTATGGGCACTAAACAACTGATATAAATACATTAACATACTTTTTTTTTGTAAATACATACATATTATACATAGAAAAACACCCAGACTCCGAAACAAATATTTGTGGATCACCCGGAAATCGAACCCGAGACCTCTTGATCAGCAGCCGCATACGCTAACCATTAAACCGACAAGGCAGTGTATGTCTAAATGAACGGCCTTTACATTCATTTAGTATGAATGTAAAGGCATTTATATAAACTTGACATTCGGTCAATATGTCAAAATCAAAGATGTATGATGAGTGGGTTCAATACCTTTGTCCCAATACCGAGTATTTAAACATATTAAGAAATTGTGAAGGTTATGTCAGCGATCGATAAAGGAATGTTACCGTCAGCTGGTTTTTCATGTCTTACATAATTTTCTTTATTATTATTGTTTTATTTGTCTCTGTGTCAAGTCAAAGTGTCATATTTGACTGCCTCGTTTGTCTAGTGGTTAGTGTATGCGGCTGCTGATCAAGAAGTCTCGGGTTCGATTCCCAGCTCGGAACAAATGTTTGTGTGATCCGCATATTTTGTTTCGGAGTCTGTCTGGGTGTCTTCTATGCATAGTATGTGTATGTATTTACAAAAAAAAAATATGTTTATGTATTTGTATCAGTTGTTTAGTACCCTTAATGCAAGCTCTGCTTAGTTTGGGACTAGATGGCGTTGTGTGCAAGATCTCTGAAAGTGCAGAATGCTATTTTTTTTAGTATGCATAAAAATACATTACGTTAATAATATAATTTTAACCAAAAAGAACCGACTTCAATGAATAACTATTCCGAGTACCCAATTCGCGACATTGTACCTATGATATTTGAGGAGTTCCCTTGATTTCCTTGGGATCCCATCATCAGATCCCGATATGGTGACGATGGGACCACCTGTAAGCTACGCGAATTCCAATGCAAAAAGAATTTTTGAAATCGGTTCATAAACGACGAAATTATCGCTGAACATACATAAAAAAAAAAAAAAAAAAAAAAAAAGATTCCGACGAATTGATAACCTCCTCCTTTTTTTTGAAGTCGGTTAAAAACATTATACACATTACCATTTATTTGACACACACGCATAGTTCCTCTTTTTAACCGACTTAAAAAAAAGGAGGAGATTCTCAATTCGTTGGAATCTTTTTTATTTATTTTTATGTATGTTCAGCGATAATTTCGTCGTTTATGAACCGATTTCAAAAAATATTTTTGCATTGGAATGGGCGTAGCTTACAGGTGGTCCCATCGTCACCATATCGGGATCTGATGATGGGATCTCAAGGAAATCGAGGGAACTCCTCAAATATCATAGGCACAATTGTCGCGATTTGGGTACTCGGAATAGTTTTTCATTGAAGTCGGTTCCTTTTTGTTAAAATTATGTCAAATTGATATTGTATCTTAGCCTTGCCGAAATCCGTGATTGTAGAAGTTAAAGTTTTTAACAATAGAACTTTAGTATGTTTCCACTTATCATTCAAATTAATTATGGTCCAATTTTGACGACCACTAGTATATAAAACCGTCTCTTTAGCGGAGCTATCGTTCGAGCGAGGTCGCGAACGTACAAAAATTCTTCTAGAAATGTTTTAAGAATTGTTTGGTAAGAAGTAAAAGATAAATTAAAACACGTTTGTTATACTGTGAAGGTCACCTCTAGCGGCATGTGAAACACGGCAAGTGCGTCCGCTCTACTTAAATAAACTTTTGTTGATGGGTTGTAAATGTGTTGCAAGAAAAATATTTAAAATTTGTGCTATCTTTTGTGGACGGAGTCAGGTCAAATATACAAAGATATCCATTTTCCTGAAATACTTTAATCAATATTTATGATTTTACAAATAGACTGCGACCTTTCGATCTTAAATTTTTTATTCCTTATTGGCCGCTTGCGCAGTGTTGCCAACTAATAAATCCTACAAATGAACAACTTGATAATTTATAATAAATTGTTATTGTTTTTGAGTTAATTACAAAATTAGACACGCCACTTCGTTTGATTTCTTAATTTTTTAAATAATTATAAGGAACGCTAACACTTTATCAGTAGAGTGCCGCTTTCGATCGAAATCGCATATGTCGACCAACTGTTGCTCGAGGTACTGACAGGTTACCGCGGGAAAAGCCTATGTCGTTCTTCATGAATAAAAGATTCTCCATGGTAATTAAAAACGGTGTAGCGTTTTAATCTTGAAAGGGTAATAAACAAAGATTGTTACTTTCGAAATTCCAATGTTGTGTGTATTTACACATATTTACCGGTCCTTTGGTCCTATACATCATCATGTTTGAAGTAGTCACAAATCATTCAATTAACCGTCTTCCTTTTTGCACTATATTACATGAGCAAGGAACTAGAGTCATGATGATTTTAGCACGAATCGAAAAATGGCAGCATTAACGCTGTCGTATTTCGTTAATGATGGCAACACTGGAGGCCCAATGATGCAGATACATCTCACTAAGCCACCATAGTGTCTCCATCGCCAGTACTAACATGGTGACCCCTACTCTTGGTTTCTACTCCAGCTTTCCATCAGACAAAGCAGAGTCACTTTGTTAGGCTATATAGCTGCACCGACAACTAAAACATAACAATCTATCTATATACAAATAAATAAAATTGGAGTGTCTGTTTGTAATATTAAAATAACCGTTTTTTACTAAATGCACATGTATTTATGGTATACAAGGTACATATGTCAAAATTTTTATTTTTACAATTTTTGTCTGTCTGTCTGTCTGTCTGTTTGTTCCTTGTAATCTCTGGAAAGGCTGGACCTATTTCGACTGGGACTTTCTCTGGCAGATAGCTGATGATATAATGAGTAACTTAGGCTACTTTTTTTGACTAGCTTCACCCCGCGGCGTTGTCTGCGGTTACAACAACAAACGCGGGTAACCACGGGGCTCAACTAGTCTTAAATAAAACATGATATTAAATTACAAGAACATAATCCATTACTTCTCAAAACGAATGCTTAACTAAGTGCATTTCAATAAGCTATAAAATCCAGTTGAAATTCTCGTGGGAAATGCGATTTATGGTCAATAAATTCCAACAAAGTATGATGGTACCATATGGTTGAGAATCGTATAGCCATTGCAAAGTACTACAATAGGTCCTAAACGGCGTTAAAACAAAGACGCCTCATTCGTCACAAGACTTACGTAAAAGCCACGAGACAGTCAAAATACTGTGGCAAATTGTCGTGGATTTATGTAAAGCCTTTGATACGGACTATCACAATGAGTGTTTATTATTTTTACATATTTAAGAGATGTTAAGTGATGTACTAAGTGTGTGCCTGACCCATCATTGATCCAAAGTATCTCTGATTTTAATAGATTATTTACCTACTAATAATGCCCAATGATTTTGAAATAATTCCTGAAATGAATGAATGAAAAACAGGTTAATTACAATTAACACATTTCTCAATATGTAATACTTGTTTACAGATTTGTTTTTACAGACCATATTGTATAGACTGTATAAAAAATGATTAGTAAAAATTTAGTTAAATTGGCATACTCCACGTATGCTGATTAAGATTCAAATTTCAATGTTTTCCTTAAAACGTTATACGTAGATAAGTGTATTCTCTGTAGAAACAGAGAATACACTTATCTACGTATAACTAAATAAAAATGAAGCACACAAATCTATAATTAAACGCAACACATATCAGTTATTTTTAATCCAACGCAATTTCACGATAAAAGCAAAATCAATGCAATAATTAAACGTGTTATTTTTTTTTTGCTACATAATCACACTGAGCACTTATGTCATGTGTTACCACACGTGATATATGTAATCTATATCGACAAAAGTACGATAACATACCAATTAGCAATTCGTGTTTCATTAACCTATTAACCTTTTGAACGCCAGAGCAAAAACTCATCAACTTGCCCTCAACGCCAGACCAAAAATTTAGCGCAAATACCTACGAAAAAAATAAGCATTCCAAAACTTTATCGATAACATGAATTGTATTTTTATTTTCGTCTACAATTTCAAAATATATGTCCTTATAACACTGAATTTATTTCAACATTACACTTCTTCCTACTCTAGTAATAGTTATACACTATTTACAGAGTTGTTTAATACCGTAATAACAGAATTGAGACGACAATATAATTAAATATAATAACTATAGGTACAACATTATTCTTGATCTGTTGTCTTGATATTGTGACCCTGGCGTGGAGGGTACGTCATTTTTATGAATATTGCGCTTCTCAAATAAGGATGTAGCAACGTACTATCTCGCTTATCGAGTATAATATTAACTAATAATAATTAAAACACGTATTTTAAATTAGATTTCTATAATTCCGTTGAAGGAGATATTAAAAAAAAATACACGATTCAAATAGGTTAAGTATATAATCAACTATATAAAAATTTACAAAATGTAAAACAGTATGTACGTTTATAGCCTTTAAATACTAGCTTCTATAAACCTGGCATAAAAAGTAACAAGTAGAGTTTTGAAAAAAATAGCTAAGCATCTTTTGATGGACATTTTAAAACTTTTATTTATTTCATTTAAACCTCAGTAGTGTACGAAGCATTTTTTAGGGCACTGCTTATATTTTGTATCAATAACTAAGAGTCCTCTTTCTTCTTTACAAAATAATTGTCTACTTTAATTATCATTTCACGAGGCTGTTAATTACTTTCTTACTCATTTTAACAGAATAAGTAGATATAATAACAAAACTTAACAACAAAAATAAAACAGGCTAACGAAATTTTAATATAAACTTACGATATCATCTAACGTGCCCTACATCACTAGTGGTCACATATTTGTGACTCTGGCGTGTGGGGACATTCTTTTTTAAGAGTTTATTTCTTTCTTTTTAAAGTAAAATTTCTTAATATCATAAAGCAATTTAAATAGTTTTATGGCAATAGATAACAGTTAGAGCTTCTTCTTAAGGTACTTATATAAATTTAAAGGCATAAAAGTAATGTTTAAAGGCTTTATTTCGTATTTCGGTGCACCGCTTTTTTTGTCACGTATTTGTGACGTTGGCGTACAGGGACAGTTTTCGCTTGTCACATATATGTGACCCTGGCGGTCAAAAGGTTAAAGTCGTGGATCGTGACAGTTTACATCGTTAAGTAAATAAACATGGCAACACTAGACCAAAATAAATGTTGTTAGTGTAAACATTTATTCAGGATTTATGTTTATTAAATACTCGCAAAAAACATTCTAAGTTCATTTTCGTTCATCGTTACAATTTACTTTTGACTTACAATTTAGCCTTGATAAAGGCCTTTTAATAATAAAAAAATTTTGACCGGTGATAGTACTCGTGAATACGAACAACTTTTTATATGAGACCAACTTTCCTACTCGAAAATAAAATCAGCTGTTCGATATATTTTGATAGACCTGTAATGAAACCGAATTTTTTTTTTTTAATAAGTAAGTTGATTTCATACAAAAAGTTGTTCGTATTCACGAGTACTGGTTCACTTCCTTCGCTGCCGTTCGCGTTTTTATTGATTCGAGTCAATATTGATTCCATTGCATTGAAAGTTAATAATAAATCTTAACTTTCAATGATATTGGACTATCAAATTGAAATGTGTTTAGATGTGTCAATGCCATTGAAGCAATGGAATTGAAAGCAATATTGAACCGAAATTGATCCGTGTAATATCGCCTTTAACGGAAATGAATATCAATGCTATTGAACAACTACAAGTCTGAGTTCTGTCTGTCTGTCAAGTCCGTCCATGAAAGGGCTCTACCATTTTGAGGCCAGACAAGTTTAATACTTTTCTAGTCTCAAAATGGCAGAGTATTTTGGCATTACTACAGAGATGGGTCTTTACAGGCGTGTACAATGGAAATACTTTTTGAAGTCGATTTAAAATAATTTGAATATACTCCAATTTGTAGTGTATATTCCCATATTAAATAATAGCTCGTAGCATAAAATTGACATTAGAAATTAAATAAGGAATAGTTGTAATATAGAAATCCTAATTTGTAATATACCTATGTATTCAATAACTATACTATTACGAATAAAATAAACAAATTACAAGGTTTTTATTTGTAAGACTCTGCTTCGAAATTATGAAGTGGTCTCAAAGTAAGGCCAAATTAATACATTTATACACCAGATTATTACTTGACCATCTCCATTGTTATCGTTAATTAAAGAAAAGTAAATTGAACTCTTATCATTACGTGCACAATTTTTAAACACATTTCAAAGCATCATATCCATATAACCGAATACTACAATTTGAGCACCTGCTTTAGCCTCAAGAAAGTCGTACTTCAACTATTAATAAACACTATATATTATATAATATGTATATATTGACAAATTACCATTGGGTTGTCATGAACATCTATGGCAATCGTTGTTGGGAAGTCAGTGCCCTCAAATTTGCGTTGCGGAG
Source organism: Phragmatobia fuliginosa (assembly GCA_932526445.1). Classification (NCBI taxonomy): domain Eukaryota; kingdom Metazoa; phylum Arthropoda; class Insecta; order Lepidoptera; family Erebidae; genus Phragmatobia; species Phragmatobia fuliginosa. The sequence goes on along the minus strand of OW052067.1, from coordinate 21,620,185 downwards.
CTCCGATACCAGCCGCTCCGTGGAAAAACTGATATTCAGGTATAACCGGTTGAACTAGTAGCCGACCCAAAATAATATTGAGAATAAGGCTAGGAAAAAGAATTTAGAAAAAAATAATATAATCCATAGTATAAGCTCTACTTAGAATATTACTAGATGGAGATGGATAGATTACTAGATTATTTATTTATTACTAGAGAAATTAGACTAAGAATGCATAATGGTTTTGAAACGTAAATAATTTTGCAAATGTATAAACAGGGTAGTCTCAATTTTCATATTTGTTTACCTATACGTTTATATAGTTAGGTTTACAGTTTAAATTAACTCTTTTATTACCGTTAACAATTGCCGACATATTTTAAACCAAATCCATCTTGTCGAATACTACAATTTGAGCATTGAGCCTACAAGAGAGTTCTCCAACTTCAGCTATTACCAAAAACACGGTCAATGACTTTTTCAAAGCTTATTAGTTTTCACACAGAAATTGCGACCCTTTTTGCTTTACAACTACCCTACTAAAAGTTCGTGTAAAACTTTTAAAAATAACTAGGTCTTTTATTGGGGTTGACGCACTAAATTCTAAGTCTTCAATTGAGAATTCAGACGCGAATGGTCCCTTTAGATGTTTATCGTTGACTGAAATATTGAGGGTTTCTTGGAAAGTAGGACTAGAACCTTGTTTGTTACTAATGCTTTCGATTATTCATTAAAAAAACCTTTGTTTATGGTATAGAGGGCAAATGAGTGGGACTGTCTTTTGATGGTAGGTGACTCCGCCTCTTAATCTATGGAACGGCTAGATCAATTTCGACGTTACTTTCACACGCAGATAGCTGATGATATAAAGAGTAAGCTCTTTTTTAGAACTAGCTTCGCCCTGCGACGTTACTTGTTGTTGTAAAGATATAACAAAAATATATAACCCCACGGGTGGGGCTGACCTGTATAAGTTTCTTTCAGGTCCTTTAATAACAGTAGGTAGTTAAATAGGTAAAGTTGAAAATGCGTCAAGTTTCAATATTGTTATACTTCAGAGTTATTTAAGTAGTACTCTTAAAAAATAATATAAAAGGACGCTTTAAAAGTTTGGAAGTATTAAGTAGGTATGCAACTTTCATTATTAAGATTTTTGAAGCAATTTATTTGCTTTGAAAATCTTACATATTGATTGTGATGTTATAAATTATCGGTTTTAATGCTACTGTATAATAGAGGAACGGGTGTCGTGTTCCTCAAGCACAAAGGAAGGATCCTCCGACCAGGCGAGGTGATCATGCCTGGCGAGCACTGCCCAACAGTTGATTTTGGGATGTTGTATGTATGCTAATCGGTGCTATCTATATTTATATATTTATTTATCGCGATTCAGGATTAGTAGTTACTCCGTACAGTTCATTCCGTGTTTTTCTTTCGTGGTTCAGTGTTTTGTCGGTAGATGGCGCTGTTGTATGTTTTTCGCTGGCGCGGTATGTGGAAGTTGCCACACTACCACATTTGTTTGTACAAGCAAGCGTATCCGTAGAAGCGAATAAACAAATACGTTGTTAATAAATAAACAGGGAAAAATACTGAAATAGATCAATTATTTTCAATTAGCAGGGTGTCTGAAATATTTATCAGTTATATGGCACTAAAATATTACCTAGTCTTTCTGCGTCACAGCATCCTGTATATAGATATGTAAACATTGTATTTTGACTGGTTTGTTTTAGAGCAGGTAGCCTGTTTCATGTTTTTCATCGTTAGAAATGTGATAGAATTTAGACGGAACGCGGGCATTAGGTTAATAAGGATAAGACGAGACTCATGCTAAGGGATACCACAAGTTCCAAATGATAACATAGGACTGTTTAGTGTTCCTGCAAACAACAATAATGTATATAATACAGTTTTCTCAGTCGGATATCTTTCAAGACAACTTCAATTTTTAGGGTTCCGTAGTTCATGACTCGGAACGGACCCGTATAGATTCGTCATGTTCGTTCGTCCTCAACCTACCGCCCAAACGGTTGGTGCTAGAAAGTTGAAACTTTGCATGGATATGTGTTAAAATTACGTCGACAAAGTGCTTTAATAAAATTACCAAAATTATTTTTATTTGGTGTACCTCCCCTATACGTAAAGTGGGGATGATTTTATTTTCTCGCGTCTATCCCACCGTGTGGGGTATCATTTGATAGGTCTTTAAAAAACATTGAGATGTTGCTAAAACCATTTTTAGATATAAGTATCCTTTTGCGAGTTATTTAGCTTTAAAGCGTTTTCCTTGTTACAGGCATACGAGCGGCGGTTTCCAAATTGCCCTCAAATACCGGTGGTGGTTAATTGTGCCATAGTCGACGACAGTTGGTCGCCTGACGACGCACAGCGGTGTACCACCAGGCGTTGTCAGCTCAATGTTGAGGCTCCATATCTCCTGAAAAAGGTAACGAATTTGTATATTACAGGACTAGGAATTTCTTACAGTACTAGTGCTTCAATTTACTGCTGTATTTCTAACGGTTATAGCATGATTTTAAGTTGATCTCTTATGGCCCTAAGGCCTTAAGCCACTGTTTTGTCCGCTGGGTTGAAATGTTCCTTTGCTGTGGTCTACATCTGGCCTAATGGTGTCGGAAGCAACGGCCTCAACTCGTTGGTCAGGTCAGGCCAGTCTACACCTTCAGTACAAAAGGCCTGAGTGTAAAACTAAGTTTACTTTCTTTAAACACTATACTCTTTAAAGTTGCTCATCTATGACATTAGAAGATATACAGACCTCTGCCTGTGCTACTCAAGTTCTAAAAAGAGTGCTTCATTACAGATGATCGGCGTGGACTACATCTACTTCATACAAACAAACAACCTAGACCTACAGAACAGAGTGTTGGATATCGAAGCTACCAACGAGACCTTCGCCTCGAAAGTTCAGGTCATCGAGAAATGTAAATATTATGTAAGTAAATGTGTCTTTCTTTTGCTGGATGGAAACTCGGAAATTGTACGAACACATGAAATATTGACAGTATATACATACATGCTTCGAACGGATATAATGTAGATACAATAGAATAGAAGAAACTTTATTGTACACTAGTTAATACAATATGCATAAACTAACACTATATCCATGTGATACAAATGGCGGCCTTATCGCCAAAAAGCAATTTCTTTCAGGCAATCTTAGGATGGAGAAAAATTGTTGTAAAAAATAAATGAGTATCATGGGTAGTGACAATATAAAGTAATTATCATAGTAATACTAGCACTTAATAGTCGTATCTTTATACCCGTGGTCGCCGAGTGGTTGAAATTCAACCATAATTTTATATGTTTTAGCTTTCTGCTTTCTCATGCTATGTTTTTTTTTAATTTATTTATGTTTACAATAATAATTACATGAGATATACAATAATAGCAACTTCAAACCACCAAGGTTTATACTTACGCTATCTTTCTTGAGTGGGTGAAAAGTGAAAAGTATCAAAACACAAAATAAAATAAACTACGTTCAACAATAACTATGTACCCACACAAAAAATAAACAATCCCTCACTTACTACTAGACCTTACTTAGGCAATATTAATTGATAAGCGTTGTAAACGAAAGCGATTTAAACTTTAACAGTGCCATATTACATACTCCTCCGTCGCGTAAAGTTTTTTCTTCACGTAATATATATGTATTAAACATACATATTATAAAGACCCAATATTTAAAGGCGCAATCAGCGCTTAAATCGCTATGTATTGATAAAAACCACATTAAAAAAAAAAAAAATTATACTCTGTAAAGATTTAAACGAAACATTCTGTATAAACTCATTTATGTATCCAGACGGTACATAAAAGTTCAAGGGACAAAGGCTTTATGCCAACATTTCGCGAGCCGTATATTTTTAATTTCACATGACAAGGCACTGTCATTCTCATTTATAGCTGTTCCGAATTTCAAACTGAGTGGGTTTGACGATTGCCTTCTAGAATAATCCAAGGCCAATTTACACGGGTGGTAGTCCTGAGGGGCTTCAGGCAGGTATTCTGAATTTACATATCAATGGATATTATTATGAGGCCTTCTGTTTGTTAATTGAAAGTCATCCCAGATTTATTACCTTTTAATGGCATAAACAATCTTCATCTATACAAATAAATAAATTGATGTTTCTATTTGTAATTTCAAATTAAAGTGAAAATAAAAATATAAAAGAGAACTCGCACATTACGAATATAAATCCTGTGTCGCGGGGGACATTACAGACATACATGAAACGGACACAAATAACACTGAGACTGACACAAGCTGTTGTCCCACGTGGGATTTGAACCCATGACACTTGGCGAAGTAGGCAGCGGCGGCGGCGTAGCGACCGCTTCAACCTAGTGGTTTGGTGGTGGTCTTAAATATGATTGACTCGAATGAAAATACACTTCTGTCCTTTGTCCTTGTTCTTTACCTAAAACTGAATGACAACAAATCAAATTAAACCAAACCATTTTTATTAACCAATACAACGGCAAATATAAACCAATACAACGGCACTTTTGAAACTTCAAGTAGTCAGTCAGTAGTCAGTCGTGAAGCTAATTGTCCGTTCCAATTCCTGGATTCTATGGAGAAGAACAGACAAGAAACTCCATGGACACTCGTTTCCAACATAGATTTTACAATTTTTGGTTACATTGTTTTAGGCATTTTCCATCAACATCCTGAATACGATTTACCTTTTCTCTATGAGGCTTAAAGCTATTATTATTTGTCTCTTCTAATAAAAATACAATTACGTGCCTCACTTGACGAGGGTATTGAGGATTTGCGAGATTGTTTTGTTTTTCTTTCTTTTGTTTTTACCTACCTGTGATTACCAGAACGAGAGCATCCATCTGTGATCTGGGTAATGCGGTCGAAGGCTCCCTTTTTTTTGTCAAACTGTTTCAAGTAATAAGGTTGAATATAATATTCTGTTTCATAACAACGCGGACGTTTTGCGGGGCGACAATTTCATCAACTTTAGGGGCTTCATGATTATTTGTTTGCGTGTGTAAATATAATCACGTGTCTGAATTACATGATTTTCTCACGTGGCTCCTAATTCACCTTTCGAGAATAGCTACTTAGGTATACTTTTGTTTTCTTGATTTGGAAATTTTTATTTATGATAAACAAGCTTTCGCCAGCGGCTCCGCCCTCGTGTATCTCGATTATTGCAATAAAAAGTAGCCTATGTGTTATTCTGATATATATGCTATAATACTGTAAAGTTTCATCCAAATCCGTTCAGTAGTTTTTGCGTGAAAGAGCAACAAATACATAATCACAAATTTTCGCGTTTATAATATTAGTAGGATATTGAAGATCATGTTTTCGACTTCGGGGCTTGAAGAAGAAACAGCCAACAAGTTGAACACGTTCATTAAAATTTATGTACTCTAACCGTTATCATAGTTGCTTACACAGTCGGTCTATGCTGAAAATAAACACAATTTCGATGTACTAAAATTACATAATGCAAAAATATGACTAGGCTATATCCATGGAAGGCAACACCTGCGCTGGATGTTGTGGGTTCGAACCCGATGTAGGGCAACACTTTTTGTGGTCCATAAAATGCTCTTCTGACTCTTTGTGTTAAAATCCCCGAAACACAGGATTTGTCTTCAAAAAGAAGAAAAGAGAAATATTAGACAATTTTTTCGTCGGTTTAAGCATAGTGAGTTACGTTCTCGGTGACTGCTCCACCTGGGTAAGCATGGATACATTATAGAAGCTCTATATGGTAATCCAAAAGAGAACTAAGGTCATCGACCTGTTAAACGCATGAGCAAGCTGAAGTGCCAGTGGGTTAATTATTTAACGTAGTGTAGGATACTTACAAGCCAGGACGAGTGACGATTTGCTCGAGATGGCAGGAGCTGGATGCGAGAAGCCCAATTTCGATTGATCAAGATCAAAGAGATTGATCAAGAGTAGCGTGCAATGGAAGAGACCTGCAGTAAACACAATCTACATGTTAATCTATTTCTAACAGTTTCCCAAACCCATTATCGACTAAGCTAGCAATTTTCATGAATCATATTGGTGTTGGTTGCGTTATTGCGAGGATTGTTTTAACACCGGTGAAGGAAACCAACAATCTGGGGTGCGATTATGTCTAAAATGATGCAACGGTAGAAAGTTAGCACGCGATGTTACTGGACGACTTCTTAACGAGACTGGCGAGGGTCGCGTAACTTGATGTAGTGGATTCTTGCATAGCATACTTGGAAACTTGTAAAACTGTGAATGTTAGTGGTACGGCAATGTCGTGATGAGAGAACTGAAGAAGATGGAGTGATAAGGATTTGAAAAGAGCATGCTTCGATGGTTTGGAGAGGATGGATGATAGAAGACTCACGAAAGTAATTATTAAAGTGAATGAGGTGGAAGTATCGCTAGAAATCGATTGCGGGGAATATTTATAGATGAATTTGGAGTTCTGAAGAAGAGTTTTGTGAAAAGTACCTGGAACCGACTAGCATAAGGCCCAAGGAGAGAAAAGAAAGAGAGAGGGAGAAAGGGAGAAACTCAAAAGTTGACAACGCAAATGTCGCTGAAATTGCCGATGTTGTGAACAATTTGATTTCTTCTGATTATGTACCTATGGAATGCAATAAATTATTAAGTACTAGCTTTCGCCCGCGGCTCCGCCCGCGTGTATGTCGGTTATCGCGGTAAAAAGTAGCCTAGGTACTTTCCCAAGTTCAGTTCTATCTTCATACCGAATTTCATCATAATAGGTTCAGTGGTTTAGGCGTGAAAGCGTAAAAGACAGAGACAGAGTTACTTTTGCATTTATAATATTAGTAGGGATTGAACTTGGTCTAAAAGATCTCGTTTTATGGTGATAATGTATGATCAAGATAAGTTTAATTTTACAGGGAATATTCTAGATAATCGATTAAAATAATTGAATTGAATTGTAGGTACCCATACCCAATGTGACCTAGGTGATTAGAAACAATCACCAAGGGTAAGCAACGACGGCGCGGTCAATACTTGGATGGGTGCCCGTTAGTGTCATGGTACTATGTTGTATTGCCAGTCTCCAACCCGCACTCGGCCAGCCTGGGAACATTGACAGATGTCAATAATCAAGTCCTAGTAAAGTACCGCAATAGTCGAAACTCAACGATATTGATTCGATTACTTTTACGAACAATTTATAATCGTATCGTACAGAAAAAGGATTATCATCAAATTTAAATTTATAAAACTTTGTAAAATCGTATTGACAGAAAAAGATTTAACATCAAACTAAAATTTATAAAACTTTGTTTTTTAAATTTAATTAGTTGATATTTTTATCACGTCGGCATCGTCGTCATCACCCTCATCATCGTCCGTAGAATCGATTATATACATCTATCGAAAAAATCGTTTTTATACGATTCACGTCAGTATAAAAAAGTAAAAATAAAAAAAAACTATAGAACATAAACTCAAAACTGCAGTAAAATATTATTATCTGTTAAAGTTTTAATTATTTTTAGCAAGATGTCTAAAAACAATAAGTTAATTGTGTGTGTGTATTAAATGTATAATGATTTAGAGTGATTATGTATTTTTTAAATGATGATTTACGACCATGAACAAAAAATAATAATTATTTAAAAATATGCGAAACGTGAAGAGTAACGCTCTAAGAAGTGTCAAAAGGGACTTTGTAATTGGAAAAAATGGCTTTTTTATTAAATTAGCTTTGCTATACACAATTAGACGATACATAATATATAAAATTCTGCTTATATTTTGAGATCTGTTTTAGAAACATACAGTTATTGCAACAACAGTTTTCTTCAAAGGGGTATACAAGTTTGTCTTCAAAGACATGACAAATTGATTATTTTTGCTTTTACCTTTTTTTAATTGGCATTTTGTCAATCAGTTACTGGTTCTACCGGTTTTAGTAATAGTGGAGTGTAATGTACAGTATTATTTTATTTATCTAGCTCTGTAGGTCTCCATTTCTTCTTCTTCTTCCCATTTTTTTAGATCACTCAGCTGCCAATACAGAATAAGCTCGGTATCGGTATATTTACCAGGATCTCAACCAAGGTGAATACATATAGAGCGTCACAAAGGCTTCGCGGAAGCTACGCGTACGAAACAAGTTGAGCTAATTCTTCTTATCGGAGCATCTGTGTCTTCTTAATAAGACCCAGATTCGCTCCTGCTTGGAGTTCTGTTCTTATCTCTGCGACACATTTGGGCCGTATTTGCTTGACGCTTTCGAGCGATTACAAAGGCGAGCAGTTCACATTATCAATAGCCCCAAGTCACCGAGTTCCTCCAGCTTGCAATTGCGAAGAGATGTCGCCTATATGGCAGTCCTCTATCGCCTTTACCATAAGGAGTGTTCTGAAGAGCTCTTCCAACTGATTCCACCTTTTCCCTTCCTCTTTAGGACACCACCTAGGCCTTGGAAGTCACCCCTTTTAGAGTGGTAGAAATACGCACTAGAACTTTTATTTGTTTTACAGTTACTATATCTAATTCTATTTTCTGTTTTTGCACCTACCGCATTATATTTCTACATTACCCTAAGGTTGACTGGTAGAGAATGCCTCATGGCATTAAGTCCGCCTTTGTACAATATGTGCATTAAGTTTAAATAAATAAACTAAACTGTTCGGCTCTTCCGTCATGTGCCGAGAAGTTAAAAACTGGAACTCATTACCAGCTCACGTTATTCCTTCCCACTATGATCCTGGGTCCTTTAAACGAGGTCTGAAAAAGCTTCTTACTACACCGCAGGTTATTAAAACAAAACAGACAGACAAAATATAAAAAGATATTTAATGTAAGTAACGTATTTAATTTACTGACAACTAGTTCAATCTTCGAATTTCAATTCTCCCTTAGGGTTGCGGAGGTCCAATGCCAGTCGCTCCGTGGAAAAACTGAAATTCAGGTAAAACCGGTTGAACTAGTAGCCGACCCCAAATAAACTTGGGAATTAAGGCTAGGAAGATGAACGTATTTAATTGTAAATGCATTTATTGTAAGGCTGTTAATTTAACAATTACAAACATACACAATTTTACAATTTATTGGTATAAATTATCCTCTGGCTCTCCGACCGAGTTTCGCACTAATTGGCTTAAAATGTAGGGTTTTCTCTACTATAATATAAATGTATTAAATTATACATTTAAACGTTCGTTTTGAATCATACACTGTATTTTGAAAAACTGTTGCGTAGTTTAAAAGATTAGGTAGTAGAGCCACGCTTGATTTCAGCACGAATGGGCCAGCTCGGACCAGGGCAGCACTACCCTCACACAGAAGACCATCCTAATAATGACATGACATGTCAGCATTCTAGCTGTTGTATTTCGTTGTTGAGTGTGCGACCGGAGGCCCAATCATTCTGCATCATTCTGTTGAATGGTGAGCCAGGCCGCCATGGTGTGGGGGTCACCCTATGCCTACCCTTAATCTACAATGAGCATGGTGACCCCTACACCTGGATTCTACTCATGCTTTCCATCAGGCAGAGTAGTCACTTTGGTAGGCTTAAATATAAAAAATAAAATTAACGTAGAGTGACGATAAGCCGAGGCCGAGGCTAAAACATGGCAAACTGTGTAATTGAATGAATATCATTCCGAATTCTATGACTATAAAGTTTTATTTTTGTCATTTCCTATTTGTTTATATCTAAGTTGTACTAAATGCCAGTCGAAAATAGTTGAATGTACTTCGTTTTTTAACTGACCGTACCTCTGTAATCCGAAGCCATAAAGTTAAGTGATAATTCCATACTGCAGGTTCACTTTGTAGTGATAGATAAAGCAGCAACTACTCTTTACTACATGTTAAAGTATATTTTAATTGTTGATTTAGTTGGTATAATTACACCACACCACCCGCTGCAAAACCCGTAGAGGCCCGTCGAGGTTTCCACGCATAAAAAAAGTTTTTGTTTCAAGTTCTCCTTCTCTTTGCAGTTATGTTGTCAATACAACACCGTCTTAGTGTCCATAGAGTTTATTGTCTGTTCTTCTCCATAGGATCTACGAATTGGAACAGACAATTAGCTTCACGACTGACTACTGACTGACTACTTGACGTTTCAAAAGTGCCGTTGTACGGTTTATTTGAAATAAAATGGTTTGATTTAATTACAAGTAAATATATATTTCAACTTATATTAAAGGTCTGAATAACCTTATTGAAGTGTTATAAAAACTTTTTGTTCGAAGCTTCACTATACTTTATCTTTAATACTCGTAATATTACATATAAAAAAACATTATTACACAGAATCGTACAACAACTTGTCAAACATTGTCGGGTTTCCTATTGTAACCTGTTACCGAGGTGTCATGAAGGTTACAGTACTATTCAATTTCAAGGTTATTTTCGTAATAAAAGACTGAAGAAATTTGTCTTCTATTCCTTTGTCATGCCGCCTGTTGCCATGCGGTATTATTGCAAAACCAATAGCAATGCTTCATACATAGCATAGCTGTTAGGCATAATTGTGTATCAGATTCTACAAACTGTACGGTTTGTGGAAAGGTAGACGCGAGTTGGCGGGCGAGGAGAATATTCTCGTAAAATTACTTTATTGTAACTCTCGATAACGAAATACAGTTAGGACATTGAATAGCAGCCCATTTAAATAAGACACTCCACCGAACACGTGGTGCTCACACGAGATGATCCACGATAATTATGCTCGCCCCACGACCACGTTTCATTTTAAAGGAACTCACGAACGAATGAACGAACAATAATCATCTAGGGATGGGATAAAATCATTGTCACCTGTGATCCTTGTCTATGACTTATGATATGAAAGTAATCGACTAAAATCAATAATTCAATCGCGTTATTATTATTTTAAAGTGACAATGATTCCCATCACTGCGGTCACCGGTCGCACGCGCCAGTGCCTGGTGTTGCGTCAGTGTATTACCTTCAGAAACCAGTGTTGCTAGCCAAAATAATCGATACGTCGACATATAAATATAAATAATTTAATAAGTTACTATGTATAAAAAATCGGTAAATAAATAAAGAAAAAAAAATCCTATTAGCCATGCATCTGTATGCATTGTACTTGGACCGAACCCATAATTGAAATCTACTACACTGATCTCACTGGAATCGGAAATAATTACAGGAGAATTTTTTTCCGCAAATTTTCTTAGTCTCTTGATTTTTTACGATTATGTAAATAAATCATCCGAACCTCTTTATTGCTACATGTTCAAGTCTTCAGAAGCAATAAACTCTGTAATAAATATAAACATATGTTGCAGTAAAATTTATTATGTAAATGAAGAGTTTATTTTAAATCCCTAATAATGTGTGGCGTTCATTTTCACGTCACAGAGTTGTCACTCTTGACAGCCATAGACTATGGTTCTTCCCGCGTTTACTGTACGATAGACAGAGACACGCTTTAGGCTTGACTGCACATGCTATCACATGTGCAGACTTGATTTGGGGTAAAGGAGCAAAAGTGTGTGGGTCTTCCTTTATCCTTGGCCAGGCCAGATAACCCGCAAATGTTATAAAGGCTTATTATTTAAATATGCCATAACTCAGTGAGTTTGGACATACTTTCGCAAATCAAAAGAATATATGTTTAGAGAGACCTGATAACATAGATATTAAAGAATAACGAGTAAAACCTAGTATCGAAACACTTTTCACAAAAGCTCTGCATTCCCTTATCTATATCTAAATATACAAATAAATAAAATTGGGAATGTCTGTATGTAATATTAAAAGAACAGTTTTTTACTAAATGCGCTTGAAACAATGTACGGTACTGACATCCGAAATACAATTTTAAAAATGTTTGCCTGTTTGTCTTCTCTGTTTGTATTTGTTCCGGGTAATCGGCTGGACCGATTTTGACGGAACTTTTACTGGCACATATCTGATGACACAAATAGTAACTTGGCAAATTATACTACTATAGGCCGACCGTTAATCTGAGTCCTCGCCTGCGCGGTAACAGGGGCGCGGGTGTATGACGACAAAGGGGGACTGAGACAGGTGCGGGCGGCGGGGGCGATTAGTGAGATACACACGAGATGTTAGCTTTGCTCTGCGGCGTTACTCATGATTTACAATATTAACCGCGGGTATAGCGGGACTCTCAATGCTGTTTTTTGATTTAGAGGTCCAGTTCTTATTACACAGGAGCGTAGGTCTTCATTGATATCCAAAGTATTTGTGCAGGTCCACCCCGAGAATCCAGAATGGACTTGCTTCGAGCAGAGCGCTCTCCTAGACGTCAAAAGCTTTTTCGGTCTTGAGAACACAGTTGAGAAGATCGCCATGAAACAGTATGCTTCAAATGTTGCTAAAGGTAAGTCATCATCGACATTATTTCTTTTTTAAACAATACGGGGAAAGTAAAAAAACACTGTTATTAAACACAAAAAAGGACAAGGTTTTCAATTTGTTCGTGATTTTTATTACCTACCGCTGTCTGACCGTCTGTCACCAAGATGTATCTTATGTACCGTGATAGTTGAACTGTTGAAATAATGTTATTCTGTTGCCTTTATAACAACAAGTATTAATAAACAGTAGAAAAGAAATAATAAAGGTTACTTCCAGACAACAAGCGTGATAAATTTTTTGCTCGAAATTGAAACAATTCTAGTAGAAGTTTGAAATGATAATGGTGTAGTGTGCCTCACACTACATATTTATTTGGCTTTCCACGTCGCCAAGTGACGTGAGTTCAAATCCCACGTAGGACAACATTTTGTGTGATCCACAAATTGTGGTCCTGAGTCTGATTGTTCTTTGTGTCCGTTTCATTTATGTTTGTAAAGTCTCCCGTGTATATTATATTCCATAAGTACATATATTTCCAATACGGGAGTTGGATAAAATATCGATATTCATTTAGGCCTTTAAAATGTTTTCCAAAATACTTTTCAATTGTTTATAACCATTTTATTAGTAGCATCAACGAACAGTAATAATGTAATATTCATACCATTAAAATCAAGAAATTTTAGTTTTTGTATAAAATAAATAAATTTAATTAATGTTAAAAAGTCAAACCTATTGCCTAGGGTGTACACTGTTCGAAATCAAAAACTGAAGGTAGTCGTTACCGACGCGCTAAGACAGTGCGATATATACCGAACTAAAAGCGACTGCGTTGTGAATACTGTGTTGAAAATTAATTATAAATTGACCAATAAACTGTTGTTTAACGATAAACTATATAGCTAGTGTGTGTGTAGTGACAATAAACATTACAAGACGTACTTTGTGCTTTGTTATTGTGTTCCCGAACTCCTTCGCCCGGCTGAACAACAAAAAGGTACAGTCAGTACACATTACACTACATTGGTGACCCCGAAATTGTGAACACCATGGCGCCTCCGGAAAAGGATAATATCCCAGCAAATCCTCAAGAACCGTCTCCATCGGCTCTCTTCAAAGTGGGTGTGAGAATACCCCCTTTCTGGCCAGAAGAGCCTCAAGTTTGGTTCGCGCAGGTTGAAGGACACTTCGCCTTATCAGGAATCACAGCAGATTTAACAAAATTTTATTACGTCATAGCACAACTTGACAACCAGTACGCTGTTGAAGTCAAGGACATTATTACTTCGCCACCCGCTACTGACAAATATGATACTTTAAAAGCGGAGTTAATTAAACGTCTTTCGGCATCGGCGGAACAGCGAGTACAACAGCTGCTCGTTCATGAAGAACTGGGAGATAGAAAACCGTCTGCATTCCTCCGTCATCTTCGCTCCCTGGCAGGACCTAAGGTACCCGATGATTTTCTTTGTACTCTGTGGGCAGGCAGATTACCACACAATCTGCAAACAGTGATTGCAACACAACCTAAAACAACTCCACTACAAAGCCTCGGTGATTTAGCCGATAGTGTGTACGACCTAGTACCAAACGTACCCCGCACCACACAAGTTGCATCACTAAAAAACAACACAAATAATGATGCCATGACGGAGTTGGCTAAACAAGTCACAGAGCTCACCAAGCAAGCCGCGTCACTCCAAACTCAACTATCGCACTCTCACTCGAACTCCAGGTCTCGCCGTAACAACCATGACAGACATCGTTCCAATTCGAAGAACGGGGGAATATGTCGTTACCATGCAAGGTTCGGCAATAGAGCTTACCGGTGTTTGGCTCCCTGCAGCTTCCAGCTTCCACTCTCCTGCAGGAAACGCCAGCGGCAGCCGACAGTAGCGGCTAACGACTGCCCCTCACACACTGGCCGCGTCTTCGTCACCGACAAAAATACGAAGATACAGTTTCTTGTCGACACAGGATCTGACTTATGTGTATTCCCAAAATCAGCGATCCCGGAGCGTCGCTCAATAACGAAGTACGAACTATTTGCTGCCAATAACACCGTCATACATACATATGGCTACATAGACCTATGTCTTAACCTCGGTCTGCGACGGGATTTCCGCTGGAGATTCATCGTGGCCGACGTATTAAAACCCATCATAGGCGTTGACTTCCTCAGTCACTACAACCTGATCGTGGACTGCCGTCATCATCTCCTCATTGACGGGCTCACCTCACTCTCCGTTCAGGTGCCACACTACAGAGCATCAGCTCCTCCGGAGTCTGTGACTGTAAAGGCAGTTACAGGGGACTCACCTTACCACACTCTCTTGCGCCGGTTCCCGGAAATCACGAGGCCAGCAGGAGCTCCTAGGGAGACAAAGAATAAGACGCTGCATCACATTCGAACAACACCTGGACCTCCAGTCACAGCACGTCCTCGTCGTCTAGCTCCAGATAGACTGCAGGTGGCTAGAAAAGAATTCGAAGAGATGCTTACCAATGGCACTGCACGTCGTTCACAGAGCTGCTGGGCGTCTCCACTTCACCTGTGTAAGAAGAAAGACGACGGTTGGCGTCCATGTGGTGATTATCGTGCCCTGAATGCCAGAACCATACCAGATAAATATCCTATAAGGCACATTCACGATTTCGCTTACCAGCTTTCTGGTGTCCAGGTCTTCTCCAAAATTGACCTGGTAAAAGCCTATAACCAGATCGCCGTCGCTGAAGAGGATATCCCGAAAACAGCCATCACTACTCCATTTGGGCTTTTCGAGTTCCCCTTCATGACCTTTGGGTTGAGGAATGCGGCTCAAACGTTCCAGCGCTTTATAGACGAAGTATTACAAGGCCTCGATTATACTTTCGGATATATTGATGACATATTGATATTCTCCAAATCACACCAAGAACACCTGGAACACCTGGAAACCGTATTTAGCCGTCTTAAGCAATTTGGCGTGCTGATAAATACTTCCAAATGTGTCTGGGAAACTGCTGACATCACGTTCCTCGGATACCACGTATCTCCAAGCGGTGTGCGACCTCTTGACGACAAGGTGAAAGCCATTCAAGAGTTCCCCGTACCAAGAACCGCCAAAGAGCTTCGGCGTTTTCTAGGAATGACAAACTATTACAGACGTTTTGTCCCAAACGCCGCAGCAATTCAAGGTCCACTCAACACCGCACTGTCAGGCCCAAATATGAAAGGTTCGACACCCATAAATATGACTCCAGAGCTACTGCGCGCTTTCGAAGACTGTAAACGGAGCCTAACACAAGCAGCGCTCCTGGCTCATATCGATTGTCACGCTGAGCTAGCTATCTTCACCGACGCCTCAGATGTGGCGATTGGCGCCGTCCTACAACAGAAGTCTAATGAAGGAGACTGGCAGCCACTTGGATTTTTCTCTCGAAAATTAACAGACCCGCAGAAAAACTATAGCGCATACGACAGAGAGATCCTGGCTATTTATGAAGGTATTAAATACTTTCGCTATATGGTTGAAGCGCGAACATTCTCAGTGTTCACCGACCATAAGCCCATAACGTTTGCCTTCACTACCAAACGCGTCAACTGCTCGCCTAGACAGCTGCGATACCTTCACTACATTGCACAATTTACCACAGACATCCGTCACGTCTCAGGAAAAGAAAACATAGTAGCAGATAGCCTTTCACGCGTGGAATCAATCACGAACGTCGTTGATTACAAGGAACTCGCAAAAGATCAGGATGCAGATCCAGAATTGCAAGCCCTTCTCAGCAACGGTTCTTCCCTGAAGCTACAAAAGGTGACCACTCCAGAGGCAACTCTCTACTGTGACGTTTCCAGGGATAACCCACGTCCTTACGTCACACCAGCTTTCAGGAAACCCATATTCCTCAGTCTCCACAAACTGAGTCACCCTGGTCGATCAGCTTCAGCCATGTTAGTTGCTCAACGTTTCGTCTGGCCTGGCGTACGCAAAGACTGCAGAGCCTGGGCCAAGGAATGTTCGGAATGCCAACGGAACAAGATAACTCGCCATACCCGTGCTCCGCTGGCTACATTTCCAGTCCCTTCACAACGTTTCTCCCACGTTCACCTGGATATAATTGGTCCACTACCAATATCATGTGGATACAGGTACTGTCTCACAGCCATTGACCGCTTTACTCGCTGGCCTGAGGCATACCCAATAACGGACATCACGGCGGAAACCTGTGCCCGCGCTTTCGTGTCGGGTTGGTTGGCTCGCTTCGGTTGCCCTCTCAACATTACCACAGATCGTGGGAGGCAATTCGAGTCACAGCTGTTCCGGTCCATAGCAAGTTTCATCGGCGCTAAACATTGTCCTACCACTGCTTACCATCCAGCCGCCAACGGACTTGTGGAGAGAATGCACCGGCAATTGAAGGCAGCAATCATGTGCCATAACCACTCAAACTGGTCAGAGATCCTTCCTATAGTACTCTTGGGTATAAGAAGTGCATGGAAAGAGGACACCAAGGCGTCAGCGGCAGAACTGGTATACGGAGAACCGCTGCGCTTACCAGGAGAATTTTTCGTGTTGCCTCGTCATGACCTACCAATAGACCTCACAGACTTCGCCAATCGTCTTCGCAATCACGTCAGCAGATTGTCGCCAGTACAGACGAGTAGTCACAATAAGAGCAGGACTTTCTACATACCCAAGGACATATTTACATCTGACTATGTGTTCTTGCGGGTGGGCCCTGTACGAGGATCACTCGAGTCACCATACTGCGGACCCTACAAAGTCCTCGAAAAAGGTCCAAAAACCTTCAAATTGGACATGCAAGGAAAGGAGGTGACTGTGACGATCGACCGAATCAAACCAGCACATATGACCAGAAATGACGACATCATCACCCTCAGAGACACTACCACACCTAGTCCTGATACGAAAGAACCCCCAAGAACAACTAGAAGCGGGAGAGTAGTTCGCTTCCCTAATTACTATCGACCTTGAAAAGGTCTCGGTGGGGGAGTATTGTAGTGTGCCTCACACTACATATTTATTTGGCTTTCCACGTCGCCAAGTGACGTGAGTTCAAATCCCACGTAGGACAACATTTTGTGTGATCCACAAATTGTGGTCCTGAGTCTGATTGTTCTTTGTGTCCATTTCATTTATGTTTGTAAAGTCTCCCGTGTATATTATATTCCATAAGTACATATATTTCCAATACGGGAGTTGGATAAAATATCGATATTCATTTAGGCCTTTAAAATGTTTTCCAAAATACTTTTCAATTGTTTATAACCATTTTATTAGTAGCATCAACGAACAGTAATAATGTAATATTCATACCATTAAAATCAAGAAATTTTAGTTTTTGTATAAAATAAATAAATTTAATTAATGTTAAAAAGTCAAACCTATTGCCTAGGGTGTACACTGTTCGAAATCAAAAACTGAAGGTAGTCGTTACCGACGCGCTAAGACAGTGCGATATATACCGAACTAAAAGCGACTGCGTTGTGAATACTGTGTTGAAAATTAATTATAAATTGACCAATAAACTGTTGTTTAACGATAAACTATATAGCTAGTGTGTGTGTAGTGACAATAAACATTACAAGACGTACTTTGTGCTTTGTTATTGTGTTCCCGAACTCCTTCGCCCGGCTGAACAACAAAAAGGTACAGTCAGTACACATTACACTACAATGGTATCGCAATTGATAGATCTTTTATGATTACTATCATATTGGAATCGATTTGAATTTTTTTGTGTATGTCGGTTAACGCGGAATAGAGTGGCTTCCTTCCTCAATATTTAAAGTACATATTGTGAAATTAAATTTTTCAAAGGTTTCAAATTCCGTTATTTATTACTAGCTTTCGCCCGCGGCTATGTTTGTTATCACATACATCTGTGTACAAAATTTCATTGAATATTTTTATTGCTTTTACATAATTTAAAATATCAATAAGGATTATTATCGTTAAATATACATATAATAAATTTTTGACAAGTAATAGAAAACAGTAGTCTCTCAAAAATAGATACTTTTCATACTAGTTGAGGGGTATCCTTGTATAACCTGTGTCCAGAGTGACACAGTGAACCCAATGTTATTCATTTCAAAGTTATTTTGATAGTGAAATGGTAAAGAAATTAAAATTCCATTGTTATATTATCATGTTGGAAGTAACTTTGCTACATTGCAATGCACCACGCATAGCATAGGTACAAGCCGTGCGTATCAGCGCCTCATGCCGCCCTGGGTGTTGTCGCGGATGGATGGAATGAGTTTTCCCCTCCATCCGCTTCAGTGGCCAGTTGCGAGGAGGTGACGTCTGCGTATGCCGTACGTTGCCTAAATGGATAGATAGACCTGTTAGGGGTCCAGATGTCCTAATAAAAATATTTCGGACATCTTACACACAACGTCATCTAGTCCAAAACTAAGCAGAGCTGTGTATAATAACTAGGCAACTGATATAAACATAGAAAACACCCAAACTATGAAACAAATTTTTGCGGATCACATAAACATTTGGTCCGATCCGGCAATCGAATCCAAGACCTCTTAATCAGCAGCCGCATACACTAACCACTAGACCAACAAGGCAGTCAATAACGATGGTACCTGGACCTCTCCCACCTTAGAGGCGCAGAGTGGCATACCGTGTGGTTCTAGTCGGTTCGATTCCGACACACCGCAAACCCTGCAAACAAAAGGTACAAGCCGTGAAAGCATTCACATCGTTCACATGTTAAAGTACGATTTAGGGAGATTCGCGCTAAACGCTCAAAGCGTTTTTTATTCGGGCCATTGGTTTACCGTACATTCGTTTCAATGAATTCACGTTTTAAATGTGATATCAATAACTTCGTATATAGGTAGATTTGTTACACAACATGAGTTTGATTGTCAACAAAGTCATATTATTACATATTACAGAATTTTTTTTCAAAAATAAAAATAATTAAACTTCGTGTGATTTTCTGTTATTTGTCGTGTGTATATTTCTGTTATTACACTTTTTTTTCCGTGCGGAAATTCCCAGGGATACCACAAGTTGGTGGCTATGTCGGACTCGAACCTACTAAAACCACACTATGAGCCGAGGAACCAGGTATACCCTCGAAAGGAAGGGTAAAGAAGTCCCTGGAAGGTTATTACACTAACTTTTAATGTATTACAGTATTGCACTCAAAAAATACTTTCATATGCACTATACGTAACTGTAATCGCATCTTAAGACTGACACCTTTGTCTGAACAGTCTCATTGTCATTTAATAACAAAACTAGGTTTTGCCCGGGTGTATGTCGAATATCGTGGTAATCATTTCTCGGATTTCTATCTATTGGTTACAAGAATTTTAAAAATCACTTCCGAAGATACATAGATTAACCCCCCTACAAACTCATAAACTTAGGCTCTTTGTAATATTCATCAACCAGCTATAGTGTCCCATTGCTGGACTGCTGGCTGAGACCCGATGCTCCTCTCAGAAAAGGGTTAAAGAGGAAGTATGGCCTTAACCCTTTAAAAGTAAAGGTATATTTTTAGTTACTTTAGTCTGTAACCGTTCAGTGCTAAAGAAAAGCTTTTTTAACATCGTACTATAAACTTGTTTCTTAGATTAATACTCTGGCCTCTCACCCATTCGTGTCGGTATTATCCTTTAACATCAATTGCCAAATCTTACCTACCTTTCCCTTTACAGAACAAACAAAAAAATAAATAAAATATAAGAAAAACATAGTATAATAATCTGTGTGAGTATGTGACTAAAAGCCCTCAGCTCAGCTTGTGCTGCGGTCCTGAGAGTGACCACAGCGCTGATTTTCAAAGTACTGGTCCGATTTGAAAACATTCTTTCGGTGTTTCGTAACCCAGTTATTGACGAATCCTATGGCTATATATTATCACGCCACGAGCAAAAAGAGCGGAATATCAACGAAAAATGTTGTAAAAACGGGAGAAAATAATTTCTTTTTTTTCATTGCATTCGCTGCGTAAATGTAAGTTTCACAAAATCAATGTATAAAAGAATTGCTCCACATTAAATGTACTATAAATAAAAGCGGCCAAGTGCGAGTCGGACTCGCCCATGAAGGGTTCCGTATCAGCAAGTAACATCATATAAAAGTTCTTGTAGTTCGTTGTAACTTTCATCGATGTTTTTATACTAGTGTATTGATTGGATGAAAGTAAATTGCGTGTTACGATTTATGACGTATTAAAAAAAAAACTACTAACTAGATCTCGTTCAAACCAATTTTCGTTGGTAGTTTGCATGGTAATGTACAACATATATTTTTTTTAGTTTTATCACTCTCTTATTTTAGAAGTTAGAGGGGGGGGGGACACACATTTTTCCACTTTGGAAGTGTCTCTCGCGCAAACTATTCAGTTTAGAAAAAAATGATATTAGAAACCTCAACATCATTTTTGAACACCTATCCATAGATACCCCACACGTATAGGTTTGATGAAAAAAAAATTTTTGAGTTTCAGTTCCAAGTATTTTTTCTATTTTTATGTAAAAATGTTAATGCGGTTCACAGAATACATCGACTGACCAAATTTTAACAGTATAGCTCTTATAGTTTTGGAAATAATTGGCTGTGACATACGGACGGACAGACAGACAGACAGACATGACGAATCTATAAGGGTTCCGTTTTTTGCCATTTGGCAACGGAACCCTAAAAAGTCTGTTAGGGTTAGCTCATACTTACTTGTATTATAAATAAATATTAATATTACGGATATCTGACACACAACATCATCTAGTCCCAAACTAAGCAGAGCTTGTGCTATGGGTACTAAACAACTGATATAAATAGATAAACATACCAATTTTTTTATAAATACATACATATTATACATAGAAAACACCCAAACTCCGAAACAAATATTTGTGGATCACACAAATATTTAGTCCGATCCGGGATTCGAACCCGAGACCTCTTGATTAACAGCCGCATACGCTAACCACTAGACCATCAATTCAGACAAAAGAAATTTGTTTCCGCGGTACAACATCATGTGGACAGGACTGCATAGATCAGCTAATACACTAATACGGCTCATATTTTCTTCTTCAATGTTCCCAAGTGCCCACTTACAGTCGTACTTGTTATATTAATTTCAGTTGCCCGTTCGCTACTAAATCCCTTATTAATTCTATTTTCACGAGCTGAGAAAGCCGGTGGCTTATTAAATGTGTTTTTCATTACATACTAATCTCTTAAGTCTCTGAAGCTGGATATTTTTGGCCTAAATATCTTCAGCAATGAGATTTACCCTTCATTATGATTCATTGTGATTTGTTTTTCTGTTTAAACAATTATTTACATTAAAAGAATCAGTTGATTAGATATTGACTAAAAAACTTCATTTATATACTGTGCGCCTGATGGTTATAAATAACAAACTGAAACTGAGCAATTGATTGTAGCAAATAGTAAGCTGCAAATAATACCTCAAACATAACCGTAGGCGCAGTCCGACCAGACAACTATTCATCCTGACCGCTGGGTGAACCTAAGCTTTATACGTTTACGTTTACTGCCCTTCAGAACGGAAATATGACATTGAAACGTACTCCGCCACCAGCGTCCCAGACATCTAACAAGATTACGCCGAATAAATCGGGAGTAGAAACGGTTAAGTCAGTCGGTCGAGTACAAGAGGTGTTGTCAGGTGTATCCAATCTGAATCCCCCGGTGGCTATCCAACACTATGACTCGGCCCCGGACCTCCGTGTGACTACCGAAAATTCTTTGGAGAGAAAGAAGCGTAAGTTTATAAACTCTCCACCTAATAAGCTAGTAAACAACACCGAGCTTGAAAATACCGATGACTTAAGAACGATGCTAGCTACTTTCGTACAACAACAAGGAGAAAGATTCGAGAGTCTACAAGCTGCAGTCCGTAGTCTTGTGGAGCAGAATCATAAATTGACTGAAACGATGGAGTTCATGTCATCTAAATATGATGAATTCATTAGCAAAATATCTAAGTTGGAAGTGGATAGACGAGAGGACAAGATACGCATTGAGCTTCTTGAACAGAAGATAGAATCACTCGAACGAAAATCACGTTCTACTGGAGTTGAGATTCGCAATATACCGAAAAAAGCTGGTGAATCTAAACGGGATCTATGCAACTTGGTTGAGTCCATAGGCCACACCATTAACACGGAAATAACCCAGAACTGTGTTAAGGACATCTATAGAATAAAAACTAAAGACAACTCCCACCCAATTGTTGTAGAATTTACGTCAGTTTTGCTGAAAGAAAAGCTTCTGACAAATTTAAAGACTTTTAATAAACAAAATACCTCTGGGAAAAAACTGAATACAGGAAACCTAGGCTTACAGGGACCGAATAATCCAGTATATATATCGGAAACTCTTACCACTAGAACTCAAAAATTATTTTATATGGCCAGAGCTCTCCAAAAACAACTAAATTATCTATACTGCTGGACCTCGCATGGTGTAGTCTACCTGAGAAAAGAAGAGAATGGCCCCCACATAAAAATTACCACGGAGAAGGACATCGAAGACATAAGAAAATCGAAGTGACTAAACGGTGTGGTGGTAGCTGATGCTCATATTCTCAAGCCCAGTACAGTAATTAATTTGTTGTATATTATTAATTTAACAATGTTTACACTACACATTTCACTTTTTTATGACCGTTGTTTGGTTTCAATTTGTACACTACACACAACCCTAGGACGAGGCGTGGATTCTCATAAAAATAATTGTATAGACATCATTGTCGCTAGAATATTAACTTGGCCTGTAAGTTATTGTTATACTTCATGTCAGATTAATTATTTATATATAAACATCATCAATATACTACCTTCTGCTACAACATTTGGGCGTAATGACGTCAGGATACTTTCAGCGAGAATATATAATATAGATATACTTTGTAATGGCTAACATGAACAATCTATCTAGGGAAATTGACGACTTTGCTATCTCGGAATGCCTTGAATGTCCGGTTGATGACTGCTCGCGTATACTGAAATCACAAACGTCTTTATCTATTATAACACAAAATATAAGAAGCATGAATTGCAATTTTTCGGGTTTTCAGGTATTGTTGACACGAATGGAGCATGATTTTGACATAGTGGTTCTAACTGAGTGCTGGTCGTCTCGTATACCTTCCCTACCCACGTTAAAAGGTTACTATTCCGCAACAACTACAAGAAATCCCATTCAAAATGATGGCGTTGTAGTATATATAAAAGAAGAACTTACCTTTCATATTGAAGAACCTTACATGGTAGATTGTAACTGTCTGCTGATTAAAATAGGCAATAATGATACAGCGATTCTTGCTATTTATCGTTCTCCCTCATATTCTAATATAGACCCTTTCCTAACGTCATTAGAAAAAATATTTGAAAATTTATCAGCCTTTAAAAATATAGTCCTAATAGGAGACCTCAATCTGGACATTATGCCCGGAAAAATGAGTGGTGATACCGGGAATTACTTGACCCTTGCTGCATATCATGGACTCCTCCCCACACATTTCTTTATAACACGTGATTCTGCGGGCACGTGTGTTGACCACATCTTGTTGAAGACGAAACTCAGCTCTGTGACAATCGTCCCCCAATCAACTCTCACCGACCACAAGTCAGTCATATTATGTCTTGGCAAGAAACAGTCCCGTGACTGCTCATATTTTACGTATAATAAAACTGACGAGAAAAGATTGAATGATCAAATAAAAGAAATAGATTTCACTCCTATTTATAAAACAAACGATTGCAATTCCATGTTATCTTACCTAATTAAAGAATTAAAAAACGCGATTGCAATGAACACTACAAAATGTCATCTTCCTCATCGTAAAAGGCTACTGAAACCATGGATCACTCAGGGCCTGTTGCGTTGCATGCGCAACAGAGATAGACTGCATAGACAATCAAGAGATAGTCCGGAAAATCTAGTCCTAAAAAGTACGTATAACCGATATAGAAATTTCTGCAGCTCAATACTAAAAAAAGTGAAACGCAATTATGAAAAAAACCTAATCCAACAAGCAGGTAACGATAGTAGAAAACTTTGGAATACAATAAAATCGATTACCAATACATCCAAGGAAACTCACCCTTCTAAGGAGTTACTTAATACATCAAGTACGCCTCAGTTCTCTGTTGACCATGTTAATAATTATTTTCGGCAGGTGGGTAAAAATCTAGCTGAAAAAATAACAAAAACACAAAATAAATCTGCCAGAGTTGGTTGTATGGCGGATGTGGAACGGAGCTGTAATAGTCTCGTATTAGCTAAAACGGATGAAAAGGAAATCCACACCATTGTATCTTTGATGAAGAATGAATGTGCGGTGGGATGTGATGGTATTTCAAATAAACTCCTCAAAGACCATAAAGACATTCTAATACCGCATTTGACTTATGTTTTCAATAGGTGTCTTCAGGATGGTGTTTTCCCTAAAGATCTTAAAAAGTCTCAAATACGTCCAATTTATAAGGGTGGGGATAGGGACCGCATAGAAAATTACAGACCTATATCCATATTACCATCGATCTCAAAAATATTTGAAAAAATAATTAATAATAGACTCATAAACTACCTAGAGAGTCAAAAGATTTTATCTATCAATCAATTTGGTTTCCGTCGTGGTAAATCCACAAATGATGCAGTTAGAGAACTGACAGACTTCGTGAGCACTAATCTTGATATAGGCAACAAATGCCTCGCGGTATTTTTAGATCTAGCTAAAGCTTTCGATACGGTCTCTATCCCAATCCTGTTGGACAAGTTGGAAAGGATAGGTATTAGGGGAAATCAACTTAGTCTGCTGGAAGATTACCTAAGTGATAGGACACAGTGCGTGGCTGTTAGCTCATATACCAGTAGCGAGCTTCCAGTGACTCACGGCGTGCCGCAGGGCAGTATCCTCGGACCGACCCTCTTTCTAGTATACATAAACGATCTCTTGAATCTGCCCTCATTTCCGGGAA
The DNA here is from genome assembly GCA_932526445.1 of Phragmatobia fuliginosa. NCBI lineage: Eukaryota > Metazoa > Arthropoda > Insecta > Lepidoptera > Erebidae > Phragmatobia > Phragmatobia fuliginosa. The sequence goes on along the minus strand of OW052067.1, from coordinate 21,594,851 downwards.
AAGTAATCTCATATGCAGATGATACAGCCCTCATATTTGCCTCTAAAACTTGGACTGAGACTTATCACGCGGCACAGAGTGGTATCAATAGCGTTAAAGTGTGGTTACAGGATAACGTATTAACTTTAAATATCGATAAGACCAAATACGTTGCCTTTAGTATTCGCGGGTCATTAAATGACTCATTAACTTTGATTGCTCACGACTGTCTACATATAGCACCAATATCTGGGTGCGCATGTACGCCATTGCAAAGAACCCAAACAATAAAATACTTAGGCATTATGATAGACGAGAATCTTAATTTTAAATCTCACATTGCAGCACTTAGTGGAAGGATACGCAAACTTGTTTACGTATTTAAAACTTTGAGACATGTAGCTACTCCCTTAATCCTGAAACAAGTATATTACGCTCTCGTTCAATCACTCATTAGTTACTGCATTATATCATGGGGAGGAGCAAAGAAATCAAATCTCATAAAACTGGAAATCTCCCAAAGAGCTGTCTTGAAGGTGGCGGCCTTTAAACCATATAGATTCCCAACAACTAAACTCTATGAATACTGTGAGGTCCTCACAGTACGTCAACTTTTTCTGTTATATATTATAATAAGACAGCATTCTACCATAAAATATACAAAGAGTTTAACGACTAAACGGAGAAACCACACAGTATGTGACCGCATAATTCGCCCGAAAACATCTTTTATTCGCAGTTTTTACCCATTTCTGGGTCCTTATTTATATAATAGGATAAACAAGGCCATAGATATTTACTCTTTAAATAAGATTAAACTGAAGAAAACAGTATCCCAGTGGCTCGGCAAACTTACATATGATGCAACGGAATCCTTGCTAACTATACCGGCTTAAGTGAAGCAAATAGAAAACATTTCTTCCATATACCCTCTCATGACCAATACCTCAGAGAATCTACTATCCCTTCATTATACTAGTAACTACACACCCTCTGACACTCACTCACTCATATATACATTTCACACACCCAGAGGACACCAACCACCAACCAATATTGTATTATTATTATTATTCTACCATAATCAATAGTTTTGTGTTTTTTATAGATTTAAGTAATTTTATTATTTAAGTAATGTAACTAGTTAATCTTTGTTTCATAACAGTGTACTAGCGGGAGAGGGCACTGTCTCCTGTAATACAGGTGTAATACCTAGCATGGGAGACAGGGACTTCAAATAGTTGTATTGTGTATTATATGTCAATAAAGATTATTATTATTATTATTATACAATTACTTGTGCTTTTTAGGGTTCCGGTGCCAAATGGCAAAAAACGGAACTGACTGTCCGTCCGTATGTCACAGCCATTTTTAGGGTTCCGTAGCCAAATGGCAAAAAACGGAACCCTTATAGATTCGTCAAGTCTGTCTGTCTGTCTGTCTGTCTGTCCGTCCGTATGTCACAGCCAATTATTTCTGAAACTATAAGAGCTATACTGTTGAGATTTGGTCAGTCGATGTATTCTGTGAACCGTATCAAGATTTTTACATAAAAATAGAAAAAAAACAATACATTTTGGGGGTCCCCATACTTGGAACTGAAACTCAAATTTTTTTTTTTCATCAAACCTATACGTGTGGGGTATCTATGGATAGGTCTTCAAAAATAATGTTGAGGTTTCTCATTTCATTTTTTTCTAAACTGAATAGTTTGCGCAAGAGACACTTCCAAAGTGGAAAAATGTTGGTCCCCCCCCCCTATAACTTCTAAATTAAGAGAGTGATAAAACTAAAAAAAATATATGTTATACAATAACATGCAAACTACCAACGAAAATTGGTTTGAACGATATCTAGTGAGTAGTTTTTTTTTAATACGTCATAAATCGTAACACGCAATTTACCTTTCATCCAATCAATATACTATTATGAAAACATCGATTAAAGTTACAACGAACTACAAGAACTTTTATATGATGTTACTTGCTGATACGGAACCCTTCATAGGCAAGTCCGACTCGCACTTGGCCGCTTTTTTATGATTGGTATGGTAAATGATCCGACAACTCACTTGATGTGGTCTTTCGTTTTATTTGATAATATTTTGTTTGTAATTTCATGTATAATGCATATGAAAGTATATACGGTACATCAGACATTTCGGTACATCATTCTTTTTTGTCAGTCTGTTATTTACGGCTAACATCGGAAACGGCTGAACCGGTTTTGTAAGAACTTTCAGTGACAGATAACTGATGTTACAAGGAGTAATACCGCGAGGAGCAATAAGTTCTACTTTCTTCGATATGAGACTACTTTTTACATTATAAAGATTGAGTTTTGAAATATATATGAACGAAAAATACAGGAAAAATGTTATGTTGACACATTTCGAATTGCCATGAGACTAGCACTTGAATTAAAGATGAGAAATTAAGATTAGATGTAGAAGTTAGAAGCTTACAGCTTCCGACGTATCACGTACGCAATATTTAATATTTAAACCTATGCCTACTGATGACACTGAATTTTACAACGCAAGAACTAGTGCCAAGTAATCCTTTCATTGTTAGTCTAGTGGTTAGCGTATGCGGCTGTCGATCAATAGGTCTCGGGTTCGATTCCCGGGTTGGACTAAATATTTGTGTGATCCACAAATATTTGTTTCGGAGTCTGGGTGTTTTCTATGTATAATATGTATGTATTTACAAAAAAAAAGTATGTTTATGTATTTATATCAGTTGTTTAGTACCCATAATACAAGCTCTGCTTAGTTTGGGACTAGATGATGTTGTGTGCTTTTCCGATAAGAGGGGTGGGGCAGACAGTGACACTAAGGTTTGGCGATGTACTTGTGTGTAAGCCTTTTTTACACATCACTGTCACCCCATCGAGTTTTGCGGGAGATGAGGTGTCGGAACCGCGCCTACTAAAACTTTACGGTGTACCGCTATGCCTGAGATAGGTTCTGGAAACAGCTGTTATTATGACATCCAGACCTAACTTGTATCAATCTAAGTAATGCTGCATATACCGTTGTCAATGTCTTAGCAACTATCACAAAAAATGTTTTTTTTGTCATCAGGCAAAGAACTTATCGAAGTTTTCATGAAAGAGGTTATCCAGGACGGAGTAACGGAACTGTTTCCTTGGTCACCGGATGATCCGGAATACAATCATGAGCTCAGACGAATAGTGTCAAGAGGAAAAGAACCTTTATCACCGAGACCGATCCTGCAATCCAAGAAACACACGCCGGCAGGTCAGTGTAATTCATTTTTAAAGTGTAATATCAATTCTCCTTCCTTTCTGCTATCTACAGAACCAGAAGTGTTTTACAGGATGTCGTTGATGTGCGCCATTTTATTTTAACGATACTGGAATTGACTTTCAAATGCTACAAATTATATACGACCATTGTTATTTTTATTCATATAGAAGGACTCTACTGACTCGTTGGTATAGTTGATAACGTATGCGACTGCTAGTCAAGAGGTCTCAGGTTCAAATCGCGGGTCGGGCCAAAAGGTGTTTTTGGGTCTAAGGAAATTCCTAAAAGCAGCCCGGAGTTTGGAAGTTTGTGGAAGTTTGGTGGTGATGCACGGCCGTGCCTCGAAGAGCACATAAAGCCGTCGGTCCCGGTTGTCATGAACATCTATGGCGGTCGTTTTCGGGAAGTCAGTGCCCTCAAATTTACTGACAACTAGTTCAATCTTCGAATTTCGCTCCGTGGAAAAACTGATATTCAGGTAAAACCGGTTGAACTAGTAGCCGACCCCAAATAATATTGACAGACACATAGAAAACTCTCTTACATGAAAGAAAATAATAAGTCAAATGTGTAGGGTACAAAGGGCGGCCTTATTGCCAAAAGCAATCTCTTCCATGCAACCTTAGAATGGATCAGAATATTATAGAGAGACAGTAGTAGTTGAATATACATTGTATTTTCATCTTACTATGTATGTACAGATGTAAGATAAGGTTCGATATAATTTGACAAGTGTCAATAGTGACCCAGAAATAATACTACAGTAAGGGCCACAGCACACTAGCTACTTTTAGCATCGGCGATCGGCAACTAGTCGCTTTTTAGAAGCTAAATACGGCGACCGAACGCTCTACACCGCACACTTCAAAATGCCAAACGCGGAGATTGAGTCGCTTTTTAGAAGCGCGACACAGCAGCTGAACGCTATTCTCCGCACACATTCGGATGCCGGTAGCATCGATTTGGCATCTGAGCAGTCGCTAAAACGCGCTTTTCCGATACCGCGATCGAACGCAGGAAGTCGCTAAAACGCGATGCAGCATCGATGCAGTCGCCAAATCGCTGATCGCCGATGCTAAAAGTAGCTAGTGTGCTGTGGCCCTTATTTAACATGTTCACATGACACATTTGGCAAGTACACAAAGAGGAAGGAAGGTATTGTTGTATTGTCATCGCTGTCACACTTATAACGATTTATTGAGGTCATTGAAAGTATGTGTGAGATATGTTTGAAATATTTAACCGTTCTGATAGATAGACAAACTTTTCTATGTAATGTTTAATTCCAAGTTTTAAGAGTATGAGAATGTTGTTGAGAATAATCCATGCATCTATACAAATGAATAAAATTTGAGTATCTGCTTGTAATATCAATTGAACAGGTTTTTATATAAAAGTTTATACTTTATTCTGCCTTGTTGGTCTAGTGATTAGCGTACGCGGATCACGACTAGCTGTTTCGGGGCGTAACTCGCGATTTACAGCAAAAACTACAGGCAACATCGCGGGCCTCAGCTAATCCATTTTAATATAATTTTATTCAAAATTGCTTTATTTGTATTGGAATATTTTTCAGTTTAATTTATTATAAAGTTTCTTATACATTTTTGTAGAAAATGCTTTATCCAATGAATTTATTAATTACTAGCTGCGCCTAAACACATGTTTGTTATGCATAGCAACCTGTGAAGTTTTGACAGGAGATAAACAGTGATACATTTTGATATCTACGATTTATGTATTTTTATAATCACCTAGTTTTCGCTCCTGTATCTTAATTATTACAGTTAAAAGTAGCCTATATGTTATTCTGATATATAACCTATATTACTGTAAAGTTTCATCCAAATCCAATCAGTAGTTTTTGCGTGAAAGAGCAACAAACATACATACACACATACATACTCACAAACTTTCGCGTTTATAATATTAGTAGGATTGCAAAAGTCGGTACTGTAGTCGGACTATGTCAAATTGTGAATTAATTGCAAACATAATTAATTGGTTAATCGAAATATTTGCCCATATCAGTAACTAATTAAATATCGAAATTAAACTTACCCAAATTAATCATAATTTATTATTTCATCACACGTACATAAATATCGACATGATATTTTCTTTTTAAATACCGCTTTTGGAATATAAATCACGTGTCGAGGAGGACTTTACAAACATACATGAAACGGACACAAAGAACACCCAGACTCAGTACAACGATTTGTGAATCACACAAAGTGTTGTCCCATGTGGGATTTGAACCCACGACACTTGGCGCAGTCGAAAGCGTAGTCGCGACCGCTTAAACTACTATGTGTATGTATAATATGTATCCGTTATGTTTCTAAAACATATTGTATCAATATTATTTAAGTTCGTTTTTTTTAAATTTAGTAATTTTCCAGTGTTATTATTAAATAAAATTGTTAGCAAAACGTCCTTTCTAGGAAGGGAAGAATATAGCTTTTACACAAATTGGTTTAGGGTGAAAATTTACTTTTAAAGTTTTTATAAATCAGTTAGAAAATTGCTTTTTGAAATTACAATTTTTTCCTCTGTTTATTGTGCATTTCTGTATTGTGTTTTAAAACACAGTGACGATACCTAAATTGATTGTGTTTTAGTCCCATACAAAGTTATACAAATCATCATGATTATCAACAACCCAAATGTCCCACTACTGGCCATAAATCACCACGCTGGCCGACTGCGGATTGGCAAGACACGTGCCGCCGCCCGAAGGCCTCGCAACTAATCTTCACGACTACTATCATATGATAACATAATTATGGTAACATATATGGTATGGTTATAACATATAATGTCACAAACGGTTACCCATCTAGATCTGAACGCGCTGTCGTCGTTTACCCTCTGTGATTGCAAGGCCATTGGGTTGTGAGCACTTCGCAAAAATTATACAAATGTTTATTAGAAATTGTATTACTAATGAACAGGCCTTTGATATTCTGGCCCTAGTCCTTTGGCCCAATTTGCGCAATTATATCCAGTGCTTCATTTCTGCATCTAGTTCTCCACTCCAACTTGCAACGCCCTGCCCTTATCAGAGGTGACCAGCGTATTGCTTGCTTTTTAAGCTATGTTGGTTAGGTACTTATATGGAGGTATATGACTTAGGAATATTAACCTACAAGGAACCTGTTTATGGTATAGGAGACTAACGAGTTGCCTGATGAAAGGGGACTACTACACACGCCTGCCACTCGGATCTCTAACGTCTAATCTAATCTAAACATGTTATAGCTTCTTAGTGGTGGAGTGAGCTGAGTTCCTTGTTAATTGCGGTTATTGTTGTAAATCGCAAGTAACGCCGCTGAGCGAATCTAGCTTCGCTTTTTTTTAGACTAGTCAAAATAAAAAGTAGCATAAGTTGCTTCTTGTGTCATCAGCTTTCTGCCAGAGAAAGTCCTGTCAAAATCATTCCATCCGTTCCAAAGATTAGCCGGAAAAAACAGACAGACTATCGTGTGTTAAAAATTGCTGTTTTAATTTTATTATCCTACTAGCTGACCCGTGCCCACTTCGTTGGGCTTAACTTTAAATATAAAAGTTAGACATATGCTGTCGTTGACCTTTTTGTAGGCATTTTCAAGCTCCACATCTTTTCTTTAGAACTCAAAAATATATCTTTCATAGTTAAAGCAGCGTTCGTAAGAAACGCTTTCATTCGACCGTTTTTTCTCCGATTCACTTTGCAAAACGGACTACCACGTAAAATCCTTTTTATTTTTCGGTTTTTTATATAACCTATGACACTCAGCAATAATGTGGCTTTCTATTGATGAAAGAATTTTTAAAATCGGTTCAGTAGATCCCGAGATTACCCCTTACAATTTAACAAACACACAAACTTTACTTCTTTATAATATTAGTCCTATATACTTTCATATGCATTTAGTAAAAAACTGTTTATTTGATACTTACATACATACACTCCAATTTTATTTATTTGTATAGATTCAATAGGTCCAGGTAGACGACTTTTAGTTCTTGAAATGCCCCTCCCCTCCTCCCTTTTCATAACGTCCACGTCATTGAATCAAATGTCATAACACCATGGCGAAACAGAATTATAACTGTGAACAAAATAGACGATACCATATGTCTACAAGGATAGAGTTAAAAGGTCGACCTCATAATAAAGGCATAGTATCGTAACGTACTGCCATGTGAGGGTTAACTTGGGTTTAGCGTCATGAATATGTATGAGCGGCGCGTCTGTTTCGTCACCATAACCCTCAGATTTCGGTTTTATTTTTAAATTGTGTCGTGACGGGACTTAAAAGGGTTGTAGATATTTTAGATTGGGCACAACTGTTTAGGTCTGAATTTTGACCTTTAAATGTAATGGCGCACTCAAAAGTTTACTAATAATTTTAACCAAAATAATAATAGTTTTATAAAACTAAACGAACACGCTTTCTGAAAATATTTCAATAACGTCGCCCCAAGCTTTGTTACATTAAAATTATTTTCTACTTTTTAGTTTAAAAGCGTGTTTGTTTAGTTTTTTAAAAAGACTAATTCGTTTAAACATGTTTTTTTAGTTTTTTTTTTTTCAAATGAGTGTATTGTCATCGGTCCTCGCTAAATCTACAAAGTTTGAACGAAACGAAACGCTTGAAGTGGGTCAAAATCGCACCCAAAGGAGTCGGTTACAAATATAATTTAATAGAGAATAGATTTGCCAGAAATTCTGTTTTGAAAAGACTTTAGATATACATGTACAGACTTAGTGCAACTATTCTGGTTTGATTGATTAATAAACCTCTATAATATAGAAAAAACACCTATTCAATTATTTTGCATTTGCGTTAAAATTTTAAAAGTAAAAGACAATGGCTAGATATTATTTATGCTTGTTAAATGTGAAGAGCTATGGAGAACAAGTCTATGGTATTACACAAGGGTTTGTTAACTCTGAAATACCCGAGTGTTAGCATTGCAGAATAAAGCTTCATTTCTAACATTTATTTATTATTTATTTATTTAAAACATTTACAGAGCCTTTACAGAATAATAACTTCAATACGACATTGTAAGTAAAATGATACATTAATTTATTTGATGTAATATATCTTTGGGCAGCTTCTCTGAAGTTTGGGAGGCTACAGTTATAGATATCCACTTCTTTTGTGATAAAATTAATAAGCTTTATGGCGTGTGAGTCTTAAATTCTCTATTTCCAATATACAGAAATATCCATGTACAAGTAATAATCTATTTTAGAACCCATTGTCCAATTTTTCATTTTGTGATAATTCACGCTTGTGTCATAATTAGGTGGTACTGTAATTATCGAAATTTGTTGATTCACGAACGATATCGTTAATTTCTATTAGAACATCGACGAAAATTATTGAACGTACGAAAATATTTATAAAGGACTGGAATAATTACATTGTGCGGCGAAGCTTCCACAGTTATAATTACAGGGTAATTTTCCTCTAACAACATTTATTTTATCGAGTGATCTCAATGGGGGCTAGTCCTTCAGAGGACGATGTACCGTGAACTGTTTTCAGTTATGAATAATGCACAGATGTCGTTGACACTAGGTTAATTAGCATAATCGGTCCCCGAGGAGCCGGAGATCCGAAGGGATTTTTCCACCCCGTCAACAGTGCATGATGTATTTTTAATGGACTTCAAAACGGAGGTTCTCAATTCGACTGTTTTTTTTTTTATAACTTTCGATTGTGTTAATCGATTTTTATAAATTTTATTTGAAAGCTGGTGCTTCCCGTGTGGTCCCATGATAAGAAAAACAGAATCTGATGATAGGCTACTGAAGAAATCGAGGAAACTTCTCAAATATAGGCATACCTGTTGCGATTTGGTTACTCGTAATAGTTTTTCTTTGAAGTAGGTTTTTTTTTTGCTTTTTTTTAAAAAAAACCTTTTCCCAGGATTTAGGGTCGATGTAATCAGCGGTCTTAGGTTGGCGATAGACATGATCAGCTGACCAGTCTGCTCTGAATAAATGAAAAGCTCATAATAGGCATAAAGTCAAATTGTCCGTGTGACTCCTATTCATCCCACGGGTGTCGTAAGAACCGATAAAGTGAGTTAACTGCGTAGGACGACATTATTGCAAGGAGAAGAAAAATTTGATACAAATCCTATACCAACCCGTCTGGGCAGCGTGTAGGCGGCAAAAACTTCTTTCTAAGGAGAAGCATATGTCCAGCTGTGGACTCTTAAGGTTTATTAATGAGGATGATCATAGGTAATTTCCATTAGACATGACAAAGCTTTCGTAAAACTTAGTAAAACAAAGATAGCTTTAGCTTTAGCAACTCGTATTTAGGTAATACTTTGTGTACCTATTGGTTAAAAAGGTTATATGAAGCGAATAGGACACACAACTGGTTATTTTTTCCACGCTATTCGTCACGCATATACACGTGGCTTTCAACTATGAATGTTTGATAGCTAAAGTGGCCTACGGTGGCACCTGTGGTACTTTGTTGTTGTTCTGTAGACTTAAAACCTAGTCAGATATATATTTAGGTTATTGTAACTTCTCGATAGAAATTTAATAATTTTGTAAGTAAGATTAACGAGTTTGGAATTGGTTGGCACGATCTTGATTCGATCTTGGAGAGATTTTGTTGTTTTAAAAACTTTAGTACGGAAATAATGTTTAATTATGAATAACGTTGTGGTTCATAAAATTCTGGGGTACTTTGTCATTGTATTCTGTCAGTAAAGTTATTATCTGTTTTAATTTGCCGATCTCGGTATTTCAAAATTTCGGTTATTATTACTTCTGTTGTAATGTATAAGACATTGCGTTGATAGCATGCCAATTGTAACGGTTTGGTTAATTGGTTTGAATTTGAAATTTTCACCGTAATCCTTCCTTACATCGTCAAGTGCACACAACTGAATGCATTAAGAGTCAATAGGTTTTTTTTTTCCAAATCTTCTTCGAGATATATTATTTGTTATTTCTATTTTTTTTATCTTGGTAAAGAAAACTCCCCGCATTAATAATGTATATAGCCCGTGTTGCAATATTCTGCCGGCCTCCGGAGGCCAGGAGAATAATGCAGAATGATTCACACTCACCAACAAAAGACCGACAGACGATTGCTGTCTTTTTAGGTTTGTTTTTCTGTGTGAGAGTAGTACTGCCCTAGTCGGGCTGCCCCATTCGTGCTGAAATAGTGTGGTTCTACTTCCTATAAACCTACCTGTAGTTATATTTATATCTAAGGTCTAAGGACCAGCAGTGGTTAATTGAATATTGTTTAAGATGATGATACCTCAAGACAGGATCTATTTATATCTTTTCATCTACCTATACAAATTAATAATATTGAAGTGTCAGTATATTTTAAATAAAAGCCTTTATTCTAGCATAGTATATACAGTTTCATTTCTAATTTATATATCCCTTTATCTAAGTTTACTATGTAGTCGCCTCCTCGGCGTAGGCCTCCCCCACCCTCCTCCATAGTTCCTCATCCCTTGCTTTTCTCTCCCAGGCATTGCCACATCTTTCTTTAAATATATCGCTCCATCTTCTTCTTGGTCTTCTTCTTCCTCTACTCCCTTCCCTTGGCGCCAAGGGAAGTGTCAGTATATAATAAATATCAAATGGTTTTTTCATCAAAAAAGCAAAGTTTTGTCTGTCCGTTTATTCCGGTTAATCTCAGGAACGGCTGGACCGATTTTGACGCAACTTTCTCTGGCAAATAGTTAATGACATAAAGAGTATTATTCTATTTTTTTTAAACTAACAATACCCGCAGGTAGCACCGGTAGCACAAACACTAATTTGTACAATAAAATGACAAAGTAAAATTCGCCTCGCAACTGGTAAATATTTTCTGAGGACGAGTAGCACTCGGAGGGATGTTCTGTAGCTAAATCCCTGAAGCGTCGACTACGGCCCGGCGATATTTAGAAATATTTCTTTTACTAAATTCATTTGAAGTCTGAGATTTAGTCTTTGGGACAATAATGAGGCACGTCCTTGATGTTTCTGTGAAGAGAAAGCTTCTTTAATATTTAAAGGGACAATCGATGTTACCATTTATTTGTAACTTAATATAAATTAATACAATTTGGAACAAATTGTTTGTTACATTTTACGATGTTAACATCTGACTGAATAAATGAAATAGCCTTTAATCTCACTGACAAACTTTTAATTAAGTAGGGGTAAACTTTCCTTTTACTGTTGGAAAACTGTTGTTCCCAGAAAACCGCAAATAAGTTCATAATGGCATTATTTTTGTGATGATACTTTACATTTACGCTTTTTGGATTATATCCTATGCTTGTCATTGTTTCATGCCATATGTATTGCTTTGTGCCAAAATTTCTGATCCTACCTATAGAGCACTTTCCGTTGACCCCGCATCAGAAATGTTTGATTCCCTTGCGAATGTTAAATTATGTTACTTCTATATTGTTGTTAGTTACTTTTCATAGCGATTACTGAGAACTTTTTTTCACTGTTGCAAGGAAACACAGACTAGAGTATTTGATATTATTTCGAGGGTCTTGACACAGACGGATAACGTAGTGATCCTATTCCCATTACGGTTCCGCTTTTGGTACAGAGTACGGAACCTAAACTTCCAATAAAAAAACTCCTTTTTAAAGTAGATTAAAGTTAAATATGTAATTTAATTTTGAAAATGGTTAATGTATATTGTTAAATCGAATCAACATTAGTTAATTCCTTTCTGACAAAAAAATCAATAATTACCGTTTAATTGTATAGAACAAAGAGCGACAAAAACTGTAAAAGTAACCAGTTTAAATACCACGTTCAATGAAAAATAACGCTTTTACTCAAATACATATAACTGTACATCGTTCCAAATGAGTAGATTACAAAATCAGTTCAGATCTAGAAAACAATAGTTTCGGGTCTCGACTGGAGCCGGTCAAAATACCGTTTTCGTAGCAAAACTCCAATCTAAAAAAAAAATGTTGTAAAAAAACTAAACAAACACGCTTTTAAAGTGAAAAGTAGAAAATAATTTTGATGTAAAAAGCGTGGGGCGACGTTATTGAAATATTTTCAGAAAGCACGCCATGCTTTGTTTCATTAAAATTATTTTCTACTTTTTAGTTGAAAAGAGTGTTTGTTTAGTTTTTTACAACTATTTCTTTTAGAAAGACTAAAAAATTCTAATTTCCTTTTTTTTTTTATTTCAAATTAGTGTATTATCATCCGTCCTCGATAAACCTACAAAGTTTGAACGAAATCTGGCCGTGTAAAGTGGGTCATAATCGCACTCAAAGAAGTCGTTTACAAACATACAAACATACAGGTGAAACTAATAAAAAGAGTGTAAAAACTACAAAATTCGTGCTGTTGTAGAGTCCGGAGGCCTAATTATGCAGTTGCTTCCTTTGCTTCCTATAGCTCGTTATAATGTGGGTCACCATGCTGCTTTGCCTGTACTCACAATGAGGATGGTGAACCCTACTCTTGGATACTACCCATGCTTTCCATCAGGCTGATTTACTTTAGTAGACCTAAATTTAAATAAATACGTTTTATAAAGGTCAAATATATGACCCTTAACGTTGAGCTCAACTTGACCGTGTGGTTTGACCTTAAGATTGAATGTGCAGACAAGTTGTAAAGAATAATATAACTTCATGCGTCACAAATGCGGCAGTTTGATTCCGAATTAACCAGAGTACTACAGTGCGGATGAAAATACTTGTATAAACGGTAGAAAGCGGAAATGCCGTATCGCGAAAATTTTGCAGTGACTTTTGGGATAGTTTTTATCCAAAAAGTTGTCTCGAATAGTCTGTGTCTCATTACCTAAAGTTTAGGGCAATACTGTAAGTTCCACGTACCCCTTTTTTTCTTTAAAAAGACCACCCGTATTAGGAATATAAATCCTGTGTCACAGGAGACTTTATAAACATACATGAATATAATAAATAATATTGCAAAAGTCGGTACTTAGTCGGACTATGTCAAATTGTGGATTCATTGCAAACATAATTACCTAGTTAATCTAAATCATAGGCCATATTAGTAACCAATTGAATATCGAAATTGCACTTAATTACCAAAATTAATCATAATAATTTCATCACATATGTACATAAATTTCGACATGATAAAATTGAAATATCTATTTATAAATACCGCATTAGGAATAATCTGTTTCGCGGAGGACTATACAAACATACATGGAACGGACACAAAGAACACCCAGACTCAGAACAACGATTTGTTAATCACGCATGTGTTGTCCCACGTGGGATTTGAACCGACGACACTTGGCGAAGCAGAAAGCGGAATGGCGACCGCTTAAACCACTAGGCGAACCGTGCAGCCACAGAATAAGCCTGGAATAAGCTTATTAAGCATTCCACTGTTATCACACAGAATGTATTTATGTGTGTGAAATTTGTTTTTTGTTTTTGTTTTATTAAGTAGGCGACTAATTTTATGTGTGAGTATGTGTATTTGTGAAGATTTCCCCTACAAAATAAAGAGACTGTATTGTATCGAGAAAAGATGCAATGGCTACTCCCCTCTGGTCTGCGGACCTGTGTTGGTCTATGGCTTTAGGGAGAGTAATAATGGTAGTAATATTTTTCAAATTTTTATTTTTCGCTCTTTATTTATCTACGATTTATTAGTTTTTGAAATAGATTTACGGTGAGATACGACGTATCCGTTTTCTGCGTTCAATATATTTCTAAATACATGAATAATTATAGATTGACGGCCCTGTTCATTACACGAATATTTTTTCTTGTATAGGAATCGAATCCATACCTCTATTCCACACATTGCTTAGCAGTCAGTCAGTAACCACTAGACCAACAGTAACCCCAAGTACATTTCTATATATAAAATAACTAAATTTTCTGGAAATAAGTTCACCTTGACACACTTATTTTAACTCGATTAACCGAACATCTTAATAATTGTAATTTATCTCGATTAAACACTCCAGATGTTCTTTTCCACTCGATTTTACATAATCAATAATTGTTCTCGATATCTCAGTATCCTCTTTAATCTAGAGAAGTGAATTAGGACGATTATCGAAATAAAAGGTAATGTTTTGAAACGTTTTTCTATATTAAAGTTCTAGGTTGCTGAGATAGGTCCTAGGAAATTTGTATTAAACCATCATGATAAGAGCAATCATTCAAAATATACATTTGCTTAACTATTGTTATATATCGAACGCAGAAAGTCGCGAATGATGCAGCACGAAGAGCGATTTTGATACCGCGTGTGCTAAAACGCGATGCAGCATCGATGCATTCGCAAAATCGCCGATCGACGATGCTAAAAGTAGCTAGTGTGCTGTGCCCCTAACAGATATCAATGTAATCTAAATGCTTGCGATTGTCTCCGCGCCCTCCTTGAGTTATCATTGCGTCGGATCCCCGGAGGATTCCCGCCAAACGACCATTAAAATACTCTTCATCTTATCTGTGTAAGATTCGCACACATCGCAGATGCTCGGTGAATTTCAATGTGTGTTTTTGTCACGTAAATCTTGAGGTTTTGATTTGTAACCTTCTGCTACTAATTTTATTTCATTATAGATATCCTTATTTTAGTGTAAACTCCAGGAGATACAATTGGGTAGTTCTGAAACTTTACATGGTTAGGTATGTTTTCAGCACGTCGACAAAGTGCTACAATAAAATGATGAAAAATATTTTTATTGAGGGTTCCTCCCCCACATGTGAAGTGGGGTTGATTATTTTTTCACGTCTACCACATCGTGTAGGGTTTAATTAGATAGTTTTTTTAAAACATCGAGTGGTTGCTAAGATGATTTTTGATTTAGGTATTGGTTTGCGAGTTATTCAAAATGTTTTTTGTTCTTTAAATGGCATTTTTTGCCATAACAGGGTGTGATTTTAAATCTACTACTACGGAACCCTATTCTATGCGTGGCCTGACACGCAAAGAATAGGGTTCACAAATTTTTTTAAAAGCTTTAGTATTCTTCTATACTGCCACTACTTGTAAGGTCGACTGATAGGGTGTGGAAAAAAAAAGAAAAGAGAAAAACGTGACCCTAGAATTGTTTATAATATAGAAGCAGCCCATACTATACCACATACTCGTATTATATGCTGTTTTAATATATAACGACATGAATGAACACATTCCTGTAAATTCTCTTCAGTCCTACAATAGCATACCTCCGTATAGAATTATAACGAAATTGTTAAAGTTTCAGTTTGAACACACCACATAGGTATTTAATATTCCACAAGTTACCTACTAAAATGTTATGCCTCTATTAACTATGTCAGTAGATGAACATTTGTAACATTTATCGTGAATCAATTCTTAAAGTAATTCACAAAGTATAAAGTACTTGTTGTGTATTTATTTATGTACTTCACCCCAACTCGCCCACATACATAGGTCATTCCTCACACTACTAATACTACTAAAGGTAGTTTAATTCTAAATCGCTATTCAAAACAATATAGAAAAAAAAAATATCACGTAACAAATATTATGATTACGATTATGAATACAAAGTGTCACCACCGCTACTCATTCCATGGGTGTCGTAAGAGGCGACTAAAGGACAAAATAAGCAGCTAACATCACTGCCAAGAGAAGGAAAACTTGAAACAAACCCTTTACCAACCCGTCTGGCCAGTGTGGTATAGTAGGCCAAAACCTCCTTTCAAAGGAGAGGCCTATGTCCAGCAGTGGACTGTTAAAAGCTGTTACTGATGCTGCTGCTGATCAAATATTGATTTTAGGCACAAAAATCCGTGAAGTATAAAACATTAACAAATTTTGCAGCCAATACTTCCCTATTCCAATCAAATTTTCTCAAATCCCATTTCCTATCCTTCCTATTACCTATCCTGAATTTCTCATCCTCAGGTTCAGACGATGCGGCGGAGATTCAAGAGCTAACGTACAGAGTTTTTAAAGAAAGCGATATCGGTCTACCCACAGGACCCCCAAGCACTGAGCCCAACGACCCTGGTATATCCATGCCGGCGACTAGTTCTGGTTCACAAAACTTAGTCCCTGAAACCAAGAAATCGAAAGCTGCCTGGCTAAAATCTCCGAACCTATTTCGTAGGTCCCGGAAGAGTAGTTCAGCAACTAGATTTGAGTCTACACCTCCTGTAAGAACACGTTCCAGTCTTTTAAATACGATGAACTCGACTCATCACATATACCAAAATAATGTACAAGATGACAATATCGATAGGCCGTGTAACTGCGACCAGACGATGATCGAACTGATGAACAGGTGGGACAATCTCTTGATGCTGCTCGTCTGTGCGATGGTAGTCTTAATCATAATATCATCATCAGCTTACTTCAAAAGGGACAGACGCGTGTAAATAAGAGTAAATGTATTTATTTTTCATTTTTGTTCTTTTTTTTAATGACTGTAAGTATTAAGATTTTTAGAGAGATTTTAGATCATTACGATAAGAAAATATACTAATTGGTCAGTACCAAGAGTTGTCTGATATTTAATGGGTACAACAATTGCACCGGGGGTGACTACAATGAAACAGTCGAATGAATGAAACTACTCCCAAAGTTACTTCTCATTCAAAAATAATACACTGGATTTTATTAAACTAGACTGAGCGCAACAATATCGCGATTCAGATGTAAGGAACAGCGCCCTCTATTGAGATAGAAACAAAACTATTATATGTTCAGTTTACGATTCAACATTTATATTATAGCCTTTAGTTTCGACCAATAATAATAATCGCACACAGCCGTCTAAACCTTAATTAGACAGAGCCAATAGCCTATTGTAGACGGATTGCTGGTATTGTATTTATAAATAGATACCTTTTGATAAATCGTCAACACACACATGAGCCTCTTCAAACAATGGGTTCAACTAAGTGGAATTAAACCCACGATATTTACCTTAACAGTCAAGATCAATAACCACTAGGTATACGAGTACAAAATCAGACGTGGGTTGTTTTGTTCGCATTCGCAACAATTGGATTATGAAGACAGTGTAAGTGCAGGTCAACATCACAGCAACAAGTAGAAAAACTAAAACAATTCCTATGTTATCCCGTATGGCAAGGGTGGTTTATAAGGCTATGGTGTAACTAGTTGCTACCCATGACATCGTCCGCGTGGAATATCATGTTTATCCTCGGTTTCAGATCACTTAATGTTACTTGGCTATGTTGTTACTGTACCGCTTTAGCATAGCTGTAACTTTTTAGGGTTTCGTAGCCAAATGGCAAAAAACGGAACCCTGGTAGATTCGTCCTCTCTGTCTGTCTGTCTGTCCGTCCGTATGTCACAGCCACTTTATTCCGAAATCATAAGAACTATACTTTTGAAACTTGGTAAGTAAATGTAATCTGTGAAACCGCATTAAGATTTTCACATAAACATGGAAAAAAAACAATACATTTTGGGGGTCACCATACTTGGAACTGAAACTCAAAAAAAACACTTCCAAAGTGAAAAATGTGTCCCCCCCCCCTGTAACTTCTAAAATAAGAGAGTGATAAAACTAAAAAATATGTATGTTGTACATTACTATGTAAACTACCAACGAAAATTGGTTAGAACGAGATCTAGTAAGTAGTTTTTTTTTAATACGTCATATATCGTAACCCGCAATTTACCTTTCATTCAATCAACGAAGTACAAGAACTTTTATATGATGTTACTTGCTGATACGGAACCCTTCATGGGCGAGTCCGACTCGCACTTGACCGCTTTTTTTTTTCTTTCTTTCATATATATATGTTATGATGTTTAAAAGATAGTACGTGCCGTATGAATTCCATAGATAATATTTCTATGTGGGTGTAGTGGATATCGGGCGGCCCACACAAGATCGTAATACGTGACTAGAGTACTGATAAACCATTCAGTGTGTTTGTGAAGAATAGGATTTGATTTAGAAGTTTAATTACAGGCTTCGTTTTCGTAACTCTCGTTAATTTTCAAGGAGTCGCTTCCATATTGTAAAGACTAGTGTTTTCTTGTGTTGAATTATTACCTTTCATCTTGTTGATATATTTTTAATCACTGGCGCAAAATTAGTGTATGTAATCATTCTATTGCCAGGGCTTTCCTGTCATACATGGGTACACCTGGTTCCCTGGATGCATTTTAATCTCTGGCACAAAACAGATGCCTGTAAATATTGTGGTGCCAGGGCTTTCCTTGATACGCGGGTACACCTGGTCTGTTCGAGACCGACATGGTTATGTTAGACTTCCACCAGTAGGTGGTATCCGGGGGTATTTCCTCAGACAAAAGGAGGCATCATGGCTCTTATATGAATAAACCTATTTGATTTTTCTTCCTTTTTTTGTTTTTTTTATATTAGAACCTACCCAAGTGACTCTACTCTGCCTGATGGAAAGCGAGAGTAGAATTCAGGAGTAGGAGCTACCATCCTCATTGTGAGTGCATACAATACAGCATAGTGACTCAGACCATGGCGGCTTAGTGAGACGTTTCTACATCATGCTCCAGGCTACAGGAGGCCGGTAGGATGATGCAGAATAATTGGGCCTCCGGTCTCACATTCACCAACAAAAGACGACAGCATGAATACTATCATTTTAGATTGGTCTTCTGTGTGAGGGAGGGTAGGGTACTGCCCTGGCCCGTTCGTGCTTAAATCAGCGTGGCTCTATTACCAGGGGGGTGTCACTCCGCAGTTTAGGTATAGTCAGCCGGCTGCCTGCCGGGTCAGACACGCCGGTCGAACAGACATCGTCAGAACAGTTAAGAGTTACACGATAGAAAGAGACGCAATTGTAGGTAAATATAATCGTAGTGATTCGGCGCCGTGCGATCTGAATTGAACTTAATCTTTTGACACCGAGGGTATCTATAACTTTAATTTACTTTTCGGAGTGAGACTTCTGTACTGGTACTATTATGTATTCTGTGCTATTACCAAGTGAGTTCAAAGAAGGGTACTTATGTTCTGTTGTTATTATTTTCCACTTTCTCTTTTAGATTTTTTTGTTCTTACAAATTATGGTTCTATTCCTCAGAGTAATTTCGCTAATTCCAGTTGTATAAAAAGTTTAGCATGCCCTAAATATGTTGAGTAAACTTAATGCAAGCATTATCTTAGCAATAAATTGAATACTTAGGATTCTTGAGTGGTGGTGGGCGTTGCGATTAGGGTTGCCTACAGTATTTTTTAAATACCTAGATTTTGTTAATAGAATGTTTTACAATAACTTCAAATCTTAGTTCATACTTCACTCAATCGTCCAATCTATAGTTAAAGAACACCTATTTGTAATAAAATCGATCTTAATCCTCCTCATAATTTTATCCGAGGTCATTGTTTATAACATTTTAAAGGTTACCGAAATTACTACTCTGTCTAATGATCCTAGGGGTATGAAAAATAGATAGTAGCCGATTCTCAGACCTACTGAATATGCATAAAAAATTTCATAAGAATCGGTCAAGCCGTTTCGGAGGAGTATGGGAACGAACATTGTGACACGAGGATTTTATATATAAGATACTAGCTGATGCCCGCGGCTCCGCTCGCGTTTTAGAGGTATCAAAAATAGATGTTGGCCGATTCTCAGACCTACTGAATATGCATATAAAGTTTCATAAAGATCAGTCAAGCCGTTTCGGAGGAGTATGGCAACGAAAACTGTGACACGAGAATTTTATATATTAGACTAGATGACCCAGCGAACTTCGTACCGCCCAACTTTAAAATTCCATAACTTGATCGCAGCGCCACCTACCGGGTCCAATTGCGAATCTAAACCATTCCTAGATCCCCTTGAACACACACAAAAAAATTCATCAAAATCGGTCCAGTCGTTTGAGAGAAGTTCAGTGACATACACACTCACAGAAGAATTATATATATAAAGATATTTGTAAGTCTCTTCCTTTTTTATTTCCACGCAACACAACGTATAATCCTAATTTAATGCAGGAGTGGTCTTAATGATCAATAAAAAAATTGAGGTTCCTTATTTTATTTTTTTTAGATGCTAACTAAATTCCTGGTCCAGTTGGTCAGGAATTTAATTACAGTATTTTTTGTTTGTTATTGTCCAATTACGTCTGATATTCATTACCGCTTTGTGAAATAAAATCCCTCGCGATTCCTATTTTGAAATCGAAACTTAATTAAATAAAACGAAAGAGGATATCCTTTGTAATGTAATTATATTTTATAGGCAGGAAATTGTATTACAATAGCAGTAAAGATCGTTTTTAACTTCTGTTGTCAACCCTAGTTACATCACTACACGTCTAGCCACGGTGTAATTATTGTGCTGTGTTGTGGGCTACATTGCAGTTCGCTATAATATTATTGTGCATCTTCGATAATTTATAGTATTACCAGTATAGATGACGGAGATTTACTTCACATCTTTGTTAATTTTCTTTATATTTTACTTTAAAAAGTCCTCCTACCTTAGGTATATACGTGGCGCGGGGGACTACGCAAACATTCAATAACACAGAACACGGACTCAGTGCAACAATTTGTGAATCTCACAGTGTTGTTGAGACACTATACATGTACACTTCAAAAACTCAAAAAGTACTACGCAGATTGAGATCGAATTTTCACAAGTTATAATACGTCTTTACCTATGAAATTGCCGTTTTGGATGCAATAAGTGAAAGTACGTATTTTTTCAAACTTTATTGGTGCCCTTCTTGCAAAAATCAGCTGGACGGGGAGGCAACAAACTCTTTAAAGGCATTTTGTATTGCCTCTTGGGAATTGAATTTTTACCCACTAAAAAGTTGTCTAAATTTTGGAAAATGTAATAGTCGGTAGGTGCAAGGTCTGGTGAGTATGGCGGATGAGGGAGAGCTTCCAACCCCAGCTCTTGCAGCTTGGAGACTGTCTGTTGCGCAGTATGGGGTCGCGCGTTGTCGTGAAGGAGCAGTGGGGACGACCGATTGACCTAAGCTGGTTGCAGATGTGCAAGCTTCTCCATCATTCTCTCCAGTTCTTCACAGTACACATTTGCAATAATGACCACCAAACAGTGACCATCACCTTTTTAGGGGTCATTAGTTTAGGCCATTGCTTTGGTGCTGAACCAGGATCTAACCAACTTGCTGAGCGCTTTCGATTGTCGAACAGAATCCATTTTTCGTCGCACGTAACAATTCGTTTCAAAATTCCTTCATTTCTTTGCCTGTTGAGCAGCGCAAGGCAGGTACGCGTACGTTGCGCTGGCGATCGTTCAGGTCATGGGGCACCCATCTATCAAGCTTTTTTACCTTACCGATTTGTCGCAAACGGATCAATATTGTTTTGATGCTTACATTAAAAGCTGCAGCTAGCTCAGCTGTAGATTGAGTTTCTTCAGCTTCCACAATCGCCTATAATTCATTATTGTTATCCAAAGTCTCCGGACGACCACGAGCTTCATTTTTCAAGTCAAAATTTCCAGAACGGAACCGGGAAAACCAATAACGGGTTGTGCGTTCGTTTGTACAGTTCTCTCCGTAAACGTTTTTGATGTTACGTGCCGTTTGTGTCGCGTTGGTGCCACGACAGAACTCATATTTCATAATTACACGAATTTATACGTATCCAATAAGACGAAAAATGTTCAAACGTAATGAAAATACAACGCTAATCAAAAAACAAAAGACTGAGTTTGTAAATAGAATGTCATGGTTTTAAAACAAAATTAATTTGAATTTAGAATACAGAGCCCTTAAAAAATTTTTTTTATTTGAAATGACCAGTACTGAAGAAAGGCAATTTCATAGGTTCTTCAACTTCAAAGTCACTTCAAAGATTGTTTTCACTTATTTTTTACTAGCTGACTGCCGCGGTGTTACTAGCGATTGTCGTTGTAAAGATACAGGTGCAAACAATGAACCACGAAGAAACACGGAAAGATCTATGCGGAGTAACTACTAATCCTGAATAGCGATGGAGAAATTCTCCCGCTGGTTAGCATATATACAACATCTCAACATTAATTGTGAGGTTTAAACATAAAATTATTACATCGGCATTGTAGTTGAGTC
The DNA here is from genome assembly GCA_932526445.1 of Phragmatobia fuliginosa. NCBI lineage: Eukaryota > Metazoa > Arthropoda > Insecta > Lepidoptera > Erebidae > Phragmatobia > Phragmatobia fuliginosa. The sequence goes on along the minus strand of OW052067.1, from coordinate 21,572,571 downwards.
GTGACGTGTGTACGGTATACGGTTCATTTTGTAATTTAAGCATTTTATTAGCTCGGTCAAACATGACCGTGATATTCCTGGCTCTATCATCCTATATCTCTAACATATCTTCCAAAATTCCTCATCATAATATATGACACATAAAGAGATGTGCAGGACCTCTTATCTCGACTTACGCCCTCAGGACGTAGGCGTATTGTAGTTTGACGTCATTGTTCATGACATGTCTCTTGGATCTGACATCAATGAGCAGGCTGTCTATTCATATCAACTCTTCAAACGTCAAGTAAGGTACGATAAGTTTACTTATAATATGTAAATAATAACATCCATATGTATTTAATGCAAATAGCTTTAGCTACCGTGTATGTTCGATTACGTAGTAACTATGTTTCGGGTTAATATACATATAGCTAAGAAGCGTTCATAGTCGACTGGCCTTAGGTGTTGGAAACAATCACCGAGGGTAAGCACCGACGGTGAGGTCAGACCTAGATGGGTGATCATATGTGGCATGATATGTTATGGGCGTTTCCGTGATTCGGAGGTCACGTTAACCAGTCGGTCCCGGTTGTTGTCATAAGATAGCAGTCCTGAAGCTTAGTTGGAGGCCTTCGGGCGGTAAAAAACATCCAACGGCAAGATTACGTAGCCACAACGTGCCTTGCCTGTCCCCAACCCGTATTTGGCCAGCGTGGGACGTATGGCCTTAACCCTCTCTTGAGAGGAGACCTGAGCCCAACAGTGGTATGTCATAGGTTTTTAATGATGATGACATAGCCATGATATTCACAAATAATTTGTCTTTTCTAAATAAAAAGACAAGACTTCTCTTGACTTTTATCGCTAAGCAATGTATTGTTACTTTTCAAAAAGTGAGTAAGGATACCAAAGATCCCAGGCGTCTGATTCTATTGAGGACTTAAATAGCAGAATGCCCTTGTATGTATATTATATGCTAAATTTTATCCAAATTCGTTCAGTAGTTTTAATGTCATTTAGTATCAAACGTCTATCTATTTAATGTTTCCGAATAATTTAAAAAAAACAAAAACCTACTTCAAAAACTATTCCGAGTACCCAAATCGCGACAGGTATACCTATGATATTTGAGGACTTCCCTCGTTTTCTCCAGGATCCTATCATCAGAATTTTTGAGGTAAAAAACATAAAAAAAATGTCTAATTGAGAAGCTCCTCCTTTTTTGAAGTGGGTTGATAACGTTTGCACCGCGAGTTAGCACGTAGTTACTACACGGAAGAGTAGGAACTGTTTGTTTTGAATGAAAGGTACGCTATGTCTTCTTCGGTTGAGTAGATAAAGAGTGAAAGCGTAACAAACAAGCGAACTCACGTAAACCTTTATAACAATAAATAAGTAATAACTTGTTTGCAGGTTCTATAGTGTGCATGACATGTAGGTATGTGTGTCATATTATTCGATTACCTTGTTGGTCTAATGGTTAGTGTTTGCGGCTGCTGATCAAGAGGTCTCGGGTTCGATTCCCGGGTCAGACCAAATAGTTTTGTGATCCACAAATATTTGTTTCGGAATCTGGGTGTTTTTTATGTATAATATGTATGTATTTACAAAAAAAACTATGTTTATGTATTTATATCAGTTGTTTACTACCCATAATACAAGCTCTGCTTAGTTTGGGACTAGACGTTGTCTGTAAGATGTCCAAAATATTAATTCAAATTTAAAAATTTAATGATCAATATTATTAAACGCTGATAAAATACGTACTTTCTGCGTAGCTAGCATGCGCCCATAATAATAGGTTTAGGTATATAGGTTTTTCTTGGTAGTGGTTCTACCTGGTGGTATATGGCTATCGTCCTCCATCGACACCTGTAACTGAAGAGGTCTAGGTCGGTTAGTCCTATTTATATAAGATCGTAACTCTCCCACAACATAAACAAACAGAAAGAAAGTTTTTTTTTATTTAAATACTTTAAAATGTTATCATTATTTATGTACGCTTTCAAAACTAAATAAATTTTACACTGATTTATCTCAAATTCTGTCATTAAATGCAAACCTCTTCAATATATTGTTCTACTAGCTTTAGTCCGCGGCTCCGCCCGCTTATATGTAGGTTATAGCGGTAAAATGTAGATTATGTCCTTCTTTAGGCTTTAGAGTATCTGTGTACGAGTTTTCATTTCAATCGGTTTAGTAGTTTTGGCGTTAAAAGCGCGACAGACAGACAGAGTTATTATCTCATTTATTATAATATTATTAAGGTAGTGAGGATTAAGGTTTTGTTCCTTATTGCTCATTAATAAAAGCACAATTTGCTACGAAGCTAGGCAGGGTTTAATAAGTCTCACAAAAATATTTAAAAGGCTATCCTTATGTTTTTCGTTTTCGAACGAGTCATACCGCTAGTGGTTAAAGGTGGAATGGTAATGGTTAGTTTGTATTACACTAAACTTAGAACTACAGCTGTGTGTGTTTAAAAGTCGCGTAAGTTTAAAAACAGTTATCTATTTACTTGAATTGAATTACGGGTCGTGAAAAAGCATCTCACTAAGACGCCATAGTGTGGGCCATTATTGTCGGCATTCGCAGCAAGTGTGGTGGCCCCCACTCTTGCTTTGTCACTTTTGTAGGTTAAATATAAAAAACTTCCAAACTACGTACTGAGATTTATATCGTAGATGTACAGATGCCCCTTGTTTTCCACAGACCGGTTCCCTCCGGAAACATCAATAATCGTTATTGGCGTGAAGTTCTATTCTCGGCGGCGCTTCCCACACGTATTGATTAGATCCCACAATGTTCTGCATGCTGAATACCTGAATATTGATGCCAAAACCTGTAGGAAAATCTTTAGGATGCTGTTAATGTATTATGTACTAGCTATTTCTCGCGGCTCCGCCCGCGTTTAGGTCCGTCATGGCGGTAAATAGTTGCCTAGGTGTTATTCCGATATTTATGCTATATTACTGTAAAGTTTTATCAAAATATATTCAGTTGTTTTTGCGTGAAAGAGCAACAAACATACATCCCTACTAATACATATTATAAATGCGAAAGTAACTCTGTCTGTCTGTTACGCTTTCACGCCTAAACCACTGAACCGATTTTGATGAAATTTGGTATGCAGATAGAACTGAACTTGGAAAAGGACATAGGCTACTTTTTACCGCGATAGCCGATATACACGCGGGCGGAGCCGCGGGCGAAAGCTAGTATATACATACTCACAAACTTTCGCGTTTATAATATTAGTAGGATGAGATGAAATAGTAATAGCTTAAAGAGACTTGGAGGTTTTGTCTGTTTAGACTGCCTGGTTGGCCTAGTAGTTAGCATATGCGGCTACTGATCAAGAGGTCTCGTGTTTGATCTCCGAGTCGGGTAGTCCATCGTTAGAAAGGGACTCTTCTTAGAAAAGAGGTTTACTCTATACAAATAAAAAAATTGGAGTATCTGTATGTAATATCAATTAAACAGTTTTCTATTAATCCATATGAAAGTGTATACGTTACTTACACCAACCAGCAATTTTTAAAAAAAATGTCTGTCTGTTTGACTGTCCTGTGTTGGTATCTCTAAAACGGCTGTACCAATTTTGACGTAACTTTTACTTGTAGAAAGTTGATGACCCAAGGAGTAACTTAGGCAATTTTTTTTATAAACTAGCTTCGCTCCGCGGCATTAATCGCGATTTATAACAACAACCGCGAGTAACAACACAGGACTCGGCAAATTAATACTAAAAGAATTTCGAACATAAAAATAAATTAGTTGGAACGGATTCTCTGTTGGTAAACAATCCCCTCGTAATCTTTTCTTATCAGAAATCCCTTACGCGAGCCTTCAAGCTTTGTAATAGCTTTCAACATAGAAACGATCAACAATATTATTTAGACATACATCTATATATTGTTGTAAAATTTATAAGAACATTTCATAAACAAGATTAGGTACGTCTTTTATTTCTGACCTCAGAGGATTCGAGGAGTATTATAGCAATACTTAAACTTAATGGTCTGACTTTTAACATGAAGTATATTTCTTTCAAATCATATTGCTGCCGATTAATAAATACAATTTTAAATCGATCTAAAGAGAATAGAGGTGTCAGCGATTTCAGAACGAAAATGTATTGCAACTTGGCTAGAGGGGCTGTTGGTTTAGTGGATAGCGATCCTGATTAATAACAGAGAGAGGTTGTAGGTTCAATTTAAATCCAAAAAAAATACTTTATTTATTAATCAGCAGTAGAAGTTATCACAGAAAATGCTTTGCCGAGTTTGGAATCGGAACATCGTAAGTCTCAACTTATTTGCTAATAATATGTGTAGTCGGCTCTGAGCTTTTTTCTTGAGATTATTTTTATGTCACTGATGTAAAAAAATATGCAAAACCTTGTCTACTATTCCAGGTTTAAGTAGGTATTTTGTTGTCCGAATATCACTTCGATGTCAGTTAATATAAGAACGATATAAGATTTATGCAGGTCCGTCCAAAAGATAATCTCATAGTTGTCTGCGTACATACGAATTCAGTAGACTTAGCAGCGCAATCCATTGCCCTTTAGTCATCTCATAATCCGATTTAGAAACGTTTGGTACAATCTATATTAAATGCGGTTAAAATTAGCCCTCATTACTAACAGTTGCGTCGTTTTCCTCTAACTAGGACCGGTTCCCTCGCCGCTGGCGGACGAAGGCCATTACTCCAATTTGAGCAGCAATTCGCGAGACAACTATTACTTACCGATATTTGCTAGTTCGCCATAGTTTTGACAACAAACGTAGTTGTTTGTGATGAATAAATATTGTTTGAATGAAATGGTTTTGGTACTTGACGACTTATATACCTAATTGATAGGACGTCGACATAGAGCAATACAGGCGTGCCCATCCAAATTGGAGTGTCTGTTTGTAATATTAAAATAACCGTATACACGGTACATATGCCAAAATATATTTTTTTACAATTTTTGTCTATCTGTCTGTCTGTTTGTTCCGGGAAATCTCTAGAACGGCTGGACCGATTTCGACGGGACTTTCACTGGCAGATAGCTGATGATATAATGAGTAACTTAGGTTACTTTTGTTAAGACTAGCTTCGCCCCGCGGCGTTGCCCGCGGGTACAACAACAAACGCGGGTAACACCGCGGGGCTCAGCTAGTAACAAATAAAACATTTCAAGTTTCACACACATATACAGATTCTAGGTTATAACAGTGTAACATGTATGTAATGACTGCTTTGTTGGTCCAGTGGTTAGCGTATGCGGCTGCTGATCAAGAGGTCTCGGGTTCGATTCTTGGTTTGGACCAAATATTTGTGTGAGCCACAAATATTTGTTTCGGAGTCTGGGAGTTTCCTATGTATATTATGTACATATGTATTTACAAAAAAAAGTATATTTATGTATTAATATCAGTTGTTTAGTACCCATAATACAAGCTCTGCTTAGTTTGGGACTAGATGATGTTGTGTGTAAGATGTCTGAAATATTTATTATAATACATAGGTCCTTTTGGGCTTATTGGCAGTTTGGAACGTATCTGCGTATGGTTATTCTTTGTCATGAACATCTTTTAATAGTTCGCATCAGGACCTACACCTCTCTTTCAAACGACTGAATACATATTTTCTATGTGCAAAAACATTTGTGAAAACAACAGAATTGTCCAACTCTGAAGAGAAACAGTGAAATTTTGAGTGTCCAATAAACATTGTTGAAATAATCTCGGATTTCATTGAACACTTCAGAAGTTTCGTAATATTGTGTTGAAATGTTCTCTTTGAATATTTTATTTTTATTCGCTGTTGTCTTTATTTATTGTCTTTGTAAATTTGTGGAATGGAGTTTATATTCAATAGTTTAGTCATTTATGTTTTATAAGAAAAACATTATGGTCTTTGCCTGTCTGTATGTCGGTTATCGCGGTAAAAAAGTACAATTTGTCCTTGATAGTAATTAGTTATTAAAATATCTCCATGTAAAATTTTATTGACATTGGCGCAGCGGTTTGGCCCTGAAAGCCTATCAGACAGATAGAAAGAGATGTCTGGATTTCTAAAATGTATCAAATATTAAATAAATGTTTCTGACATCTGACACTCATCATCTAGTCCCAAATTAAGCAGAGCTGGTACCTATATATTCTATATAGCTATGGGTACTAGACAATTGATTTGAATACATAAATCCAAACTCCGAAACAAATATTTGTAGATCATACAAACATGTGGTCCGACCCGTGGAATCGAACCCGAGACCTCTTGATCAGCAGCCGCATACACTAACCACTAGATTAACAATGCCGTCAAATGTCGAAATATGAAATAATGATTTCCGAAATATGTTATTTAATTATCGATTCGATTTCCCAATAAACTATATATAACTCCAGAATATGCTAATGGCAACACTAAAGATCTTAAGAAGACTTACGAAGACCAAAAAAACAAATTATATCATTTAAATTAAAGGTTACAGAGCTAATTGTGCGTAGGAAGAAAATGGCCACAAATCTTTCTATAAATAGTCTGACATTTCAATTGACTTCCAGACACCACAAAGGTTAAAAACTTAGCCTTTGAACTTTCCTTATCCTGATTTGGTAACATTTACAGCAGACTAGCCCACTAGCCAAGTTGCGAACTATTTAATAATAATGTATTGATGAATATAATAATAATGTATTTTGCACTTAAGAATATTATTGTCTGGACTTTAAAAGAGACTGTGATCCCTGAGTTTGTTTCGTCCTTTCTTCTCAGGGCTAGACCAGTTAGGAAAGGCCGAACTCATCTGCTCAAAAAAGAAAAGTTTAACTTGCAAAAGTGTTCATGTAACCTAATTAGAACATAGAACCTAAATAGAAAAACTGTACCTCTTTCTTGAGTAAATAAATATTAAAAAAAAAAAATTGCAGAATAAATGATTTGATTTGATTTCTATATACGCAATTCTATTTTCTATTCTTGCACTTGAGGAGGCCTTCACCTCATGGATTATCTAATTAAATAGCACTTTGTTTTATTTTTAACTTTTATTTAAAATTTAACTAAAAGAAATATAGGACTTTTTTATTCTAATTTATTTTTTGTTTTATTTATTATTTTATTACTCTATTCTCTTGTTTGATTGGCTAATATCACTCAATCACGTGATCAAAACAAAATATTAGCCAATGATACATGAGAATTGTATAGAAAACGAAATGTGGGGGACAAATCCTCCCTGTAAAAGCTAAACGGCTTGTTCGAAAAATCTGATAAATTTCATGATGGTAGTCAATGTGACGGACTTTAAAGGAAAACTATAACGGCTTACGTAACTTTTTTAGTTAAGGAGTTATTGAGGACCAACTTCTAAAATAAGTTTGAAAATCTTTGTACAAAAATAACGAAATAATAAGTAAACATAACAATTATCTATTGGATATGATATGAGTAACTACGGAACCTTATATTCTATGCGTGGCCTGATACGCACTGAGCCGATTTTTCTGTCTTTTATATAAATTAATTTCAGAATATTTTTTTCTACTTTTAGCACCTCAGAATTCTATACGTAGGTACTGAATCTTTATAGAAATATCGGTAATATGTAACATTATTCACAATACTCGCGACCCAGCTTGTGAAAACAGCTCATTACAGCTACTGACACCGCCAGGCACCAAATCTCTGATTGTGTTGAGGAATAAACAGTGGAAAATTTTTCCTCACGTTTTCAGTATTATCATTATTCATGACAGAGTTCAAAGGTTAGATCGTGTTCCTGCTCGTGACATATGTAAAAATACTGAAATTCAGATACGGATGGTTTTTTTTGTTTGAAATTGTTATTTGAATTTTTCATAACGCAACTGATGTTTCATGTTGATGTTTGACTGCCTCGGTGGCGACTGTTGTGCTCGAGGTCTCGGGTTCGAAACCTTTGTCGGACTAAGTTTTTGTGAGATCCGCAAATATTTGTTTCGGAGTTTGGGTTTTTTCTATGTATAATATGTATGTATTTACAAAAAAAAAAGTTTGCTTATATATTTATATGAGTTGTCTAGTCAATCAACTGGTGCCATGGTGACAACTTCGAACCCTTATATAGCTTGTCTAGTAACCATAATACAAGTTCTGCTTAGTTTGGCCTTAGATGGCGTTGTGTGTAAGATGTCCGAAATACCAGTTTCTTGTTGAGTAACATACAGAATGGATTTTTGTATTACAGTGGACCACTGGTAATCCGGCCTCTGTCTGATCCGGCACCCTCTGTAATCCGACATGTCTAGATAATCTTCACTAAGGGTTACAGCACACTAGCTACTTTTAGCATCGGCGATTTGGCGACTGCATTGATGCTGCATCGCGTTTTAGCGACTTCCTGCGTTCGATCGCGGTATCGGAAAAGTGCGTTTTAGCGACTGCTCTGATGCCAAATCGATGCTACCGGCATCCCAATGTGTGCGGAGAGTAGCGTTCAGCTGCTGTTTCGCGCTTCTAAAAAAAGCGACTCAATCTCCGCGTTTGGCGTTTTTAAGTGTGCTGTGTAGAGCGTTTGGTCGCCGTATTTAGCTTCTAAAAAGCGACTAGTCGCCGATCGCCGATGCTAAAAGTAGCTAGTGTGTAGTAGCTAGCATGATTGAATAGGTTACTGGCTAGTGACACTTAGTCACTTGATCGAAACAAAATGTTAGCCAATGAAACAAGATTATAGAGAATAGAAAACGAGAAACTTTTGCTATTTGGCTAGAGGGGCTGATCACGTATGAACGTGATAATTGCATTAGTTGACCTTTAACATTTTGGCAAATTGACCTTCACCCCGTCTCCCGCAGCCTGGAAGCACAGTCCTTGACCCGATTGCTGCAGCTGCGCAGTTGTCCTTCATTACTAACACGGGAATCTAATCAATGTAATTGATAAACACCAATACTAATTACTACTACTGGAAAAACCAGAAAGATTTGGTTGTTTTTTTAGGGTTCCGTACTTTAAAGGAAAACTATTACTTTATTGGTTCATGAGTTATAGAGATCTAACTTGTAAAATACGCTTGAAAACTTCGTACAAAAATAACGAAATAAAAACTTAACATAACAAGTATCTATTGGGCATGATTTTAAATTCACCTACCATTATAGGTGATTACGGAACCTTATTCTATGCGTGGCCTGACACTCACTTACCTATTTCTTTTATTTCTTACCTCAAAACGAGATCTTTTGAGACCCGTTTTAGTTTTTTTTTTATTTGACAAGATATTGTGTACTTGTTATCTAATCCCATATAATTATAGATTATAAATGTGAAAAAAATCTATTATTAAAATGTAGCGAATGAATTCATTCATCTCTTGAATCACTCTATTCATTGCTGAAAACTACATTATAATTCGTTGAGTAGTTTAAAAGATCAAAACTAGCATACAGCAGAAGTGACTTCATTATACTTACATTATACTGGACATAGGCCTCTTCAATTACAGGCCACATAAAAGAAAAATATACTAAAAGATAAAAAATAAAAGATCATACGAAAGAAGACACACAGAAGACCATCATAATAATGACAGCATTCTTGTTATCGTATTTCGTTAGAGAGTGTGAGATCGAAGACTCAATCATTCTGCAGAAACCAACTGACCAGGCCGCCATGGTATAGGTCACCATGCTGTATCAGGATGGTAGGATGGTGACCCCATCTCCTGGATTCATCAGGCAGAGTAGAGTGACTTCGGTAGGCTCAGATAAATACAAAAACACTTCATAATTATTGAAATTGCAAAATATTTATCTTTTTGAAGTTTAGAATTAACATTTGCCCTTTGTATATAACCTCTGTTACTCTGACCCGACCTTGTTTTATACACAACACGACGTGTTCTGTGGCAGGGACTTCAATAAACCACAATTAGTTTAACTTTATGTTGTTGTATAAATACCCTTAGAATATAAATACAATTATTTCATTTTTCCTTCTTTGACAGTGACTTGAGAACGTGCACTACTTTTTAAAATTGCCTATCCAGAAATTGAACGGTTGATTGATTCATTCGTATACGGCTTGATAATACCATTTAGTATAAATACGTATACGCATTATTTTTAAGTAAATTGTTTTTATTGAATGATAATGTAGAGGAACGGGTGTCGTGTTCCTCCAACACAAAGGGAGGATCCTCCGTCGAGGCGAGGTGATCATGCCTTGTGGGCTACTGCACAACAGTTGATGTTGGGATGTTGTATAAATGCTAATCGGCGCGAGAATGTCACCTTCGCGATTCAGGATTAGTAGTTACTCCGTATAGATAGTTATGTGTTTTTTTTCTTCGTAGTTCAATGTTTCTACGGTAGATGGCGCTGTTGTATGTTTTACGTCGCGCTGTATGTGGAAGTCGCCACAATAATAATCATAATTTATTTATTTGTCCTGACAATGGTACACTTATAGCTCACTATTTAACACAGTTTCACTCCGCGACCTAACTTGAGACTTACAACAATAACCGCAGGCAAAATCGTGGGACTCAGCTAGTCAGAAAATAAATAAACGGACCTTATATAAGTTCGTAGAAATGGACGTCAATATTTGTTACTTGGAACTTCGCTTATAACGTTAAGCCAAACTACGCTACAATTTCTTGGAATATTTTCTCCATTATTAGATTTGGACAAACTTTGTATTTTCCAATATTTCTCGGAGATGTAAATACAATTCTATTTTGCTTTAAGCTTACTTCAATAGTATTTAAGTATATGAAGTGTGAGTTAGGTTAGTGGATTTATCCAATACAGGTTTGACAATCAATTTTTTTTTACACCTGACTTCACAATCTGACGCCTCAAAGCTAGACTCCACTACTCGTTGGAGGATGGCTGTCAGCTCTGCATACTCTTTCCTGTTTTTTGCGAGATGAAACAGTTCTTCTACGCTAGTGATCTGACGTGTAGTTTGCCCGATATTTTTACCATCATAATTAAGCGAATAAGGCGGTACTATGGGTGACGGAAAATATGACCCAGGAAGCCATTCTTACCCTTTTGATGTACAGCCCATTAAAAAGCGTAGATTGAGTAATAGAATATTTATACATGTATACTAATATTATACACCTGAAGAGTTTGAATTATTTCAGTATTAGATAGCTCAGTTAACAAAGAAGGCTATACGCTACATATTATAACGCCAAGTCCAAAAGGAGCGAAGTACCGTTACATCAGCTACAAAAAGCAGATCAAGGTAGTCAAATAAATGACCACAGTGCTAATCAAGAAATTATTGTCTCGCGCAATCTGTTCTGACGTACAGTATTTCTGGACTGATAACCCCATTCAAATACTAAAGATAGAACGTCCCTACTGCCGGCTCTTAACGCGGAAAGATAAGAAATAGGCCAGACCGACAGCAGCTATACCGTGAGCTCATAGAAAGCTGGTGTCTAGTAAATCTTTTGTAATTTTTCGACGAACCCTCCCACCGAAGATGATGACAGTATTCATGCTGTCGTGATCTTCGGTGAGACCTTAGGCCCAGTGATGCCGAAGCATCTTAAAAGGCCGTCATCGTGTTGGTAACCATGCTGCTTTCGCAATGAGTATGGTCACCACTACTCTTCGAATTATTTTGACATCCAACAGAGCGGAGTCAATTTGCCAGGTTCATACATAAAAAAGACCAAACCCCGCTCTCTCTAATTCTAGGGAAGGGAGTGACAAATGTTGACTTGACTTGAGATGCAGATTTCACTTACCATCACGTGAGCCATCTGCTCGTCTATCCCTCTATACTATTAAAAAAAGTTGTGTACCATTAAAAGTATTGTGTTTCGTTATGGTATATGGTATCATCCAGGTCTGGTCTTGTCCTTTCCGTCTATGTTATACACAATCATTCTTAATTTCTATTTAAAGTCATCCCTAGAGTCACGAATAATTTTCTATTTTCAGATAAATACACTTTGGACAGCGAGTATATAAAACGTTACTTGGGTGAGCTGACTCCGATGCAAGAATCCCGGCTGCTGCAGCTGCGGAAGTGGATCGCTGATTTGCAGAAGGGCAAGGTAACTTCTGGATGATTGAACTTCTTGTTTTTAACCGGCTCAAGTTTGTAGAGCCACGCTAATTTCTGGGTACACAGAAGACCAACCCCAATTGACAGCATTTGTGCTACCTTGTTTCGTGGGTGAGTGTGAGACCGGAGTCTAATGATGAGGAAACATTTCCCTAGGCCCCCAGAGTGTCGCCATGCTGCATTGTTTCTATTTACAATGAGGATGGCGACCCCTGCACTTTTCTTCTACTCATGCTTTACATCAGGTAGTGTACAATCGCTTTAGCACTCACTCCATCATCATCATCAACAGCCATTAACAGTCCACTACTAGACATAGGCCTCTCCTTAGAATCCTTTCTAAGGAGAGGCCTATGTCCAGCAGTGGACTGTTAAAGGCTGCTGATGATGATGATGATACCACGCTGGCCAGACGGGTTGGTATAGGGTTGGTTACAAGTTTTCCTTCTCTTTGCATTGATGTTGTCTTGCGTAGTTTATCCTTTAGTTGCCTTTTACGACACCCGCGGAATGAATAGGGGTGGTGACACTCTGTATTCTTAAACCGTCACCGTGTATGTATATGGACATGTATTAAAAACTCCAGTTATAAAATTTGCGATTTATTTATAATTATTACATTCCCAGGTGCCCAGTGACACTACCCTACTACGCTTCCTTCGAGCTCGAGACTTCCACGTGGAGAAAGCCAGGGAGATGCTGTCTCAGTCCCTTCTCTGGCGCAAGAAGCACCAGGTCGACAAACTCTTGTCAGAGTATGAAACTCCTGATGTCGTCAAGCAGTATTTCCCTGGTGGTTGGCACCACCATGACAAGGGTACGTAGATTTGTTATGTATTCTTCTTAGATTTTTCTGTGTTATATAATTTTATTTACGTGTAAACAGATTAAAAATAACAATAATAGGTATTTCCTGTTGTACTGGTAACTCATACACTACTTGGCAGACATCCTGCGCAAGTCTTCACTCCACCTGGTCGTGGGCGTCCTGCACTATGTCCTACTAGGAGCTGGATGCGAGAAGCCCAAAATCGATCAGAGTGGTGTCCAGCCGTGGACTGCGAAAGGCTGATGATGATGAGGATGATGATACTCTACTTATAAAAAATATTGTTTTTGAAAGTGGAATACATACACAAGCACGTTATAATTCTCTTGCGCTTTCTAATAGAAAATTTCGGAACAAGCTAAATGGATTTAGCTCGTTAGGAAATGAGTGGAAGCAGTTTGAAATTAAACTTATTACATTACTAACTTTTACTCGCGGCTCTGCCCTCGTGTTTGTAGGTCATCGCCGTAAATAATATCTGATGTGTTATTTTGATATATAAGGTACATTACAGTAAAGTTTTATCTAAATTTGATCAGTAGCTTTTGTGTGAAAGATTATCAAACATACATTAATCCTCACAAGCTTTTGTATTATTAATATTGACGGGATATTTTTAAACCAGTACCAAATCAATAATTGTAAAACAGTAGATTATATATACTACGCATAAAGTGGTACTACATAATAACAGTGAAATATATTCTTGGCACGCACGTCTTTTCGATAAAAGATCTTTGGAGACCCTACAATAAATATAAGTTATGTGGCAATTTATTTTCCTTTATTTACTTGAAAGATTTTAGTTTACGTTGCCTACTTGCTAGCTAAAACCTTGCCGTGGGAGAATCTATACTTATGCACATATTAACCAATAGGATCGAAGTGATACCAGGACTGTTCAGAAAAATTATGTCAAAATGAAGGCCTTATTTTTACTGTGCCAATATTATTTTTTTAAATTTGAAACTTACTAAAGTACTACTACTGCTCGATGGAAAGCATGAGTAGAATCCAGGAGTAGAGGTCACCATTGATATCCGGCTCGAAGGACCATTAATGTAGGGGTAGTGTCCCTAGTCGTAATAGGCTTGCAATGTTGTTTTGGGAGTGAACCATGTTAAAATATTGTAAGAGTTTTTTTAAATAAATAACATAACTGATAGTTGCTTTGATAAATGAGTAGACAACTTTACCGAATGGTGATTTTTTATTGCTACTAAATAATGTACAGAATTATGTGTTACAAGTTAATGCATAAAGTAACGTGTTGATGTAAGCTGATTTCATTAGCTGTTATAAATGTACGGGTTTGCTCGTGCCCGTTTTATGAACGCAGCATGGTGACCCACACTATGGCGGGCTATTGAAATCCTTCTGCATTATTGGGCCTCCGGTTTCAGATTCACCATCGTAATACGGCAGCACGAATTCTGTCAGTTTAGATTGGTCTTCTATGAGAGGGTAGACTGCCCCGGGTTTAGGCTGAAATCCGTAATCTAAACTCAGTATCCTCCTTTCTGGGGAGGAGTCACTCAAAAATTAACGACACACTTCATAGGAGGCATGAAACCACCTAGTTATAGAGTGACTTCTTGTTTGCCCTCTACCACATAAGCACATTGGAGACGTCCTTTGTTCAGTAGTGGACTGCAACAGGAGATTACCGGGTCTGATATAATAACAGCTGTTCCCGTATTCCTCACATCTCAGGCGCATAAAGGCACACCGTGTGGTTTTAGTCGGTCTTACATATAGATATTAGATACACCATCCCGACCCTAACCCTAGTGAAAAAAAGCGGCCAAGTGCGAATTGGACTCGCTCATGAAGGGTTCCGAGCAGCAAGTAACATCTTATAAAAGTTCTTGTAGTTCGTTGGAACTTTGATCGATGTTTCAATAATAGTGTATTGATTGAATGAAAGGTAAATTGCGGTTAACGATTTATGACGTATTAAAAAAAACTACTTACTAGATCTCGTTCAAACCAATTTACGGTGGAATTTTGCATAGAAATGTACATCATTTTTTTTTAGTTATATCACTCTCTTATTTTAAAAGTTACAGGGAGGGGGGGGGGGGAAGGACACATTTTACCACTTAGGAAGGGCTTTATTAACTACTTGATTTGTTGACAGACGGACGTCCGCTCTACATTCTGCGTTTAGGACAAATGGATGTAAAAGGCTTGCTGAAGTCTATCGGCGAAGATGGCCTCTTGAAGTTGGTGAGTTCACTCAATCAAAGTAATTTTACATCAACTTGTTCTAAACGGCGACCGCATTGGGCGTTACGATTGATAAAGAGTTCAGCACCCTAGCCAAGTTGCAAACGTTTTTCGTTTTTCTATTATATTCTCTTGTTTCATTAGCTAATGTCACTCAAACTCGTGATCAAAACAAAATAATAGAGATTAAAATAGAAAACGACAAACCCGTGCAACTTGGCTGGGAGTTATTCAGGCCATCGCAACGCCGAACGGTCTTGTCGTTGACAATCCAGTTAGTATTAAATAAACTCGCGCACGACACAATGAACATAAACATGTTCATAGTATTATAGAGTGACTAATGAATGAAATCAAAAATGTTTTTTTTTTCAATACTTCTACTAGTTTCAGAGTTATATGCAGATAATCAAACACACAATGTCTTTGTATTGATAGCTTTATATTATGACTTGACTAAGCATTTTAACTTTTGTTTAACAAGGTTTTAGTTTCATAAAAGCTGAAATATAATATTTGGAAGTTTTTGCTGACCATCAATAGTGTGTTTTTTCAACAGACATCAAACTTTGACTCAGAACAAAATGTTTTCAAACTGATATCAACACTTTATTCAAATATCACGTAACACGTTAATGTTTTAATTAAATTTTATTATGTTTCAATAAAACTTTTGAGTTGGCAGACAAAATTCTCACTTCGTTAGCATTAATGTCGATTTTATTAGTAGGTTTTTGCGTGTAGTGGGTTTGATTCCCACCCACAACAAACAGACGACGTTTGTTTATTTTATTTAAAGTTAAACGTAATACTTGAGAGCAACAGTAAAAATGCCAGCCGATAAGAGAAAATTATCAGCAATTTAGTGTAATTAAAAAAATAAATTATCTTTCTAGACCCTTCACGTATGCGAGGAAGGACTAAAACTCCTAGAAGAGGCCACCCGTTCATCAGAACACGCCATCCAGTCCTGGTGTCTGCTCGTCGACCTAGATGGCCTGAACATGCGCCACCTCTGGCGGCCAGGAGTGAGGGCTCTGCTCCGCATCATTCAGATCGTAGAAGCCAACTATCCCGAGACCATGGGACGGGTTCTGATCGTCAGGGCTCCGAGGGTGTTCCCGATATTGTGGACGATTGTTAGCACATTTATTGGTGAGCTTTTCATTACTTTTGTTATTCGAACTGCTTTATCAAATAAATAAATAAATAAATATTTTGGATATCTTACACACAACGCCATTTAGTCCCAAACTAAGCAGAGCTTGCAGTGGGTACTACATACTTTTTTTGTAAATAAATACTACATATTATACATAACCAAGCTCCGAAACAAATATTTGTGGATCACACAAACATTTGGTCCGACCCGGGAATCGAACTGAGACTTTATAAACATATATGAAACCCACACAAAGAACACCCAGATTCAGAACAACAATTTCTGGATCACACAACGTGTTGTCCCACGTGGCAATTGAACCCACGACACGAGCTTAAACCACTGGGACAACTGTGCGTTCAAAAATTTATATCGAATTTCGACTAGAGGGCTAACAAAACGTTCAAAAATTCAACTCGAAACGAGGGTAGTTGAATAAATTTTTCATTTGACTTAATAGTAATTTTCTTAACCTAAAATAAAACTGTTTCAGACGAAAACACTCGCAGTAAATTCTTGTTTTACGGTGGCAAGGACTATCTGCAACCGGGTGGCCTACTCGACTACATACCGAAGGATTTGATACCTGACTTCTTAGGAGGGCCTTGCAAGGTAAACATATTGAATACCTCCTTACAACCACTTTATATGGATAAATACAGCGTGGTACAGTCATATAAGTCTGTCTGTCTGTATGACGGAACCTACGGAAACGATTTATATGAAAATTGGTACACAAATATTCTAGAGCCTGAAAAATTAAAAAAAAACCGATATACACGCGGGTGCAGCCACGGGCGAAAGCTAGTTAGACTATATAAATGTATCTAAGCGCTTAAAACATAATAAAGGAATAACATTTCCAAAGTGATGAATTGAATTCTAAGT
This sequence comes from Phragmatobia fuliginosa, assembly GCA_932526445.1. Taxonomy (NCBI): domain Eukaryota; kingdom Metazoa; phylum Arthropoda; class Insecta; order Lepidoptera; family Erebidae; genus Phragmatobia; species Phragmatobia fuliginosa. The sequence continues at coordinate 21,555,409 of OW052067.1, read as the reverse complement.
ACTTGAGAATAAAGTTATAAATTGAATGTCCAGTAAATGAAAAAGAAAAATGAAATATTCGGAATTATTGTGACTGTTACGCTTTCACGGATAAACCACTGCACTGATTTCAATGAAATTTGGCATAAAAATACATTGATTATTGGGGACATAGGGTACCGATAATCTATAAACACGCGGGCGTAGCCGCGGGGAAAAGCTAGTTCTCTGTAATGTGCAAGGATATTTCATGTTATTGTTTGTTTTCATTGCGGCAGTCGGAGATAATAGAAGCGGCGTTAAACGTGCCTCACCAATATTACGACCTCGTACGCGATAAGTACTACACTGGGCCTTCGGTATCCATAAATTGATATCCACCCTACCTATCTACCTACCTACAGAATTAAAAAAAAATACCAGAAACGTCCTGGATCCTACCCCCTAGCCAAGATGCAAAATGCTTTTCGTTTTCTATTCTATTTCTCTATTCTCTTGTTTCATTGGATAATATTTTGTTTTGATCACGTGACTGGGTGACATTAGCCTATGAAACAAGAGAAGAGAAAAATGGGATAGCGAATTTCTCTTCAGAAAACGAAAAACGTTTTCAACTTGGCTATGGGGGCAGAAACGTCCTGGATCCTGGTGTACTTACATCTTATGGGTCTGGCGAAGCGATACCAAACCAGCTAAAAGTAGTATCTGCATCAGGAGCTATCCAAACCCATTTACAATTATTTAGTTGACTGAATGAAATTGGTAAAAGGACAAAAAGCTGTTGCAAAATTTTCTTCCCTCCTCCACCTCCTCAGAGTGTAACTCTTCAGCATTCTAGTCAACATATTAGTACCTACTATTAAAAATCTAAATCCAATATCTTTAAAAACAAAGTAATAGTAGGGTACTCTGTGGTCATTATTAAAAAAAACAATTAGCTAAACTAAAATCGTGAACTTGGATACCGAGGCCCATATATTTGTTTAGTCCAAGTGCTATCGTGCTAGTACTACGTTGTAACAGTTGACCATAGACAAGACTTACTGTTTATAAGTCTATGGTATCACACACACTGTGTTACGAGAACTATGTATCTATCACCGCACATATGTGTTCGAACACTTACACCGTTACATGTTTCATCATTATTGTGCTAGGTTCACGCTAGGTAACAATCCATTACATCCACATTACATAGTTAGGTTCATTAGAACTCGTACCTAACTTTACACCGGTCAACTCAGAACGGTGTGGTAGAAAATTGGAGCTAAAATTGATAAGTCCGGTAGTATGTTTACCTTGTATCAAAATTTCGGAAATCTATTACTGTAATGCTAATGGATACCTTCACAAAGCCAAGAATATCGTCCAAACTGTCGTATGTAGGTTACACTTCATCTTATGTATCGTCATCTAATTCACGGTACTTTACTTATATTTCGTAAATATTCTATTCGTAAATATGATTTCTTTATACCTGTGATCTGTTATTGATGCATCTACAATTTTTGTGAGACTTTTGGAACTGAAATACTGGTGTCACTTATCCCATGGGAATACTGAGGCGTAATAGTCTTATTTGTCCCATCATGGGACAACTCAATGAAGCCAGTGGGATAAACCCATACGTTTTTATGTGCCGAAAGACCGATGCTGCGGTTTGTATGGACCAAGAAAAATTCCATGAAAAAAATGGTATAGTTTATGGTCTCATTCTATCAATTCGTAGAAATCACGTAGATTTTTTTACTGCATAGATGCATCACATACAAATCACAGGAATTCAAAGGAATTACTCAGTATTTTGAATTTACCATACTAATCCGATGGTGGTGTCCGCAGAGCTTCGTTCACGAAGGTGGTCTGGTGCCGAAGAGTCTATACGTCAGTGGCGCCTTCACAGAAAGAGATGGAGATCCACTCAGCGAGGACAGTATCTACCGATCTGTCAGTTTGGGTAAAGGACAGGTAAGGGAACATCTTTTCTTTTTTTCTTTTACTTTTTTTTCTAAACTACTATTGGTTTGTCGTAGTAGCCCTACAATAAATGGTTATTGGTTTTACTGTAATCTATCATGGTATAAATATATTATAAACGAGGATGTACTATGTCGAATTCCACATATGGCGCAACAGCGCCATATGTGGAATTCTACAGCGCCATCTATGGAAGACACACCGAACTGCAGAGAAACTACTAATCCTGAATCGCGATATAAAAGGTCTCGCGCCGCTTAGCATTTCCATTTAAACATTTCCTACCATCAACAGTTGGGCCACAGCCCGCCAGACATGATCACCTTGCCTGGTCAAAGGATCGAAACTAGTATTGGCCAGCTTCGACCGGGAGAATAATGCAGAATTATCTGACCAGGCTGCCATGGTATGGATCATGCTACATTGCTTACCCTCACAATGAGGATGGTGACCCTTACTCCTGGATACTACTCATGCTTTTCATCTGGCAGAGTGACTACTCTAGAAGGCGTAAATATATATATAAAAGTTATTCTCTGCATTATTTCCGAACCTACATCATTCCGAAAGGTCAGTAAAGTTCTTGTATTTTCTGGGTTCCAGACCTTCATGGTATCCTATCAGGTGATCTATTTATTCGTTTGCCTATAAAAATACCATCTCTTTTACTAGGTCCATGAAGTGATAGTAGTAAATCGTGACCCGCAGAGCGTGTTGACGTGGGACTTTGACGTTCTCCGTCACGACATTGCCTTCACCGTGTACAGGAGCGAACACGAGCTGAGGCACGCTCCTGCTGACGCTACAGGTAACTCTCTCATCTGCCTCGAGGATATATAGAAATACTAGTTGACTGCCTTGTTGGTCTAGTGGTTAGCGTATGCGGCTGCTGATCAAGAGGTCTCGGGTTGGATTCCCGGGTCAGACCAAATATGTGTATGATCCACAAATATTTGTTACAATGTAACCATAAATTGTAAAAACAATGTTGGAAAAGAGTGTCCATGGAGTTTCTTGTCTGTTCTTCTCCATAGGATCTACGAATTGGAACAGACAATTAGCTTCACGACTGACTACTGACTGACTACTTGACGTTTCAAAAGTGCCGTTGTGTGGTTTATTTGAAATAAAATGGTCTGATTTGATTTGATTTGATTCTGGGTCTGGAGTCTGGGTGTTTTTCTATGTATAATAAGTATGTATTTACAAAAAAAAAGTATGTTTATGTATTTATATGAGTTTTTTAGTACCCATCACAAGCACTGCTTAGCTTGGGACTAGATGACGTTGTGTGTAAGATGTCCGAAATAATATTTATTTATTTATTACTAGTTAAAATATGTCAGAATCTCTTTATAAGAAAACATTAAAAAAAAAAATTTTCATAGATTCTTGGCTTCTTTTGGTTGGTGATAAATTTAAAAAGACTACTAATATAAAATGTTCAATTCAAACCATTAGTTCCTCAGAATAGCACGTTCAACCAAACATACTCTTTGACTTGATATTATTAGTAGATTGAGTTGTTGCAGAATATCAGCCGATGTAAAACATCGAATTTATGGGGTAGTTCAAGAATTTAATGGTTATTTTAAGTTTTTTCCTGGATTATAGGTAAGCAGTGACATACTGTAATGATTTTTAGTTTGTACTTTCGAAATAATCCTACACCCCACGGATTTTTTTTTTAGGTAAATAAATAGTGTTACTAGATATAACTGCTGTTGAGACAGTCACTGCACACATTAAATAGAATTTTACATACGATTCTATAGTTCGTTCGAGTTAAGAAAATAGTAACGCATCGATCAAAACCCGGCCAATCAGGTTCTAGGACATTATCATTTCGTACCAAAGCTTGGGTCCTGTCCTGATTGGTCAGGGGGCGGGGTTTAATATATGTTTCACTATTTTCTTAACGCGAATGGCCAATAGTGTAGTAATAGCCTAAATTTTATTCTTAATTTAATTTTTATTTGTTTATTTTTAACTATGTTATTATTTTCGCTTATTATTTTTAGTTACTTTTTATTTGTTTTTTTTTTCTTTGCCCATAACACGCACCATGATGTACATTCCAGCCCTATGCGTAGGTGGGAGTGAAGAGCAGAAGTCTGTGCTGGATCAGAAGGGGTGGCGGGAGGGGGAGCACTTCCACAGGGTGGAGCCTACCCTCGTGTGTCATGATGGGGAGAGCATACAGGTATGATTACGATCTACCTTCAAGTTACTGTACAATAAGTATAGTCATTTCTTGTAGTGACAGCCGAAGACTACGAAGTATTACCCTATTCATCCCATAAAGAGAAGAAAACTTGAAACAAACCCTATGCCAATCCGTATGGCCTGCATCCTACAGAAGACCATAAATGCTCTTTCTATAGGGAGGTTAATATCCTGCAATGATCATTAAAGGCTATGATGAAGTGTTGTCATAAACTTTATTTTTATCAGTAAACAATGTTTCAGTTTTTGATGAAGCGTTAAGAATAATCCTGATGTTTTTTTACTAAAATATTTTATTATTATTCATTTTTTCTGAGTTTTGTCTTGATATGCGACTGCCTCGTTGGTCTAGTGGTTAGCCTATGCGGCTGCTGATCAAGAGGTCTCGGGTTCGATTCCCGGGTCAGACCAAATATTTGTGTGATCCACAAATATTTGTTTCGGAGTCTGGGTGTTTTCTATGTATAATTTGTATGTATTTACAAAAAAAAAGTATGTTTATGTATTTATATCAGTTGTCTAGTACCCATAACACAAGCTCTGCTTAGCTTGGGACTAGATGATGTTGTGTGTCAGATGTCCAAATATTTATTAATATTTACATATGTTGAGTCTTGAGTCATCAACAACCCATAATGTCCCACTGCTGGGCAAGGGTCTTCTCTCAGGAGAGGGTTAATACCATACGTCCCCATGCTGACATGTGGGTTGGAGATTGGCAAGACAAGTTGTGACACGTAATCTTGCCGTTGGATGTTTTTAAGCCGCCTGAAGGCCTTATGATAACAACCGGGACCGACTTACGGAAACGCTCATTAGATATCATGCCATAAACGAACGCGCCGGCGTTGTTTATCCTCGGTGATTGTTTCCAATCATCTAAGGCCACTCTGCTGTGAGGGCTTTGACATATGAGTTCACTTTAATTTTAGAAGGTACTAGCTGACCCGTGCCCACTTCGTTGGGCATAACTTAAATACAAAAGTTAGACATATGCTGTCGTTGACTTTTTGTAGGCATTTTCTAGCTCCACATCTTTTCTCTAGAACTCAAAAATATATCTTTCATAGTTAAGGCAGCGTTCGTAAGAAACGCTTTCATTCGACCGTTTTTTCTCCGATTCACTTTGCAAAACGGACTACCACGTAAAAGCCTTTTTATTTTTCGGTTTTTTATATAACCTATGACACTCAGCAATAATGTGGCTTTCTATTGGTGAAATAATTTTTAAAATCGGTTCAGTAGATCTCGAGATTACCCCTTACAATTTAACAAACACACAAACTTTACTTCTTTATAATATTAGTATATATTCAATACAAGTGTAGCATTGAAACAATATACTCTTAGTATATATAATTTTATTATAACATGCCTTAATATTGATAGTAGTTTTACGAAAATTACTTCTAATAAATGTTCTCAAAATATAAATACATTTTTTTTTTTCATTTTATACTGCATTTTTTTTACGTTTTTTTCTAAGGAATCCCTTATAGCAGCCGGAGTTTGGAAGTTTGGCGGTGATTCATGCCCGTGTCTCGGAGAGCACGTAAAGCCGTCGGTCCCGGTTGTCATGAACATCTGTGGCAATCGTTATTGGGAAGTCAGTGTCATGAAATTTACTGACAACTAGTTCAAACTTCGAATTTCAGTTCTCCCTTAGGGTTGCGGAGGTCCGATGCCAGTCGCTTCGTGGAAAAACTGGTATTCAGGTAAAACCGGTTGAACTAGTAGCCGAACCCAAATTATATTAGGATTAAAGGCTAGGAAGAAATGTATCTATGTATTTATGTGCAGGGGTCCCACGTGATGGTGTCGATGGGCAGCTACGTGCTGCAGTGGCGCTGCGATCTGCTGGACAGCGCCCACCGCGCCGCACAGCTCATGTACTTCCACGAGACGCTCACCAGCCACCACTACAAGTCAGTACCGCACACATCCCTCCAGCCCTCTCACCCCATCAAACAACAAAACAAGGCATGGTACTCCGAAACATGGTGATGACGTAGGTGACAGAAGACACTTCATCTCCTCTATCGAAGACTCAATCTTTATAATTTCAACACCGTGTCTCGGGAGACGAGACTGACCTATATCCAGAGTTCGATTCCTAGATCGGACCAAATGTTTGTGGGATCCGCAAATATTTGTTTCGGAGTTTTGTTGTTTTTGTATAATATGTATGTACAATAAAAAGTATTTATTTACTTATATCAGTTGTCTAGTACCCCTAATACAAACTCTGCTTAGTTTGGGACTAGATGACGTTTTGTGTAAGATGCCCGAATAATATTTTTTATTTTTTAAAACATATGGCCTAAACATATAGGTATATTAAAAGTTAAAAATCTACTTCAAAACATCACAACAATATTCCTGTGTTCAACAGAGGTTCGATGTCGAGTCTCCAGTCAGGCACGAGCGGCTTCTCATGTCTGTCGGGCAAGTCCATGACGAGCAGCTGCCCGTCGCGGTGATGCGCGCTCCCCGCGCCGCCCGCACCCCCCGCGGACCCCCGGCACCCCGCGGACACCCCGCACCCTGCGGACCTCCCGCACACCGCGGACCCCACGACCCCCCAGGGACAGACCCCAGAACGCCCCTGGGTCACTATATGAGACAATGCTCTATGTTACTGTAGGTGCTTTTCCTGTTTCAAATGCTATCTCTTACTTCTTCTCTTAGTCATTTTGAGTGCGATTCGGCTCTCCAAAGGTTTGTTATCAGTAGTGTTGTATCCTGAATATAAATGTTGTTACATTAAAAAAATATCTAAGAATATGATCAAGTAGATATGAATTGAAAATTAATTTCATCAGAAATCAAGTTTAATAATTAAAAACTAAGAAATCGTGTAGCAGATGTTTTGTATAAATACAATCATCAACGTCATAACTGTTCTGCATTGTATCCAATTGTATATAGGAGTTGTCACAATGTGACGTCGTTTTTCTTCTTTTTTTTTTAACTGGAATAATGAATACAATTACTCTGTATATAAATACATATATATATATATTATGTCACACTCATGTCGTCAACATAAATCTATCTACCAAATATTTGAGGTACTAATTTATTCTTAAAAGCCTTTGTATTAATGCTCACTCATAGTTGAAAAAAAAGTTCGTATAAAATAATAATTGGCGTAATACATCCCATACTTATATTGATCATCAGTTCATTGAAAAATTAAAAAAAAATATATAATAAAGTACCATATGCCATTATCTACCTTATGGCATAGGAAATAAAACTCAAGCTAATTAGAATTGTGCTTTTCAGTCGTAATTAAGTAGATACTTTAAATAAAAAAACTTGAAAGAAACTTTAAGTCATTCGCCTAAGAAACAATATTGTATAATAAACTATATTTCATAGTATCTTTTTATCACAAGTGCGAATATACGTACACACGTTAGTACGTGTGTACGTATATTCGCACTTGTGTATATATTATATATATTCGCACATTCAAACTAGTGTTTGAACTTGTAATCTCTATGGCTAGAGTTGTAGGTGTCTATGGGCTATGGTATTCACTTACCATGGTGAGCCATCTACTCGTTTAAGTACTACAGATTGAACAACATAGGCCGGCGCATCGAACGATAGAAACCATAGTCTTTTTAAAAGACAATCTATCATATTTTTCCGTCACATAATTGTGCATTGACTGACTTGTTGGTCTAGTGGTTAGCGTATCCTGCTGCTGATCAAAATGTCTCAGGTTCAATTCCCGTGTCGGTAAAATATTTGTGTGATCCACAAATATTTGTTTCGGAGTCTGGGTGTTTTCTATGCATAATATGGATGTATTTAAAAAAATATGTTTATGTATTTATATCAGTTGTTTAGTACCCATAATACAAGCTCTGCTTAGTTTGGGACTAGATGGCATTGTGTGTAAGATGCCTGAATTATTCATTTAAACAAAATTTAACACACACATAAACATATTTTGTGTCATAATAATGTAATGTCTATGCCCATTTGGGCTTATGTTTGAACAGAGAAGAACGCTTGCGTACTCCCTGTAGTGTTGCTCAGCCTGTCAACAGTGTGTAGAGTGCTTTAGATTAAATCCAAAGTAAATATGAACAGGAAAAAGCTCCTTTAGACTTTCAATTGGTGTCAGAATATAAATAAAATTTAATTTATTAGTTAAAATAATGACAAATTTTACTAAACACCTAGTAAATTTTTTAATTGTAATTGACAAACCACATTTAAATGTAAATGCAGATAATATATAATGTAGGTAGTAAATGAAAAGAAAGAAAGATTTTAGAAACATATGCTGATATTGTACGACATTATCCGGCCAATGTTGCAATTAAGCAGCTTAAGTTATAGGATATCAACAACATTGACCGGGTATTATCTAGAAACTTCTTTATTAAGATTATCAAGTGTTGTCATTGCGTCCTTCCATACGCTTTTTGTCATTAAACAATGTCGTGTTCAGATGATGCAATGAATTTCTATTCAATACACGCTAAAATTTATTAAACTAAATAATAAAAGGCAACGGTAAATGAAATAACATAGAAATACGTATAAATTTAAATTTAATTAAAATATTTAACATTTCTTAATAAGACACCCAATATAGTACAAAGAAATACAAAATGTTTCATTTGACGTTGATCTTAAATAATTCTTAAATAAGAAAAATAATCTTTATAAATACTAAACCTGGAATACTCTAAAAAAAGCGCTAAGTCTGAACGCGCCATTAGCAAATATAACAAATTGTATATCTAACTTAACATATATCATTATTGAAGCGGTTGAAACTAGTGAGCTATCATAATATTACATGTTATACAAAATAAAACTTAGAATATTTATTCACAAAGTCTATTTTTCAATGAGTAGCAAATTATATGTATAACAATATTATATGTATGTCGTAACTGACGCGTGAAGCATTATAGTACAAAAACGGTTTTATAGTAAAAAAAAATGTATGTATGTATAACATAACTATACAATAATATATATAATAACTAGTGGACCCAGCGATCTTCGTACCGCCCAACTTTAAAATTCCAGAACTTGATCGCAGCGCCACCTACTGGGTCCAATAGCGAATCTAAACCATTCCCAGATCCCCTTGAAGACACACAAAAAATTTCATCAAAATCGGTCCAGTCGTTTGAGAGAAGTTCAGTGACATACACACTCACACAAGAATTATATATATAAAGATATGCCGAAACGTTCAAATGTATAACCACGAATATAAATATGTATGGATACAATACGGTTTTTCTATGTTGAAGAAAATGTATAAATCTAAAATAGTACAATGTACGTTGGAGACTAAGAACCCTCAAAAGTATCCGGATTTATTACCTATTTGTGCGAATTTGTATCCGGATGTAGAAAGTAAATAAAATAGGTAATAAAGGTAATAATTTTGGAGACTACGATCCGTCAAAAAGTATCCGGATACTTATTATTTTAGGATCAGAATTTATTACCTATTTTGCGAATTTGCATCCATAGGTAGTACAGAAAATACGTAATAAAAATAATAATTTTATGATAACAATTGACGTTGTTACAAGATTTTGGAAACAAATTTATTACCTTATTTACACATGGATACAAATTCGCTTATTCGGCACAACATTAATTACGAAAAGAACTTCGCTTCAATTACGACTGAATTAATTTAAATAGCCAAATTAGATGATCATTGCTCAGGATATATTGTAGACCATCACAATTGTCGGATACAAATTGTGTAAGGAATGTAGCCGGATAGGCTAGGAGCTGACTGTAATAATTAATAGACTTAATATAAGTAGGCACTAATTAATATGAATATATATGTTGACACATCGAAGCTCTTAGCCTAACTATGCTAGCATGTGTAATGCTTAGCACTTAAATAACGACCAACATGTTGGGATACATGTCGGCCAACATGTCATCCAACATGTTGGCCAACATAATTACTGTCTCCTTTAACTGCCTCGATGGCGCAGTGGTAGTGTATTCGATTGCTGTGCTTGAGATGTCGGGTTCAAATCGTGAGTTAGACCAAATGTTTGTATGGTCTACAGATATTTGTCGAAGTTTGGGTTTTTTCTATATACATTATGTATGTATTTACATAAAAAAGTATATCGGTTATCTATGAGTCAATCAAGCTTTTATAGTAAAAGCTCTGCTTAGTTTGAAACTAGATGGCGTTGTAAGTTGGTATTGCTAAGCACAACACTTGTAATATATTTACGTGCAGTGCGAAAGGGATGTAACTCAATATTTGAGAGGATAAGTAGCCAACTTCATATAGTTTAACAGATTCGTGCATATATTTCCATACGTTATAATATTTATAGTTGTATATATAACTTTATTAGAAGATTAAGAATCGCCCTTATGTTCATAGCTTAATATACATAGTATAAAAAATATTTACAGTTTTTATATTATTTTCTAGTTTTAATAATATTATTTGTAATGACATCCTTTTGTTTAATGGTATAGCAATTTTAAAATATATAGTCCCATACAACTTTGAAACGTAATACACAGGCCGGACCGGAGACGGCTAGCCATAGCGTCTTTTTCCGATACAAATTACTTTGGATTGGATTGGATTCACATACAAAAACAGTAGCCTATCAATATGAACTCACACGTAACAACTAAAACTAAAAATTCAGCATTTTAGACACAAATATACAAATTTTGTTAACCGACTTCAATAAAAAACGCTGACGACTGTATTTTTTTATATTTGTTACCTCAGAACTTTTTTATTTGATAGCTGGTACCTCCCATGTTCTCATAAAAATGAAACTGGAAAAGGATCCTGGACAAATCGAGGGAACTCCTCAAATATCATAGGCACACCTCTCGATTTGAGCACTCGGAATAGTTTTTCTTTGGAGTCGGTTTTTTTTTATTAAAATTATATCTGAACAATGTAACGCATATGTCCAATTGGGCGTATACTTTGATAGAGGGGAACGCGATCTGTATGATAACTCCCTAGCGTGTTGCTCTGTTTCACAAGGAGCTTTAGAATATAAATAGAAAAACAATAAGTGTATTATTAAACGTATTACATATTACTTTAAAATTACGTATCTTATGATTGCCTTGTTGGTCTAGTGGTTAGCGTATGCGGCTGCATATCAAGAGGTCCCAAGTTCGATTCCCGGGTCGGGCCAAATATTTGTGTGATCTATAAATATTTGTTTCGTAGTGTAGGTGTTTTCTATGTATAATATGTATGTATACAAAAAAAAGGATGTTTATGTATTTATATCAGTTGTTTAGTACCCATAATACAAGCTCTGTTTAGATTAGGACTAGATGACGTTGTGTGTAAGATGTCCGAAATATTTATTATTAATCTATTAACACAGCTCAATTCATCGGCCTAATTATGAACTTGGCCTTATATCGAAAAAAAAACTTAACATTATTAATACATTAAAACTGTTTTTTGTACATACACAAATTCAAGCTTCTATAGACTTAGGGCAGAGCAAAAGCAAAATACTATTAAACACCCATAGTATATCTATCATTGATGATAAATAATGTTTATTTTTGTAAATAAATATTTTATAAATATTTTTAATACATGTCGGAATTTACAGGTAGAAGGCGTTTAATCCGACGCATTTTTAAGATAATATATTTTTTTCTTTTTAACTAAAAAAATATATTTTCTATTCTATTTACTTGACTCGTTCGTTACAAAGGTTTTTAATTTAATAGGTGTAATAATCTTACTTACTGTATTAAAAGCTAGAACAATTTTTAATAGTTGCATAAAAATTGAATATCAGAATGTCTTTAACAAAATTGCAATTAGAAATAAACATTTATGGCCTGGATCGCTAGAAAAATAACAAAAATAATGAACTATAAATTACACAATGCATTTTCAACCTTAAACTCTCAACAACTAAGTTCATACTAATTTGTTCGCATGTAATTATAATCGGAATCAATTATTTTCCAATTAGTGTAGTTTGAATTGATATCAGATTTTAGTTCTAGATGGCGCTAGTTTTATCGAAAGAAAGAGGTCACAGTCATAAAGCGAGTAATTAGAAATTAATTAATACTGCTAGACTGAGACGAAAGACATATAATGCTTATCGCATTGTATATCTATCTCTGTCTTGCGTGGTCCGCCATCTTTGTGTGTACGCTAGCACAGGCCGCATGTGAGTTACGTAATGGCACTCGCTATGTTCTAAATATACTAGCCAATGTATCATTGAAATTGTTATCATGAATACCTGTAATTAAGGTATATATTCCTTTCACAGCTCGGATAATCGATATTAAAAGTAAATTTAAGAGTCTTTATTATAAAACATAGAGGGAAAGTATAATTTTGTATCTCTTTGAAAGTACCCTATTGAAGTCTTTGTATTCTTGGTAAGGTATATGCAAAATTTCATAATACATAATAGTCTTATTTTATTGTTCGAAAGCAATTTTAACACCGAAACCTCTTGTTTAAGTTTAATAATATGTCTTGTAGTTGAATTTTAAAATGTTGATGAAATCTCTTTTGTATGTACTTTGATTTGTGTGACCCTTATATAATCCTTTATAGATTTCAATTATTTGTATTCAAAGTTGATCCCATTTTGAAGAACATATCCTACATCTTAAAAGTGATAATTTGCTGTAATTTGGGCGTATTGGAATCGTAAATAATTTTTCTTTTAAAACTTAGTCGTAACAATAGTTAAAAAAAGTATTTTACCTGTTGAAGAAACTTATGGAATTGACATAATACAATGAATAGTTAATTTTTATTTTACATTAAAACAAATATTGTGATTTTTGGTTTTTGTATAACAAAAATGCAGGGTTTTTTTTATTTACTAGCACAATATTTTTATACATAATTTATCTGAAAGATCTGTTTTTAGTTTTATACATTTATGTATCATTCTTATAATTATATGTAAAACAAAAATATACATAATATATATTATTCAGTGAGATTTACGTACGTAAAAATTATATTAGTTTGATATTTCTTTTAAACCGATATAGGTACTTTAGTAAATAAACTTAGTTTAAATTATTAGTCGATTAGTTAGTTAAAATTGTTAACAATCGATTTCTTATCGATTTTTAAACATACTAGTGGTTTATTTTAGTAGATTTTTGTTTTAGCAATTATTCGATTAAGATTATATTTAAATATTGGATTTTTTAGCGTTGTGAACGAGCAATTTACCTTAGTACTTTTTAAGTTACAATAAAATAGAATAATTAAGGAAAATAAATAAATATAATAAGTGCGAAGATGATCCTATCGAAGTGTTATAAATTATTTAGGAATTTCAATGTAAGAACAATAAAGAGTATGTTAGTAGAATTCATCGAATTAAAAGTATATGTATATGATTAAAATAGTGTTTTATTTATTAAAAACCCCTATTCGTATAGTGTCGGATTGTGAACACAGTGTCACCACCCCTATTGTTTCAAAGTGACGGATTGAGAATACAGTGTCACCACCCGTATTGTTTCAAAGTGACGGATTGAGAACACAGTGTCACCACCCTTATTGTTTCAAAGTGACGGATTGAGAACATAATGTCACCACCCCTATTGATCTCTGGGTATCGTAAAAGCCGACTAAGAGAGCAAACTGGGTGACAACAGAACGAAAAATTTGAAATAGACCCGTATGATCAGCGAGGTACAGGATGACAAAACCTTTTTTCCTGGGACGCTCTATTATGACTAGCAGTGTACTCTCTAAATATGTTTCGTTGCATTTTTTTTAATGTAGATAAAAACTGGTACTATTTTTAATTTTCGACGCAAAAACGACGTCTGGTGAAAGGAAATTCTTCATTAGGTATTCCATAAGTATCAATACTTCCCGCCAAGGCAAGTTGATACGTTTTTCGTTTTCTATGCTATTTTTCTATTCTCTTGTTTGAATGGCTAATATTTTGTTTTGATCACGTGTCTGAGTGACATTAGCAAATGAAGCAAGAGAATAGAAAACGAAAAACGTTTGCAACTTGGCTAGGGCCCCCCTAGTATCGCTATGGAATCGATCCCGAGCCCTTATATGCAAATTACAAGTCTATCGACTTGGTATATATACTACGAAACAGATCTAATATTTTATTATTTTTAAATATTAATCGTAGGTATAGACATCTTAAATCACGCAATATATTTTTTACTTTACAAACATACACGAAACAGACAAAGAATAACCAGACTCAGAACAACAATTTCTGGATCACAAGTGTTGTTGTTGGGATTTGAAAATACGACACTTGACGCAGTAAGGAGCGGCGTGGTGACTGCTTAAACCACTAGGCCAAACGTGCAATCAAATATCCCTTCATATACGTATCAAATCACAATTATTTTCAAGGAAAATTAATTTCCCATCGACCATAGAAATGTAACATAAAAATAATACATCAGTATTTTCATAACCCGAGATATGGCATTTCATAAACTAACCTCATAAAATTACGATAAAAAATAAGCAATATTGCAACAGATCTTTTCGCAATAAACATTTATGTTTGTTGAATACATAAATCAATAGTAAGTAAATATAATATTATGCACACATAAGTAAGAACTTATATAAGTACTATTTGTCTAATAAAGTTTCAAAAAAATACAACTTGCTTTTATAGAAAAGATACAATTGAAAATTCATACATATTGTTTTTTGTTTTCAAACTAAGTAAATATGATTAATTATTAATGTTAATGTTTGAGTGATGCACAAATGTTTGTTTCAGATTTTGAGTGTTTTCTATGTATAATATGTATGTATTTAATAAAAAAAAAAGAGTATGTTTATGTATTTATTTCAGTGTACCCATAATACAAGGTCTGTTAAGTTTGGGACTAGATTGCGTTGTGTATAAGATATCAGAAATATTTATTCCGCAATATTTTGCAGTTGGTTACTAGTTTTTTTTATATATATAACGTTTGCCAAGGTGACTTTACTATGCCTGATGAAAAGCATGAGTAAAATCCACAAGTGGGGGTCGCCATACTCACTGCAAATGCAAGCAGTATGGCGAATTGGCAAACCACATTATGGCGGCCTAGTGAGATGCTTTTTCACGCCCCGCTTAAAGGACCCGGGATCATAGTATGAAGGAAAAACATGAGCTGGTAGTGAGTTCCAGTGTCTAATTGCTAGGCACAAGAAGGAAGACCCGAACCGCTGGGTTCTGGAGCGTATGTCTTCTACTCTGAAGGGGTGACTTCCCTGGTCAGATCGTATTGTGCTGTACAGGAAGGGAGAGGGTGGGATGAGTTGGAAGAGCTCTTCAGAACACTCCCTATGGTATAGTTCAAAAGGATTTATCTGAACAACAGAGTCTCTACAGAGCGATTGGCATCGGAGTTACGCAACGCTGAGGGATAACTTAAATTCGAAGTTTAAACTAGTTGTCAGTATATTTGAGGGCACTGACTCCCCAATAACCATTGCCACGGATATTCATGACAACCCGCAGATAAATTAATCAAAAGAAAACTGGAGGACTTGAAAACAATGGGAAAACGGGAGACAAAATAACCAGGTATCCGGTCTCACCTTCCGTGTGGTGACGGATTAAGAATACAAAGTGTCACCACCCCTATTCATTCCATGGGTGTCGTAAGAGGCGACTAAACAATATATATGCAGGAACAGAATATGCAGCTAACATCACTGCCAAGAGAAGGAAAACTTGAATCAAACCCTTTAGAAACCCGTCTGGCCAGCGTGGTATAGTAGACCAAAACTTCCTTTCAAAGGAGAGGCCTATGTCGAGCAGTGGACTGTTAAAGGCTGTTGATAAATGATGATCCGGTCTCACAGACAACTGGCGTTAGAAAAAAAAATCGTTTTATTAATTTTCACAAGGCCTATGACTCTTTGGTCTAGCTGTTATCGAATGGGGCTAATCAAAAGGTCTCGGGTAGGTCGACTTCTTGTTGGGACTTTCTTAAAGTAATTCTTAATAGCATCTCGGAGTACGGAATTACGTGCCTCAGAGAGCACGTTGAGCTGTCAATCCCAGTTGTCATGAACATCCATAGCAATCGTTATTGGAAATTTAGTCCCCCTAAAACTTCGCCCTCAAGGGTTGCTGCGATCTAATGCCTATCGTTTTTCAAACAAACTGATACTTATGTAAAACCTTTGAACTAGTAGCCGACCCCAAATAAACTTCGGAGAAATAGAGGTTAGGAAGACAAATTATAATAAAGTGATTAAAGCTATCGCAGAACTACCCCTCCCTACTCTTATTTCTCTTGAGTTACAAGTGTCCAATGACTGCATCAGGTGGTCTATCTAATTTTGTGTCCTATGTCATTACAAGATAAGGTTTAAAAAACTATAACTCGCCTATGTAGAAACTTAAGATAAAATGTATATGGACTTTGTGTCACTCGCCATGTGAGATTTGGAAACGCCTTAAATTTTGAATTATTAAAATAAGAAACTTTGAAATATAAAAAAAATACTTCCTGTACTTAGACATTGTAAACTGGAAGTAAATATAAACATTAAAATCCCTACTATGAAAATCCAAAATCCGATTTTACAACAATACTTTAAACTCCAGAGATCGTATTGAATTATTCAGTCAAAATATTTATCTTTGTATCTGTATAATAATATCGAGATATAATTATTAGACTATAAATAATAATAATTCATCATCTTCCTAGCTTTATTTCCAATTTTATTTGGGGTCGGCTACTAGTCCAACCGGTTTTACCTGAATTTCAGTTTTTCCACGGAGCGAGTGGCATCGGACCTCCGCAACCCTAAGGGAGAACTGAAATTCGAAGATTGAACTAGTTGTCAGTAAATTTGAGGGCACTGACTTCCCAATAAAGATTGCCATAGATGTTTATGACAACCGGGACCGACGGCTTTACGTGCTCTCCGAGGCACGGGCGTGAAACACCGCCAAACTTCCAAACTCCGGGCTGTTATTAGGAGTTTCCTAAGAAAATCCGAAAAACACTTTTTGGCCCGACCCGGGATTTGAACCCGAGACCTCTTGATTAGCAGTCGCATACGCTAACCACTAGACCAACGAGGCAGTTAAATAATAATAATTATTATATATTATTAAATATATTGACTATTATTTTTAAATAGTAAATACCCACTACCTACAGATTAACAAATATATCAACTAAACTAATAAAATACCTTATTGAATCCACATTAACAATTACAATATTTATTACACCGCTGTCATAACCAACACATAAGTAATTTATTCGAGGTAAGTATTCACAGAAATTTATTGCCATACGTATATGAAAGAATGCTTCATGTATTTAATAGTCAAGATAAGGTTTGCGAACAATTTTCCGCTATGAATAATTTGCGTAGTTTTTCTATAAAACGAGCCAATATTGTGTTGCGCAAGTTAAATATAACGGTTTTTAATGTATTTCCAAGGATTTTACTTGTGTTGTTAAGAGTATAAAATATGTAGAACGGTAGATATCGCAATATTTAAAGTGATTTGAAATATTATTGGTATTGTAATGTACATTTTATATGTTTAATTAAATTATTGTGGTAAATACATTAATTTCATTTTGTAGCTGACCTTAGTCCTACTATCCAAACGACTTTCACGTTTTTTTAGAACGAACAAACTTGACGCGAAAAATACATAAAAACAATGTTTGTAACAGATTGTCCAAATTTTAAAATAATACAATCTAAGATAGATAGATAGTAGGTACCGTTGCACTTTTGACAAACAACTCTCCTTGAAAAGACAAAAAAAAATGTTATAAATTATTTATTTAAAAAAAACTTTTAACCGACCGAACCGACTTCAAAAAAAAACATCAAACGAAAGCTCCCTAAATAGAAATCCTAAAAAGCATAAAATAAACTGGCTCAATTTTGGCTGCCTTAAATTACTATGTGCCAATTCCTTTTTATATACATCATCATCATCAATAGCCTTTAACAGTCCACTACTGGACATAGGCCTTTCCTTAGAAAGGATGTTTTGGCCTACTATACCACGCTGGCTAGACGGGTTGGTATAGGGATGGTTAAAATTTTCCTTCTCTTTGCATCGATGTTGTCTTGCGTAGTTTATCCCTTAGTCGCCTTTTACGACACCCGCGGGATGAATAGGGGTGGTGACACTCTGTATTCTGATTCCGTCACCACATCTGCATACATACATACCTAACTTAAATAAAGTACTATTGTAATGTGGCTAGGTAGAGGTACCTAGATTCTGTTTGAAGTCGATGCCAGTGATGGAATTTGGCTATATCTATAAGTCCTAACACTAAAATGTATCTTTAGTAAAATAATCATAAACGAATTAGCAGAGAATAGCATCAATATATCTGTTGTCTCTGAAGACTGTACTGTAGTAACCCGAGAAAAAAACGGCTGTGCACACATTCCGATAACTGTTCCGATCCCATTCTTTTATTGTTACGTACGTTGACAAAACTATGTACTTAATTGTGAAACTACTATGCATATGCGTGTATTTCCTACAAACCTAACATCATCAACAATAATATATTATAATATAAATATATAAAAATGAATGCTATTCGTTAGTCTCGCTAAAACTCGAGAACGGCTGAACCGACTTGGCTAACTTTGGTCTAGAATTATTTGTGGAAATCCAGAGGGGGTTTAAAAGGTGAATATATAATAATGAATTGCTGTTGACTGCCGTTTTCGAGTTTTAGCGAGACTAACGAACAGCAATTCTTTATTATCATTTTTAAAGATGGATTCCTTTCGTTTAAGTTTATTTTATACAAAAGTTTAGGTATTCTATTTATCGATTGAGGCAGTACGAAGTCTGTCGGGTCAGCTAGTCAACAATAATAGACCTTAGGTCACTGCTAGACATAGCCCTCTCGGAAGACCAACCTAATATTACAGCATTTGCGCTGTCGTTTTTGTTAGTGTGTGCAAGACCGGAGGTCTAATGATGCAAAACATCTAAAGCATCTTAATAGGTCACCATAGTCTCGGTTGCTTTGTCAGTCTCATATATGAAGCTACTCTTCGAAAATAAGGTTTTAGCTTGTAACGCCGGTCACGCGGATGTGTTTGTGTTTAGTTGTATTTCTTGTCGTGGTGCGTTTGTTCTGCCTGGTTTGCTTCTTTGGTACGTATTATTCGATACGCATGTTACGTAGTGTTTTATAACGCCAAACGTCAGGTGATATTATGAGACTTTTTAAAAAAAAATGAAAATTTTTGGTTCTCGTATTATCAATACGCATGTTACGTAGCCTTTTAAAACGCCAAACGTCAGGTGATATGAGACTTTTTAATTGAAATTTTGTTGTCTCTTTTCCATTTAAGGATATTGAAAAAATAATTATTATAGATACAAAAAACCAGACTGCTTAGAAGCAATACACTGAAAAGACGAAACAAGTAGCACACTAGCCATATATAATTCGATTGATTAATGTATTGTTTTGTAAACTTACTAAACACTTTATGGGGCAGCATGCGGTGACAAAAGTAGTTTTAGTAGATAGTCCTTTAATACCATAAAGTCGTTATCACAAATGACAAAATCCGTCCAGCGTAGATAGGTTTATAAGGGCGTGCTAAAGAGAAGGAAAACTTGAAACCAACCCTATACCAACCCGTCTGGCCAGCGTGGTATAGTAGGCTAAAACCTCCTTTCTAAGGATAGGCCTATGTCCAGCAGTAGACTGTTCAAGGTAGTTGATAGATGATGATGATGATGAAAGAAATAGACAAAAAATCGGCCAAGAACGCGTCAGGCCACACATAAAATAGGATTCCTCAGTCACCCATAATGGTACGTGGCTTTAAAATCGTATCCAATAAATAATTATTATGTTTCCCTAATAATGCGTAAATTTTGTATGGAGTTTTCCAAGTAAGCGCATTTTATGAGTTAGGCATCCATAACTCCTGATCTAACTAAGTCGTGTAAGCCGTTATAATTTTCCTTTAAAGTTGATCGTATGGACTACCATAATGAATTTTTCCAGATTTTTGGAACCAGCCGTTTAGCTTTTAGAGGGGGAGGACGCCCTGTTTTTACAAAAAAAAGCCGTTTTAAGTGGAATAACTCGCAAACAAATACCTAAGACAAAAAATTGTCTTTGCCTCTTAATGATTTTAAAAGGCATATTTAATGAGCAATAATGGCGTCTGCGAGAAAAAAAAACATCCCAACTTTACGAGTCGGGGAGGTGTATGACAAATAAAAATATTTAATTATATAGCACTTTTTCGACGTGATAAAAACACTAGCACTAAAGGTTCGAGCACATTATGCCGGGCCGCAGCGTGTCGGGGCGGGCCGCAACGCAGCGCAAAATGCTAACTTAGCACATTAGTGACGGGCCGGGTCGCAGCGCATTGACGGATTTTGAGTACAGTGTACTGCATGCGCAACTTCTGTGTATTTAGTGCAACTGTACCTTATGGATAGCTCTGACGAAGAACTTTCATTTTTTTTGCTTGCTGTTAGAAGAAGAAGTTAGAAGAAGAAGTATCAAAAAACGCAAATTTCGTAAAATAAACACGTACACGCACACCAATCCGCTTGTTAAGGTTCGAGCACATTATGCCGGGCCGCAGCGTGCCGGGGCGGAGCGCAAAAATCCGCTCAAATCGCTTCAATACAAATTGTATGAAGTATCGCACACTGTGTCGGGCCGCAGCGGCTCGCATTATTGCGACGCGGATTTGCGTCCGTGCGATGCGACCCGCCCCGCCCCGCTGCGCCCCGTCACAGTGTGCTATAGCAAGCGGATTGGTGTGCACGCGCGTACGTGTTTATTTACCGTACACTCTACTCAAAATCCGTCGATGCGCTGCGACCCGGACCGTCACAATGTGCTAAGTTAGCATTTTGCGCTGCGCTGCGGCCCGCCCCGACACGCTGCGGCCCGGTATAATGTGCTCGAACCTTTATAGCACACGTCGCAATAATGCGAGCCGCTGCGGCCCGACACAGTGTGCGATAATTCATACAATTTGTATTGAAGCGATTTGAGCGGATTTTTGCGCTCCGCCCCGACACGCTGCGGCCCGGCATAATGTGCTCGAACCTTAACCGTTTCGACGGTAAGTCGAGGACGGACGGACGGACGGCCGTATGGATGGACGGACAAACGGACATGACGAATCTATATGGGTTCTGAGTCATGAGCTACGGAACCCTAAAAAGGAACTGTCAAATATGCCCAATAGCCAGTGGACAGCATATTCGTTTTAATGGTCAAATATCGACCCAACACTTCAACCAATACATGAAAAAATAAGTAATTTCTGCTATACGCAAATGTTTCAGGCTCTTTAACGGCTGGTTTGCGCTGTGACCCAGTTATAACAGCGTTTTATGTACGCATTGTTGCCGAGCAAAAATTTTTAGAATCGAAGCCGATAATGTTTAGCTACAAGCTTTAAGTGAAATGGGTCTGTACCTAGCTAACTTTAACTGCGTATAACAATTTGTTACACGTGTTTTATATTGCTTAGATTCAGATTACGAGAAATTAAAATTACAATTAAGATTATGATGTTGGCGTTTTAGGGTTAAGTGTATTTTAAGAAATAATAAAAGAAAAATGTTTTAAAGAGGGATTTATATTCTGAAAGTTAGACGAAAGCAGTGGACTTCGTGAAAGAGAATCCTACTAATATTATAAACGCGAAAGTTTGTGAGTATGTATATATGTTCCTTTCTAACGCAAAAACTGCTAAACGGATTTGGATGAAACCTTACATTAATATAGCTTATATATCAGTATAACACATAGGCTACTTTTTACTGCAATAATCAAAATACACGGGCGAAAACTAGGTGATTATAAAAATACATAAATCGTAGATGTCAAAATGTATCACTGTTTATCTCCTGTCCTAACTTCACATGCATAACACACTTCCATACTAACCATAATTATATACCTACGCAGGTAAGACCGCGGGGCGCAGCTAGTATAGATATAATTATGAAATGAACAAACAATTTGGGTGAAGGGTTAAACTTGATAACAAGAGAGTAAGGAACAGACAAAAGGTGAACAATGTGATGGAAAAGAAAAATTAAATAAATAAATATATGGGGATATGATGCTTAGTTTTATTTTTTTAAAGACATCTCATTAACATATATGAAGTGGACACAAAGAACATCCAAACTCAGAATAACAATTTATGGATCACACGGTGTTTGAATCCACAACACTCAGCGCAACAGAAAACGACGTGGGAACCTCTTAACCACTACGCCAGTAGTGCAGTCTATATCAAAGCTGATATTTGATAACAACATAACAAAACTTTTATTTAGGGCTAAGGCTTTTACTAGCAGCGCCCGTGTTTCCATAGTTCGTGACTCAGAACCCTTATAGATTCGGCATGTCCGTCCGTCCATCCGTCCTCGACTTTCCCCAAACGGTTGGTGCTAGAAAGATGAAACTTTAAAAATATGTGTTGTAATTCCGTCGACAAAGTGCTACAATAAAAGTACGAAAAGTATTTTTATTTTGGGTACCTCCCCTACACGTAAAATGACACGTAAATGGAGGACGGAGATCATTCTGCCTGAGTACCGGGCCCGTTCCTGGGCCTGGCGGACCGGGAGAGTTCTAAACCTCTCCCGGTCTAAAAAGTTGCTAAAAAGATTTTTCGATTTAGCTATCCGTTTGCGAGTTATTTAAGCGCATTTTTGTGGAAAGAAAGCTCCCTTTCTAAAAGATAAACGAATAGTTCAAAAATATGTAAGTAGTCCATATATTGAACTTTAATGAAAAAGTTTAATGAAAAACAGGGGCCTAACTTGTAAAATCACTCACTTGGAAAACTTCGTACAAAAATAAAGCAATAATAAGTAAACATGAGAATTATAATTATATTGGACACGATTTTAAATCCACCTACCACTATGGGTGACCACGGAAACCAATTCACTTGGCCGATTATTTTTCTTTTTATATTAATGCTACTAAGTTGATAAACATCCACCCATATCCTTTCAATTTTAAACTTTGTTAAATACACATTCAGATTCAAATACCGGATAGACATGGAATACTTTCAGATATTGATGATTTAGTCATCTGGGTAATTGTACTGCCTCGATGGTCTAGTGGTTAACATATGCGACTGCTGATCAAAAGGTCTCAGGTTCAAATCTCGGGTCTACACAAAAGTGTTATTGGGTTTTTCTTACAGGATTTTTTTAAAACAGCTCGGAGTATGTAAGTTTGGCGGTACTTCGGAGAGAGCGTTAAGCCGACGGCCCCGGTTGTCATAAACATATATGGCATCGGACCGATGCCAGTCGCTCCGTGGAAAAAGTGATATTCAGGTAAAACCGGTTGAACCAGTTTTACCTGAATATCAATATTAAATAGAATATAAATAAAAATATAAAAGTCAGTAGCCGATCCCAATTAACTTAAGGAATAAAGGCTAGGAAGCAAAAGAAAAATTATCTGGGTAATTCTATAAACTGACTAATTGAACTAGTTTTTCAGAAATATACAGCAGAAATAAATTAGTTAATGGGGAGCTGGGCTGCTGAAACTTCGGGCTTCGTGGGGGAACTGGGTCGTAGGCTATCTGAAATAAACGGGGACTCTCGTTCCTGCTCGTTTCTGGTTCAAAGGTTCGCCATTGCCATACAACGCGGCAATGCTGCTAGCATAATGGGCACCTTTCTACCAGATGCGGTCGGGCACGGGTTACTTTAAGTATTGTGTAAATTTTTTTTTTGTATTTATGTAATCGTTACAGGATAGAAACTTATAGGATGCCTCATAGAAATCCTAATAAGCTCATCTGCCTCATTGGTCTGGTGGTTGGCGTATGTGACTGCTGATCAAGAGGTCTCGGGTTCAATTTACCGGGTAGGATTGAATTTTTGTGTGATCCGCAAATATTTGGTTTGGGTGTGTATTTTCTATGTATAACATGTATGTATCAACAAAAAGAAGAATGTTTATGTATTTATACCAGTTGTCTAGTACCCATAACACAAGAAATCCTTGCTAATAGTATAAATGCGAAACCCTATTTGTCTCTTGCGCTTTCACGCAAAAATCACAGAATGCATCCAAAACTGCTAAACCGATTGAAATGACATTTGGTAAACAGATAGTCTAGAACCTGAGAAAGGACATATTAGACAACCGACATTCATGCGGCGGCCTAAGAGCCTGTCCACATCTCCACGTCAGGACGTCGACAACGTGGAACGGTGCGGTAACGTAGCACGGCATGTGCTCGCTCATTTCATGTTTTAGCGTCTTTAGCGATTAGTTGTGAATAAAAGATGTCGGAGAACATAGATTGTGATTTATTGATTTCACTTGTTGAAGAACTTTCAGTGCTTTGGGACACTAAATGAGCGAGCTCGTGGGCCACGCGACGTCAACGCGCCGTACCACGGCGACGTTGCCGTGACGTGGAGATGTGGACAGGCCCTAAGGCCACTAATAATAGGGGTTAAAGTATACAATTACAGTTTTAATTGTAATAGGTACATCGAATTGACATAGAACCTTCATGGTTTGAGATTTTTGAGTGAAACTTTTTTCAAATCGTACCGATGAGGTTCTTCTTTTAAAAAATGTGCAACATATCGAATGTTGCACGTTTTTTAAAAGAAGAACCTCATCATATCGACTTTCAGTTGCTTTTTTTTATTTAGCTTAGACAAGAAAGATGGATACTTCGAAAATTCGAGTGATTTTTGAATTCCGACGCGGAACTAACGCTGCAGAAACAGCTCGCAATATCAATGTTGCTTTTGCAGAGGGTTCTGCTAATGAACACACCGTGCGATATTGGCTTAAACGCTTTCATGATAGAAATTTTGATTTGAAGAACGAACCACTTGGAAGGAGCACACATGTAAAAACAATGAATTGAAAGGGATGATAGAAGCCGATCGGAGCCAAACTACCCAGGAATTAGCGGCATGGTTTAACGTTACCTTAACAATGATATTGACTCATTTGCATCAAATCAATAAAATTAAAAAATATGAAAAATTGATGCCTCATGATTGACTGATCTACTGATCTGCAGATAAAAACTTGTGTTGCCTTGTTGAATCGATACAGAAATGAACGAATATTCGATCGAATTGTGACTTGTGATGAACAGTGGATTTTTTACAATAACCGTAAGCGAAAAATGCAATGGCTGAACCCAGGTCAACCGCCGCAACAGTGTCCTAAAGCAAAGCTTACTTCACTTAGTTTCATGGGCTACTGAAAATTTTCTTCCTTATATGGCATCTACAAAGTTGCACAGAATTGTATCTTATAACATTTGCTAGAGAACGGATATAACAATAATTTTGATTACCCAGTTAAACCAGACCTATCGTTTATATCCTATGTACCTATCCCAACCAAGTTATTCTTTTTACCTAATCTGGCCCCCATTAGTAACATATTTCAAGAAATAAAAAAACGATATACCTACTTATACATAAAAAAAATATATAAAGCGAGATACCCATACCTATCACTTGAGGCAGAAAACCGTTGAGTCAAAATCAATCTAACTAGTCAAGCAAGAATAAGGGTTGATCTCCTCACAGTCAATTGATATTGTAATGCTAAACTATCTTTTATAAATAAAAATAACCCCTTAGTCCTTGAAAAGCCCTTTCACATATGTTACCATGTCTATGGAGTTTCTTGTCTGTTCTTCTCCATAGGATCTACGAATTGGAACAGACAAATAGTTTCACGACTGACTACTGACTGACTACTTGACGTTTCAAAATTGCATTTGTATTGGTTTATTTGAAATATATATAAAAATGAATTGCTGTTCGTTAGTCTCGCTAAAACTCGAGAACGGCTTTACGGATTTGGCTAATTTTGGTCTTGAAATATTTGTGGAAGTCCAAAGAAAGTTTAAAAGGTGAAAAATAATAATGAATTGCATTTTTTTTTATTAAGGATTTCTTTTGTTTGTTTTAACTTTATTTTATACAAAAGTTTAGGTCTTCTATTTATCGGTTGAGGCAGTACGAAGTCTGCCGGGTCAGCTAGTTTGAAATAAAAATGGTTTGATTTGATTTACATTTGTTTAATAGAAGTCTGAGATTCATAGCTGCACGAAAGACGCATGCTCTAGAGAATGGATTTTGTAAACATGAAGATGAAGTTCTTCATTTCTATTCTTCTACTCTGCTACGTGGATTTCTACCGTGTCTAAAAATTGTAGTACTATAGTCAGAACTTTGATAATAGTAAAGTTTTAACGATTCCCTGCGCCCAAATCGTTACATCGCTTTTGTCAAAAGAAAGTTCCTGTCTTTTCGATAAAGCGAAATAATTTTATAGTAATATCAAAAAGGAAAAGTATGAAGTTGATGAGATTGTGCTAAAAAAAGTCTGTTCCTAATCAAGAGCTACATTCAGATTTAACAGCAAGAAATTACTATAGCTGGTTAGGAGCAAGGATCTGGAAAAATCGGTGTAGAAGATATCATATAAAATATGCATAAATATGTAGTTTTGTTCAAACGTGTATATAAAATAATAAAAGGTATTATATTTCTTTAAGTGTATTATTTAAAATGAGATTATAATTAACATGAAGTATAACTATTCTGTAGTAAGCTGTGTATCTAAGAATGTATTCTTTAATCCTAACAGGTGAAGATCAGAATGATATTCCCTAAGTTCTACTTCCTATGTAGGAAGTTACATAAGAAAATTACTAAGTCTATAGAAGCGTAAGACTCATTTTATGTATATGTTGTACATAAGCCATGTGCTATCGATAAGACTCATTTATAAAATACTCGATTTCAAATACATCAAAAATATTGTCATAACTCAACTTTTGGTACTAGCTGCTCCTAAAGCGCCACACACAAACCTAGTAAGAACAAAATCATGAAAAAAAAAAGAAGAAAAGTTACATTAAAAAAAAATGTCAGCCAATCACAGCGACTCACGTGTTCAACCAGCTCATTTCAATCACGGCCTACTCCTGGGTCGAAGGTGCATGACGCCAAGCGACTCGAGCCGGGGCGAACAAACTTGCTAACAGACAAATAGTTTGCTCAATCCGCTCGGGTCGCCTCGCTGTCATTCGGGTGTGGTGACGTCACACGATGGATCCGGGAGAAGCGCGCGCGCCGGCCGCTGCACAACAACTGCCCCAAAACGGCCTAGTGTATGCACAAGTGTTTTCTGAAACAATTGTAAAGGAGTTTTCTACTATTACTTTAGTTATGTTGTAGGTTTAGTTACTGATTAGACATTTAAGAAAACGCCGATGTCAAGAAACGCCTCTCCTTTTCACTCATTTTTTATTTGACTTGGGAATTATCGATATTTAGTTTGGGGTGTTACCAGTTCGTCCTTTGCTTCGAATAGAAACGTCACAAGTCTATTGATTGTGTAGCGTTATACATAGTGTAATACGTTTCTTATAAGATGTACGGGTCATATATGCATACCCGTAACCCTGATGAAAATGATGACAGTCGCGGGGCGGCGTGCTAGAACGCTTGCTACTCAGAAATCGCATAACGTAGAAGAACAGAATCGCTGATCTTTACTCTCTTAATTTTGTCAGACCGAACAACAATTTGAGAATCACACGAAGTTTTCTCCAGTGTTTTTCTTTTCTCACTGGAGAAAACTTCGTGTCAATGAAATCGCTCTTTTCGACGCTACCCATCCGTGAGAATGATCATCATAAAAGCAGGCATTCGTGATTGAAGACCACGTATCGAGAGTTCAGTGTTAGATTCCGATAGTTAACATAGTGATGCCCGTTGGATGAGTATGGTACACCAACTAACGCGGGTAACACCTCGGGACGCATATAGTTTCTTTACAAAGTTAGTTCGAGTGTCTAATCTGTGGAAAACCCTTTTTTTTCACAGATTAGACATCAGCCGAGAGATTGATTGCGGTATTTCCGAAGCAATAAAACCTCCAAACCGTTAAGGAAAGATCGTAATCCCATCTCAAAGGTCGACTATGCATAGTATGTTACTCAACCCGTACATATCTTTGAGCGGCCATCTTCCATTGGGTGACCAATATGCTTCTCAATCATGCATGGTTTTTGTTTTATATTTTTTTAGGTAATTCAATTCCAGGTTGAATTCAGGACGAATTGAACGGCTCTATCGAGTTGCTACTACCCTCACACAGAAGACCAGCCTAAAAATGACAGCATTCGTATTTCGTTGGTGAGTGTGAGACCGGGGGCCCAAAGATGGAAAAGCATTTCACTAAGGCGTCAGAGTGTGGGTTATCATGTTGCATCTGTACTCACAATGATGGTGGGTCACTCTTGGATTTTACTCATACTTTAGATCAGGCAGAGTAGAGTCACTTCGGTAGGTTTAAATATAAAAAGCTGCCAAGTGCGAGTCGGACTCGCCCATGAAGGGTTCCGTAGCAGCAAGTAACATCATTTATAAGTTCTTAAAATAGTGTATTGATTGAATGAAAGGTAAATTGCGGTTTGCGATTTGTGACGTATTAAAAAAAAACTACTTACTAGATGTCGTTCAAACCAATTTTCGGTGGTAGTTTACATGGTAATGTACAACATTTTTTTTTTTTGGTTTTATCACTCTCTTATTTTAGAAGTAACAGGGGGGGGGACATTTTTCCACTTTGGACGTGTCTCTCGAGCAAACTATTCAGTTTAGAAAAATGATATTAGAAACCTCAACATCATTTCTAAAGACCTATCCATAAATACCCCACACGTATGGGTTTGATGATAAATTTTTTTTTGAGTTTCAGTTCCAAGTATGGGGACCCCCAAAAGGTGTTGTTTTTTTTCTATTTTTATGTGAAAATCTTAATGCGGTTCACAGAGTACATCTACTTATCAAGTTTCAACAGTATAGTTCTTATGGTTTCGGAAAAAAATGGCTGTGACATACGGACGGACAGGCAGACAGACAGACAGACATGACGAATCTATAAGGGTTCCGTTTTTTGCCATTTGGCTACGGAACCCTAAAAAGGAATAGTACTGACTAGAAAAGTAGTTCCCCGCCGTTGAGCTTTAAGTCTGGATTCTTACAGCACGTTAGCAGTGAGGAACAGAGGCAGGTAGCCGACCCACATACTACTGCCGATCGCCGCTTTATCGAATGTTGATAAAACTTTAACTGCCGCACTCTTACGGATAAGCCTGGGCGTGAAATCGACGCGCGCGCACCTAATTACAGTATACCGCGTTCTGATATTTGTGTCAGGATTCTATGTGATTTAACAGCATGCTCTTAGAAGAGACCTTCGCTTTTTCTGCAGTAAACCTACTAACTGGTATAGTTTTAATAAAATAATGTTCTTTAAGCTTGGCAACGACGGCGCGCTCAGACCTAGATGGGTGACAGTTTGTGGAATGAAATGTTATGAGCGTTTCCGTGTATCGGAGGTCACGTTAAGCAGTCGGTCCCGGTTGCTATAAAAAGATAGCAGTCGTGAGGCTTAGTTGCAGGCCTTCGGACGGCTTAAAAACATCCAACAACAAGATTACGGTGCCACAACGTGTCTTGCCAGTCCCCAACCCGCACTCGGCCAGCGTGGGGACGTATAGCCCTAACCCTCTCCTGACAGAAGACAAGAGCCAAGCAGTGGGAAGTTATGGGTTGTTGATGAAAGTTTTTAGTTGAGGATGTACAACAGAAATTAGTGTAGGTCGCCATGCTGAATTGTCTGTATTTGAAATGAATATGATGGCCCCACTATTGAATTCTATTCATGCTTTCCATACGCCAGAGCAGTCACTTTGACAGGTTTCAACAAAAAAGAACAACATCGTCCTTAAATAGTACACTGCTGACTTACGTTATAGTCAGCTAGACGGGCTGATGACTAGTTTCCTTCTATTTGCAGTGATATTATTTGTTTCCACACAGGCTAATAATAGTCTATACCTAATGAAGATAATATATATTTTATTGTTTCAAGGGAATATAAGTAGTTTATGATTATTGTATCAGTTCGAGTTTAGCAAAAGAACTAGGCCGAGCCGTGTAGTCGTAGATTAAGCAGATTTTTATTCTAGTGTATAAAGCAAGAGCTATTTAATAAAAAAATACTTGCAATTCAACAAATAAATAAAAGTCAATTACGAAATAGTTGTATTCTGCTAGGTCTTTCTGTGTTCTTTTCGTTCTTATGTGCTCAGCCTTCTTTGTGGGCGTGGAAAACTCTTGTGGTCATCGAAACATTCAGGTTTGCTCTGGCGGTGTATTGGGATCGAACTGACAACAAGAACAATGGCTAGAGACACTTCTGCATCCCCAGCATGTAGGTACACCTTCTATCGTAATACGCTTCTAAATTATAGTATTATATATCTTGTTGATTCCATTATAATATAAATACGTATTTGCCAATATCCTTGTATATGTATCTGCATATTTGCACAAATCATAATTCCACACCTGTACCGCTGTGTAACGCCTGTAAGAAAATAATAGCAATGTTGTAGAATATTTCAGGATAGACTGCTTTTTATAAGGCGATATACATCATAAAACTGAAGTACTAATTCCTTAATAAGAAATTGGCGTTTTGTATGGGAGGAATATAAAGTCATTTTTTTGTAAAATATTTTTAATAAATCGAAGTATGCACCGTTGTTATCTATGCACTTTTCTTTCTTCCACTTTCATCGATCCCCTTACTAAAAAATCGGCCAAGTGCATGTCAGGCCACGCACAGGAAAGGGTTCCTCAGTTATAATGGTACGTGGATTTAAAATCGTTTCCAATAGATAATTGTTATGTAATGCGTTAATTTTGTATGACGTTTTCCAAGTAAGCGCATTTTTTTATATATTAGCTACCAAAATGACTCTGCCCTGCCTGATGGAAAGCATGAACAGAATCCAGAAGTGGAGGCCACCATCCTCACTGCCACAACGTACAGAGCAGCACGGTGACCCACACTATGGCGGCCTAGTAAGATGCTTTTTCACGCCCCGCTTGAAGGACCCGGGGTCATAGAGGAAACACATGCGCTGGTAGAGAGTTCCAGGTTTAAAATGCTCGGCATAGAAAGGAAGAGCCGAACCGTTTCGTTCGAGAGCGTATGTCAACCACGCTGAAGCGGTGGCTTCCGAGACTAGCACGTGTTGTCCTGTATAGGAAAGCGGAAGGGGGGACCATTTGGAACAACTCTTCAGAACACTCTCCGTGATGTAAGCGATAGAGGACTGCCATAGAGGCGACATTTCTTCGCAGCTGCAGGGGCTCAAGGGACTCGCTGACTTCGTTACTGTCGATAATGCGGACTGCTCGCCGCTGTAACCGATCGAGAGCGTCAAACAAATACTGGGCGGATCCATCGCAAAGATGAGAGCAGTACTCCACGCACGAGCGAACCTGAGTCTTGTAAAGAAGACACAGATTGTATTGTTGAGATCATGGCATTTTACAATTCAAACCTCTATAACTCCTGAAGTAACAAAGACATCTAATCCGTATAAGGACCACCATCACGAATTTTTCCAGATTTTTTGAGCCAGCCATTTAGCTTTTAGAGGGGGGGACACGCCCTGTTTTTACAAAAAAGTGCCCTTTAAAGTAGAATTTCTCGCAAACGGAAACCTAAATCAAAAAATTGTCTTACAAACCCTTTATTGATTTTAAAAGACCTATCTAATGATACCCCACACGATGGGGTAGCCGCGAGAAAAAATAATCATCCCCTCTTCACGTGTAGGGAAGGTACCCCAAATAAAAATATTTTTCATAATTTTATTGTAGCACTTTGTCGACGTAATTACAACAAATATTCATGCAAAGTTTCTAGCATAAGTGCTAGAAATTCCGTCCAAACAGTAAGCCGTTTGGACGGTAAGTCGAGGACGGACAGACGGACGGACGTTTGTTTTCTTGTAAGAAGTTGTCCAAATTCCGGAAAAAAATGGTAATCTGTTGGAGCAACGTCCGAGAAGTACGGTGGATGTCGCAGACATTCCAATTGTAGCTCATCTAACTTAGTGCTTGTTTGTTTTGCAGTGTGTGGTCTTGCGTTGTCATGCAGCAGCAGTGGCTTAACGATTTGCAGTGACTTTAAAGATTTATTATCAACTTAACACAGTTTTTGCTTGGGGCTTCGCCTACGTGTTATTCTGATGTATAACTTTGATTGCCTTTTCACTCCTTTAGGGGTGGAATTTTCCAAAATCCTCTCGCCTACATTCAACAAGGAACAAGCATTCCAAATTTCAACTTCCTGAGCCCAATAGTTTCTGCTGTGGGTTGTCTGTCAGTCAGAAACGGAGCAGTTACATAATGCAAATTATTTGTTCTGAGTTGTTACCGGACTCAAACTCTCTGATCTTTTTTGTGTATTTGTTTCTTTTCAAAAACTTATAAGTTTTGCACTCGTAGAGCTTAAATACTGTTTCCAGACAAAATCGGGACGTTTGGCAACGCGTGTTACCATACTCTCCAAAACTTGATCAATTCTTATGATTTATTTAGTTTATTTTGAATGTTTGAGAATAGGACGTAAACTATTTTTATACCCGTAGGATACGAGAGTAGCCAGTATCAGCTAGTATGTTCGTTCGTTTTGGCGTTAAGAATATAAATACTTACGAGGATAAACTAACGCATTTCAAACTTACATCTCTGAAGGCCCGACGTACAATTTCTGATTCTTCCTTCCTTCCTTCTGAGTATTCCTATATAAATTGTTCCATGGCCACATTGACTGTCCAAACCTCCTCAGCAAAATCGACATATGTAAGTGTTCCAACTAAAATCCCACGATACCCTCGCCCTATATTCAAGGTTCCACGGGCCCGAACAAATCTAGGGAAGCAAGCACCAATTGCTAGCATGACTCATGAGTATGATGCTATTTCAGTTCCTTCAGTCGACATAGACATCTTTTCTAATAGTCTGGTAGAATTAAAAAAAAAACGAGATCCAATAGTGCAATTAAATGTTTAATTGTTGACGTACCTACCTTCTGTTTAAATTTAAATATAAATATATACTTATGTGTGTTGAATATAAATTTTGTGTGTGATAAATATGTAACTTTTGCTTAAATTTAAATTTTCTAATTTTCGCTTACCTTATTGTTATATTTTATAATTTTATTAATTTCTTTCCTATTTTTACCTTTTCTACATAATATTATGCTGTTTGTAAACACTAATAATTGTACCTATTTTTATTTTTGTAATACGCATGTTGTGATCTCCCTTAATTAAGGAAGCACAAGCATTAAATCAATTTGTTATTTCTGTTTGTTAAAAACTAGCATGTAAGGTGTATTCCTTGTCGGAGGTCCATTATAAATAAATAAATGTATATAATATTAAACGCCATCTTGATGATAATATAAAATACTATCTTTGTTGGTGATTCGATACCAATAAGGCTTTATATTTATGACGTAATTTGTGACGCGTATGTACTAGGAACTATCTGTTAATTACTTGCCACATGAAATGTAATTATTATCCGGATCGGAACATTATCAATCCGGATAATATGGATAGCACTTCTTGGAAAGTTAAATTCCTTCATCTGTGGTAGTTGGATATTGTTCATCCCACCAACCAGTTGATCAACATCATCAAATGCACAATTATAAGAATGCATAGATGAAAAAATCGAACGAACATTATTTTATATGATGAGACTAAAAACAACGGATGCCTTCTTCTTCCTAGCCTTATTCCCGATATTATTTGGGGTCGGTTACTAGTTCAACCGCTTTTACCTGAATATCAGTTTTTTCCAAAAACCCAAAAATACTGTTAGGCCCGACCCGGGATTTGAACCCGAGATCTCTTGATTAGCAGTCGCATACGCTTTTCACTAGACCAATGAGGCAGTTTATTTCTCTAATACTATTTCAAAAAGAATGTTTTAGAGCGATATGGTGGAGGAGAACTAATCTCTGCTAATCCATCATTTTCCTAACCTTCAGGTATTATTCCCAAGATTATTTGGGGTCGGCTACTATTTCAATCGGTTTTACCTGAATTTGTTTTTTTTTTTCACAGAGCGACTGGCATCGGACCTCCGCAACCCTAAGAGCGAACTGAATCGAATGTTGAACTAGTTGTCAATATATTTGAGGGCACTAAGTCCACAATAACGGTTGCCATAGATGTTCATGCTCACGGCTCAACGTGCTCTCCAAGAACAGGCATGAAAAACCGTCATTTTTTCATACTTCCATATATATTAATAATATATTGTAAGAATAACCCAGCAACAGCTCGATTCACGATTAGAACCCGAGACCTCTTGACCAGCAGTCGGAGAGCAACAATGCGGTATCATCAACAGCTTTTAACAGTCCACTGCTGGACATAGGCCTCTCCTTAGAAAGGAGGTTTTGGCCTACTATACCACGCTGGCCAGACGGGTTGGTAAAGGATTTGTTCCAGGTTTTCCTTCTGCCAAGAGTGATGTTAGCTGCTTATTTTGTTCCTCTAGTCGTCTCTTACGACACCCATGGAATGATTAGGGGTGGTGACACTTTGTATTCTTAATCCGTCACCACACGGACAAGTTTTTGGAGGAGATAGAAATAATCTGAAGGCATTTGAAATAATTCAAGATTTCGGGTGACAGTTTGAGGTACTATACCTGTTGATGAAAAAACTATTGGAACTATGTGGATTGCCTGAGCTTTCCATAATGGAAAGCTCAGGCAGTTTTTCAGTTCTATTCTTGGTATTTGGAAAGTTTTTCTGAAATTACTGACTGAAGGTAATGGCTATTGGGGATTGCTATATCTCTTCTTCCGAGCCTTTATTCCCAAGTTTATTTGGGGTTTTACCTGAATTTCAGTTTTTCCACGGAGTGACTGGCACCTCCGCAACCCTAAGGGAGAACTGAAATTCGAAGATTGAACTAGTTGTCAGTATATTTGAGGGCACTGACTTCCCAATAACGATTGCCATAGATGTTCATGACAACCGGGACCGACGGCTTTACGTGCTCTCCGAGGCACGGGCGTGAATCACCCGCCAAACTTCCAAACTCCGGGCTGCTATTAGGAATTTCCTAAGAAAAACCCAAAAACACTTTTTGGCCCGACCCGGGATTTGAACCCGAGGCCTCTTGATTAGCAGTCGCATACGCTAACCACTAGACCAACGAGATTGGGGATTGCTATATCTGTAATGTAAATAACGTTACTATTTTATCGTGAACTGTCTGGGCGGTTGTGGTGAATGGATATTTCGGATCGGCTTGATCCCTTCAAACTCTCAAAACAATAGCGTACTCCCATCTTAAAGGCCGGCAACGCACCTGTGACTCCTCTGGTGTTTCGGGTGTGCATGGGCGGCGGTAATCACCTACCATCAAGTGATCCGTCTGCTCGTTTGCCCCTATAATATAAAAAAAGAAAACAAATGGTTTATACGGTTATGATCGTTCTGTCCCAATAGATTTTATTATTTATTATTATTATTTAATCGCAATGATTAATTATTATTGTAATTAAAATATACTATAAATATATATTATTAATTGACGATGTAGATGTTGCTCCGTTTATGTTTTTACAGAGATTTTTCTAGTTCCCTTTCGTCTTAATTCAAATATGTTCAATTTCATTGGATGTGGAATAATAGGACACTTTGGTTACCTAGGTATTGATTCATTGCCGTAGCTAGTGGGGGGGGGGGGGCAATGCCCTACCTTAAAATCCCAATGCCCTACTTTAAAAAGTCCTCATCCCTATGTTAAGGGTACCTATTATTTTTACTTCTGCCCTACCTGTAACCTATGTTGCCCTACCTTAAATTCGACTATAGCTACAGCCCTGTATTGATTACAGTCACATATTTTATGTTCAATTTCATTTATGCGGAAAATTAAGGAATATTTATTTTAATTATTTTTTTTATGTTTAAGCCTGCCAAAGTGACTCTAATCTGCCTGATCGAAAGCATGAGTAGAATCCAGGAGATGGGGTCACCATTCGCATTGTACGGGTAAGCAATGCAGCATGGTGACCCATACCATGGCGGCCTAGTCGCATGTTTCTGCATCCTTCTTCCGGCCTCTGGAAGCCAGGAGTATGATGCAGAATGATTGGGCCTCCGGTCTCACACTCACCAACGAAATACGACAGCAAGAATGCTGTCATTATTAGGATGGTCTTCTGTGTGAGGGTAGTACTGCTCCGGTCGAGCCGGCCCATTCGTGCTGAAATCAGAGTGGCTCTATTACCTATTAAATATATGTTTTTGACATAATATCTTCATCAATATTGTAATACTCCGTGCGTCAATAATTTACATTTAGAAATATCTCTAGTTTTCCTTCCTTAGAAAAGAGGTTTTGGAGATTTTCCTTAAACAATATCTTGGGTATCAAAACTTTTTTGTCTCAACCCATGGTGGGTTTATAACAACAAATTATATGCACATATATAATATCGTTTTTTAGGTTTTTACTATTAATGGTGAGCTTAACATATAAATATAAGGGAGAAACCAATAACAAGATGTCTCTTTCCCACTTTATCGGCTTTCTCTCGAGTTCAACTCTGTGAAACGCAACAAAACCTATTTTCTGTTTTGATTCAATTTTCCATTCAATTTTGTATTCGAAAATGTTTTAAAGAAAACAATAGGTACTTCATACAAGTTCCTTTATGTTGCTGCCCTACTATAGGTATGTGTATTACCTTCTTTGGTGTAGGTACTTGAACGATCCTGCTCGTTTACTGTGTTATTCATACTTACTTATGTTCGTAGCCAACATTGAATCGTTGGGAAAAATTACAGGTGACGCATCATTCTGCGTCAGCTACCTATAAAGATACTCGAGAAAGCGTTTTTATTTTTAATTTATACTTTATACATAGAGAGATGTTATAAAAACATCATAATGCTTGATAGATAAGATAATGATGTCAGACATAAATAACTAGTTTTCATTTATAAAAAAATATGAAGAACGCGGGAAACCGAATGTCTGCTGACGGCCATTTTTTTTAAAGGAGGCTGAGGAAACAATATTAGGAATTGTTTCTTGGAGTAAAATGTAGTATAAAGTATCATCCTATAAAGGTCAGTTGTTTCAACGCACTGACCAACGGCGACGACCGACAAGCCGCACGTTATCAACTACAAACCTCTCCACACAAAAATCTCGAACAGGAATACCGGATACCGTGGTAGCATAACCAAACTATTCTTATCTCTTTTTACCACACCGATCAAGTTCGTAGTTTGGTTTTTTCTCTCACTCGCACGACCGCGATGCAATCGCGCTATGCTTATAGTTAGAAATATGTAACTGAATAGTTTACTTTTGTGTGTAGTTTTGCCAAGTTGATGTCGCTCCGAATTATATTCCCTTTGATTCGTGTATGTGTCGTTTATTGAGAAATCTGTGAAGTGTTTATGAATTAATTTGATAGTGTTGTGACGTAGTGTTTTTTTCTGGTGACCAAAGTAAAATATGTTGAGACGAACGATGGCGCGCAAACCTAACATATTTTAGATTCCAATATTGAACGAAAGTTATTATAATTACTGATTATGTGCACTGTTTACAAATAAATAAGTGGTTTAATGTGAACATGAATAACAGGAGATTTTCTTTTATTGATGTAAGTTAAATTATTTAGTTTTTATCATTTATTTGGTTTATTTGAATAAGTATATATGATTTTAAATTAAAAAATATAACTAAAATATTATTTTGAAAATGCAGATGTTGAAAAATAATTTTACATCTTAACAAACAAAGAAAGAGCTGGCTAAAAGCCAAAATAAACTAAAATTATCATTGGATTTAGTACGTGTGACCGGTATCCCACTTTTATTTTTTTTAAATTAATAATTGGTGTCAACTGACAACATTGCTTTTGTAAATTAAAAAAAATGCAGCATAGGTATTTGCGCAATGCATTTTATTTTACTATGCAATGGAATGCATTGCATTTCACGTACACATTGCATTAAATAGGTACCTACAGAATTTGCATTCTGCAGTCATCTACGCTAGATCGTAATCGATTTTTACATTTAAATCACGGCTATTTACATTTAAAAGCGTGTGTTTTATATGATTAAAGAATTGAGGAAAACGGTTCAGAAAAGTAGACTCTTAAAACAGAACACATTTAATTTTATTATCCTATTTTTCATTTATATACAAACAAATAAAAATTCTGTGTCTTGAAAGTATGTTCAATCGAATGTAGGCCCTAGGTATTTACGACCCTACATCAAAAATCAATTTTTTAAATTTTTGTTTCTCTGTCCGTTTGTTCCTTGTTATCTCTCGACCAATTGTGGCGGGACTATCTATCCCTGACAGCTGACGATTCAAGAAGTAACTTGGGCTACTTTTAGAGTAGTTATGTCTCGCAGTGTTACACACGACTTTTGTTGTAAAGGTTCAACAAAAACCGCGGCTGGTAACTAGGCATTAGGTTTTTTTCTCTATGGATTCTATTTGTGCCCAAAAGTCATATGTGCAGATTTAAAAAAAAAACAATTTTAACTTGCAATACATATATGAAAGTACCTACAGAGTACAGGTATAACGTGACATGCTGGTATTGAAATTTAATAAATTTGAAATTTAAATAGGTAATTTAATAAAATTAAGATCCTAAAATACCTTCATTAAAATATTTTTACATATCTTACCCCGGCAGTCTGATTCAATAATATACAGAGCCTGTTTATGACTAGACCTCTATTAATAGTTATTTAAATCGTATTATATACATATTTAATATAAATCACATCTAGACAAAGAACAATAATATTTGACCTCACAAACTTGAAAAGTAAAAATACAAAACCAAACAAAAAACCAATGAAACAAGAGAATAGAGAAATAGAATAGAAAATCGTTTGCAACTTGGCTAGGGGGTAAAAGGCAAGTCAGTCGAACGTGCTAGCCAGCCACCATCTTCATCTTCCTTGCCACCTAGCTTAGAATAACGTTAAAGTGTTATACCTAGTACCACAGAATACATAACAGTACCACTAGTACGTTTCTATGTAACGCGTGTACGATATTGTGTACTATATTTCGCATCATATGATATTTTTACACGCTTTTTATTAGCTTCACCTGTATGTTTGTAACCGACTCCTTGCGTGCGATTTTGACACTTAAAACGGCCAGATTTCGTTCAAACTTTGTAGAATTATCAAGGACCGATAACAATACACTACTTAATTTGTAAATAAAAAAAAAATTAAAAAAAAAAAAAACTAAAAAATTTATTTTTTAGTCTAGAAAAATAATAATTTTAAAAACTAAATAAACACGCTTTCAAACTATAAAGTAGAAAATACTTTTAATGTAACAAAACGTATGGTGCTTTCTAAAAATATTCCAATAACGTCGCCCCATGCTTTTTACATTAAAATTATTTTCTACTTTTTAGTTTAAAAGTTACTTGCGGTTTACAATTAACGCGGGACTCAGCTAGTAATACAATAATTTAATATTACCCATTTTCTTATAATATATCTATACATACTCTGTACTTACAAATAAATAAACTAGTAGTGTTTTTTTGTTTGGGCTGTGGCCCACCAGGCATGATTACCACGCCTCGGTGGAGGATCCTCCCTTTGTGATGGAAGAACACTATTTCAGTTCCTCCACACCGCCATAGTGTCACCATACTGCATGACTGTACAGTACACACCATACCAGTAACTGCCTTGATGATCTGGTGGTTGGTGTAGTATGCGGCTGCTGATCAAGAAGTCTCGACTTCGATTCCCGGGTCGTACTAAATGTTTGTGTGATCCGAAAATATTTGTTTCGGAGTCTGGGTATGTTCCATGCATAACATATATGTATTTACGAAAAAAAAAAATGTGAGCCGTCACGGGACGCCTGGCAGATGTGAAACATCGCCATTATTTTGTAAAAGTAATATGCAGAAAAGAACATATTGTTAATAGGAACTAAATATGTCATAATGATAAAATAAAATATTACTAATTATTAAAATAGTACGGTGTGGCGTATAATTATAATAATTATAATTAAATAATTATATTATAAGTATAATTATAATTATATTATAATTATAATTATAATTTACGCCACACCGTACACACTACTGCATATAGACTGTATATATATACCATCGTATAGCGTGCCGTGGCGACGCGTCGCCAGGCGTCGCCAGGCCAGAAATCTATTTTACGTGCGCCTATAGATGTTTCACATCAAAAGTATGTTTATGTATTTATATCAGTTGTCTAGGACCAATAATACAAGCTTTGCTTAGTTTGGGACTAGATGATGTTGTGTAAGATGTACGAAATATTTATTTATTTATTTAATTTTAAAGCAAAAGTTTTTCAATAAATGCGTGTAACAGTATAGGTATGGCACTTACATCAATAAAACAATTTTTATTATTTTTGTCTGTCTATCTCTGTTTGTTCCGGACCTATTCTCTGGAACAGCTGAATGTACTGACGCGATTTAAACTGGCAGACAGCTGATGTTATGAGGAATAACTTAGAAGAATATTTGTAAGGAAGGGACTAGTTGTGCCTAATTTGGCTGTTGATGACTGATGAGAAATCAGAAAAAAAAAGAAAACAGTATGTACATCAATTCCAGTCACTCTTTGATGTATCAAATTTGTGGGGTACGGTAGAGGGGACACCAGAAGGTGCTAATGCCTTCCTGGTGTTCCTCCTGACTGCCGAGGTAGGCTGCCGATGTTTTACGCGTTTTATAATTTGTGTCAAAGTTTGAGTTCAATTGGTGCAATACTTTTTTGAAGCATACACGATTCACATTCAAACTAACTTATTAAGATGTTTGAAAACAAACTTCATTAGAGACTTAAACAAAGCACTGTGAACCGTTCTAATAACTTGTGTTTGAACAATTACTCTTACAACGATTTAAAATTTAAAATATGATTTATTTGTTGTGTTCTTTTAAGAAACGTTTCTTTTTCCTCGTATTTATAGTTTATTATACATTTTATTATTGTTGATTCAGCGCGGCAACAATACATTGTAAAACTAAATCAAAGCAGGAAAATGAATTTACAATAATTTGAGTAATTTTGAATGACGCCATTTTCCTTATTGTCATCGTACAATAAATAGCCTCGTTTTTAGTTTCTGTTGAACAAAAGAAAGAGAAAGGAAGATTCCAATTTTGAAATCCGAACCGTGTCTATGTCTTTGTCTTTTTAAATTCCAATGTTTTGTTATTTCTAGGAGATCGTTTTTTGTATTTTTGGAAGACGGTCCCCATTTCATCTCATCCACATTTTTTATCATTAAATTCATTACGACGAAGACTTGAAGACTCTAGTCTTGAAGACCTGAACTACTTGACATTGGCAGAAATAGCTGATATTCGGCTGGTTGCCATTTCACCAAGAGAAGAAGAAGTTTTTTTTAGGAAGTAGAAAACTTAAATATTTGGCGGTATTTTTGTGTAAGCGGAGCCAAAGACTGAGTTCGAAAATAATTTATTTTCATAAATAAGTGTAAGTCAATAAATTTGTTGAAATTAAAAAAA
The DNA here is from genome assembly GCA_932526445.1 of Phragmatobia fuliginosa. NCBI lineage: Eukaryota > Metazoa > Arthropoda > Insecta > Lepidoptera > Erebidae > Phragmatobia > Phragmatobia fuliginosa. Next base: position 21,513,665 of record OW052067.1, on the reverse strand, counting down.
AAAAATAAGCCGTAACTCATTACAAAATGGAAACCCAGCTAAAAAGTGCCAGCTAAAATTCCCCAGAATTTAAAATACGAAACCCGGACACAAAAACAGCTTTTTAGGGTACCGTAGTTCCAGACTCGGAACCCTTATAGATTCGTCATGTCCGTTCTCGACTTTGTACAAACGGTTAAAGCTAGAAAGATGAAATTTGTCATATATATGTGTTTCCATTACGTCGACAAAATCCTACAATAAAGTAATGAAAAATATTTTTATTTAGGATCCAAATGGTCCTAAATTATTTACATAAATGTGTATTTATTTATTCGTCGAGAATAATTTCCACATTTTATATTTCTTAAATAAATCATAATTTGTATTCTTTTAGATAACTTTGACTTATAAGAGACACCATAAATATTTCGGAATATTTCGGACATCTTACACACAACATCATCTAGTCCCAAACTAAGCTTGTATTATGGGTACTAAACAACCGATATAAATACATAAACATACTTTTTTTTTTAATACATACTTAACATAGAAAATACCCAGAAATATTTGTGAATCCCACAAATAATATTTGGTCCGACCCGGGAATCGAACCCGAGACCTCTTGATCAACAGCCGCATACGCTAACCACTAGACCAACAAGGCAGTCAGACACCATAAATCTTTATCCTGAGGTCTTTATTGAGACAAATCGGGGAAAAGGCAGACATATGGCAGCCCTACTATTTGCACGGAGATTATGAATTAATATCTGGCGATTCTAGGATTTTTAGTAGATAACTAACTACAATACCTAAGTTATGATCACGTAGGTTCTAGAAAACACAAAGTAAAATTTCCTAGAATATTAATGTAGTAAGTAGGTAATGATATGACTACCTCGTTGGTTAGCGTATGCGACTGCTAATCAAGAGGTCTCGGGTTCAAATCCCGGGTCGGGCCAAAAAAGTGTTATTGGGTTTTTCTTCTGGCTCGTGTTTCGGAGAGCACGTTAAACCGTCGGTCCCGGTTCTCATGAACATTTATGGCAATCGTTGTTAGGCAGTCAGTGTCCTCAAATTTACTGACTACTAGTTCAGTCCGATGCCAGTCGCTCCGTGGAAAACTGATATTCAGTTCTGATATGACATTTAGTTATAAATCTAACTAATAATAAAACATGTGTGAGTTTTTTTTTTTAATATGCTACCAAAATGACTGCTCAGCCTTTATATACCCACAGTTATATTGTTGAAAATCGCGAGTAACGCCACGGAACGAAGCTAGTCTAAAAAAAATAACCTTAGCTACTTCCTTAGGTCATCAGCTTTCTGTCAGTGAAATTCTGTCAAAAACGGTAAAGCCGTTCCAAACCAAACAGTCATGAAAAAAAAAAATGCTCCATTTTTGGTGTATGTCACGCATGTAGGTATATACTTTCATATGCATTTAATATAAAACTGTTATTTAATATTACACTGTATCATTGATGTATTAAAAAACCCTAGATACACACTCAGCGTCGCAAAACCGTCCTCATAAAATAAGCGCACTATTGAAAATGATGCTCATATTTCAAATAGTCTCGCGTCGCTCGCGTCTCTGTGCGCTCGTTAAAAATGCCTAAGTGTTCGATGCGGAATTGTAAAAATATTAGGTCAAGAACGTTAAAAAAGGATGGGATATCGTATTTTCGGTGAGTAAAAGAGTTTGTTAATTTGTTTTTGTTGTTTTTATGACTAAATATCGGAAGCAATATGTGATTTTGATTTAATTTGTCTAAAAACTTCACTTAACGGTCCAAGTATAATACGACAAATTTCAATGGCCGCTTTTTCAGTGTAAAAACGACTATTACACAACCTTTTATTTTAGTCGCATAATCCAAACGACCCTGTTCTGAATTTAATGGAGTCGATTTTTTTTTATTGTGTTTAATTTTTATATATAAGTTTATTTAATTTGAACTTTTTTGTATTTAGTTTTTAATAAGTATGTATACGTTACAAAATATATAATAATATTATTATAGTTATTAATCGAATTGCAAAAGGAAAAGAGGTCGTCCAAACGGTGTTATTATTAAAGTTCGTAAATATTATATTACCTATTATATCGATTAATTAGGGGACAACTTATGGGTTCGCGACATACAATTTTTTTAAGCCAAATAGTGCATGCGTCGTTTGTTCTGAACATTTTCTGGACGAAGATATGAATGTCACTGCTAAAGGCATAAAACGTCTTCTTAAAACGGCTGTTCCTAGTATAACGGTAAGTAGTCGTTAGCCAGAAAAATAATGAATTTATCAAATAATTTCGTACCTACATTCAAATAATATAATTATTTTTTACAGGATGTCACTGATATGATATGAAAAAATGAAATAAATGATTTTAAGAGTTAATATTTGTTTCATTGATGTACACATGTCCTACCCAAAAACATATTTACGCTAAGTATAATTATGGGCTTAGAACACAATTTAACTATACTCATGTTTTTACTGTAAACGGGACTTATTCGCGATAATATTATAAAGGTTACGATACCTTATATATAATATTATACTGATACCTTATATATTATATAATATTATCGCGAATAAGTCCCGTTTACAGTAAAAACATGAGTATGTGTAAAAGTCGCGAAAGTCTAAAAACAACAATTTAACTAACTCTTAAAATACTAACTCAATGTATTATAATAAAAAAAAATATACAAATATTCCTCTTCACTCCATGTCCTGTCCTGCCGGCTAGCTTCGGTCATAAAATTTGATTGGTCATTGTTCGCTACTTTGTAATAAAAACTTTAAACAATGCGCGTAAGGTTGAATGTGCAAAAGATGTGTTTATAGCTTAACTAAAACTACCCACATTGATATTTTTATACATCAATGACTAAGTGGGACAGTTTCGTATGCGACTTTTGTTTGAGACTGTGCATCTAGGGTTTTTATATATCAATGCACTGTATGTAATATTAAATAACAGTTCAATTTCATATATTAGTGTAGAATAAAGATTGAACCGAATAAAGCCACGAGCAAAAGCATTTCAGAACAAAACTCCTAAATCTTAAACTAAAACATTCGCAGCAGAAATACACGGTAAAAAAGTTCATCACATCGCCAGAGGATATTTAACAGTCATTATGTATGAGACGAGATGTAGCAAGGTCTTTTAGAACATATCCGTTGGCTAACAACAGCATCCTCCCGTCATCTTTAGCTAATAAGATAATATCTCACTGCAAGCTAGCTAGCTAACAAGACTAAATGATCTTGTAGTGGCGTAAAGCTAAAAGACAAAGTTACCCGCCCTAAACGGTAGCAATAAACAAAAGCATAAAAAGTCATAGATAAGATTAGTAATAGTGATGGCAACACTGCAAGGCATGCGATTAAAAAGAAATACGGAGATGGTTTTTTGTTTTTTCGGAAGACCGTCCCCATTTCATCTCATACCCCTTTTTTATGATTAAATTCATTACAACGACGACTTGACTTTATTTTATTTTTATTTTTTTATTTAATTATAATTAAAATTATTTTTTTAATTATATAATTATAAATTTTAATAAATTTCATTCAGAAAGACAATTATTTAAGTTTACGCAAAAAGGTCGAATGTTTATAGCTTCACGTTGTATTTATAAAACAAATTGAGATTGTATCTTATCACATTATAAATGCATTTATATCAGTATCGTCGTAAAAAACATAATTTAATATCTTCGTAGGATCTATACAAATAAATAAAATATAAATTGTCTGTTTGTAAGTTAAAATTAAAAGTTTTTCAAAAACTAAAAATTACTAAACAATTTTTCAGTCTAGTCTGTACCGGCTAATCTCTGAAACGGACCATTTACTAATAATATAATAATAATAAATATTTCAGACATCTCACACACAACATCATCTAGTCCCAAACTAAGCAGAACTTGTATTATGGGTACTAGACAACTGTTATAAATACATTAACATACTTTTTTAAATAGATCCATATTATATATAGAAAACACCCAAACTCCGAAACATAAATTTGCAGATCACAAACATTTGGTCCGACTAGGGAATGGAACCCGAGACCTCTCGATCAGTAGCCGCATACTCTAACCACTAGACCAAGAAGGCAGTATTAAGAAGCAAAGGCACAGCAAAAAGCGCGGGGCTTAATTAGTAAACGATAAAATACTAGCAATTTAATTACCTATGGGTACGGTCATTGATTATAGTATGGTCATAAAAAATACATACATATCTTTCTCTTTTATTACACACGTTTATATAAAAGAGTCACACCTACCTACATTGGCCTTAAAAGGTAGCCATACACGAGAAATCTGACTGGTTAACCTGTACTGTTGAACTTTATTTTATTTTGTATACATATTTTTGTTGTATACAGACGCTTATTCGCGATAAAATTATTTAATAGGTTACGACACCATCAAGACTTTTCTTTAGGTAGATATTTTTCTATTTCTCTTGTGAAACCATAGAGTACAAAGCAATAGATAATATATTAACACTCAAAGTCAGAGTAAGTGTTATGTAACGAAAGGTTAAATATTGTCGTGAATTTTTAATGCAATTTTGTAGTAAACCTACAAATTGTACCTATTTTGTAGCAACTTGCAAGTATTGTGTCGGGTAAAGAGGGAGTTTAGATCTGCCGCATTTTGAATGTTAAAGTTTTATCGATAAAATACTTCCCCTATTGCCTATTTTACTCTATTCCTATCTAGTCAAACATCCACCACTAGTCATATATCTACAAACTTAACTAAATCCAAACAACGTAGGCAGGCAACCTAATCTATATCACTCATATCACAATAGAAGCCAAGAAAAAAAAACTCAAAAACGATTCAGTTTGATTTTCGAACACGATATTTTTTATCTACAAACGTGCGTACCGTGTTGCCACAACAAAAAAGCAGGGTCGTCGTCCACGGCATTGACTAATTCAAAGAAATGACGTAATTTCATTATAATCGTTCTAAATATATCGGCCACACGGGATGAGCCTCGACTGCAAACGTGCTAAACTGGCATTTGTAAACACAAGCGTAATTCTAATTAATATTACCAACTATTGCTCACGGTTCCATTGTTGATAAACAATTTGGAACACTATTTACTTCTGGAATAAAGTCCATTCTGAAGCTTTTCACCGAGTGACTGAATAACTGCAAAATAAGATGTTTTATTTTTATTAGTTGAGGAACGATAAAAAATATAATAATTTTTTTCACTTAACAAGTCTAAATTTCATAAAAATGAAAAGGAATACTATCGGCTATAAATAATTTTTTGTTTAAGGTGATAACAATAAGGTGGGTATCACTGGCTTCATAGAAAGAAAAGTGCCATAATTCTTTTTAAAAGTTTCTAAGATTTTCCCGCGCATTAAATTTTTTTGTCTATTGATTGTAACCAATGTAGTTATAGCAAATTGGCGCCTGTGGTATTCCTGTATCATTAAGGTATCTAAAGCCGGGAACGCCCTTGTAATCAAGTGACCCATTTTCTTTTATATTTTAAATATTTTTTCACTCAGGTTCACTTTTTAAACTAATACTTCATAATAATATGTCCAACTCATAACGATAGACTTTTTGTTGATGTGTTCTTTTATCTTTATTTACTTAGAGTCTTATATTACGAAATAATATGTTAGCACCATCGAACCTTCTTATACGATACAGCTGATTGTTTAGCATTGTTTTAGCAACGTAACTAACAGAAGTCATCATCATCATCAACAGCCTTTAACAGTCCACTGCTGGACATAGGCCTTTACTTAGAAAGGAGGTTTTGGGCCTACTATACTACGCTGACCAGACGGGTTGGTAAAGGGTTTGTTTCAAGTTTTCCTTCTCTTGGCAGTGATGTTAGCTGTTTATTTTATTCCTTTAGTCGCCTCTTACGATTACATAAACCGATTTTTCAAAATTTCAACTCGTAAACTGTGAAAATTGAACTTAAACTATGGATAAAACTTGTTTTTTTACACCGAAGATTATTCGGTTCAGTGGGATAATACGATTAAACTATTTCCTCATGGTTGCTATAAATACTACCTAACCCACGAATCTTCGTTTGTGGCACCTGTTGCCGTAGCATTATGTTATAACAGTGGAAACAAAAGTATTTATCACTGGTATCTGAGTCCCGCGGTATTATTATTGTAAATCACGAGTATCGCCGCGGAGTAAAGCTAGTCTACAAGTAGCTTATGTTACTCTTTACATTATTAGCTTTCTGTCAGTGAGTCCCGTCAAGCGATCTAACCCTTCCAGAGATTAGACGGAACAGCCAGTCAGACAGACCAAAATTGTAAAAATTACTGTTTTGATGTTAGTACGATATTAATTTGATATGCATTTAGTAAAAAACTATTCGTTTCGTATTAAATACAGACACTACAAATTTATTTACTTGTATAAAAAAGGTTAACCGAGTAATAAGTAGATAATGACCCAACCTTTAAAGAAGACATAATATGCTATCGTGGACTTTTAAAAGCGATCAATTTTTTCATACATTGTTTTTTTAAGTTGTAACCCTTTTACTCTCAAAAAACAATATTCAGCTTTTCTCGAAAGAATTTTGAAATGTGACCAGTACTTTTTGAGATTATCGCGTTATACTGAAAATGTAACAAACACTCTTCAGCTTAATAATAAATAGATCAGTTTTATTTTATAAAATGGCGGCCTACCGCTCGCACCTTGTTATGCTATTAGCTAAATGATTTCAGTAATAGTTTGCCAAGAGAGAAAACATATATAGTGCCATTGGCATTGAAGAGTACAAACATATAACTATGTTGACATAACATCTGTAGACGCTCTGTGGACATACCGATGATATTGTAAACAAATTTAATTATTCAATAAATATTAACCATTGTTCACGGCTTCGTTCGCGTTATTATTGCTTGTTAGCTTTCGTTGTGGCTCCGCCAGCGTGTATGCCGGTTGATGCGGTAAAAGATGGATTTTTGGCTTGTTCACTGGCCTCTGGACTCGGATGTCAAGTCCAGAGCCCGGTGAGCAGTCAATTGCCACTCAAATCAAATCAAACCATTTTTATTTCAAATACACCAATACAACGGCACTTTTAAAACGTCAAGTAGCCAGTCGGTAGTCAGTCGTGAAGCTAATTGTCTGTTACAATTCGTAGATCCTATGGAGAAGAACAAACAAGAAACTCCATGGACATTCTTTTCCAACATAGTTTTTACAATTTTACAATTTGGTTACATTGTTTTAGGCATTTTATTAAATGTGTGTAACGATGCTGATATTTACACTGGCAGTGTCCAAAAATAATTAAACATTAATATATAACATACTCTATTCAGTAGCTATTGATGTGGCTTTTTTTTACGTGTGGAAATGGACCGTCACCCCTCCGGGGTTTTTGCGGCAGGACGGTGTGTCGCACTCGAACTGACTAAAAACCTCACGGTGTGCCCTCTTTGCGCTTCTGTTTTAGGAGGAGTCCAGGGTGATATCTCCTTCTGGCGCCTCGCAGCCGTTGAGTTTGCTAAGTTAACCATTAGGCCACTTGGTCATAAAGCCGTCATAGCCAAGTGCCCTTAGGTGATACGAAACAATCCCCCAGGAGTAAAAAACAGCGTGTGATCTAGCTAAGCCAAATTTCAAGTTTCTCTGTACGTAAAAAAAAAACATGTGATTTTGGGGGACCACCAAGGAGACTACCCCCTGTAGGGAGGGGTTCAAAATGCTTAAAAAAATCACCTGATTTAAGGCGGGGGCGTCCCGTCAAAGAAAGTAGAATAAAGTTTATTAACTTTTTTACAATTCATTATATGTGAGCATTATGATCACAGAATTGTGATACTTTTCTTAAAGTTGAAAACAAATATTGCCATAGTTGACCTAACAGTCATTAAAATCTAAAGTACATATTAATGAGATCACGTCATTACAACAAATAAACTTGTCTGCGACAAGCCGTTGTGGTTAGTGTCGAGATTACATCGTACACATGTACAAACTTACTTATACGAGTACATAAATGTACAACATGTGTATATAATCTAAATATATCACTGATGATATATACTTACGACACATGCACGGCCGAGACAATAGCGAATGTATTTTTCCGTATTACATCTATATCACTTCTTCCTAGCTTTATTCCCAATATTATTTGGGGTCGGCTACTAGTTCAACCGGTTTTACCTGAATATCAGTGTTCCACGGAGCGACTGGCATCGGACCTCCGCAACCCTAAGGGAGAACTGAAATTCGAAGGTTGAACTAGTTGTCAGTATATTTGAGGGCACCGACTTCCCAATAACGATTGCCATAGATGTTCATGACAACCGGGACCAACGGCTTTACGTGCTCTCCAAGGCACGGGTGTGAATCACCTCCAAACTTCCAAACTCCGGACAGCTATTAGGAATTTCCTAAGAAAATCCCAAAAATACTTTTTGGTCCGACCCGGGATTTGAACCCGAGACCTCTTGATTAGCAGTCGCATTCGCTAACCACTAGACCAACGAGGCAGTTTTTAATAAATGCATATCAAGGTATATTTACGACGATACTAACATTAAAAAGCAACTTATACAAATTTTGTGTCTGTCTGTCTTTTTGTCCTGGTTAATCTCTGGAACGGCTGGACCGATTTTGACGAAACTTTCACTGGCAGAAAGCTGATGACCTAAGGAGTAACTTAGGCTAAGTTTTTAGATTAGTTTCGCTCCGCGGCTTTACTCGCGATTAACAACAATAATCGCAGGCCATAGCGAGAGTCAGCTGGTTATAAGTTGTTGTTGAGGACTCAGGGAGCGATATATCTGTTTAGTCACTTGATGGAAGGTAACTACCATAGACTAAAAGAGGCTACAACTCAAAAACACAAGTTTGAGTGCCTGTCCAAAGAGGAGAGTAAGTTTTGGATCTTTGATCACCTCACTCAATCGGAATTAACAAAAGCATGTGTATGAGGCACCGGTTTTGTGTAAAGCCACGTAATAGCCATGTTTGACAAAACATGGTTATCACATGGCCTAGAAAACTCGTGCAAAGGCGGGGCGAGTCGCTAGTTCTAGGTACACAGACACAGAGCTTATCATCACACAATCAATTTGCAATCGTTTTTTGTTTTCTATTTTATTTCTCTGTGGTGACTTCCACATACAGCATAAAACAGCGCCATCTACCGAAGGAACACTGAACCACGATAGAAACATTTATGAACTATACGGAGTAACTACTAGTCCTGAATCGCGATTGAGAAATTCTCGCGCTGATTAGCATATATGTATAAAACATCCCAACATAAACCGTTGGGCAGTGGCCCGAGGTGTCGCCTGATCGGAGGATCCTTCCTTTGCGTTAGAGGGACACGATACCCGTTCTTCCACATATATGGCTAATATCACTCAATCACGTGATCAAAGCCAATGAAACAAGAGGATAGAGAAATAGAGTATTGAATAGAAAACATTTGCAACTTGGCTAGGGGGCAGAATCGTTTAGGACGATAAACAAACACATTTCATTTTAATATAATATTATTTATTGAACCTCGCTACAAAACACATAAATACTTAAAGTTAGAAATAAGTTACATATTTGTGATATACGGACGTACCGAGACTGTGCGGTCTTATCACATAACCTATATTTATATTATTGTTTACTTGTTTCAAATACAAAAGGGACGTTATGTAAATATATTAGAAAACTATTATAATATTAAACGTACATATTGGTTTACGGGCTTGTATAATTTATCTAAAAATTTAATTTGAAAAAATTTAACTTTACAATAAAACTAAAAAACAATATGGACACCATTTATAATTTATTATAAGTTCACTAATCTTCGTTGACCTTTTGGCTGCCTTGGGTCTAGTGGTTAGCGTATGAGGCTGCTAATTCCCGGGTCGTACCAAATTTATTTGTGTGATCCACAAATATTTCTTTCGGAGTCGGGGTGTTTTCTATGTATAATATTATGTACAAAAACAAGTATGTTTATGTATTTATATCAGTTGTTTAGTAACCCATAATACAAGCTCTGCTTAGTTTGGGATTAGATGATGCTGTGTGTAAGATTTCCGAAATATTTTATTTTATTTTATTCTCCTTCGTTTAGCAGTGGATGGCAGTAGGCTGAATTGGATTGGAATTGGAACCTTCGCGCATTGGGCACGTCCCCTGTGCCAAGTCACAAAATGAAATTGAGGTGAAGGTGACCGTTAGTGACATGATACCACAAGCGCCACGTTAAGCAGTCGGTCCCGGTTGTAATCATAGGGTAACAGTCGCGAAGCTTAGTTATAGGCTTTCGGACGTCTTAAAAACATCCAACGGCAAAATTACTTAGCTACATTGTTGTCTTGTCAGTCCACAACCCGCACTCGGCGTGGGGACGTATAGCCTTACCCTCCCCTGAGGGGACCCAAGCCCAATAGTTGGACATTGTGTTTTTGATATTGTGATGATGTGACTAAAATAAGTACCCACACTTCCATTTATTATCCTTATAGCTATTAATAATATTATTATATTGTGCCGAGCAGTTAAAACCTGGAACTCACTACCAGCTCACGTGTTTCCTTCCCCTTAAGATCATGAACCCTTTAAGCAGGGGGTGAAAAGCATCTCATTAAGCCTCCATACTGACTGCATTCACAGAGAGTGTGATGGCCCTCACTCCTGGATTCTACTCATGCTTTCCATCATTAGTAGTAAAGTCACCTTGGCGGGCTATCAAATAATTCCCTAAACCTATTAAATTAGTCGTATAATGTCCTCGGAAGTCATGTATTAATAGCTGAGTACGAAATAAATCGAGGTGAACTGAAATATGCGCGTGCGCAACTCGTTTAATCGTTCTACATTATTTTATTAGCAACACACGATAACATGCTCTAGTTCCTCCTCAATAATATATATTACTACTCACAGTTATGAATCTAAACCATTTAAATAGATTTATTTTTATACTAGCTATAGCCCCGGTTACAATTGCAATTGGTTTAGCAATTTAAACCGTCAGCAAATAAAGACAGTGTGAGTGACACTTCGGCTTGCAAAAAATATATAAAGAGGATTTTAAACTAATCTTTCGTTGATTTTCTCCGATAGTGTGAGGTTCGTAACCCATAAAGTCCTCTCCTCTCGTCCCCCGACACATTAATGTATTCATACACTAGATTTTTAGCGCGGCTCCACCCGCGTATATGTCAGTTTTCGCGGTAAAAAGTAGCCTATGACCTTTCCCAAGTTACAATCTATCTCTATACCAAAATTCATTAAATTGGGTTAGCGGTTTAGGCGTGAAAACGTAACAGACAGAGCTTCACATTTATAATATTAGTAGGGATGAGTTTATGTATTTATCCAATAGTTTTTATATAATAGTATTATAAGTATATGATAAATTGGCTAACTGCTTAAAAGTAAAACTTATCCAATCCAAGTATGTTCGTTAAACCGAACGGTTGGCGTTACGTAAATACATTTACTTGGAAAACATGAAACCCGTTCGATTTCTATGTTAGAGAAAATTGCACCAATAGAGTGAGAGAAAAGTCTGAGGTTTAACGGCATTTTACACAACGATGTACCTCCACATTAGAGGTGCTTAGAAACCTATATTGAAAATTGATATTATTTAAGTACTCAGTAAAATTTTTGTTCGTTTCAACAGTTTTATCTCCAAAACTACAAGTTGAATATGATTTTTTTTATTGCATTTGATAGACCAACTTTCGAGACAAACTATAAGATATTTAAAATTAAGCTCTTAGTATAGAAGCATTAACAGAAAACAAGGTAGTAGAGCCCCGCTAATTTCATCACGAAGGGGCCAGCTCTAGCAACCAGTACTACCCTCACACAGAAGATCATCCTAATAATGACAGCATTCTTACTGTCTTACTTCGTTGAGAAACATCCGAGCAGGCCGCCATGGTATAGGTCAACATGCTATATTGCCTTCCCTCACAATGAGGATGGTGGCCCCTACTACTGGATTCTGCTAATGCTTTCCTTCAGACGAAGTGGAGTCACTTTGGTATTTGTTGAAGAAAGTGAATTACTATCAAATGATTTTTAATGGTGTTTAACCCTTGTAACCAACCCTGATAACACCTGCTGGTGGCTATGTCGTACTCGAACCGATAAGAAACCGCACGCCTACTCAAGTATTAGTAGCCCTAGAACCAGGTGCACCCTAGGAAGGAAATCTCTATTCCCCAAACTTAAGCAGAGCTTGTATTATGGGTCCTAGACAACTGATTTAAATATATAAACATACTTTAAATAAATACATACATATATTATACATAGAAAATACCCAAACTCCGAAATAAATATTTGCGGATCACACAAACACTTGGTCCGACCCGGGAATCAAACCCGAGACCTCTTGATCAGTAGTCGCATACGCTAACCACTAGACCAACAAGGCAGTCTATGGCTATCTACCTTTGGATTACTGATGACCACGTTCTGAGTGGGAACTGATTTACCCATATAAAGCAGGCACCACACTTCGTTATGCGCTATTCGTTATGTGTCTGCGCCGTATTCGCCCAAATATTAGTTATGCGCGCAAACAACAAACATGCCATCCACACTTCGAACTGTTATGTCAAATAAGCATCAAATAAGGCAAATATGTGTGTTGTAGAGATGTGTCATTGTCATTGTTATGGTGAACGAAACGAATATACTCTCCACACTTCGCCGTATGCGCGCGAATAACCCGCATAACGAATAGCGCATAGCGAAGTGTGGTGCCTGCTTAACATTAAAGCGGTCTAAGTATCTACCTACTTGGAGTCGAAAAAAAAAACCGTTTTCACTTTATACTTTTTTATTCAATAGAAAGTAAGATCATAAAATAAACAGGTTAGTGTTTGAATCATTGATATAAAAAGTTCGATTTCCTCAATTTCAAAGTAATTTATATTAAATTTGTACACACGGTAAATGAAATATCTGATCAAGTGTACCTACATCTGTACAATTAAATAAAATTGGAGTGTCTGTAATATAAAATGTTTTTTTTACTAAATGCAAAGCTATGCAATAGCTTAAAAATTAAAAAAAAAACATTTATTTAATTTTTAAGCTATTGTATAGCTTTTATCGCGGGCTTTGAGCGCGGCGACCGAATCAAGAAATTCCGTAACGAAAAAACCTAACACCCAAAAAAGTATAGAGAATATGATTGTAACTGCAGTGCGACAAGGATGTGGCGGCTCCGTGCTCTATAGGCAGATTAGCGCATGCGTGCTGCCGCCACCGGCCGTTATCCGTTGCCTTGATTCTTGACACAGTCATTCTTGATTCTTCTTTGCTTTTCTAGAATCCTATTGTAAAAAACTAATTACAAAATATATAATTGTTATCTACTTTACACAATACATAGCGTCCGTGTCCTCCAGTACCGTCTAATTGAATGTTAGTGTTTTTTATTCTATAGATATGCTTATAATACTATTATTTTGACTGCCTTGTTGGTCTAGTGGTTAGCGTATGCGGCTACTGATCAAGAGGTCTCGGGTTCGATTCCTGAGTCAGACCAAATATTTGTGTAATCTACAAATATTTGTTTCGAAGTCTGGGTGTTTTTCTATGTATTTACAAAAAAAAAGTATGTTTATGTATTTATATCAGTTGTTTAGTATCCATATTACAAGCTCTGCTTAGTTTGGGACTAGGTGACGTTTGTGTGTAAGATGCCCAAAATATGTATTTATTTACATATTATGTTCTCTGTTTTGTTGTCATTTTCTTTCGATTATTAGGATGATTATATTAAGGGTAGCTAATGACAAAAGGGGGTAACTGAAACTATTTCTAGACTAGCATCCCCCCCGGCGTTAACTCAATATAATTTGAACGTTCAGACAATCAATTAAATTTACATCTGGTAATTAAAGTGCTAGAGTCAACGATATAACAACACTATTGAGTTAACCATTTAACCTTCTCAATCAGTACAGTGCTAAAGGTCTTCCCCAGTTGACACAAATAAGATGAGCGCCTTTGATTGACTGCAGAAATTAAGGAACATGTTAATCTTTAGGGTTGGATATGCGTGTATGTTTACCGTAGGCAGTTGTAGTGTATCGGTAAGCCGAAGCAATAAATTAAAGTCACTTCTTCACACTGTACACTGAGTTTATTAATACGTAAGCACGACACACAGACAGATACGCGAGATGCGCGTGAGTGCCGGTTGCTTCGATATATAAAATTCCTTCGCTCTGTCAGTTTGTCGTTACAATAAATTTATTAAAATAGTTAAAGTAAATATATTTTAAACTAAACATTTTATGTACCAGAATTATAATTATACGATATGATTTTATATTAACATAAATCATTTTAATTGCGACTTACGCATTATGTTTAGATATAATATAATGTTTAAACATAGAAGGGTGTCAAGTCTCTTTTTTTTTTTTTTTTTTTTTTTATATTTAAGCCTGCCAAAGTGACTCTACTCTGCCTGATGGAAAGCATGAGTAGAATCCAGGAGTAGGGGCCACCATGCTTATTGTGAGGGTAGACAATGTAGCAAGGTGACCCCTACCATGGCAGCCTGGTTTGATTATTCTGCATCATTCTCCCGGCCTTCGAAGGGCGGGAGAATGATGCAGAATGATTGGGCCTCCGGTCTCACACTCACCAACGAAATACGACAGCAAGAATGCTGTCATTATGTCGGATGGTCTTCTGTGTGAGGGTAGTACTGGCCGGGTCGAGCCGGCCCATTCGTGCTGAAATCAACGTGGCTCTACTACCTACTGACTCGCTACAAATCCATACCAAAGTAAGTATAAAAGAAAGAGCTCTGGTCGGCTTGTCTGTCTGTCTGTCTACAATTTCACGGCATAACCGCTGAACTGATTTGGAAGAATTTTTAGACAAAGTCACTTTCGAATTTATAACATTACTAGCTTTTGCTAGCGTGTAGATGTCCGTTATATGGATAAAAAGTAGCATATGTCCTTCTCCAATGTCCAATCTATATCTATACCGAAATTCATCCAAATCGATTCAGTGGTTAATCCGTGAGACTTAAGACAGTGTCAATTTCGAATAGTGTGGATTTCACACTAATAGAATAAACGAACAAGCTTTTACGTAAATATTTGACTCTGCAGGGAATCTTTAATAGGTAGCAGAGCCACGCTGATTTCAGCACGAATGGGCCTGCTCGACCGGTGCAGTACTACCCTCACACAGAAGACCATCCTAATAATGACAGCATTCTTGCTGACGTATATCATACTTCCGGCTTCCAGAGGCCGGGAGTATGATGCAGAAACATCCGACCAGACCGCCATGGGATGGGTCACTCCTGGATTTTACTCATGCTTTCCATCAGGCAGAGTAGAATTACTTTGGTAGGCTTGAATATAAAAAGAAAATAATCAAATCTACGAACTCTGCCTTTACAATTAGGGTCGGTAACCACTAGAGAAACAGCAGGCCCATTAATTAATCGCTTCGCTGCTCCACGGTTAGTTAATGACTTTATTTAATTGAGTACTACTTTCTGTTTGTCTTATAATACAATATAAATCAATTGAGTTTATACGATGACTAGTATTTGCCGCGGTTCCGTTTGCGTGTGTTTGTATATTATACTAGTTCAGCCCCGCGGTGTTACCCGCGTTTGTTATTGTAACAGGCAACGCGGCAAGGCGAAGCTAGTCCAAAACAGTAGCCTAAGTAACTCCTTATATCATCATCTATCTGCCAGTGAAAGTCCCGTCGAAATCGGTCCAGCCGTTCCCGAGATTACCAGGAACAAACAGACAGACAGACAGACAAAAATTGTAAATAAATATATTTTGGCATATGTACCGTGTATATACATATGCATTTAGTAAAAAGCGGTATTTTAATATTACATACAGACACTCCAATTAACTGCCTCGTTGGTCTAGTGGTTAGCGTATGCGACTGCTAATCAAGAGGTCTCGGGTTCAAATCCCGGGTCGGGCCAAAAAAGTGTTTTTGGGATTTTTCTAGGAAATTCCTAATAACTGCCCGGAGTTTGGAAGTTTGTGATTCACGCCCGTGCCTCGGAGAGCACGTAAAGCCGTCGGTCCCGGTGGTCATGAACATCTATGGCAATCGTTATTGGGAAGTCAGTGCCCTCAAATATACTGACAACTAGTTCAATCTTCGAATTTCAGTTCTCCCTTAGGGTTGCGGAGGTCCGATGCCAGTCGAAAAACTGAAATTCAGGTAAATCTGGTTGAACTAGTAGCCGACCCCAAATAAAATTGGGAATAATGGCTAGGAGGATGATACAGACACTCCAATGTTATTTATTTGTATATATTTACTATTTCCTAGTTGAGTCCCGCAATGTTATCCCCGGTTATTATTGCAAACCGCGAGTAACGCCACGGGAAAAACTTAACTTGAGCAAAATAGCCTAAATTACTCCCTAGGTCATTAGCTTTTTACTTGTGCAAGTCCCTCTAAGATCCAGCCGTTCCAGAGAAACAGCCGGAACAAACAGAGACATAATTTAAAAAAATCCTTTTTTACGTAAATACCGTAAATTTATTAAAGTGTTAATTTCATATGACACACAGACTCGTCAATTTTATTTATTTATGTAGATAATAATTATTCTCGAAACACCACACGTTCATTAATAATTAGAACAACAAGAATATTCAATCAAATCAAATCAAATCATAATTTAGTTATATTTAGTGAATTATTGAATCACTTGCAATAGTCGTTTACACGATTGTACATACGTATACTGCCAAGAGAAGGAAAACTTGAAACAAACTCTTTACCAACCCGTCTGGCCAGCGTGTTATAGTAGGCCAAAACCTCCTTTCTAAGGAGAGGCCTATGTCCAGCAGTGGACTGTTGAAGGCTGTTGATGATGATATCAAAAACTTTATTTTTTTTTATTTTGCATGTCTGTATCTTTTTATGAAGAGAATATGATGTCTTACTAACATGCCCAACAAACAAACAAACTCCCATTCGCTTTTTCTTACGTATCAGTTAATAAATAATAATCATAAATGTATCGGACATCTTACACACAACGTCATCTAGTTCAAAACTAAGCAGAGCTTTAAACTATGTTTACTAGACAACTGATATAAAATAAACCCAGACTCCGAAAAAAATATTTGGTCCGACACAGGAATCAAACCTGAGACCTCAAGCACAATATTCGCACATGCTATCACTGTGTCACCGCGGCAGTCCTATTTAGTTAGTTGTGATATGAACCCGCACTATTAATTAATTGAGTGGCGTGCGCCTGCGCCGCTTCGCCTCAGACATTATTGCACACTTTAACAATGTAATTTAATCAGAAATACTTACAATGTCAATCTATACCCATAAAATTAATTGGAACACTTTAATTTGATTTATTGAATAAATCAAATTTGAGTATTTCATCATCATCATCAAGAGCCTTTAATAGTCCACTGCTGGACATAGGCCTCTCCTTAGAAAGGAGGTATTGGCCTACTATACCACGCTGGCCAGACGGGTTGGTAAAGGATTTGTTTCAGGTTTTCCTTCTCTTGGCAGTGATGTTAGCTGCTTATTTTGTTCCTTTAGTCGCCTCTTACGACACCCATGGAATGAATAGGGGTGGTGACACTTTGTAATCTTAATCCGTCACCACAAGGACTGTTTGTTTGTACCTAATTGTGATAAATAAATTGTTTTTTTATTAAATACATACGAAAGTATCATACATCAAAATATCAAACTTTTTTTGTGTCTGTCTCTTTGTTCCGACTAATCTTTAGAATGACTGGACCGATTTTCTGATTTTCCAACGCCATCTAGCCCCAAACTAAGCAGAGGTTGTATTATGGGCACAAAAAACTGATATAATTATACATAAACATACATTTTTTATTGTAAACACATGCATATTATACATAGAAAACACCCAGACTCCGAAACAAATATTTGCGGATCACACAAACATTTAGTTCGACCCGGGAATCGAACCTGAGACAAGCACATTAGTCGCATGCACTACAACTGCGCTATCGAGACATTGAAATGTACGTCTATTAATGCGTTAGTCTTGTTATAAATTAATTCATAAAATAATTATAATTTTTTGCAAGTCCCAGGAGTGTTAAACTTTCGTACTGTTATCGAAACTAATTGCTTTTTTGAAATACTTTCTAAGTTGTACAGTTAACTACATTATTTAGTTTCTTACCCAACACAGTACCGTAAAGTAACGGTATATTTTTTAGTTTATTTCTACATACAACTGTGGCTCAAAATACCTGGCCGTTTTGATTGTGCGTGTGGTAAATATATCATCAACAACCTTTAACAGTCCACTGCTGGACATAGGCCTCTCCTTTGAAAGGAGGTTTTGGCCTACTAATGCCACGCAGGCCAGACGGGTTGGTAAAGGGTTTGTTTCAAGTTTTCCCTCTCTTGGCAGTGATGTTAGCTGCCTATTTTGTTCCTTTAGTCGCCTCTTACGACATCCATGGACTGAATAGGGGTGGTGACACTTGTATTCTTAATCCGTTACCACACGGAAAATACCACCACACGGTAAATATATAGAAAATAATAATGCTATAGGTTGTAGGGCCCCGCTGATTTCAGCACGAATGGGCCCCCTCGATCGGAGCAGTACTACCCTCACACAGAAGACCATCATAATAATGACAGCATTCTTGCTGTCGTATTTTGTTGGTGAGTGTGAGAGCGGAGTCCCAATCAATCGGTTTCTAGAATAAATAAATATTTTGGGCATCTTAAACACAACGCCATCTAGTCCCAATGTAAGCAGAGCTTGTATTATGAGTACTAGACAACTGATATAAATACATAATCATACTTTTTTTTCGTAAAAACATAGAAAACACCGAAACAAACAGAAAAAAACAAACATAGAAGTCGTAATCTGGATTAAGCTGTTAGTGTAACATCTCTAATAGTCATAATTACAGTGATAATGATTCTAATTGTGTTTCAGTAATCATTATGTAACTTTAATAACTGCGCTCAATAGAGCAACTGAGATTGTTCACTTTCTTGAAATTGATGCTGAGAATAATTTATTGTAAGTTTTCTTTACAATGCTCTTGTTCTTCCTAGCCTTTATTCCCAAGTTTACCTGAATTAATGCCCGTAATGCCCTACTGCTGGGCTCGTCATCAATAACCTGTAATGTTCCACTGCTGGCCGACCCCAGCAGTGACCTCCTCTCAGAAGAGGGTTGAGGTTCCCACGCTAACCGATTACGGGTTGGGGTAAGACACGTTGTGGCTACGTAATCTTGCCGTTGGATGTTTTTAAGCCTCCCCAAGGCCTCCAAGTAAGCTTCATGACTGTTATCTTATGACAACTTACCCTCGGTGATAGTTTCCAATCAGCTAAATCCACTTGGCGATAAAGATGATTTATTGTTATCGATATATACATTTCTATTAATAGAACACGACATTACCTATTGTTGTTGACGGACAATAACGAACGTAAATAGTCTGAATAATTACCAAGAAGCTGGCTTGTCATGACTAACTTTTAGTTAACAAATGGTTTTCCTGTACGGTGATGTATTTATTTATATTACTGACTAACTCCACAGATAATATGATGCAATAATCCTTAGAATAGTCTTTGACTGTCTTCTTGGTTTAGTGGTTAGCGTATGCGGATGCTGATCAAAAGGTCTTGGGTTCGATTTACGGGTCGGATCAAATGTTTGTATGATCTGAATTTGTTTCGGAGTTGAGGTGTTTTCTATGTATATAATAAGTATGGATTTAAGGGAAACTACTACTACTACTAAAAAGTATGTGTGGAAAATCATCATGGACCGTCACCCCACCGGGGGTTACGGCGGGGTGGTGTGTCGGACTTGAACCGACTAAAAACCACACAGTGTGCCCTCTCCGCGCTTCTCCGTTTAGGAGGAGGAGAAGTCCAGGGTGAGATCTCCTTCTGAACTTCTCCAGCGCCTGCCTGCTCCTGATGCAGGCACCGTCTCGGTTTGACGACC
This sequence comes from Phragmatobia fuliginosa, assembly GCA_932526445.1. NCBI lineage: Eukaryota > Metazoa > Arthropoda > Insecta > Lepidoptera > Erebidae > Phragmatobia > Phragmatobia fuliginosa. The sequence continues at coordinate 21,493,610 of OW052067.1, read as the reverse complement.
CTCTCTTAGGCGGCGTCCGGCACACACCGACGCCGCCTCCTCGCGGCTGGCCACATAGGGCGGGTGGAGGGAAAACCCATCCCGTCCACCCACGGCCACACTCAAGGCGGCATGAGGCGCAGATGTTCGCGCCTCCGCCGCCCGAGTCGCCGGCGGCGAATCTGGTCCGATTGGATGTCGTCCTCCCGGGCCTTCTCCGCCGCCTCCTTCTGCGTGATTACGTCCTCGCAGAAGGTTGCGACCGCGGTAAATGAGCTCTCGCTGCCGGCCATGGAACGAACGACGGCCGGAAGCGAGAGATCCTCTCCGATGACTGCAGTGAGGACCCGGCGCAGCGTCTCCCATGCGGGGCAGACCGCCAGCGTGTGATGAGCCGAATCCTCACTGCAGTCGCAAAGTAGTAGTACCTTTCCCAAGGTTCCATATTCATCATCCAAAATTCATCACAATCGGTTCAGGCGATTTAGGCATGAAATCGTAATAGACAAAATTGCTTTCATATTTATTATATTAGTAGGGATTAGTACCACTATAAACGCTGCAAAAATACACAAGAATGACAATCGGTCACTACGGAAAATACTGCGTGGGTCGAGTCTTCACTCCAAGGTCAGATGACGTGGTCTTAGCGACTGGGGACCGTTGGACATCGACAGCAAGATCTAGAGTGAACTATAAACTACAAACAGTAAATTGCTATTATAAATCTTTGTCGTCGTAAAACTATTGAGAGATGTGAGAGGGGGATCCTACATCTTTGAGTGAGTCCTTCAATCGATTGAATGTTTGTTTGATATACCTGGAAATATTCAATACCCGTCGCTTCGATGTGTAAATATATATAACTAGCTTTCGCCCGCGGCTCCGCCCGCGGCTCCGCCCGCGTGTATTTCGGTTATGTTTTTTTTTTTTTTTTTTGTAATTTTTTTTTTTTTTTTCATTAAATGTATCCTAATACCTTCTAATACCTCCAAGAATATGTGTACAAAGTTTCATGATGATCGATTAATAGTTTTCTCGTGAAAGCGTAACAAACAAACTTAAGTACATTAACATTTATAATATTAAGTAGGTATACATATACAATACAACACAAATAAATTAAATTGAAATGTCGTTGCCTCGTTGGTCCAGTGGACAGCGTATGCGACTGCTAATCAAGAGGTGTCGGGTTCAAATCCCGGGTCGGGCCAAAATGTGTTTTTGGGTTTTTTCTTAACTCCTAATAGCAGCCCGGAGTTTGGAAGTTTGGCGGTGATTCACGCCCGTGTCTCGGAGAGCCCGTAAAGCCGTCGGTCCCGGCTGTAATGAACATCTTATGGCAATCGTTATTGGGATATCAGTGCCCTCAAATTTACTGACAACTAGTTCAACCTTCGAATTGCAGTTCTCCCTTAGGGTTGTGGAGGTCCGATGCCAGTCGCTCCGTGGAAAAACTGATATTCAGATAAAACCGGTTGAACTATAGCCGGTTCCAAAAATAACGGGTCAGTCACATAAACCCGAATATCTCCCGAACTACGTATGCCATCCTAATGAAACGAAGACTGTTCAATTGAGAATTTAATTATACAGATAAAAAATAAAATAAAACTTAGTTACACCCACAATATTAATCTTAAATTAAAAAAAAACTAAAGTAGTCATATTTTTCTTAAGATTACATTTTTTTTATGATTGTTTTTTTGCTGTTTTTCATCACTGGAGGCTTCATCACGTGGAGGCAATATAAAGTATTAAATGAAGAAAGTGACTACTTTATAATCTTAAGAAAAATATGACTACTTTAGTTTTTTTTTAATTTAAGGTTAATATTGTGGGTGTAACTAAGTTTTATTTTATTTTTTATCTGTATAATTAAATTCTCAATTGAACAGTCTTCGTTTCATTAGGATGGCATACGTAGTTCGGGAGATATTCGGGTTTATGTGACTGACCCGTTATTACTGACCCGTTATTTTTGGAACCGAGTGTAGTAGCCGACCCCAAATAATATTGATAATAAGGGCTAGAAAGATGATGATAGGTACTTACATTAAATAATCAATTTCTAAAAGATTTATCTTTTTGTTTCTTCTGGATAATCTCTGGAGCGGCTTTACTAATATTGATGAGATTTTATTGGCAGATAACTAATGAACACAACATATCCCAATTTGGTAGAACAGAGTCCAATAACATTTTGTTGATTGATTGGTTGTAGTTATTGATCAGTAGTAGAGCCATGCTGCTTTGGACGGTTTGGAACTACCGTGGCAGTACTACCTTTGTATAGAAGATCAACTTAAAATGAAAGCTTGGTTCATTGGTGAAGGCGAGACCGGAGGGCCAATGATGCAGAAGATCATAGTAGGTCGCCGTAGTGTGGGTCACCATGCTTCATTGTCTACATTGATAATGAGGATGGTGACCACTACACTTGAATTTTACTCACGCTTTCCATCAGGCAGAGTAGATTTATTTTGGCAATCTTAACTCATCACCATCATCAACAGCCTTTAATAGTCCACTGCTGGACATAGGCCTCTCCTTTGAAACAAGGTTTTGGCCTACTATACCACGTTGTCCAGACGGGTTGGTATAGGGTTGGTTTCAAGGTTTCCTTCTCTTTGCATTGATGTTATCTTGCGTAGTTTATCCCTTAGTCGCCTTTTACGACACCCGCGGGATGAATAGGGGTGGTGACACTCTGTATTCTTAATCCATCACCACACGGACGGCAATCTTAACTATATAAAAAAAGAATATATAATCAGGATCAAAATTATAACATTGAAGCAGAAAGGTGGCCGTGACGTCATCCATATAGTCAGCTGACTATAATATTTTGCCTGTAAAAAATACTCTTGACCAGTTAAGATTCCTAACCGTAATATACATTACCGCAATCTTCAACCCATAATTCAACGCTGACTTTCAAAGAAAAAAATCTCTAATTATACATTTACTAAACACTAAATTACATAGTAGGTAATTATATTGACCTCTAGCACACTTAAAAAGTTGAAAAAAAAGCACATAGCAACCGGCCAATTTATGATATCAATTTAAAAACTCAGGACGGTCGTCGAACCTGCCTCCTATGTAGTTGTGAAATATTTTTTGCTAGATAAAAAACTGTGTACTCACTGTTCGCGGGCCTGTGTAGCTATATGTACTCATTAGATTGTAAATCCTAGCGAGTTTGTCGTTAATTTTAATTATATCTAGTTAACAATGGATGCTAATTTATGTGATTTTATCTATACATTAGTAAAACTTAACTCGCCGTTAACGTTATGAAAATATTATATAGAGATAGGCCTCTGTATCTGTATAGCTCAGGGATAACGAGCTATATATTTTAACATGTCATTGGGTAACCACAATCTTTCAACTGCACGCCATGAATCCTGCTACATGACGAACGAGACGGAACCGTTGACGGTATATCCCTCATAAGAGGCATAGCTAAATGAAATAGGTAGGTGACGGGCAGCAACGTCACCGGTGCAACAAGATCACCAACCCGCCCAGCATGATGATTATTGGCAAAACCTTCCATAATCCAAGCGACAAAGGCGACGCACACGACCACAGTAAAGGCGGGGCAGGTGGTACCAAAAATTTGCTGTTTACGGGACGCCGCCACCACGTACGATTGTCACTTGCGACTTTTAATATCCGTACGAAGAAATGGCTAGACTCGCATTTGACACTAACTGAGGAACTTGAGAAGATTAGGTGGCATATTTTAGAGGGGGAGGACACCATAACCCTCGACGCAGGCAACCTTGTGTACTTCCACGAATAAGACCTACAATTCTAAGATGGCTACTGGTTAACAAGCCCCTTTCTAGTAACATTGTGATTGTGTACCATTTTTGTAGAACCGTCTTTCTATCAACATTAAATCACTTGAACTCCTAGACTTTTTAGGAGTAGGTGTTTCTTTCTCCATCAAAAACTGTAAAGCGTATGAAGAGCGCAACATTTTCCCTAATACAGTGGACTCCCAAGTAATCCGGCTCCTGTCTAATCCGACACTCTATAATCCGACAATTGTCCACTATCTAATTTTAAGAAAGCATTTGAATGCTATTCCCATCAAAAGTAGATAAATAGATAGATAGCTCTTTATTTGCACACAAAATTACATGAAAGGAACACAATGATCAAATATCGAGTGTACAAAGGGCGGCCATATTGCCAAAAGCAATTTCTTCCAGGCCACCTTATTTACATATCATCATCATCATCATCATCAACAGCCTTTTACAGTCCACTGCTGGACATAGGCCTCTTCTTTGAAAGGAGGTTTTTGCCTACTATACCACGCTGGCCAGACGGGTTGGTAAAGGGTTTGTTTCAAGTTTTCCTTTTTTTGGCAATGATGTTAGCTGCTTATTTTGTTCCTTTAGTCGCCTCTTACGACACCCATGGAATGAATAGGGGTGGTGACACTTTGTATTCTTAATCCGTCACCACACGGACTATAAGTATATACATGTACTTGACATGCGAAAGAAATTGATCATACACATAGGTACTCATAAATACACATGATCACGTTCAGACATATGATCCATAGATAAGATAGCTAGTTATTTAAATACAACCAATTGGCTCATACCCAAACAATGCTTCCTCTTTTATTTTTATCGATACATTGTATTATCATTTCACTGTATTGAAATTGTAAGAAATATAATGTACGGCAGTTGTTGTAAGTATAGAAAAGTTTCGTTTTGGATAAATATTAGTACATCTATCGGATCGAATACTTGTACGTTTCTGCCAGTGAAAGTCCCGTCAAAATCGATTCAGTCGTACCAGTGATTAGCCGGAACAAATAGTAATTTGAATTTGTTTAGACTAGCTTCACTCCTCGGTGTTACTCGAGATTGACAACAAAAACGCGGGTAACGCCACGGGACTCAGCTCATTCATAAAAATACTGTAACCATAAGAAAGTATAACATATCTTTAGTCGATAACTGTAATTTATTGTTCCCGACACAGTACTCCTCATAACACGTAAGGTCATCTCAGTTCAAAGCCCACGCCCAGCTGTGTACACAGGGAGCGCCCACAATTGAACCCCTGCTGTCCTCATTATACTCACTTTACGATTGTTTGTCCTTGTATACATTTTTCGTGTGTTATATTCCGAATTATAGGAATCGACGGCGCCATTTTAACAACCAATTTATTAGAAAGTAAGATTCCTAAAAGGTATATTTTTTTAACTTTTACTAAAAAAGTATGTCTTTCCATATGTGGTTCCTTTGCCAAAAATGGTTTTAGACTGCTAAATAAAAAAAACTACAGCTACAATAGACACTTAAGTTTAGGCGGGGTATTGAATGGATTCCATATTTGAAAACATAAAATTTTTACCATCATATCAAATCTATTATGTATATGACCTTTATTAGAAAAATAATTGACGTTTATCAAGCGGTTTTACATTTTATAATTAAGGTAGGCAATTTAATATAATTAAGAATACGGAGTCTCTCCAGTCCTATTCATTCTGTGGTTACCGCCATTTTTCAAAATCCTATCAGTCAGTCAGTATGAATAAACCGGCTAAACTAGGTGCGGTACTAACCTTACATCGAAGACCAGCCTTAAAATGACAGCATTCGGGCTGTAGTATTTCGTTCGTTCGTGAGGAGGTCCAATGATAGAGAAGCATCTCTCTAGGCCGTCATGGTTTGGGTCATCGTAAAAACGACCGTAAACGAACAAACTACGTAGTACACAACAGAACACAACAATGTAAAAAGAAGGAAAATTTGATTCAAACCTTATACCAAGCTTTTGTAGGTAGTAGAGCCAACCTGATTTCAGCACGAATGGGCCGGCTCGATCGGATCAGTACTACCCTCACACAGAAGACCATCCTATTAATGACAGCATTCCTGCTGTCGTATTTCGTTAGTGGGTGTGAGACTGGAGGCCCAATCATTTTGCATCATTTTCCCGTCCTCATGCTGCATTGCCTACCCTCATAATGAGTATGGTGACTCCTGGATTCTACTCATGCTTTCCATCAGGCAGAGTAGAATCACTTTGGCAGGCTTAAATAAAAAAAAACCACCGGTCTGGCCTGCGTGGTATAGATCTTAGTAGGCCAAAACCTAGCGGACTATTAAAGTATATTGTTGTGATGTAAATTTAATTTTTAAAAGGCCTATCCAACCAGTTACATAAAAACTATATTAAATTTATTATAACCATAGACTACTCGACCACAGATAATAAATTAAAATCTTGCATATAATTTACCGATTGCGACACGTTTTCTATAATTATCTAAAGCCAAGAATGATTCTATTTAAAGTGAACACAACTTATCTCAACACAAATAGGTACTGATTCCAAGGCTGTCCGTTAGTTTGCACAGTGCAATCTCAGAAACGGAATGCTAACATACCTACTTGTAGATAACCTCATAACACGTAATATATGTTTGTTTCTTACTTTAGTTCGAGATGAAATATCTTAATACATAAGTAAATGTTTTTGCGTAATAAGAAGTACAGATCTATTTATAGTATGATAAACTAGATAATGCACGCGGCTTTACCCATAAACAAAGTACAAAATAAAAAATCTAAATACAAACTTTTATTGCATTACTCATCCCCTTCGGATAGTGAAAATTTCAAAAATAAATAAATTAATTAATATTTCGGACAGTTACACACAACGTCATCTACTCCCAAACTAAGTAGAGCTTGTATTATGGGTACTAAACAACTGATAAATACAAAAACATACTTTTTTTTTTGTAAATACATACATATTATACATAGAAAACACCCAGACTCTGAAACAAATATTTGTGGATCACATAAATATTTGGTCCGACCCGGGAATCGAACCCGAGACCTCTTGATCAGCAGCCACATACGCTAACCACTAGACCAACAAGGCAGTCAACAACTCCTCTCTTACTGTTCGCCTACGTTCCTCAAGGAACACGCACGCCAAATTTCAACTTTCTGCGTTCAGTAATTTCGGCTGTGCGTTGTCTGTCAGTCAGTCAGTACCGGAACTGTTTTATATAATACTGATAATGTCGTTTTCGAGAATATACTAAGATACGAGTAACAGATATCTTTGTTAAATGCCTCTGTTTAGAATTGTTGTATCGATGGCATCTACAGACATCTACAGGCTTTTCTACTGCGCTGAGTGTCTTGGGTAGGTCAGGTAACGATAGCCAATGTACTTAGCTAGTGTAAAAAAAAATTACATCAGCATTCTGCCAATGAAAGTCTCGTCAAATTTGGTTCAGCCATCCCAAAGATTATCCGGGCCTAACAAATATTTTTAAATTGATTTTTTGATGTTAGTACCGTATATAATATGTACTTAAATACGCATTTAGTGAAAATCTGTTTTGAATTTCCAAAGAGTCATTTCAATTTTTTTATTTTATAACAATGTAATGTAAAACAAAGGTAATAAATAGCTAAGTGGTAACTTATATTTAGTTACAATATAACTCCTTAGCTACAAGTCAGTTGCATAAACTCGACTATAAATAGCCACACGACACGGAGGTATTGAAGAGGTACCTACTGCATACCTACAACTCAGACCACATCACTCATAGACAAGGCAAATAAACATGTGTTGAAAATTCGAACAATAGATATGTTTTTGCTCGTTTCCTGGGAAATCCTTGCTACACTTCTTTTTTTTCCCCACGGGCCGTCATCTCATCGGGGTTTGCGGCAAGGCGGTGTGTCGGAATCGAACTAACTAAAACCACACGGTGTGCCGCTCTGCGCCTGAAGTAGGAGGGGTCCAGAAGCTGGGAAATCCCTGGTAGCCTAATCTGGCGATTGCTATCCTAAATATACGTTTTTGATTTTAGTTTCGTAATAAAATGGGTTCTAGTTGACGTAAGTAATCTACGTTTCCCTAATCTATGATACTAATCCAGTTAATAAACCACTAACTAGATTCTCGTCATAGATTTATAGAATAATATAGGTATTTTTTTTCCATGAAATCATGTAGCAATAGGTAAAATGAAAATGCTGTTTTTAGCTGCAATAATTACAAAATATTAATCAAATCGTCTTATTTCTAAAACACTATGTATTACGTTGAGTCCTACTCAATGTAAAAGGTTTTAAAGCTCAATATTCGCAACTGCAGCAAAGGCAAATATTGATAATATTATATTAATGTAATCTTTTGAGAGCTTCCACTGCGTGCGCTGCGTAAACTGGCAATGGAAGACGCAGACTGGGATGTGTGGGTTAGATTTTATACTATATTTACGCAGCGCACGCAGTGGAAGCTCTCAAAAGAAGTAATTTTCCACCATTTTCAAAACATTTTTCATTGATACTCCGCTCCTATTCATCGTAGCGTGATGATATATAATCTATAGCCTTCCTCGATAAATGGACCATCCAACAGTGAAATCGTTTTTTAAATCGGACCAGTAAACTCTTAAGCTTATTATATGTGCAAAGTATTACTTAATGGTAGGTACAGGAGGGCAAACAAACAAGTGAGTCAGAATTACAAACAAACATCCCTTTCCCTGGAATCTATCTCTTAGATTAGGGTAGAGGGGGGATTCTACTACGATGTACTCTCTGAATGTATATATATATAGATTTACGAGACAATTGTATTACACCGATACACTGTAAGGCTCCAGTTTAATTTTTCCAATTATAAAATGTTAGTCGAAGCATCTAGACATTTATAACTCTGTATTTGCGTGATAATTATGTGCATACGCGAAGGCACGCCATATATTCACTTATAGGTATTTCGAGACGATCGTGTTACTTGCATTACAATAAGTACAGTGTTGCAACATTCAAATAAGAATTTTATTGCTCTTCAACAGCAGAATATAAAAATATAACAGAGTTATGGTCTTGTATGGTTGCAGTAGATACAGTTTTCACACAGGCACAAATTTATATTATTGATCACTTCAATAATATATATTTTTAAGCCTTTTTCTAATACACTAACTCATTTAGAGGTACATCCTTACTAATTTATAAGCGCGAAAGTTTGTAAGTATGTACATATGAATGTTTATTGCTCTTTCACGCAAAAACTACTGAACGGATTTGGATGAAACTTTACAGTAATATAGCTTATATATCAGAATAACACATAGACTACTTTTTACTGCAATATTAGTGATTCAATGAGTAGATTCTTATATTTAAACTATAATCGCGGGTAACACCGTGGAACTCAGCTGGTATATAAATTTGAACTAAAGTACCAGTACCTAAATAATATATGTATTGAATACATTTTAATCCTACAAATGCCTCGTTGGTCTAGTGGATAGCGTATGCAACTGCTAATCAAGAGGTCTCGGGTTCAAATCCCGGGTCGGGCCAAAAAGTGTTTTTGGATTTTTCTCTGGAAATTCCTAATAGCAGCCCGGATTTTGGAAGTTTTGCAGTGATTCACGCCCGTGCCTCGGAGAGCACGTAAAGCCGTCGGTCCCGGTTGTCATGACCATCTATGACAATCGTTATTGGTCAGTCCCCTCAAATTTACTGACAACTAGTTCAACCTTCGAATTTCAGTTCTACCTTAGGGTTGCGGAGGTCCGATGCCAGTCGCTCCGTGGAAAAACTGATATTCAAGTTAAACCGGTTGAACTAGTTGCCGACCCCAAATAATATAATATTGGGAATAAGGCTAGGAAGAAGAACATTTTAATCCTACATACTAAACCACAAACATATTATTAATGCGGTTTTGTGACTGTCATTGTTTCTCTCCGACTGCTAAGGGGAGTCCTATGCAGTGGATTATATTGGTAGCCTGATGTCCTTCTCTAGAAGTGGAATTTTGATTCCACCATCATGAGATGAAAAATGAAATAGATGTACAGTTTATTTAAATTTATAAGTAATGTTTTAGAGCATTTGAGATATGTACTTAAAGTAATCTGTAGATTAAATTATTCAAATACTAAAAGATATTGTTCGATAGTAGATAAGATTATGATAAATAAGAATAACCTCACACGACTCTTGGGATTTGTGTCCAAGTTCATATAAATGATCTATATTTCCCTATTGTTGTTCATCGCGAGTAACGCTGCGAAGTGGAGTTAGTCCAAAAAAACTTTGTGACGGGAATTGCCGCTTGGCAGCGTGGTAGACGCGCTACAACAGCTGTCTCACTCTTACGCATTGCAAAACGAACAGAGAACGACCCCAGCGCCGCCAATTAAGAACTAAACTGGGGGCGGAACCCTTCTGAAATCGGCACACGAATTCCTTAAGGTCTGTGCTTCTATGTACGCTGTTGTATTTCTTGACTCAACACAAGTAAAGCTCGGGCAGTGTGGGGACGTATGGCCTAAATCTTCTTCTGAGAGAAGACCTGAGGCCGAGCCCAACACATACATTATGGGTTGTTGACTGATTGATGTAAAGGTAGAAGAGCCACGCTGAGGTGCCGCCTCACCATGCACTACCCTCACAAAGAAGGTTGTCGTGTTTCGTTGGTGAGGGAGAGACCAAAAGCTTAATGATGCAAGAACAATAGGCCGCCATAATGCAGGGCACCATGCCATATTCTCAGTGAGTATCGTGACCACTGCTCTTTGGATTCTACTCATATTTTACATCACGCAGAGAACTCACTTTGGCGGTGTTATTAATAAAAAAACATGTGAAGTATGGGAGAACCATACTTATTGGGCACTTAACTGGTCTTGGATCGGGTATTTTGGATCAGGCCGGTCTATTTATATCGAACTCTGCCCCTAGTCAAGTTTCGAATATATATACCTATACTAGTTGACCCAGCGAACTTCGTACCCCCCAACTTTAAAATTCCAGAACTTAATCGCAGCGCCACCTACCGGGTCCAATTGCAAATCTAAACCATTCCCAGATCCCCTTGAACACACACAAAAAATTTCATCAAAATCGGTCCCGTCGTTTGAGAGAAGTTCAGTGACATACACACTCACACAAGAATTATATAATACCTACTAGTTGACCCAGCGAACTTTGTACCGCCCAACTTTAACCTTTAACTACCGACGTGGATTTTTTGTCACGCTAATACCGACGTAGGGCCTCAGAGGCCGCAAGTATAACATTGAATAGTGTGGAAAATATGTAAAATATGTATCAAATTATAGTTTGTATTGTTAATTTGGGATGTTATAGCTAAAAAAGAGATAAAAATAATCATCAACTTTACTAAACTTAGTAATTATACACCTTAACTCCTTTGGCTATGTTTTTTAACTAAAATATTACTACTAGACAAATTTTTGATTTCAAAAAAAAATTCACAACTTAGTAACTACAAAAAGTACTTTCCCTTATACTTTAGGTTTAAATCTACTAGAAAAATAATAAACAGCATTTAGAAAGCTTCAAATAAAAAAAATGTCCTAGAACAAAGTTACACACAATCAGGGCATGTTTGCTTAGCGCACTGTGATATATGGATTTTCTATACAGCTATAGGTGAACAAGATGCACATATTTTTCTTGTTTTTTCTTCATTGGCTTATCCTTGAACTGTATCTGGCCTATCAGAACCGAGTATTCTTGCCAAGCTCATACGAAGCTATGTAGGTTGACTACCCTTCTCTGCGTAATCGTATTCTCCAATACTAATCGTTAAGATAATTGTTTTATAAATACACGATCAGTCTTTTGTTTCATATGCATATCATATAATATAACATATAATAATATAATATAACATATAATATAACACATTGACTGAACTTATGACTAAATTTCTTTATAAAAGTGTCATAAGCCAACGTCTCGATCGACGGCTAAATAATTTTCGCCTGTGCTTGGGGCTTATCTTCAGATATATCAGTATGCCAGTATACATCAGATTCATGTATCGTGATCGTTAATTTCTGGTATAAAATCGTTTCCTACTTCCGATCCTCTGGAGTCTTCTGCAATCAAGTTCTCAATCAAAGTTTCATTATTCGAATCCAAAAGATTTATGTCATAGTCTTTTGGAAAGGCGTGAATTATTTATACATAAACACTGTTTACCTTTTAAAGTCCCAGCTACATCAATTTTCTTTTGAGATTTCTGTAACAAGGCACTTTACGTTGCCCGTATCATAAACAAAAAAGTCACGTAACTACCGACGTTGGGCCTGTGAGGCCGCGTCGGAATTTCAAGTTCAAATAACTTACACAAATTATGTTCGCCGGCATTTCTACCACATTCAATGGCGTCGGTGCAACTAAACTCGCAGCTACTGAAGAGTACAGAGGTCTCCTACACAGGGAAGGGTAAAATCTAACAAAGTGTTAACCTGCCGCGGCCTCACAGGCCCCACGTCGGTAGTTAAAGGTTAAAATTCCAGAACTTGATCGCAGCGCCACCTACCGGGTCCAATTGCGAATCTAAACCATTCCCAGATCCCCTTGAACACTCACAAAAAATTTCATTAAAATCGGTCCCGTCGTTTGAGAGAAGTTCAGTGACATACACACTCACACAAGAATTATATATATAAAGAATATATAAAGATATTAATCGTCTTCTATTCAATATTCCATTCTATTTCTCTATGCTCTTGTTGGATTGGCTAATATTTTGTTTTGATCACGTCACTGAGTGACAATAACCACTGAAACAAGAGAATAGAGAAATATAATGGAATAAAGAATAGAAAACTCAATAGAAAAGATTGGCTGGTCTAATATAGTAACAAATTCACGTACTTTGATCGCGTTAGGATTATCGAGGCGTGCTAATAACGAATGTCGGCATATTTTATACAGATATTTAGGTAGGTAATTCAGGATTAATCGACGTGAATTTTTGAGATATGATAATTCTAAAATCATTTAATAAGATAAATGGTATTTAATAGGCATATTATTTATAAGATAACACAAGATCGACGAAATATTTTAAGAATAAATCAAGCATTTCATGTTCTCCTAGCCGTTTTTATCCACGGCTTCCAGTCTCGACCGAGACCAGCCACCTATGTAGGAGATATCATAGTGTACAAGCGTGTGCACAAACACAGGTGAACTCTTTGTTCCCTCACTTTTACAATCGAATGGCACGGCTATCCGCCACGACCGGGGAGATATCGGGCGCAGGACCGATGACTTTACGTGTTCCCCGAGGCTCGGATGCTAACACAGCAACTTCCAAAAAATAAATTTGGCCCGTCATGGGGATCGAACCATAGACTTCATGATCGACAGACGCACACGCTATCCGCTAGATCATAGAGCTATTTAAGATTTAAAACTATCGTGGTTCGAGGCTTTTCTTAGACTAGACTTGACGGTTTACAGTTTACGACAACACGACTGAACATCGATATTTTTTTACTCAAAGCGACTGTCATCATCATCAACAACAACCCATAACGTTGCTGGGACACTGCTTGGCTCAAGAGAGAGTTAAGGCCATCAGACCTTCTCAAACCCTACTTTCTAGGGTTCCAATCACCCCTAAACATCGTATAGCAACCGAGACTGATGGCTTTATGATTTTTTTTCTTTTTTCTTCTTTTCGGGGCAGAGAGTGTCTGATTATCTTAACAAAAATAGATAAGCACCAGAACGAAACGGTTTGGCTCTTTCTTCCTATGCCTAGCAGTCAAAAACTGGAACTCACTATCAGCTCACGTGTTTCCTTCCCACTATGATCCGGGTTCTTTAAACGGGGCGTTAAAAAGCAACTCACTAGGCCGCCATAGTGTGGGCCGCCATACTTTATTGTCTGCATTCACAGCAAGTGTGGTGGCCCCCATTCTTGGATTCTGCTCATGCTCTATCAGGTAGGGTAGAGTCATATATATGTATAAGAAAAGGTCGCCCATCCATAGAGTGACTTGCCTAGAAATGCTTAAGTTTTAAATACATAACTTACCTGCTCGGTGGTAACATTTAGGTCTCTGATACGAATGTATTTTTTCTTTATTAAAACTTTTTATAAGTGAATATTTTTAACCCAAGATGAAAAATTACTCGTTCTATTTGAAGAGTGATATCAATGAGTGACATTCATGAGTCAGGAGGAACGAAAAAGATCTTATAAGGAAGTAGCTTATTAGATAATTGACCGTCTGTATGCTCGTTCCGAATGTCGGGAACTAACTAAAGTGTCCCAGTTATTCAGAACAGACAGACATCTTTTCGTATTTTTTTTATATTGAAGCCTACGAAAGTGACACTACTCTGCTTAATGGAAAGCATGAGTAGAATCCAGGAGTAGGGGTCACCATCTGTTACATACCAAGGCGGCCTGGTTGGATGTTTTTGCATCATTCTCCCGGCCTCTAGAAGCCGGGAGAATGGTGCAGAATTATTGGGCGTCCGGTCTCACACTCACCAATGAAATACGACAGCGAGAGTGCTGTCATTATAAGGATGGTCTTCTGTGTGAGGGTAGAACTGCCCCAGTCAAGCCGGTCCATTCATGCTGAAATCAGCGTGGCTCGCTACTCGTATGTCGTAATTTCGGTTTAAATTTAACTCAGATACTATAAATTATCATTTTTTACACAATAACCTTGTTAATGATCCTGATTACCAAGTCGGAGTTCACCGGTTCGATTCTAATAAAGACAAACTTAAGTTTACGACCATTAAAATTTGTGCTATATTTGGGTGTGATTCATCTATAATATAATCTATACAAGTATCTTTACTATATCTATAGAATTCAACTAAAAAAACAAGTACCCAATATAAAATTGGAGTTTCTGTTTTGTATTTTAGGGTTCCGAAGGTCATGACTCTGAACCCTTATAGTTTCGCATTATCCACTCGTCCGTCCGTCCGTCTTCGACTTACCATCGAAACGGTTAGTGCTAGAAAGATGAAACTTTGCATGGATATGTGTTTTTATCACGTTGACAAAGTGCTGGAATAAAATCACTAAAATATTTTTATTTGGGGTACCTCCCCTACACGTAAAGTGGGGATTTTTTTTCCTGCAGCTACCCCATCGTGTGGGGTATCATTAGATAGGTCTTTTAAAAACATTAAGAGGTTACCAAGACGATTTTTTGATTTAGGTATCCGTTTGCGAGTTATTTCATTTTAAAAGGAATTTTCTTTGTTAAAACAGGGCGTCCTGGAAACATTCATGATGTTAGTTTTTTATGGGAATACTATATCGGCTTAGATGACTTTGTTGGATACAGAGTTATAGAGGTCTTAATTTACAATGCGTTTACTTAGATAACCTCATACAAAATTAACTCATTAATAAGTACACAACAATTATCTATTGGAAATGATAATTGTTGTGTAACTGAGGAACCCTATTAAAAAGGAAAAAAAGTATTAAGTATGTTCCTATTAATCTTTCAAACCGCTGAATCGATTTTGACGGAACTTAACCGATTTTTGCCTTTGTTTTGTAAAGCTTAAGTAATGCTTTGTGTGGGTCACCATGCTTTATTGTGTGGAATCACAACGTGTATGGTTACCGCTATTCACAGTTTCTATGTATGCTTTCCATCAGGCAGAGTAGAGTCTCTTTGGAAGTCTCATATAAAATAATAGAATGATTGTAACCAAGTTTAAGTCGGACTAAATCATTGCCACGTGGCGCAGTGATTCATACATAGCCGCTTATTTGCGTAATATAATTAGGGTTGCCAACTTTTTTTACAAAAAATAAAATATATTCAGGTCTATGAAGAACATTAAACAGTCTTTAAACAGTATTTTATTTATTTATTTTTACAATATTTTTTAAATACTTCATACGCCTCATCACAATTATAACTGAAATTAAAATAAATGAGGAGCTCATTTTTTATTAAATAATAGATGCTCTATTTCTTTCTTCCCGCCACTTAGCATTCATTACGGAAAAAACTCTGTGATATGTTTTGCGCTGCACTGAGCAGTGAGCGCCCTCTAACAAAATAAAAACAAATTTGTGTGAGCGTCTAAGTATTACACATAATGATGTGTTTGCATTTTGATGCTGAAAACAGTATATTGTAAACTTTATTTTTGTTCAACAGTTAAAAGTATAATTTAGTGAAAAACAGTATAATACTGGCAACCCTAAATATAATATATGTAGGTATGTATGTGTGTTCTATACTACTAAAACGAACATGTCGGGTTTTATGACAATCCCATATGGATGTTTATTTCTTTGTTTACCTGACAATTTATTGTAATCGTTTCTTTATTGAAATATTTCTAGGTCAATGTTATTTCTAGCTGACAGTAAAGTGATACTTAATAATGCATTATATTACTGTTTGGTCATTTGCTGTATTTGTCTTGTTGTTCTATGACATAAGGATGAGTTCTTATATATCGTATAATCATATAAGTTCTATTCTTCGTATAAGAAGATCGTATAAGTTCTTTGAGATTTTAAAGTTTCGTTTTATTTATCATTATTGGTTATACCAATAAGATTACCCACTATAACCTCTTATGCTTTATCTCTTATTACCATACCTTAAACCATTACTAATCTTATTATTATTACATGACATTCAGGTAAAACCGATGGAACTCTAGCAGTCGACCCCAAAAATAATCTTGGGAATAAATTCTAGGAAGATGAATCTCTTCTTGTTCCTAGCCTTATTATCAAGATTATTTGGGGTCGGTTACTAGTTCAACCGGTTTAACCTGAATCTCAGTTTTTCCACGGAGCGACTGGCATCGGACCTCCGCAATCCTAAGGGAGAACTGAAATTCGTAGGTTGAACTAGTTATCAGTAAATTTGAGGGCACTGACTTCCCAATAACGATTTCCATAGATGTTCCGGACAACCGAGACCGACGGCTATTCGTGCTCTCCGAGGCACGTTCGTGAATCACCGCCAAACTTCCAAACTCTGGGCATGCTATTAGGAATTTCCTAAGAAAAACCCAAAAACACTTATTGGCCCGACCCGGGATTTGAACCCGAGACCTCTTGATTAGCAGTCGCATACGCTATCCACTAGACCAATGAGGCAGAAGAAAAGAGAATATTAAACAGAATTGGGTTCTATCTTCGATCACTGTCGTATTCAGATTCTAGTTAACTTAAGAGATTACTCAGATGGCTAGTAAGTAACTATTATTTTGTTTTCAGGCTTCACTATGGGCCGCGGTGGTGTACTTATTACTTCACGTGCCATACATCGAGATGAGGGTTGATGAGTTGGAGCGTCCAGCACCGAGAGAGGTAAGAATATTTTTCCAGAAACTTATAGTATAGAGGGCATTCTGTGTGGAGACTGATAACAAATATGGAGTATTTAGTATTCTTCAAAGTAGTAGAGCCATGCTGATATCGGCACGAATAGGCCGACTATCCTCACCAGACCTCAGAAGACCAACTTCAAATCATAATTATTGTGCTGTTGTATTTGGAAAAGAGTGTCCATAGAGTTTCTTGTCTGTTCTTCTCCATAGGATCTACGAATTGCAACAGACAATTAGCTTCACGACTGACTACTTGACGTTTCAAAAGTGCCGTTGTATTGGTTTATTTGAAATAAAAATGATTTTATTTGATTTCGTTCGTTAAGTGTGAGACCTGAAGGCTGGTGGTCACCATGCTACATTGTATGAGGATTGTAACCCCTACTCCTGGATTCTACTGATGCTTTCCCTGTTGATCCCATGGGTTTCATAAGAGCTGACTAGAAGAGCAAACCAGGCCGGCATCACTGCAAAGAGAAGGAAAACTTAAAACCAACCCTAAACCAACCCGTCTGGCCAGCGTGGTATAGTAGGCTAAAACCACATTTTTCTAGAGACACCTTTGTCCAACAGTGCACTGTTAAAGGCTGTCTGTTCGTTCGTCCTCAGCTTCCAAACAAACGGTTAATGCTAGTAAGATGAAACTTTGCATGGTTATGTGTTTCTGTCACGTCGACAAAGTGCCACAATAAAATCATGAAAAAGATTTTATTTGGGGTACCTCCCCTACACGTAAAGTGGGGATATTTTTTTCTGGTTCCTATTCCATCGTGTGAGATATCATTTGATAGGTCTTTTCAAATCATACAAAAATAACGAAATAATAAGTAAACATAACAATTATCTATTACAAACGATTTTAATTCAACTTGGCATTATTATACATGACTATGGAACTCTTTCTATGCGTGGTCTGACACGCACTTGCCCGATTTTTTTTTATTGATCGTATTTTTTTTATCTTCTAGCAACCACCAGCATCGACACCAAAACCAGAACCCAGCACAGAGTACCTGAATATGGGAAAATGTTTCCACATGCCGCGGTCCCTATGTCCCGCCGAGGCTGAATGCACGAAGGTGGGCAGCCTATCCGTGTTCTGCTGTGACCTGGATAATGCCAGGTTAAAAGAAGCCCTAGCATCTGCCAGTAAGTGCACTTTTTTTCCTGTTTTCTGAGATCAGCCCTCCTAGACAAAATGCAAACTCTATTGCTCTATTCTACTTCTCTATTTTCTTGTTTCACTGGTTAATGTCACTCAGTCACGTCAACAGAGAAGAGAATAGAGAGAAGAAAAAGAAGAGAATAGAATAGAGAAATGGAATAGGGAATAGAATGGAAAACTAAAAACGTTTGCATTGGATAGGAGGATTGGATACTTCACGATGACGTGGTCAGCAAGATAAGGAGTTTATATATTCAGAAGCACCAAGGACTGAGATCTGCGTACTACGGAACGAACATATATGAAACGAACACTAAGAACATCTAGACTCAGAACAACAATTTATGAACACAAAATCTTTCCTCATTTGGGGTTTGAACCTACTACACTCAGCGTTGTCTTCTTCGAGGTTCAATCCAAATCTATTCAGCATTTTAGTCGTGAAAGAGTAAAAGACAGTCAGACTGAAAGAGTTTGTTTATTTTTTTTAAATGAGTAGCATTAGCGCGCGATTCCGCCGACGTGAATGTCAGTTATAGCGACAAAAAGTAGTCTTTGTTCTACCCATTCAGTCATGTTCTATCTTTTCATCGAAATTTATAGGAATTCGTTTAGCGGTTTATCCGGTAAAGCGTTACAGAGAGACAGATAGACGAGTGATTTTCCCATTTATAACATTAATATTAATGTTTAACAGCACTTTGATTCCCATAGTCGAAGATACAGGCTTCACTTCGAATAGCATTAAAACATCGTGTGACTGAAGTTATACCTATTTTAAAGTATAACTTACCGTTTTATTTTCAAAGTTAGTTATTATATACAACGGACAATTAACTTGTTAGATAAAGAGCGGTTACTTCGAGACGGCTTGTCAAAGGTTATCAATTATAACTGCTGTAAGATATAAATAGTTATGACAACACGTATATATCTTATTGGTTATCTTATTACTTTTTTTTTCACACGAACTGTATTCCAGTATTTTTATTTATTTACAATAATAACAGAATATTTACAATATTTACATACAAATGTCAAAAAATTCCTCTGCATCATCGCTTACTGGTAGCGTCCCCAAAAGCCTGGCTACATTGCAACGTTCAATGGTAATGCTAATTCTCTGTGCTAGAAAAAGGTCAGCCAAGGTCAGTCATTATTACTATTGATAGCCCCCAAGCCTCGAGCCTTTGCAGCTGCGAAGAGATATCGCTACTATGGCAGTCCTCTATCGCTTTCACCACGGGGAGTGTTCTGAAGGGCTCTTCCAACAGATCCTACCTTCTCCCTTCCTTTACAGGACAACACGTGCTGGCCTTGGTAGTCACCGTTTTAGAGTGGTAGAAATACGCACTAGAACTAAACGGTTTGGCTTTCCTGTGCCGAGCGATTAAAAATTGGAACTCGCTACCATCCCACGTGTTTCCTTCCCATTATGATCCCGGGTCCTTTAAGAGCAGTGTGAAAAAGCATCTCACAAAGCCGCAATAGTTTGGGTCGGCATCGCCACACTTCCTGCATCGCAGGCAGTCTGGTGGCCCCCACTCTTGGATTCTATTCTTGCTTACCATCAGGCAGAGTGGAGTCACATTGGTAGGCATCAAATAAAAAAAACAAAGCCTTTTGGCCACGAAAAGCGTCGATCAGTTGCTTTTCTAATTGTTTAAAAATAGCACGAGTGCTTGGACTCATAAACCTAGCGTCTTCACCCCAAATGGTTAAAAAATATAATTACCTGCCAATTGTTGGTATTTACACCGTTCGAGGCTTTATGCTGATGCAGCAGCAGCGCCAGTAGTAAATTAGTTTTTAACCGACTTCAAATAAGGAAATTTGACTGTATTTTTTTTGTTTGTTACCCCAGGACTTTCGATTGGGTAATCCGATTTTGATAATTCTTTTTTTATATGAAAGGTAGTGCCTCTCATGTGGTCCCATGATAAGGAACCTGGTAATAAGATCTGATAATAGCATCCTAGAGAAATCGAGGGAACTCCTCAAATAGCTGTCGCCTTTTGAGTACTCGGAATAGTTTTTCTTTGAAGTCGGCTTTTTGTTAAAATTATATAATAGTGATATCCTTCCTTCTAAGTATAAATATATGTTTAACAGTGGACTCAAATGCTGCTACAAACACTCAAAATGGACCTCCAAAGGTGATCAACATTTGTGCCTCTAAAGATACAGGACCTAGTTAGAATTGGGGTAGAGGTTTGGCCCTCTGACACTCTCACTCTTATAAACATCTGAGGTCTCTTATCACAAACATGGTTTGACCTTATACTAGGCACATATAATTTTTTATGTGATGATAAACATAATATAAGACTCGGTGGATCAGTGGTAGCGTATGCGACTATTGTGCTTGTGGTCTTGTGTTCGATTCCCGGGTCGGACCAATTGTTTGTGTCATACGCAATTATAATAATTATAGACATTTTACACGCAATGCCATCTAGTCCTAAACTAAGCAGAGCTTGTATTATGGGCTTGTATTGTGATATAAATACATAAACATACTTTTATAGGGTTCCGTAGCCAAATGGCAAAAAACGGAACCCTTATAGATTCGTCAAGTCTGTCTGTCTGTCTGTCTGTCTGTGTCTGTCCGTCCGTATGTCACAGCCAATTATTTCCGAAACTATAAGAGCTATACTGTTGAAACTTGGTCAGTCGATGTATTCTGTGAACCACATTAAGATTTTTACATAAAAATAGAAAAAAAAAACAATACATTTTGGGGGTCCCCATACTTAGAACTGAAACTCAAAAAAATTTTTTCATCAAACCTGTACGTATCTATGGATAGGTGTTCAAAAATGATGTTGAGGTTTTTAATATCATTTTTTTCTAAACTGAATAGTTTGTGCGAGAGACACTTCCAAAGTGGAAAAATGTGTCCCCCCCCCTCTAACTTCTAAAATAAGAGAGTGATAAAACTAAAAAAAATATATGTTGTACATTACCATGCAAACTACCAACGAAAATTGGTTTGAATGAGATCTAGTGAGTAGTTTTTTAATACGTAGTAGTAGATTTTTTAATACGTGATAAATCGTAACACGCAATTTACCTTTCATCCAATCAATACACTAGTATAAAAACATCGATGAAAGTTACAACGAACTACAAGAACTTTTAAATGATGTTACTTGCTGATACGGAACCCTTCATGGGCGAGTCCGACTCGCACTTGGCCGCTTTTTTATTTGTAAATACATACATATTATTCATAGAAAACACCCAAACTCCGAAACAAATATTTGCGGTTCACACACACATTTGTTCCGACCCGGGAATCTAACCCGAGACCTCTTGATCAGCAGCCGCATACGCTAACCACTAAACCAACAATACAAGTCCAACAAGGCAGTCGAATTATGTGAGTTTAGGTGTTTTCAATGTATAATATGAATGTATTTACAAACAAAAGTATTTATATTTATGTATTTATATCAGTTGTCTAGTACCCATAAAATAAGCTCTGCTTAGCTTGAGATTAGATGGCGTTGTGTGTAAGATGTCCGAAATGTTTATTATTTATTTATTTGTGTATTTCTACATTACAGTACATTCTACTACATTCAGACTCATAACAAATGATCATGCTTATCACGCTTACCCTGAGTGGGCATCGAACCCGCGACCTTTGAATTAGCAATGATGGGCACGAACCTCTACACCAACTGTTCAATAACTTTTATTCGCAGCTCCGCCTGAGTGTATGTCGGTTATTACAAAAAGCAGCATATGTCATTCTCCAAAGTCCAATCTATCTCAGTACAAAAATTCATCCAAATCGTTTCAGCGGTTTAGGCGTGAAAGCGCAACAGACGTATAGAAAAACTTATTTACTTTATATTATTTGTATGGATTCAAGAATATTGTTTAAGGAACGCAACGATTGTAATATAACATTTTTTTTCGTTTCCAGTTACTCAAAATACTACCTACCTTCATGTCCTGAACGCCACTATTGATGAGCTGGACATCTCCCAGTCTTTGTTCAGACGGCTGTCTTCCATGGCCTTCACTGATGGAGCTATCGGGAATATTATTGGTAAGAATAGAAATATAAAAATATCATAAAAAGGAAAGATTTGATTGTTTGTTTGTTTCTAATGAATAGGCTCTGAAACTCCTGGACCGATTTAAAATCATTTTTCACTATTATGCAGGCACCACACTTCGTTATGCGCTATTCGTTATGTGTCTACGCCGTATTCGCCCAAAAATTAGTTATGCGCTCAAACAACAAACATGCCATCCACACTTCGAACTGGTATGCCAAATAAGCATCAAATAAGGCAAATATGTGTGTTGTAGAGATGTGTCATTGTCATTTTTATGGTGAACGAAACGAATATACTCTCCACACTTCGCCGTATGCGCGCGAATAACCCGCATAACGAATAGCGCATAGCGAAGTGTGGTGCCTGTTTTAGAATCGTATATTATCATAATGGTTCCTGTATGTATGTGTAATGATATCAAAATTGTATTTATCTTATAATATAAAATTCTCGTGTCACGGTGTTTGTAATTAAAATCCTCCAAAAAGGTTTGATCGATTATCATAAAATTTCGTGCGCATATTAGGTAGGCCGCGAGCATCAGGTAGTAGTAACAATATACGGCTTTTTCATGACTTGGGACCCTTATAGATTCGTCATGTCCGTCCGTCCGTACGTCCTCGACCTACCAAAAATATTTTTATTTTTCTAGCCTCTACCCCTTCATGTGGGGTATCATTAGATAGGTCTTTTCAAAACATTATGAGGGTGCAACGATCATTTTTAGATTTAAATATACGTTTGCGAGTTATTCAACTTTAAAGTGCATTTTTGGTAAAAACGGGGCACTCCCCGCCTCCCTCTAAAATCTAAACGGCGGGTTGAAAAAATCTGAAAATAAATCATGATAGTAGTCCATATATTTAACTTTAAAGGAAAACTATAGCGGCTTAGACAACTTTTTTATTTCAGGAGTTTTAGGGGCCTAACTTGTAAAATGCAGTAATTTGGAAAACTTCGTACAACGATACAAAAGTAAAGAAATAATAAGTAAACATAACAATTATTATCTATTGGACACGATTTTAAATCCACCTACCGTTATGAGTGACTATGGAACCCTATTCTACGCGTGGCCTGACACGTACTTGGCGGTTATATATCTGGTGGTCTTCCGTGTGAGGGTAGTACTGCCCCGGTCGGGCTGGCCTATTCGTTCTGAAATCAGCGAGGCTTTACTGCCTAGTTGTTTTTATAATATTTTGTGAAAGCGAGTAAAGCCGGGTTAGGTGATTGGACACAATGAAACAAAAAAAAATCAATCATCAGCATCATTAGCAGCCTTTAACAGTCCACTGCCGGACATAGGCCTCTCCTTTGAAAGGAGGTTTTGGCCTACTATACCACGCTGGCCAGACGGGTTGGTAAAGGGTTTGTTTCAAGTTTTCCTTCTCTTGGCAGTGATGTTAGCTGCTTATTTTGTTCCTTTAGTCGCCTCTTACGACACACATGGAATGAATAGGGGTGGTGACTATGTATTCTTAATCCGTCACCTCACGGACCTCATCGATGAAAATTTCATTGCTATGATATTATTATCTTGCTAAAAGTTCACAAGCAATTAAACCCAATATCCTACTAATATTATAAACGCGAAAGTTTGTATGTATGTAAATGTTTCTGTATGTTTGTTGCTCTTTCACGCAAAAACTACTGAACGGATTTGGATGAATCTTTACAGTAATATAGTTTAATTGTTATGTTCACTGCCTCGTTGGTCTAGTGGTTAGCGTATGCAACAAGTCGGTCCTGGTTGTCATGAACATCTATGGTCATCGTTATTGGGAAGTCAGTGGCCCTCAAATATACTGACAACTAGTTCAATCTTCGAATTTCAGTTCTCGCTTAGGGTTACGGAGGTCCGATGCCAGTCGCTCTGTGGAAAAACTGAAATTCAGGTAAACCCGTTAAACTAAAACTAAAGTTAACATAAAATAAACTTGGGAATAAAGCCTAGGAAGATGATTTACAGATTCAGATTTAATATAGCTTATATCAGAATAATATATAGGCTACTTTTCACTGCAATAATCGAGATTTACGGGCGAAAGCTAGGTGATTATAAAAATACATAAATCGTAGATGTCAAAATGTATCACTATTTATCTCGTTTCAAAACTTCACAGGTTGCTATGCATAACACTAATGTAAATGGCTAATTTAAAAATGAGTTCAGGATAATCACATATGTAGGCTATTTTTGATCCTGAAATACGCGGGTAACACCGCGGGGCGCAGGTAGTTATTACAATAATCAGCATTTTCTCAGACGTGCAATTGACTAACGGAAGTACGTCATTTATTACAATATTCAACACTGACGTAAGCAAGCCTTCAACGACTGGTTTTTTTCATTCAAAATAACTTACATACACTGAATATATATCTTGGGGACTTTAAAAACATGCTTTAGAAACGGACACAAATAACACCCGGCCTCGGAGCAACAATTTGTGGATCACACATAGTGTATCGATTTGAACCCACAACACTGGTGCAGTAGATAGCGTCGTGAAGTAGGTTCCAGTGGTTCGACTCGTCGACTCCAGGCGGGGTCCCAGAATAGCTTCCCAGGTCATAACAAAAAAAATAATATGTAGGTGTTTGACGGTTCGAAGGTTTTTAAGCTCACTAAATATACTCCAAAGTAGTCAATAAAAATTAGGGATGTTATGGACATAGGAATAAAATTATATCGGTTTCAGATACGGTTACGGATATCTAATTATTTCGGATTATCCATAAGTTTCGGATAGTTTCGGTTACGGATATTAAATTGAAGTAAGACATAAACACAAATAGTATGTAATAATTTGGTTTTAAAGTTTCAGTGAAGTAGTACCATTTTCGGGAATTTTTTTTAACACAATGTTTACATTTTGCACAATCTACATTAACTTACAAAACTGTCGAAAGATGTCGTTTTATTTAGACTCCGTCCTAATATGAAACTGTCCGAAACTTCAGAAACGGATACGATTACTTATTTTAATTACGGATATCCGATAGTTTCGGTTACGGTTACAGAGCTCCCTAACATCCCTAATAAAAATAAAATCAATAATAGACGAAATTTTAAACATCTGCGACTCGTGTCAGTCAAATAAGTTAAGCCGAACCTTCTACGAGAGAGTTCCGAATTACTACGAACGAATGACACCACGCACACACACACACTGCGGTGTACTTGTATTATATCAACGTTGTATATCGCACACTTAATAAAAAAAAGATGTAACTCAAAAATTGCGAAAATTGAGATATTCTTTTCAACTTTTTATTATTATTAGAAATTCTATTTCAACAGCCGTTCAGTGACGATGAAAGTGAGCGACTTACGGGATTGGACTTGTCTTTTTAGAGTTCCGTAGTCCATGACTCATTATAGTCATTATAGATTCGTCTTGTCCGCATGTCCGTACGTCCTCGACCTACCGCCCAAACGGTTGGTGCTAGAAAGAGGAAACTTTGCATGAATATGTGTTGTAATGAACTATACACAGTGCTTCAATAAAATTATGAAAAAAAAAAATGATTTGTTTTTCTCGCCGTTTATCCCATCGTGTGGGGTATCATTAATTAGGTCTTTGAAAACTTTGTGAGGTTGCTTAAACCACTTTTAGATTTAGTTATCCGTTTGCGAGTTATTCAATTTCATTTTTTGTAACTGTCTAAAATACAAAGGGCTGATTCAAAATATATAAAATAAAATAAAAATAGAAGTGCATATATTGAACATGCCAGGAAAACTAGAGCGCCTTTGATAATTTTATTATTTCAGGAGTTATGTAATTAACCTAACTTGTAAAATGCACTCTATTGGAAAACTTCATACAAAAATAAAGAAATAATAAGTAAACTTAACAATTGTCTATTGGACACAATTTTAAATCCAGCTACTATTTTGAGTGACTATGGAGCCACGTATAGTATAGCTAAGCGTGGCTTAACACGCACTTGGCCAATTCTGGTTTTCATATAAGTAAGTATTTTAAATTGTATTATTTATTCATAATAAGGATTTTTTTGTAATAATTCAGTTTCATATAAAAACATTTCATGAAAGTGCCATGCATTTTGAATTAAATGTTTTGTTTTGAACTGAATTTAAAATTATAGGAGTAAACTGAAATGTTTATGATTTTTAATTTGATTGAAGTGCTGATATTATTAAAATTTCATCATCATAGCCTTCAATTTATTTTTTCATAAAGTGATGTAAGTTGTCAGGTTATTTTTTGTCTTCAAAATTAACTATCTAGAACTAATTGCGGATTATGTTTTTTATAAACACCATAATCTCTATAGTTTTATCTAACAAATTCGGCAGTTAACGTTTTTAGAAAACGTAATAAAAAATCGTAAAGAACAATGCCCATTTTCGGCCTAATTTTCGAACTCGTGGACAGCAAACTAGAGTATTAATTAGTTGTTGGATAATTATTGTATATTAAAACATAATTTATAGATAATACTAAAGTCCAGGAAAGAAACTTATTCAAAATGTATATTTAAAAAGATGTTCTAATGTCCTGAACTATAAACGTGTAATAGATAAAATATTAATCAATATTATCCATACTAATATTATTAATGTGAAGATAAGTTTGTTTGTTACGCTTTCATGCGAAATCTACTCAACCGATCATCATGAAACTTTGTACACATATTCTTTGAGGTATTAGGAGTAATATAGGATACTTTGTAATAAAAAATTTTCATGAAAAATAAAAAAATGACATAACCTGGCATTGAACATTGACAGAATTTGCAGAGCCGCGGGCGAAAGCAAGTTTGTAATAAGTCAAAATGACAACACTTTATTGCGCTTAGTAAATGTCATCCAACTATGTCCTTTTTCGTTCGCGTGAATTGTTAATGATTTTCTGGCTTTGGGTTTCTATAACGACTTTTGACTTTTCTCAAGGACTACTACCTTTAACAAATAAAATTATTGCCCAAGCTTGTACAGTTGTCGAACACGAAGAACTGTACCTCTTAAGATGGAAGATCAACGGTGTAGTAACTGCAGTTTATATATATCCATGATGCAAAGGCATTCTGTGGAATCCGAAGAGATGCTCACTTTATTACAGCAATGGGTTTACGCATTACGCAACAGGTATGAAAACTTTCGTAACATTAACCATTTTCAAATCAAATCAATCAAATCAAAATCATTTTATTTCAAGTAAACCATACAACGGCACTTTTGAAAAGTCAAGTAGTCAGTCAGTAGTCAGTCGTGAAGCTAATCGTCTGTTCTAATTCGTAGATCCTATGGAGAAGAACAGACAAGAAACTCCATGGACACTCTTTTCCAACATTGTTTTTACAATTTTTGGTTACATTGTTTAAGGCATTTTATTAAATGTGAGTACAATGTAACGATGCTGAATTTTACACAGGTAGTTTTTCTTACAACTATGCATTAGAATCAGAAACACTTACCAATCTATTGTTATTCATTGTTCTAGGCTACTGTAAATAGCCTCTTATGCCACAGTTGCCGGATGTTATTCAATATAACTCTTGTTGGTCCTAGACTAGAAACAAGAAGCGTTGGCCATGAAAATGTATGCATTAATTGTGGCTGTTCAATAAGGCGCATACGAAAGTATTTACTTAAGTCTGATACTGAAAGAGAACGGCATGTTAGAACTAGTATAGTTCATTGGTGTGCACCAAGAATTGTAAGTACCTACAATATGATAATTAAATAATATTTGTGACGAAGATGTGTATAAGAGTACTTATTATGTGCCGCCTAATTGCCGTATTTGTTTTCATTTAAGAGGCAATGTCTGGGATGAATTAAATAATATTCAGGATTGTAATAATTTGTTTACTGCCCAGAATATAGAAGATTACGCATCTCTATTAAAGACTCAAACATCCCGCAATATAGGTAGATTTTGAAAATATTGATGCGAGTGATGATCATTTGGTACTTTATTAACTCGGTATGACTAAGACGAAGAAGAAGATTACAGTTTGTGAACATTATTGTTGCCTCTGATAACCTAAGTGACTTTCCATGTCTGTAAATAAATGAATTAATATTAATTGCTTGTGGAACTTACCAAATAAGGCAAAGTAAGTCTTATTATGGGGAACACACCAGAGCTAGTGGTACATACAGTGTTGAAGTATATAGAGAGATAAATAACACTCTGCCGGGAAAGTTCTTAGAAAATAATTGTTGGCTTTTAAGGGCACAAAATTCAAAGTAGGCATATAGGCAGAAAAATATATTTTGTATATATTTTGATCAATAATAATAACTACGGGAGACAAGCAATACAACAATATTATTTTAACTGTATTAAAGGAAAGCGTGCAGTTGGTTGTTACGCACATATAATGACTATTATTTGGTACGTTGGTTGGGCGAGATTTGAAAGAAATGTAGTGCCTCCTGCTCAATTTCTGGACGATGTTCTGTGTCATTTTGATAATGAATATAATATAGAAGACAACTGAAAACAGTGTATTATTTATTGTTCTTAGCCATCATGCCCTTACTATGACTTAAAGTCCATTTTTTTTAATCAAAACAACGAAACAACGCTGTACTATAACTAAGATACATCAGTAAAACCATAATTTAGTTGTTTTTTTTTGAGGTTATGAAAGTGCTTTTAAAAAAAAGTATGAATGTGGCCGACCTCTAATCAATCTCAAATTTTTAGTTAAACGCTCATTTATCTAATGCAGAAACAGGTAGTACGATTGTTGACTGTCTACTTCCAGGCCGGAGGCAGTATGGAGAGTGGGCATTTTTCTTTTAATTATAGGTTGCTCGGGAAAAGTACTCTGAATGCGGATTCCCACAATTTTCAATTTTTGAGTTACATCTTTTTTGTATTAAGCGTGCGATTTATCAAACAGAGATAGCAATATTTTACGAACAAGTTTCAAAATCCGAGCGTCGTTTGTCGTCCTCGTAATTTTGGCGTAATAAATAGTACCGGTAGCAACCAACAGAGGGCACTAGTCAGGAAATGTAAAATGCTAGAAACTGAAAATTTAGCTTTAACTTTAAAGAAATAGTATTAAACCAAAAAATCAATTCAACAAAAGTAGTTTACAACCCTATCATTGTGTCAGGTGTGGGGTTCGAACCCACGCTCCCTCTCGGGAACCAGAGCTTAAATCTGGCGCCTTAGACCACTCGGCCAACCTGACTTGACAGTGTAAAACGAAATACTTAAATGTATGAAGAAATAAAATTTACCATTTCACTTTGGTAAAAATCACTTATTTATACAAACTAGTGGTCGCCAAGTGATCAAAACTCGACCATAATTAATTTGCAATAAAAGTGGCAATATTATTAATTTTCTATTGTCAACGACTTCTACAATCACAGATTTCGCCAAGGCTACGCTATGTACTTTTAATATTTGACAAAAAAGTACCTAAGTACGCGTGTGTGTGTTAAATATGTGGTAGTGTGTGTAACGTTTTATTTATGGATTCAATGTATTTTTTTTGCACATTTCAAAATAACAATAGCTTCCTGCACTCCTCCTCCACAAAAAGTATACGCGAAAATTTACACTCCTCCGTCTACTACATAATCTATACATTAAATATGTACTAGCTTCTGCGCGCGGCTCCGCCCGCGTGTTTTTCTATAATTGCGGTAAATAGTAGCCTATGTATTATTCTGATATGTAAGCTATATTATTGTGAAGTTTCATAGATATTCATTTTTATTCATATATAGTTATTTTTACACATTTTCAAATATTTTTTAAAATTTTCTCTCCGTGAGAACCATCCTCGTACTTCAAGGAATATTTTAATAAAAGAATTAGCGAAATCGGTCCGTTCATGCGAGATGGTGTGACCAAGGGAAATAGGGATTAGGGATATATATATATATATATATATATACATATATATATATATATGTATTAGGGATATATTTAGGGATATATATATATATATATATATCCCTAATACATATATATATATACATATATATATATATATATATATATATATATATATATATATATATATATATATATATATATATATATATATATATATACATCCTGGCGGTCATGTTGCGCCCTACATGGCTACTTTTACCAATGATACTGCGTCCGACCGACTTGATGCGTCCGGTATACGGACGCAGGATTAACCAACTCTCATTTTTGGTCCACGGGTGTTTTTTCGTATGTAGAACGTGTGGACAAAAAATTGGCATGGACTCAATTTTATCACTAAAATGCTTTTGAGCGTATTTTATAGTTCAGCCATTGGCCGCGCGGAATTTGGAGGGAGCCACCACGGAGTGTATAATTTGTAACGTATATTTCGCGTTTAATTAATAGATTTTATTGCGTCACCGAATAAATGATTTCAAAGTTTTTATCAATTCCCCGTGAAGATCATATTGCGGCCAGTATTTAGTTTCAAATTGGGAGAATGCGCGGTACCTACGGGGGCCTTTCGGGGTGCAGGCGGAGCGGGTTCTTAAAGTCGCATATTTTGTGTTTGTTTGTAAGCAGATTGAGCTTCGCCCGGTAAGACGCGATTTAGGTATCGGAGTGAATTCTCAGTACGTATATTTTTTTTGAAAGTGATTAACAAATTACAATGATAAATGTACACATTACAGCAATATTCATAATTGAGACAATTTTAACTACGTTGGTTAATAACGGCTATTTTTCTCTTCTGACATACCCAAGATTCGTTGCCGTATAGTAAGGTAGGCACTAATGTCGGATTGTGCACCAGCTGCTCGTGAATTGGATTGATATTTTTACATTCTCCTTTTTGTCGACTGTAATTCTTCTCTCGTATATTATTATTCGTAGTTTCTCTCAATATCTTTTTCACACTTTCCATTCGTGAAAACATACTTCTATTTTCTATGTTATGTAGGTCGGTTTCCACACTTAGTCCTTCTGGTGGGCCATTGTACGTCAGGGCAGCCATCACTCCAGCCAGCCCACCTCCTCCAGAAGCGGATAATGTCTCCGAGTCTGTTCAGGCATTCTGGAACAGTTTTGGGAGATCCCAGGATGCTTTTCCGTGTTTCGGTGACACCTGTATGTACACTCAATGAGTACATGCGACACCGTTTCCTCTGCCCCTAACCATGATCTGCATAAGGGTCTATCAGTTATGGCGATGGTGTGAAAGGTGATGGTTCTTACCACCAGCCGCAGACTGTTCGTGTCCAAACGCAAATAAGTTCCGAAGTGACGTGAATTTTGTTGAGGATTTGAGTACAGATGCACTATTAGAGACTATACGGATGTGGGAGTACGTAATTTTCCTTGTCTTTAAAGCGTGGGCCACCAGGATGATAACCTCGCATTCCGCTTGGAATACAGTGTTGAATCTACCTAGGGCTTCGATATCCTGATGTTAAGAACGTCTGAGAATACACCTGCTCCGGTTCCTGAGTTGGTTTTGAAGCAATCGGTGTATATTCTGAGTTCTTTTGGACCAGATTTATCATGTGGTTTTTCTTCGAGTTGTATGTTATATTATAGTGCTTCTGAAAATTAAATTCCTTCAAAATCCTATCGTTGGGTGATGTCAACATAGGTTGGTGTGTAATCGCTTGTTCTGATATGCGTGTGTGTTTGATTCTAGAGTCCTTTCCCAGTGTTCCGGCATTGTGGAGTCTAAACGCCGCTAGTGCTGCTTCTTCTTTGACTACTAGATACAAGGATGACAGACCCAGCACATAGCTTGCAACGCGGCTGTGGGTGTGGTTCTCATGCTACTAGTGATAGCCACGAAGGCATATCGCTGTAGTTTTTCTAAGGTTTTTTGGCCAGTAAGCAAGTCTGTCCTGGGCCATCAGACTAGGGAGCCATATGTTATAGTTAGTCTGGTCGAATAACTGTAGTGTATAACCAGTAAGTGGCCTTGGGACTGATGCCCCAGTTTCTGCCTAGCAATTGCTTGCATTGCCGCAGTGATATCCTGGTTTTTGTGGTTATGTAGTTAGTGTGTTTAGCCCAATTCAATTATTTGTCCAAATAGACGCCCAGGTATTTGGTCTCTGATGTTAGGTTTAGGGTAGCTCCGTAAAATCGTGGCAGTTGTAGATTTGCCAACTTTCTCTTTTTAGTAAAGAGGACCAGTTCTGTTTTTGTGGGGTGGACTGTTAGTTTATGCTCTTTGCACCAGTCCTCTACAATTTTTAAGGCTTGCCGCATGAGATTACACAGTGTGTTTTCGTGAGTACCATTTATTATTATATTTATATCATCGGCATATAATACGGTGAAGTAGCCTTTGTCGTTTAAGTGACTAAGAAGGCTGTACACGACAAGGTTCCATAGTAGAGGTGAGACGACACCTTCTTGTGGGCACCCCCTCGCCACAATGGCCCTCGTGGTGCCATTCACCGTAACTTGTATAGCCCTTTGTCTGAGCACGTTGGTTATCCAACTGTACAAGGTTCGGGCTAGTCCATGTCCTATAAGGGCTGGTCTGCCCCGCTTGGGCGACGCAGCGCCGGGCCCTCACTGCAGTCATCGGAGAGGATCTCTCACTGCCGGCTGTCGTTCGTTCCATGGCTGGCAGCGAGAGCTCATTTACCGCGGTCGCAACCTTCTGCGAGGACGTAAGGCCCGGGAGGACGACATCCATTCGTACCTGATTTGCCGCCGGCGAACCGGGCGGCGTAGGCGCGAACATCTGCGCCTCATGCCGCCTTGAGTGTGGCCGCGGGTGGACGGGACGGGTTTTCCCTCCACCCGCATTATGTGGCCAGCCGCGAGGGGGCGGCGTCGGTGTGTGCCGGACGCCGCCTAAGAGAGGGTCGTCGTACCGAGACGGTGCCCGCATCAGGAGCGGGCAGGCGCTGGGGGAGTCCAGAAGGAGATCTGACCGTGGACTTCTCCTCCTCCTAAACGGAGAAGCGCGGAGAGGGCACACTGTGTAGTTTTTAGTCCGTTCAAGTCCAACACACCACCCTTTTTTTTTTTTTTTTTTTTTTTTTCGGCAGGGCCGACACACCACCCTTTTTTTTTTTTTTTTTTTTACGTGTGGAAATTCCCACGGACCGTCACCCCACCGGGGCTCTCGGCGGGGCGGTGTGTCGGACTCGAACCGACTAAAACCACACGGTGTGACCTCTCTGCGCCTGTATTTGGAAGGGATCCAGGTAACTGTTTTCTCCTTCTGGATCCCTCCCGGCGCCTGCCCGCACTGTTGCGGGCGCCATCTCATCATACTCTCTATTTGGGCGACGTCCGGTCACACGCGAACGCCACCCCCTCGCGGCTGGCCACTACAGCGGATGGACGGGGAAACCCGTCCCGTCCATCCGCGGCCACACTCAGGGCGGCATGAGGCGCAGATAGGCGCGCCTCCGCCGCCCGGGGCGCCGGCGGCGGATCGGGTCCGAGTGGAGGTCATCCTCCCGGGCCTTCTCCGCCGCCTCCTTCTGCGAGATTACGTCCTCGCAGAAGGTTGCGACCGCGGTAAAACAACTGTCGCTACCGGCCATGGAGCGAACTACGACCGGTAGCGAGAGTTCCTCTCCGATGACTGCAGTGAGGGCCCGGCGCTGCGCCGCCCATGCGGGGCAGACCGCCAGCGTGTGCTGGGCCGTGTCCTCACTGCAGTCGCAGTGGTGGCAGGCGGGACTCAATTCCCTCCTCGCGACCGAGTGCAGATACTTCCCGAAGCAACCGTGCCCGGAAAGCACCTGCGTCAGCCGGAAGGAAAGGGTCCCGTGCTGCCGCCCTGCCCACTCGGCGATGACCGGCTGGAGAGCCTCCACGGCGGCGAAGCCAGCGCGTGGAGTCTCCAGTCGGGACGACCATCTTGCCAAGGTGGCTCGACGAGCGGCTTCGCGCCACTCGCGCACGTCCTCGGGCGGAGGGCGAGACCCGCTCTCCGCCCGGAATTCAGCCACTCGTCGATAAACTTCGGCGAGCACTTCCGCCTCCAAATCCCACGGGGGTGTTCCGGCCAAGGCGCAGGCCGCTTCGGTCGACACCGTGCGGTATCCACGTATGGCTCTGACCGCCAATATCCTCTGAGGGCGCCAGAGGCGCGCCCTATTCTGGGCGGACAGAGCCGCCGCCCACACCGGTGCACCGTACAGTGCCATCGACCGGACCACCCCCGTGTACAGCCGCCTAGTGGGAAAACTGGCCCCGCCCAAATTGGGCAAAAGTCGCCCGAGGGCAGAGGCAGTGTCCACCAACTTTGGTGCCAGCTGTTTGAAGTGCTCGTCGAAGAGCCACCTTCCGTCTAGGACCAGACCCAGGTACCTCATCTGGGTCCGGACCGGTACGAGAACCGAGTTGACCTCGATCGAGGCGCCGGCGGGTGGACCA
This sequence comes from Phragmatobia fuliginosa, assembly GCA_932526445.1. NCBI lineage: Eukaryota > Metazoa > Arthropoda > Insecta > Lepidoptera > Erebidae > Phragmatobia > Phragmatobia fuliginosa. The sequence goes on along the minus strand of OW052067.1, from coordinate 21,458,839 downwards.
CGACGGGGCCCGTGAAAAAGTAGGGCCTCCGTCTTATCCAGGGCCACCCGCAGACCCAGCGCCTCGATGCGCCCGACCACCATGGACACTCCAGTGGTGGCCAGGCGCGCCGCCTCCTGGAAGTTAGCCCCCCGGGCCGTGACTAAGGTGTCATCTGCGTAGCAGATTACACCCAGCCCGGGGGGGAGACGCCCTCTTAGGGCCCAGTCGTATCCCATGTTCCACAGGAGTGGTCCTAGGACAGACCCCTGTGGAACACCGCACGACATGGCCCTGCGTCTCAAGACGCCATCTCGGTCCTCGTACATGACGGATCGCTCCTCAAGATAGTCTGCCACCAGCCGCCTCAGGTACTCTGGCACTCCGTGGTAGCGGAGTGCTTCCCCGATGCAGCCAAATGGCAGACTATTGAAGGCGTTGGCGATGTCTAGGGACACCGCCAACACCACTCCGCCGCCTCTCACGGCCTCCTCGGTCACGGCCCTAAGGCGCATTACGGCATCGATCGTCGAACGCCCCTCTCGGAAACCGAATTGGGCGTCCGACAGATCGGGGCCAACCTCGCAGAGGTGCCGGACGATGCGGGCAGAGAGTATCCTCTCAAAGAGTTTACCCGCCTCGTCCAGCAACACGATAGGCCTATAGGCCGTGACCGAATCGGCAGGCCGTCCCGGCTTCCTCAGCAGGACCAGCTTCCCGCATTTCCAGCGCTCAGGGAAGCGTCCGGACGCCAGGCTAGCGTCCAACACTTCCCTGAGGCGGTCCGACATGTGATCGAGGGCTCGGGCCATCACTCGGGCTGGAACCCCGTCCGGCCCGGGGGCGGTGTTCTTGGATCGAATCCGTAGAACAGCCGCCCCTACCTCCGAATCCCTGACGGGCGGAACTTCAACCTCGCTACCCCCGTCGTCTTCGGCTGATGCAGTCATCGACGGGGGTGACCGACACACCACCCTGCCGTAACCCCCGGTTGGGTGACGGTCCATGATGATTTTCCACACATAAAAAAAAATGTCTTACAAGGGCTATTTCGATGCTGTGGAACATTGTTTTATCAAAGGCGCCCTCTATATCTATGAAGGCAGCCAGTGCTGAACCTTTGTGATCTATAGCGCATTCAATCCTGGAAATCACGCTGTGCAAAGCGGATTCTGTGGATAGGAAAACATACGTTCTAGATATAAAATTTCATTCGCTCGTTCTAGAAGTTGCCCATTTATTCTTATATAACATACTGTTATTTGTTCATCTCTATCAAAAACCAGTACCGTCTTGCCTGTCTTGGTGTCAAAAAACAATTGTATCCTGCTTCACCATGAACGAATTGCTCCAGAGCCAGTATAATCGCTGATATAGCTGGAAGCTGGATGACTAGTACGATGAATACAATAATACAAAAACAATATGTGGAATCACAATCTTTTCAAAAATGTATGGATGTAACTTGGTTAGCGTAAACTTTGTAATATATGTAGGGCATTATACGGAATCGCATTAAACATAACTTTTGATGGAGGTAAGAGCATCCATATAGTGCATAGAAGGTATACGGAGATATTCAGTGTGCTGGATAGTTTTGGCAGTGAACGGATGTGCTAAATTAGCAGGAAATGTCTAAAACTGAATATTAACATATCATATTTAAATGAAATTCCACGTCAACTCATGGAATTATACTAATAATAACTCCATAAATACGCACTAAAAACATTTAAAATGTTGCCACATTTAGTAGACGCTGTAGGGTGGGAGTTTGTAAAGATGCAAGAAGTCTTTCGCGATTTAAATATATATATATATATATATATATATATATATATATATATATGTATATATATATATATATCCGCATCAATAGTTTGGGCAAGAATTCTGTAACCTTTGTACCGACGATCAACAATGGGTAGTATTGTATGGCTTATCAACAACTTTTTACTATTACTATATCTATTTAATTACAACACTTAATATTAATTATATTCTACGGCTTATCAACATTTACGTTTTCTTTTTTTTTTCAATGCATGTTCTGCGATAATTTCGTCGTTTATGAACCGATTTCAAAAATTATTTTTGCATTAGAATGGGCGTAGCTTACAGGTGGTCCCATTGTCACCATATCGGGATCTGATGATGGATCCCAAGGAAATCGAGGGAACTCCTCAAATATCATAGGCACAATGTCGCGATTAGTTTTTCATTGAAGTCGGTTCCTTTTTGTTAAAATTATTTAAGCCACTGACCTTACACGATTTATTTTCTAACTGTGTTACTTTCGAACGAAAGTAAGTCCAGTTTCTTACCTTTATAAATTTAATTATATGAGTTGGTGTTTTATCTATTTGGAGTGTTTTATATTTTTTTTTATTACAATTATTATTGTAAAACAATCATTATTGTAGTATTTTATATAGATATTATTATAATTTGATACATTATAACATTCATTTTTTAATTATTCTTGCATCACAAAGTATGGGGAAAGAGGAATAACGAAAAATATAGTAAGTATTAAAATAAAATACCTAAAACTTAAGTTAGTATGTGTAAAGCTCAAAAAAATTCATAAAAAAAACATGATATTATTGATAGTCAACTCTCATTGCCCAAATCGAAAAGCGGGTACTTCCTGTTACATACCTCCGTCTCTTTTTAAGACAGCTTCCACATTTTGAAGAAGAGGGAAAGTGGAGATGTTACTTGGTAACAAAACTTCATAGTCTTACATACGTGTAAGCTTATTGTATTGCTTGTGTTAAAAGAGAGGAAAAAAGCCTGGTTTTTGAGATTACCCAACTAATAAAATTATTCGTCTAACTCTCGGAGGGGAGGTTTTATCCTCCGGTAAGGAAGGGGAAGGCGCAATCCAAGGGTAACGACACATTTGCAATTCTTGAGTTACATTTGGATCTATAACAATCAAAAATAAAACTACCCACTTCAATTACTACCCTTAAGTCATCCATATTTAAATAGTTTGTATTTCTTTCCCATTGTAGGTAAATTTCCAAAGTATTCAGCGATAGCCTGTCTAAACATATCCAACAACAACTTAACATCGAACAAGCTACAGACGTCCATCCAACGTCCATTTGCTTACCTCTTCAACCTGAGCGTCCTAGATGCCTCTGCCAACAACCTCACTGAATTTCCTCTGAGTCTCGTCCACAGCAACCGGAAAATATCCGTGGATTTATCTGGTAAGTTATTTGCATGCTATTGATTATAATATTATCGTTGGTCTAGTGGCTGTGATCGATAGGTCTCGGGTTCAAATTCGGCTAAAAGTATTGCGGGGTTTTTAATACAAGAGACCTTAATAATAGCCCGGGGTATGAAAGTTTGGCGGAGTTTCATACCCGTGCGTCAAAGAGCACGTAAAGCCGTTGGTTTGGTTGTCCTGAACATCAATTGCAATTGTTATAGGGAAGTCGGTGACCTCAAATAGACTGAAAACTAGTTTGACGTTCAAATTTCAGTTCGCCCTTAGGGTTGCAAAGGCCCGATGCAAGTCGGTAAAACCGGGTGAACTATTAGCCGACCTCAAATAATCTTATGAAGGCTAGGAAGATTATGTTATGATGAATCTAATATCTATATTACGGGTGTCTCTTTTCATCTCTACTTATCATTAGGCAGTTGACATAATTAGTTAAACAATATTTGCTATGGCTACGACATTATTATATTATTACAAAACTTAAATATCATTATTGCACAACTTGTGAGAACTGATAATGCTTGATGCAAAATTACTAATCTTGATTGATCTAGATTGACTTTGGCCTTTGAAGTGTTCTTAGATTCGTGTTAAATGTGAGTTTAACACTTGAGAAATGAATTTATAAAAAATAAGGAAAATCACTAAGAAATATGCATAATTTCTCAAGAAGTTGGTTTTTTGTTTTTTTTTTTTTCGTATAATTATTTTGGTATTATAAAAAGATTAGTTCGGTATTTTATACGCTTCAAAAAACTCTGAAAACCCGGAACCGAAAAATCCGATTGAGTTTAAATTTTGACATGTTATACATACTAAATTCGGCCCTCTCTCCTATCCTGAGAGGACCAGCAATGAGACGTTATTGGTTGTTGATGATGATGATGGCACTAAATACCTTAAAGTTTTATCTATTATTCGCGTTAGTTTTATATGCAGCCACAATGTGCCACATCGACACGTGGTAGGATACAGCCGGTATTTATATATATTTAATACCTATTTCTTTCCAGGTAATGACTACCTTCCCTGCAAACATTTCCAAAGAGCAATGGACTCAAACAATAGCTCATTACTCACATTCCTGAACTACGATAATACATACTGCGCGTTAGATATCAATTTTAACTGGTTCAGAGATTTGAGGATTGTTCAAATTGAACATCTTAAGAAGCAGAAAGAGGTAGGTACTTTCAAATAGAGGTGGAAGTGTGAGAACCAAGGCTTTCACTGAATAAAGGAATAACTTCTCATCTTCTGGTTCTGGAGAAGGGGCTGAAAGGGCGGCAAGCTATTCGGCAATCTTTTGCAAGTGTCCATGACCAGTGGTGATAACATTAGGAAGTCGTTACATTAACAAAAAAACTTTCGACTAAAAACCCTTTTGTAAAAGAATTAACTTCAAAAGGATAATTGATTTCAAGAAGCTTCACCACCATGAATTATTATTTAATATTGTAAACTGTGTTTTTTTTGTGCTCTTCAAAGTACATATTTTTTATTATCAGAAGTGGGATTTTGTCTTCAATTTTCAAAAGACCGTCGACATAGGCTTTATTTCACACACCATGCGATTCATATAGTTTGAAACATTTTTTTTTGTTAATCCATACTAATATTATACATTTCAATCAAAAAACAAAGCTCTGAATGTCTGTTACGATTTCACAACTAATTCGCTGCCCAGATTTCAATGAAATTCGACATGGAGATTCATGAACATGAGATATCTTCCTTAAAATAAATCTCACCCCATTTTTTCTAGAAGTATAAAAAAGCATGGTCATTATTCCGTAGGTGAACGCTTCCTGTCGTAATATCAAGCCGGCAAACATAAACTGCACGTGTATGCCCACGCGGCTGCAGTTCCAGGGAGCAGACCTGACGAACGCAGTGGCAGTAGACTGCTCTCATCGAAACCTGACGGAGATGCCCACGGAACTGCCTCTGAACACCATCAAGCTTAATGTTTCTTACAATAATGTAAGTAGAATCTATTTTAGTGTACTTTTTATATAAATATTTAAGCCTACAAAAGTGACTATTCTGCCTGATGGAAAGCAGGAGTAGAATCCAGAAATAGGGGTCATTGTGAGGCTAGGCAATGCAGCACGGTGACCTATATTGTATAGGTCACCGTGCTGCGGCGATCTGGTCAGATACTTCTATATGATAAACATGTGTTGCATCATTCTCCCTGCATCTCGATGCCAAGAGAATGATTGGACTCTGGTATTGCAGAATGAAAAACGTTTGCAACTTGGCTAGGCAGGTTTGAGTGGTCATTACAGCGCTTTCTAGTGTTATAAGTTCAGATGAGAAACGGGACACAGTCACAGAAACCGTTGTTTCATGTCAATGAAACAAGGCTTTCTGTGATTCACGAATTGTGGTTGTGAAGTCACCCGCACATGGGATTATTCTGCGGGAGTTGTCTTCTTATCAAGAAAAAAATAAATTTTCGCGTATTATTACATTGCTTGATTTTCCAGATCACGTCCCTGCAGACAGTGAACGACCCGTCCTACGATCGTCTGCGACATCTGATCGTGGACTACAACGACATAGCCAGCATCTTGGAACTAGAGGGGACCAAGTTTATAGACACCTTCGTACTGTTCTCCATCGGATATAATAAGCTGAAGACTGTAAGTACCTACCTGTGTAAGTAAGATTAGTTTTTATTCCTATTTCCAGAAGCCGTAGTTAGGCACGACGTAATAACTTGGTCCCTGGACCCCTCCTACTTCAGGCGGCGAGTGGGCACACCGTGTGGTTTGAGTCAGTTCTATTCCGACACACCGTTCAAACCCCGACAGGGTGACGACCCGAGGGTGTTTCTACACTAAAAAAAAGGCAAACCAATTTGGTCCACTCTCATTTCGATCAATGTTGCCTTACATACTGCTCTAGATACGAACAGATTGCGAGGTCACTTGCAGAATGACTTCAAATAGAGGTCACGGCACAAGGAAAATTCCTATAAAAAGAGGTACTCGTATAGAGGGTCAATTTTGCTATTGATGATGGTTTAAATTTTTTAACCTTGTAACAACTGTTTTTCTGGTTTTGAATATACGTGTGGGTGGACCGTTGGCTTATATTTTCTTTTATTTAAAATATTTATCATCGAGTTAGTTAGGTTGCCGGGAACCGAATGCCCCCTTAATTTGGGAAGTTTGGTGGGGGAAAAAACTGAGTTTTAAATTCCTCCAGTTTTCTTCTGATTCATAGGTTTCAAGACAGTACCTTTTCATGTCACTTCCCGAGTGGCATAACTCGGTATGTTTGTGGGTCACTGCTGTTGATCCTGGTGTACAGAAGTTACAGTGGAAGGTGAAATCAGACTGCCTTGTTGGTCTAGTGGTTAGCGTATGCGGCTGCTGATCAAGATGTCTCGGGCTCGATCCCCGGGTCGGACCAAATGTTTGTGTGATCCGCAAATATTTGTTTCGGAGTATGGGTGTTTGCTATGTATAATATGTATGTATTTACAAAAAAAAGTATGTTTATGTATTTATATCAGTTGTCTGGTACCTCCACTTAGTTTGGGACTGAATGGCGTTATGTCTAAGATGTCCGAAATAAGAAAAGGCCTCTCATGATGTCAAGTGCTATGTTAAGCCTTTACTAATATTCATTATTGTTTATTTCAGATACATACTTACGTGTTATCGAATCGTTTCGACGCTAGCGGCCCGACCTTTTTAATAGCCGGGAACATCATACACTGTGACTGCAACACTGAGAAAATGTTGAAGGTACTGTCATCCTCACTATAATAAATGATGACGGCATTTTTGCTGTCATATTTCGTTGGTGGTATGGTATAAATATATACCAGGCCGCCACGGTATGGGTCACCATCAGCATGGTGACTGATTATATACTGATAATTATGTACCAAACCAATATAATAAGCAAAGCAGCCATTGCCTACCCTAAGGATGGTGACTACTCCTGGAGTAGATTCTACTCACGCTTTCTATCAGGCAGAGTTGAGTCACTTTGGTAGGCTTAAATATTAAAAAAAAAAACAAATAGTTTAACAAAGCCATCTGTTCTCTCTAGTAGCTGTAGTGTTGCTGTGTTGGAGTACTTTCCAACAACCAACCAAGTGTTACTGAAAGAGTTGTATAGATATCGCAAACAATGCTAAGAGTTATGAAAAATGTAAAGAAAAAAAATTCATAGAAATCGCTACAGCCATTAATTCGGAAGAATTAGGTAACAAACACAGGAATATTATATATTAGACCAGAATTAATCGTTTTAAGATATTAAATTGGATAGATAGGTATACAGGGTGAATTTTTGAGACGGGACAGTAAGGGCAGGTACCCTAACCGTTATAGTTACAGGAAAACGCTATTGGAGGACTATCCATATTTTTTTTAAATAATCAGAACTGGATTTACAGATTTTGGAAAAAATGTAGTCAGTAAGAAAATGGTCATTTTAAACAAAAACATTTTTTGATGCCAATCGATCCTGTTTCTTATAAGGATCAAAAGTCTCTACTGGACCGACTGAGGTTTGAGTACATACTAGAAATGTCAGAAATCGCAAAAAAACTTTTCCCATACATTTGTACGGAAATAAATCATTTTAATATGTAATAGGTATTTACCTATCAAATTGCCGCTTTGTATGCAATAAGTGAAAGTACGTATTATTCAAACTTTTTTATTTCTGTTAATTGAAGTAATCACCCATGCAATCGACGCATCTTTGCCAACGCATTGGCAGTTTATTGATGCCCTTCTAAAAATTTTTAAAATCTGTAAATGCGGTTTTCCTGTAACTATAACGGTTAAGGTACCTACTCTTACTGTCCCGTCTCAAAAATTCACCCTGTATATTCTATATCTACAATCCTCCTGCTTATCGACAGCATAAATACACCTAGATATCGTCGCGCCATAAAATGTTGACATTTGACGTTCCGTATACTTTTTTGAGACCTGTCAATAATGTATTTTTTTAAATTTCCAGCCATGGCTTCTAGAAAACTTAAAAAACATTCCCGACTACAATATGCTGGAATGCGAAGACGGCACTAAAGTCGTTGAGCTGATAGAAAGCAACGTGTGTCATACGCCCCGAGACTGGACGGACTATATCTACTACATAATAGGAATCGAAGTACTAATATTAGTTTTATTAATTAGTAAAGTGTCTTATGACTATTGGGTGTTCAAAACCGCTGGGTATTTGCCCTGGCCTGCTAATAAGATGCCCAGGTTGCCGTGTGACTGGTTATGCGAGTAAAACCTGGTTATGTTCAAATAGCTATAAATAGATGTTGAAAGTCGTGACGTCACAATTTGGCGGTTTGGTTGTGTAAAAAGATTGATTTTATTATAGAATCTCATTTTATATTAAAATATCGTGTGGTTTTATTCTAGTGGGACACATTTAATTTTTTCGATTCTTTCCTGATACAAAAATATTTGGGAAATTTACAAAATTGTTGGTTAGTACCTAATTTTATGGTATCCTAATTTTTGCAAAATGTCTTTAAAGACATTTATAAAAAAAATATTACAATAATTGAAGACGATCTTCATAGCTATATATTTTTAGATATTGTTATTTTTGACCAATTTCGTGTTGTTACACTAAATCAGATCAATACCATATTGTGACGTCATACTTTCACTGTCAACTGTCAAATTTATGTAGCGCTTGTATTGTCGTTGGTTGTCTGAAAACAAAAACATTAGAAGGTTCGTTTGTTATTGTTTAAAAAACCCTGTTTACTGGTTGCCAGTATTAAAACTAGTCTTTTAAATTCATATTGATTTAAAATGGTTAAAAAAAAGCCAGCAAATTTTCAATTGGCAGATGTAAAATTTATGTATATTTTGATCTAGTTGGGACCCCGTCTTATGAATTATGTGTAGCTATAATGTGTATATTTTTTTCAAATATTGCTTTTGCGGGAATGTAATTGTAGTCCCACCTGTATCATTGTTGTTACGACAAAAAAAATAAGTTAATAAATATATTAAAATTTAAGTAAGTAAGTACATGCATAAAAATCAACTTCCAAAACTGTAAACAATATTTTTATATGAATATTTTTTGTTATAAACTATCTTTTGGATTATATTCACTCGGAGATCTCCATAAATCAATTTTGTCTATGGTTTTTATATTTTTCTTTTTTTAAACATTTCTTGCCGTCTTGTTTAAATCATGAAACTATTAAACTGTCTCGATATCGTATATTAATTTAATATTACATTGTTGTAGCTAAATATTTGCATTAGAATTAAATCTTAAACCGGCCAGGTACAGAGGCTTAATCTTAATTGTTAAGGACTATTTTTCGGTAAAACACGTTTAAAGAGGCTTTTTCGTCAGGATTATATTGAAAATCAGTGCCATATGATTTAGATTGGCTGAAAATATTTTTTAAGAAAAGCTGTTTTGTAATGTTTGCTTGTAATGTAATGAGTTTCAAACTGATGGCACTAAATTCTCAATGATATTATTAATATCTAGCATATTATATTAAAAACTATAAAACATCCTCGTTCTGGGTAGGAAGGTACTCCTAATTTTAAAACTTAGGTTACCGTAGCCTAAATCCCACTTCTGATTGTGTACTTTTAACATGCAGATGTCTTGCATATTTGAAGACGTGTTTGCAACTTTTTACCTAAAAATTAAATTAAAAAAAAGATGTTGTCTTTGCTAATTCCCTCTTACATTACATTACAAGCAACATTTACTCTCAAAAAATGTATATTTATAGAAATATTTATAAGTAATGATATCTTTGTATAAACTACAATGTGAAGACTGTATATTTTGTATGAGAATTTTATAATAGATGTTATTATAATAATAATAATGGCGTTTTTATTTACCGTAGAGTAGCAAGTCCTACCGAAAGGAATGGGTCAGCTTACAGGGGAATTTAACATGATATTTCCAGGTGGTGACATTATAACTGTATTACCCATTCATCTCATGGGTGTTAATATTATGTACTGCAAACATAATATAATTTATTTATTACTCTTTCACAATGGTAAATACAGATTAGGTAATACACACAATGTAGAATTAACAATTGTCATGCCAACCCGCACTCGGCCAGCTTGGGGATGGATATATGGCCTTAACCCTCTCCTGTGTGTGTGTGAGTAGAGGAGGGGACAGTAGGACAGAGGCGCGGGACAGTAGGAGAGAGGCGGGGGACAGGAGGACAGAGGCGGGGGACAGGAGGACAGAGGCGGGGGACAGAGAACAGCAGCGGGGTACAGGACAGCGGCGCGAGGAGGCGATCCTTTGGGTGCGGTCTCACTCCGCGCAACACATTTAATTTAATTCGACGTTCGACTTATATAATTTAATTTGTTGCACATAATAGTAATAGGAACCAGCTAGAACTGCCGTAGACTATTATCCCATAGCTCATGATAATAAAATTAAAAAGGTAGCTTTACTTATAAAACAAGTGGCTTTCTGTGTAACTCCAATACAATTGATTTTAGAGGAAAAAAATAATTCTGAAAGAAAATATCAATAATTTCGAGTTTTTAATTTAACAAAAAACAATTAAATATACAAAATTCGTATAATTACTTATTTTTAACATTATTATTTCCCGCCTTCTTTTTTCTTCTCTTCTTTATATTTTCATTCTTTATTCCATTCTTTGGTTGCTGTTTGTGATCACCATTCTGTAGCCTTCTTTGCTTATTATTTTTACTATTTTTTACAGATTCTGTTGCTTTTGTTTTCTCCGCTTCCGCAGATTCTTTTGAAGTATCCAATTTCCTTCTGTAAATATAAAAAATATGATAATAATAAACATTTCGAACATCTTACACACAACGTCATCGAGTCCCAAAGTAAGCAGAGCTTGTATTATGGGTACATAGACAACTGATATAAATACAATTATTTTTAAAAATACTGTAGAAAACACCCAAACTCCGATAAAAATATTTGTGGATCACCTAAACATATGGTCCGAGCCGGGAATCGAACCCGAGACCTCAAGCACGCATACGCTACCACTGCGCCTCTGCTCTGCTTGACTTAAAATATTGGATACTTACTTATTCCTTTTCTCCAAGATGGTGGATATTTTATCTCGGTTCGGAGCTTTCTTCATAAGTTTCTTCCGCTTGTTGGGGTTCTGTTTGAGCTGCAACATGTAGTCAGGCACCTCGCAGCCGGACTGCTTCATCACCGATGCTATACTGTTAGGTGATGAGTGGAGTCGGAATTATTGCTGAGCTAAATTAGTAGTACACAATTAAATAAATGAATAAATATTTCAGACATCTTACACACAACGTCATCTAGTCCCAAACTAAGCAGAGCTTGTATTATGGGTACTAAACAACTGATATAAATATATAAACAGACTTTCTTGTTGGTCTAGTGGCTGCTGATTAAGAGGTCTCGGGTTAGATTCCCGGGTCGGACCAAATGTTTGTGTGATCCACAAATATTTGTCTCGGAGTCTGGGTGTTTTTTATGTTTAATATGTGTGTATTTACCAAAAAAGGTATGTTTATGAATTTATATCAGTTATCTAGTACCCATAATACAAGCTCTGTTTAGTTTGGGAATGGATAGCGTTGTGTGTAGGATGTCTGAAATATTTATTATGTATGTCGTGGATTGATGCTATGGTGCGACGGACAGCGCCATCTAAGAATTATTTCAGTGAATTAATAAATCGTCAACGGAAACGCAAGTGGCGCCCTCCCGCTTGGACACGATCGTCGGTAGAGGGGATGCAGCGATGACTGGCGGGAAGATATGGCGGTGGTCATTCTACCTCGGACAGTCTTGGCATACGCTCAGTACCAACGCACGTGTCTGTTTCCATATTGTAAAAACCGTTAGTAAAATAAAGTTATTGTTGTGATTTAAATTATCTTTCGTTCGAGTATCCAAGTCAGTGCCCACATTTATCAAAAACTATGTCGGATCATGATGAAGACCCGATGTTTTGCATCTCGGCCACCCCTGATGCGACATGTATATAAATTGTAATGTTCAAAATCGTCAGTAGGCCAAAAACTAGATAATTCTATCTAAAGTCTTAGTCTATATCTTAGTCTATAGATCTAAAGTCTTATGAATGACAAACCTGCGGAGATTGACGACATCATCTTCTGTGAAGAAAGTGATGGCACGACCTTTCTGTCCCGCTCTACCAGCGCGACCCACTCTGCGAAACATACATATAGCATCACTTAACATATATGTATGTATACAAATAAACAAAGTGTATGTATGTAACATCAAATTAAAAGCTTTTTTATTAAAGGAATTGTGAATGTAACTGCCTAGTTGGTCTAGTGCATAGCATATGCGACTGTTAATCGAGAGTTCTCGGATTCAAATCCAGGGTCGTCTTTAAGATTTTCTTAGGAAATTCCTAATAGTAGCCCGGAGTTTGGAAGTTTGACAGTGATTCACGCCCGTGCCTCGGAGAGCACGTCAAGCCGTCGGTCCCGATTGTCATGATCATCTATGGCAATCGTTATTGTGAAGTCAGTGCCCTCAAATTTACTGACAACTAGTTCAACCTTCGAATATCAGTTCTCCCTTAGACTAACTTCGTTCCGCAGCGTCACTCGCGCTACTTGTATACTGATTTACAAAAAACAATCTTTTTTGAAATCCTCAAAATTTTATATTTAATTTTGCTTATTCTACCAACTTTCGTGCATATTTCAACTATTTTCCATGCATTTTATATTGCATATAATCCGATATTTACTTATAACGCAAACCATTATTAATAAACAAAGTAATATAGTTACCTGTGAATATAAGCGATGGCTGAGGGAGGAAAGTCGTAATTGATGACCAGGTTCACTCCTCGGAAGTCGATACCTCTACCCATCAGCTCTGTACAGATCAGCACCCAGATTCGTCCCACGCGGAAGCTGCGGACTACGTTGTCACGCTGTAGATAAATAAAATAGATCACCTTACTAATATTGATTACTGCCTTGTTGGTCTAGTGGTTAGCGTATGCGTCTGCTGATCAAGAGATCTCGGTTTCGATTCCCGGGTCGGACCAAATATTTGTATGATCCAAAAATATTTATTTCCGAGTCTGGGTGTTTTCTATGTATATTATGTATGTATTTACAAAAAAAAGTATGTTTATGTATTTATATCGGTTGTCCAGAACCCATATTACAAGCTCAGCTGTGCTTAGTTTAAGGACTAGATGGCATTGTGTGTAAGATGTCCGAAATATTTATTAATTTATTTAATAATGTTGCCACTTTTATAATTCAAATTATTTAGGGGCCGTCCATTAATCACGCGAGTCTCGAAAGGGGGGGGGGGGGGTCGACAAAAGGCACGAAATAAGGGGGGACGGGAGTGTAGTAAGATATCACGGGTATTTATTTTTTCGCAAACGCGCAATTTGTATACTGAAAATGGCGTGCAGTGTCCCCTTGACTCGCCGTTTCCAAGCGAAATTTTATGATTTTTCTAAGTTATTAAAATTTGTCCGTGTGGTGACGGATTAAGAATACAAAGTGTCACCACCCCTATTCATTCCATGGGTGTCGTAAGAGGCGACTAAAGGAACAAAATAAGCAGCTAACATCCTGCCAAGAGAAGGAAAACTTGAAACAAACCCTTTACCAACCCGTCTGGCCAGCGTGGTATAGTAGGCCAAAACTTCCTTTCAAAGGAGAGGCCTATGTCCAGCAGTGGACTGTTAAAGGCTGTTGATGAAAGAAACATTAGGTGATTAATGGACGGTCCCTTATGGTCTTGGCGACCATGTTATTAATATAATTACTCACCTGTGTTTGTGTTCTATCCGCGTGTATAACATCTACATTGATACCATCATATATCAATTCTTTAAAGAGCTGCTTAGCACGGTCCTTGCTCTGAACGAATACTGTCAAGAAATAAACAATAATATTAATCTGTACTAGTATTATAACTAGGGTTGTGACGATATATCGAAAAATCGATAAATATCGAGATATCGACGCCAAAAAATATCGATATCGACGATACGCTGATATCGATATATCAATATCGAAAAACTTAATTTATTTATCTTTTTTTCTACATATTATAACACAGATAGAGCTACTTTTGATAAAGAAAAGAAACTTATTCTAACTTTTGTATCCGATTAATAAAACTAACTTCAAGAAACTAATATTATGAAGTGCTCTAAGCTATAGAATCATCAAGCATCCATGAAGCTGCGCCAAACTATTCGTTCTAGTTGTTTATAATTTATGTGTGTGGGATAAGGATAAGTGGGATAAGTTTGGAAGTTTGGCGGTGATTCACGCCCGTGCCTCGGAGAGCACGTAAAGCCGTCGGTCCCGGTTGTCATGAACATCTATGGCATTGTGTGTAAGATGTCCGAATATGGCAATCGTTATTGGGAATTTAATGCCCTCAAATATACTGACAACTAGTTAAATCTTCGAATTTCAGTTCTCCCTTAGTGTTGTGGAGGTCCGATGCCAGTCGCTCCGTGGAACAACTGATATTCAGGTAAAACCGGTTGAACTAGTAGCCGACCCCCAAATAAATTTGGGAATAACGGCTAGGAGGATGATGTTTAGTTGAAATTACAAACATACACTTTATTTTTATTTATATGTATATATTAACACAAGACATACCTAGAACGGGTGGTTTCAACCCCTCCTGGACGAGTTGTCTGAACGCTACCAATTTGCCGGTCTCATTACCACAGTATAGCAACTGTTGCTGTACTAGATTTGTTGCTGCATTTCTGTGAAATAACATAAAAAATTTACATCATCATCATCATCATCAACAGCCTTCAACAGTCCACTGCTGGACACAGGGCTCTCCTTAGAAAGGAGGTATTGGCCTACTATACCACGCTGGCCAGACGGGTTGGTATAGGGTTGGATTCAAGTTTTCCTTCACTTTGCATCGATGTTGTCTTGCGTAGTTTATCCCTTAGTCGCCTTTTATGACACCCGCGGGATGAATAGGGGTGGTGACACTCTGTATTCTTAATCCGTCACCACACGGAAAAAAAATTAAAATAAAATATACATGATGTAGAAATATCTAACCAGGCCGCTATGGTATAGGTCACCATGCAGCATTGCCTACTCTCATAAAGAGGATGGTGACCACTTCTCATGGATTCTACTCGATCATTCCGGGTCGGACCAAATGTTTGTGTGATCCGCAAATATGTGTTTTCTATGTATGTATTTACATAAAAAGTAATGTATAGTATATACATAGAAAACACCCAAAACTCCGAAACAAATATTTAAAGATCATACAAACATTTTTCGTACCCGGGAATCGTACCCAAGACAATTTGATCAGCAAACGTTAACCACTATACCATCAAGATAGTTAAACCATACCTCTGTCCAACGGTGATATTAATCAACCCCCTCATGTTGTGACGGCACCATTTTGCTACAACAGGGGTGTGAGTGGCGCTGAACATGGCGATCCGTCTCGACTTGTTCGAACAGGCCGTCATTATCTGGTCTAGTTGCTGTCTGAAGTCTGAGGCTTGGTCTGCTGAACCTTCGAATAGCTTGTCTGCTTCGTCGATGATAAGCCAGCGGACCCTGGAAAGTAGAGAAGTATAAACGTTCTGAGTCTGGGTGTTTTTTGTGTCCGTTTCATGTATGTTTGTAAAGTCTCCCGCGACATAGGAATTCATATTCCTAATGCGGGAGTGGTCTAAAAAAAAATTAAAAAAAAAAACAGACATCTTAGACACAACGCCATCTAGTCCCAAACTAAGCAGGCTTGTAAAATGGGCACTAGACAACTGATATAAATACATTAACATCATTTTTTTTATGTAAATACATACATATTAGACATAGAAAACACCCAACCTCTGACCGAAATATTTGCGGATCACACAAACATTTGGTTCGACCCTGGAATCGAACCCGAGACCTCAAGCACAACAGTCGCATACGTTACCATTGCACCACCGAAGCATACAAATTAATTCACAATGAGGATGGTGACCGCTACTGTTAGATTCTACTCATGCTTTCCATCAGGCAGAACAGTCACTTTGGTAGGTTTCAATATGAAAAAATGTGTTAGTGCCTTTTAACAGTCTTTTTATTGAGATGGGCAATTAATGCAGAAAGGAAAACTATTGATCTGGTGAAGTGGGCCTGGCTCTCACGCTGAAGTTATTAACATTTCTGCTACTCACTTGTCTAAAGATATGCTCACATTCTCCTGGTTCATGAGATAGCAGAGCCGGTTTGGAGTGCTCACCACTATATCTGGAAGAAAGACCAATCATTCACCATGAAGTTTATACATTTCTCATTTTCTCTGGCAGCTAGACAATGATAAATAGTGATTATTTTCTTATCTCCTATTGAAGCACTAATAGCCTAGAGGCCTTGGGTGATTGGAAACAATCACCGAGGGTAAGCAATGACGGTGCGGTCAGTATCTAGATGGGTGATCGTTTGTGGCGTGATATGTTATGAGCGTTTCTGTGATCACGTTAAGCTGTCGGTCCCGGTTGTTATCATGAGATAACAGACATGAAGATTTGTTGGAGGCCTTCGGAAGGCTAAAAAACACCCAACGGCATGATTACGTAGCCACAACGTGTCTTGCCAGGCCTCAACCCGTATTCAGCCAGCGTGGGGACGTTTGGCCTTACCCTCTCCTGAGAGAGAGAGAGAAAATAATTAAAGTTTTAAGTGATAACTGTTAATTACATACCACTTTTTCTAATCGTAGCCTCTCTTTCTTTGACCTTGCTCTCCTTGATATTCCTCACCACACTGCACCTCAGCTGACTTGCAGCACTCAACCTGAGAGCCTCTCTATATATCTGGTGAGCCAACTCTCTTGTTGGGCAGAGGATCAGCGCTCTGGGGCCACCTTGAGGAACTCCTAACGAATGGAGTATGGGCACCAGGAAGGCTGCTGTCTTCCCTGAACCGGTAGGCGCACAGGCTAAGATTTGGCGGTCCTGGAAAATTGTCAAAGATCATTCAATTTTATTTATTAACTAGTGGAGACCCGCGGTGTTACCCGCGTTTACTATTGTCTTAAAAGAATTAGCCTAAGTTACTCCTTAGATCATCAGCTTTCTGTCAGTGAAAGTCCCGTCAAAATCGGTCCAAAATAAACAGACAGACAGACAAAAAAATAAAATATTGCTGTTTCAATGTTAGTACCAGGTATACTTTGATATGCATTTAGTAAAAAAGTCGTGTGGCACTTCGGGGACTGTCGCGGTAAATCTATTGCATAGCATTTTTTATCAACTTATGCAATTATAATAATTTATTTATTTTTTATTTATGCAGTTTTTTTTTTCTTTTATATTTATTCAAGTTTACAAAACAAAATACACTGTCTTTTTAGCAACATACATTCTAACAATATTATTGCCAAACAATATAATCATCCTATTAACCGAAAGACAATGACAACTAAACAGAGAACATAATAGTAATATGAGCATATCTATGGAATAAAAAAACGAAATAAAAAAAAGAAGAAGAATCTAGAATGACTGTGTTGTCAAGGCAACAGATAACGGCCGGTGGCGGCAGCACGCATACGCTAATCTGCCTATAGAGCACGGAGCCGCCACATCCTTGTCGCACTGCAGTTACAATCATATTTTCTATCCTTTTTTAGGGTGTTAGGTTTTTTCGTTACGGAATTTCTTGATTCGGTCGCCGCTCTCAAAGCCCGAGATAAAAGCTATACAATAGCTTAAATTTCCAATCCTATATTGGGGATGGCTTTCAGTCTATTACGACATCAGATGATTATTATCAGACGTTTTAGAACACCAATTACCCGTAACTATAGAAAAGATGTTCATGTAGAAACTGGGACTTTCACAAAAATAACTTTTAAAGAAAACACTCACCTCCAACATGCATGGTATAGCCTGCCTCTGAACTGGAGTAGGTTCTGTATATCCACACTGCTTCACCGTATCTACCAAGCCTTGATCTACATTGTATCTTGAAGTCAAGTCTTCGAACTCTTGAAGTGCAGCAGGCACATGCCGACCAATTGCTTTGATACCATGTTCATTACGGAAACGGTTTTGCTGAAAACATAAGATATTTTATATGATCACTAGCTGATCCACTGCAGCCCCATCTATATTTGGGATTGCCTTGTTGGTCTAGTGGTTAGCATATGCGGCTGCTGATCAACAGGTATCGGGTTCGTTCCCGGGTCAGACCAAATATTTGTGTGATTCACAAATATTTGTTTCAGAGTCTGGGTGTTTTCTTTGTATAATATGTATGTCTTTACAAAAAAAAGTATGTTTCTGTATTTATATCAATTGTTTAGTACCCATAATTTGAATTATGGGTACTAAACTCTGATTAGTTTGGGACTAGATGACGTTGTGTGTGATGTCTGAAATATTTATTATTATACTTTTCAGAGAAGTCTCTCCACTCTTACGTTTACTATTTCGTTTTGCTACACCTATTACAGTCGAAACCTGATATAGCGACACTGACGGGACCATGTAGTTGCCGATGTGATATCCGATAGTTGTTATAAGCAATACCTACATATACATGTAGTTTATTTTATTTATTTTTATTATTATATATATATTTATTATATTAGTCCGATGTTATATCCGACAGTTGTTATAAGCAATACCTACATATACATGTAGTTTATTTTATTTATTTTTATTATTATATATATATTTATTATATTAGTTGTGTAGCTATATTATCATAGGTATCTATCTAGTATAGGTTATGTATGTGAACTTGTTCTCAAAGAAGAAAATGTTTATTAAGAAATAATTAGAATACACTAGTTCTTACAGTAATCAGTCATTTTAGTCTGTTTTTTTTAGGCCAGTCAGTTTTAGCGCACTGAACAATTGGTGTAAAATATGCAAGGTCAAATGGCCGGGAAGAGGTTTAGATGAGGTGGGAGAAAGTGCGTAGGTACTAATACGCCTAAATATATCCGTCAATGCTTATCAATAAGATTTAAAATCATTCGTATTGTTTTGTTTTGCTGGGACAAGAAGCGGTTGGTCGTTATAGTCGATGAATATCGATAAAGTTTCGTAGTTGTAAGCGATATTTAGCTGTATCCAATGTTGTTATAGGCGGTATGTTTACTGAATAGTTTACTAGAGATTCGGGCAGGAAGTTACAATCTGGCTGTAATAACCAATCGGTCATTGTAAATGATTTATAATCGATTTCAACTGTATATGCGAAATTTTATCCTAATAGCTCAGTTAGTTAACATGTAAATATAGAATCTTACCTCTTCCAACTCAAGCTTTTTCTTTAAATCCTCTGACTTAGCTTTCTTCTCCTTTTTCTTTTTTTGTCCTACTTTAACTCCTTCCATCAACTGAACCTCATCATCTCCCTCGCTTTCAGAGTCCTGTTTCTCTGTTTCTGAATTAATAGATACATGTTCAGAATCTTCTTCGTTGTCACTACGCGGCTCTTCCTTTATTTCTAATTCTTCTTTTTTTACAACAGTGTCAGTTGACTGCTTCTGAAATATTTAAAAAAAAAATGTGTAAAGTGGTGTTTTAAATACTTGAATTTTCTCTATAACGGTGCATCGTCATTTTCAATTATTATTTTATATATCAATTAAAAATAATACAAATCACATTTGCTTGTTATTTGACTGCTAAATATGTCTTAATTATTAAAATAAATACAACGAATAGGTTATGTTCACTTACCTTGTTATTAACACCTAACACCCGTTGTTTAAATTTTAAACCTTTAGTTAATTTCTTAAATATATCATAGGCATCCATTTTTTATAACATATGTGTTAGTTTTAGTCAAAAATTATATTCAAAACACACGTGGAATGGTAAACATTTGATGTCCGACCGAACTGTGTGACAAAACTGACAACTGACAATTTTGATAATTCCACTTTGACAGTGTGAACTTGACATAACCAATGTTACCAACTCTAGGAAATACTGAACCGTAAAGCAACATTAAAAATATCCCTAAAATAGAAGTTTTCTATTTTAAGCAGGCTTGGTTACTTTGTTTCTAAATAAATATTATCTCACTGTATTGCTCTTTATCATAGATAATACACTATATCTGATATAGATAAGCAACACTGAATATTTTTTTTAAATTTAACCCCACCTCCAAAAGATGGCATTAGTATTGCAAAGATGGTTCCACGAATTCCGTTAGATGGTGCTGTGCACTCATATATTTTTGCCTTACTCATATATTTATTTACTCGTCAACTAAAACATTATAGTTTAAGTTGCAATTTAAATAATCCGTGTCTATTCGAATTGATTTACTTTAAAAAAATCGGAAAATATAATTATAGACGGATTATTTAAATTGAATAAAATAAAATAAAACACAAGTACATACTTTTTTTAGTTATATATTTTGCACGAGTTTTATAATACCTTATAGCATCTGTTTTTATATTGTCGTTTCTACTAAATTTTGTGATTTTGCCTTTTAAAATCTTGTTGACCACTGTACACCAACTGTAAAGAATTATTTTTATTGTTATTGAATTTTGTTGTTGTTTTGTGTATTGTGAAAAAATGTTATTGAATTGAATAAATTTCGTTATTATAGAAGTGTGCTCTTCACATTTTTTAATATTTCAAATTCACAACAAATGTCAACATTAAATTTAAACATTATAGACTACGGTGATTCCTGTATGCATCTAGCGAAAAAAGTCTTTCATCATAATTGAAAACCCAGTTGTAGGATAACATAAAGACTTTTTTGTGTAATCCCTTTCATAATATATGATGATTCTTGATTTTCTTAAGTAACTTACCATGAACGATGCACCCAAAATAACATTTTAATTCAGATGTTTTAGGCATTTTGTTGAAAGGAGCAGAATCCGAAGACAAACCAGGAAACAATATCCAATTTGAGAAGCCGGGTTAATTCGTTGCAGAAGAAATCACAGAGTCCATAAACAGTCCGAGTCGTCGTTTTAAAAAGAAATCAATAATATAATAAAACACAAAAACTTTTAAAACACGCAACCGCCCAAAAATTTGAATGTCTTGACTTGACTTTTGGTTAATGGCTTTGTGGAAGAGTGTAACCACAACTTTGAAAATGTCATGTATTTGAAAGACAATCTGTCAAAGGATTTATTGAATGTAGAGCTGTGTAGAGCCAGGAAAAAACACTGTATAAGAGTGAGAGTCAGTATTAATTTGTTATCTTTTATGAAAGTAATACAACATAAGTAAACTAGTAATGTAAATACACATAAAAATACGACAAGATATAAATATATGTTTCTGAAATTATAATTTAATTTTGTTTGCAGTAATAAATTTGCTTAGGATATACACAAAAGGAGTGAAAACGCGCGTTAAAAGTAATTTCAGGGAAGTGGGGAGAGGAATATGAGCAGGAATAAATTTATAAATGGGAAATCTGGTCCTGGGGCAATTAAAAAATATATGATTCGCAGTTCCTTCGTCAAGTCCACATTCGCAGATAGAACTATCCCTAATTCGGAGTTTTGCCAAAAAGACCGGGGTACATGAGTGATTCAGTCTTAACCGACAAATTGTGGAAGTAATGCCTTTATTTAATTTTCTAAATTTGGAAAACCAGGGTTTGAGAGGAATTTCTGGTTGAATGTCACCATAAAATTGACCCTTGACGGTTTTAGACATAAGCCACAATCTAGACCAAGAATCTAACAGCCACGATTTAAGGGATGAACAGATATCATAGGAGTATATTTGTGAATAATCCTGAGCACCAGCATAAATAGCATTTTTTGCACATGAGTCTGCAGTCTCGTTTCCTGAAATTCCTGAGTGACCAGGAATCCAAGCCAAGACAACGTTCATTTCTAATTCCTGGCATTGAAATAAAAGTTGTCTAATCTTAAAGATGATAGGAGATCTGGGATTTAGTCGGAACGGATTTGAAAGAATAGATTGGAGGCAGCTTTTAGAATCTGAAAAAATTATGCTATTGCTTAAATTATGGGCTTTTATGAAAGAAACAGCTTCCAAAATAGCTATCGACTCACCTGTGAAGACAGAAGAAGCAGAGGGACATTTATAATTTAAAATTATGCTAGTAGAAGGAATCCAAACAGCAGCACCAACTGGGCCATTGGCTGAGATTTTGGAAGCGTCAGTAAAAATTAGGCGCCAATTCTTATAATTGGAGGTAATTTTATTAGAAAATAGACTATTCGCTTCTAATGAGCACTTGTGTATTCCGAAGTCCAGAATGACATTTGGTTGAAATAATATTGCTTCAAAAGGAGTATCAAACAGAGGAGGGGTCGGACATTGGAATAAGGGGTTAGGAAGGCGGGTAAATTGATAGAAAGCAAGAAGGAGACATGGGGTCGGTTTACTAGAACGCGGATTTTGGGAATTCAGTAAGTTCGATAGTTGATCCAATTTAGGAAGTAGAGGATGGTCAGAATTTTGGATAGCCTTATAAAAGAATTTGTTAGCAAGAAATTGTCTACGAAGAGTAAGAGGAGGGTCACAACATTCAACCTGCATAGCGTTGATGGGAGAAGTTTTCATCGCTCCGAGAATAATACGAAGACATTTGGATTGAATTTTGTCAAGTTTTTGAAGACCGGATTTATTTATGGGATCCAAAACAAAAACACCGTAATCTAGGTGACTGCGAATTATAGCGTTGTATAGAAGTCTTTGTGAAAAGGGGTGAGAGCCCCACCAAACTCCAGAAAGGGAGCGAAGAACATTTATGTTTTTTTCGCACTTTGCTAAAACATAATCGATATGAGACACGCCCGACAATCTGGTATCTAGCCACATCCCAAGGAACTTAACCTTTTCTTGTTGTGGAATAATTTCACCAAGGACCGAAATGTTAACTTGGGGAATCCTTCGCTTCCTGGAGAAAATCACTACTGAACTTTTAGAGACCGACAAAGAAAGACCATGATGATTAAGCCAATCCATTAACATATTGAGCGCACTAGATAAATGACCAACAATTGCCTCAATAGATTTACTTGAAAAATACAAAGCTAGGTCATCAGCGTATTGGAGAACTTGAACATTTGGAGGTATAGATAACTCTAGGTCATAAGTATAAAGATTATATAACAATGGACTAAGCACTGAACCCTGAGGTAAACCCTTCCAAACCTTTCTAGGTGATAAAGAAAAGTCCCCATTTTTGATGGTAATAGATCTTTCTGAAAATAAACTGCAAATAAAACAGACCAGTTTTTTGGGAACTCCGAGTTGGGTAATCAATTTATCCTGGAGTATGGGAATAAGAACATTGTCATACGCTGACGTTATGTCAAGGAAAACTCCTCCTAAATATTCCTTATTGAGAAAAGAGATGCGGATGTCAGTGGTTAATAGGGCAAGACTATCCATCGTACTTCTACCCTTTCTAAAACCGTATTGAGATCTTCCTAGCAAAATCCTGTTCTCCACGAACCATTCAAGACGATGTTTTATCATGTGTTCAGTAACTTTGCATAAAACAGAAGACAGCGCTATAGGTCTGTAACTATTTGGATCATGTGGACATTTACCGGGTTTCAGAATTGGGATCACAATTTGATGTCTCCAAGCCTGGGGAACAGAATCAGACTCATAAAAACTGTTTATTAGATTTAGAAAGTATTCTTGGCTTTTATCAGAAGATTTTTTCAAAAAAGAATAAGGAATCCCATCCATTCCAGGAGAAGAATCAATCAAACCATCCAGCGCCAATTGGAGTTCAGGAAATGAAAAAGAATGGTCGAAACTATTTAGTGATGGGATAGGGCCAGATAATGAAGGCAGGCAAATGAAATTTGGAACGAAAGGAGGAGCTAGCTTGTCAGAAAAGGATTCCAGCCAGGATGAGGGATCATAGCTCGTAATTTCGGATTGATTACAGGTTCCTCTGAAACGTTTGATTTGTTTCCAAACTACGGAAGAAGGGGTCCTTGGAGAAAGATTCTCACAAAATCGGATCCACCCTTCTTTCTTTTTTTTTGAAAAAATTCTCCTTGCATGAGCAGCTTTTCTTTGGTAGTTCATAAAATTTTGGACAGTCATGTTATGATTATATGAGTTCTCTGCATTCTTCCTTTCCCGAATAGCAGCCGAGCACTCGGAATCCCACCATGGAGTTGACACTTTGGAGCTAAATGGTTTTTTGAGAGGAAAATTTTGATCAGCACTGGACTTCATAGCATTAATAAAATATGAGTAACAATTTATTTGATTGTCAGAAGTAGGAAAAGGGAGGTCAGCTAATTTGTATTCGAGGCAAGAGGCAAATGCATGCCAATTGGTTTCTATTATCCTATATTTAAAAGTTGAATTAGAACTACGCACGGGGGAAACCCTGTTAGCTAACGACATGATAATGGGGAAATGGTCACTACCATATGTGTGGGACAGAATGCTCCAGGAAATGACAGAGGCCAAAGATGCAGAACATATTGACAGATCGACTGCTGATCTAGGGTTCTGAGAAGGAAGAACTCTTCTAGTAGGAGAGCCATTATTAATAATGCATAGATTAGAGTCATCCAGAATTTCTAAAAGGGAGAGACCAAAGGGATTGTAACATTTCTTCCGTGAAGTAGGTGGATAGAAATAAAAAAGGGAAAGTTTTTACAATTTATTAAGTAGGATAATTAATAGCTAGTTACTTTAAAGAATTAGTCCCAGGGGTGGGTTCGGAAACACCCACAACACGAAATGGTGTAATTAACGGATAATAAAGAACGCCACTGTCCTGCGTTAATATCCGCGGTAGTCCGGTCGCAGGGGGGCCGTTCCGGTTGTCGCGGAATAGTTTTCTGGATAGGCTGGTAGCAACGGCAGCGTCGTTGTGTGCCACAATTAGGGTCCGGAGCCTGGTAGGTGAACCCTGAAATAATTCACATCCAGCCATTTTATGAATAGCCCATTCATATTGTTTGACTGCAACATCACGACCGAGACCAACTACACACACAAGGCATTAAGCAGAAGCAGCTGGCGTGATAGGCAAGTGATAGTGTCGATGATGGGCAGTCAACCAATTAATTATAAAATAAGTGTAAACAAATACTATTCTACACATATATAAGTAATAAAATCGTAACAAAGTAAAAACTGTAGGTAGGTACATTTAATATATTTTATTTTTTTGGAGGGATACTTCCTGCATGTTCCAGAACAATACAGAGTCTAGAAAATTAGTTTACAGAGTTTTTATCTGTTTGTCGGTATGTATGTCCGGGCAAAACGCAAAAACCACATTTGAATTAAAAACAAGGTTTGAATTAAATTTATGCAGATTCAATTCAAACCCTGCAGGAGCATTAGTAAAAGGTCGGGAAATATTATTACGCTATCACGCGGATGAGGTCGCGGGTAGCAATTAGTTCAATAATACATTTAGACTACAAAACGGTACATAAATAAGGATTTACTAATGACGGACATACTACTATACCGCGCACAGTACACAATTGAACATTAATAACGACAGACATTTATAACACTACACAGCAGTATATTGATAACAATAATTTAACAACTACGGGCATCGTACAAAATACGATCGCCATTATAATGATACAGCTATTTCCACAAGATCCGAACTATTACATTTTACATAAGTTACTCGTGAAAGATAATAAAAAAGCAACACTCACCCAATTCGGGGTAACACGGCGCACAAGATACGGTACTATTTGGAGTAGGTACTCCCAAAAGGTACATAGAAATTATAATAGTTTTAAATATATCACTAAAAGAAATTAAAATATTTGATTTAGTAGGCAGCGGTGGATACCATATGATCGGTAGACGTCCGCAATCACAATGAAATCCTTTCGGTGTCGAGTGTCATCCACTCATCGTGCGCAGCGGTCGCAAAACCTGTTTTGCTCATTCGGTCGTTCCGATGCGAGGGTTGCGAAACATATAGTGAGACCCGATATTGTTTGTTATTGATTTAGTAGATTAGGTAGTATTAATATTCAAGAGCGTTACATACCCCCTTTAATAGGTTAGGATTTTAACTAAGTAAAATCCGCTAAATAAAAGCTTAGCTACGTAAGTTTAAAATCCTTAATATGCCATGTGCCTACGTCCTTACCAGACATATCTTCCAAATCAAAAACAAGTTTGGATCTCTTTCGTGTAATACGGCACTTCATGAATTTAGGAGCCAGTTTTTTTGAGAATCTGTTATCCTTGTCACTCTGATAAAATGTTCGCTTCCAAACAATATCACCTACATCAAAGTCAACGTTTTTGCGACGCAAATTATAATTGGCACTATTGCGAGAATGTGCTTTAACTAGTGACAGTTGTACCTTGTCGAAGATGTTCCGCAGTGCTCCTAAATTTTCAGCATAGCTGTCCCGAGGCACAAATACTAGATGCTCCCCTAAATCCGCGTCAAGGTAATGGTTGCCATCGCTCGGTAGTTCACGTCCAAATACGAGAAACGATGGTGTGAAGCCAGTGACTTCATTGACAGCACTATTCAAGGCGAACTGTATTTTAGAAATATACGTGTCCCAAGATCTATGATCGTTCTCTATAAAGGTGGACACTGCCGTCATTACTGTCTTATTGTACCGCTCGACTGTATTAATTTGCGGTGTATAAAGCGGGGTATAGTAGACGTTTGGGATACTGTACTGGCCAAATAAATCACGCATCAAATTGCTAGTAAATTGTTTACCATTGTCCATAATAATGGTGCTAGGGATCCCATGGACGAGGAAAACGTTGTCCTCTAAGATCTTTGATATTATAGAGGATGTAGCTCGTTTGATGGAAAACAATAAACAGTACTTAGAAAAACAGCACGTTACCACAAGGAGAAAGGTGTTTTGTTTTCTAGTTGCAGGCAGCGGGCCAACCAAATCAACGCTAATCACTTGGAAAGGACGGCAGCATTCCTTAGGTCTACCCATTATTCCTAAAGTGGAGTGATTCGGGTATTTATATGAGAGGCAAACCTCGCAGCTACCTACAAAATTCACAACATCTCTGTGTAAACTAGGCCAAAAGTACCTTAAACTTAAGCGCTTATGGGTTTTAAAAATTCCTAGATGTCCAGATGTAGGCACTGAATGATTTTTGGAGATAGTGTCCTGCCGATACTCCACTGGAACTACTTCCTTCCACTCAAATTCACAAGTTAGAGGGTTTAATGATTTTATAAAGCGAAAAAGTTTAGCGTTAGTAACGCGGTAGTTAGGGAATGACGTAGGTGAACTTTGACATCCTTCAAAAATATTCAAGTACCACGGATCGTTTGTAAGTATAGCGGGTGTGACTGGTACATCACCAATAGCAACGATTGGGACAGCACGGCTTAAGCTATCTGGCACTACGTTTTCAGTGCCTTTCCTGTGTTTAATTTCAAAGTTGTAGGCCGAGAGACGTACTCCCCACCTAGCCAATCTTCCGGTCGGGTTATTCAGGTTTAGGAACCACTTCAGAGATGAGTGATCAGTATACACCGTGAACTTAAGACCATTTTCCAGGTAGCAGCGCCAGTGCTCGATAGCAACGAGTACTGCCAACGCTTCGCGTTCAGTGGCACTGTAGTTACGCTCTGGCTGGGACAAGGATTTGCTCATATATGCTATGACCTTTTCCTGACCATCCAGAGTCTGAGTTAGAACAGCTCCAAGCCCATAGTCGCTTGCATCTGTATGGACTTCAAAAGCTTTACTGTAGTCTGGGCAGGAAAGTATTGGTGCTGAGACAAGATATTTTTTTAGTTTTTTAAATGCCTCATCAGCCTGAGGAGTCCACACAAAAGGTGGTGTATTTTTGCCCTGAGATGTCAATTTGTTTAAGGGGGATGATAGACTACTAAAATTAGGTATAAACCGCCGGTACCATGAAGCTGTTCCTAGGAAGCGCCTAACTTCTTTGCGATTTGTAGGAGTAGGGTAGTTTACTATTGACTCCACCTTTTCAGGATCCGCGTGTAACCCATTAGAGTCAACGACATAACCAAGATACTTGAGTTGTGACCTGAAAAATTTACTTTTTTCAAAATTAATAGTAAGGTTGGCTGTTTTCAGTTTATTCAGTACCCGCGTCAGTAGCGAAATGTGTTGTTTAAAGCTGTTCGATACTATTATGACGTCATCAATAAACACAAATACCCTATGCTCAAATTCAGGTCCGTAGAATAAAGCATCCATCAACCTTTGTTGAGTTGCTGGAGCATTAGTAAGCCCAAACGGCATACATTTAAATTGAAACGTACCGCGAGTAGGTATGTAGAAAGCAGTTTTCGGTCTATCCTCGTCTCGGATCAAAATCTGCCAGAAACTTTTAGAGAGGTCAATGCTCGACAAGTATTTGGCATCCCGAAGGTTATCAAGAATTTCTGATATGTAGGGAAGACTGTAGGCGTCCTTCCTGGTAACAGAATTTAGTTTTCTGCTATCGAGGCAGAAGCGCAGCTCCCCATTTTTTTTTGGAGTTAAGAGGACTGGAGATGACCAAGGACTCTCACTTGGTTCAACGATATCCTCCTTTATCATGTCATCCAATTGCTCAACGAGTATTCGTTGTTTCTCTGGAGACATTCTGTAGTACCGCTGACGAATGGGGGCAGCTTCCCCGGTGTCAATGGGATGAGTAGTAAGTGAAGTACGACCTAGGCCACGCTTTTCATAAGATATGTCGTGAAACTGTGATATAATGGCATCGGCCACTGATTTCTCGTGGGCAGATAATTTATCGTAAGAACACAGAAGTTTATGTTTTCTGTCTTCAATATCAGTTGCAGCGACCTCCGATTCCTTATAAAAAGCAATTCGATCTATATTTTTGGGAAGCAGTTTAAACAATCTCCAAAAGTCCATACCCAATATCAAGTCATGTTTTACTTTAGGTACCACATACACTTGGAGGTTTTGGGTCTGTGCCTGAAACGCAACTGGGAGGTTCATTATACCAATAGAATCTAATTTGTCGCCACTGGCCGCAACAAATCGAGCAATGTCACCAGCCTCCACTTGAAATCCTGCCTTCAACAGGTTTTCATGGCTGTTGTTACCTAAGATGGTGGCGGAAGAACCGGTATCAAGAAGCCCAGTTAGGGATATGTCATTCACAAGTATAGATACATATAGCCTCGATCTATTAATGTTTGCGTTATTTAGGATTGACGAAACGGTATTGAGAGCAGTAAATTTAGAAACAAAACTTAACCAGTCTTTCCACTCGGACATGGTTGTTTTAGTTGGTAGAGTTGGTATTATAATACTGTTGCGGCAATCCTTCTCAATCAGTTTTTTGACTCTCGGGATCGAACCGGATTGCAATCAGGACACTCAGGAAAACGAACATCTTTCTTGCCACATTTAAAGCAGATCGGAAACCGATCCTGACTGCAATTCCTAAGGGAGTGGTTATTAGATCTACACCTAGGGCAAAACACAGGTCTTGACTGTTGCGTAGATAGAGGGGCGATATCATAGCTGCAGTTTTGATCCGCGCTATGCTCTCCAGTACTATCTATAGCGCACGTTTTATAAGAATTATTTTTATTATTAGAGTTAATGTAGTTAGGCTTATTACCATTATCTCTAGTGTAACTAGCTTTAGTAATATTTTGACTATGTTTGTAAGCGAACTCAGGTGCGAGTGTGTTATTAGTAATACCGGGTGGTTCATGAAATTTGGAAAATCTCGACTTAACATTTTCGTAATTGCGACATACGGATTTGAGATCCTCGATAGTAGTAACAGAAGGAGAAGCAGCCAATGCATTTGCATAATAGGGTCGAATATTATGTAGTAATATTTCGAGTTTACAATCTTCTGAGAAGGGTTTGGTCAAGCGTGAAAACATGCCGTGCATAACTGAAAGATAAACAGTTATGTTCTCATGCTCACCCTGTGTACGGGATCTAATCTCATCAGCTAGTTTGTAATCGTAGTCAGTACTGCTGAAATCCTCCTTTAGAAGAACACATAATTCATTCCACGACGTTATTTTGTCCTTATGGTAACGGTACCAGTGTAACGCGTCCTCCACAAAGATTTCGTAGGCTAATGAGAGTATTTTATCATAAGAAATGCCTCTAGAATGCACAAACTCCTCAACTCTTTGTATAAAAGAATGTACACAGTTCTTCCCGGAAAATTTCAACTTATTAATGTCCGTATATATGCTACGCTCGCATGTGACAGCTATATTAGGTGATTCCACAGTACTGCCTGAACCTGAGCTGGTACTTCTAGTCTGGAGAGACTGTGGTTTCAGCGTAGCTAGTTCTTTTAATTGAGAACTTAAATTAGAAATGCAAATTTTGTGTATATCGACAACGTCCGCTACGCACTCGATTCTGTTAACGCGGTGATGAATATGATGCAATAGGTTTTCCGTTCGTGAAAAAAGATTTTTATCAAATTTATTGCGTAGAGTAATTAAATTGTTTTGAGATTTTATTAGAGATTCTTTAACACCTTTTAAATCGTCCGAAGGATTTAAATGTGATTCCAAAATATCTTCTGCAGGTAAAGGTTGTGACAGTTTAATAATTTGTTTGCGAAGCTCCTGCACCGATTCACCACTACCACCGCGAAGTTCCACTTCGTACTCTAGTTCTAACTTTTGTAACGAAAGATACTTAATGGGATACGCCATATTAAATTTGGGTGTGTGTTGCAGTCTAATAATAGTTATAAGCGTTGATAACACAAAAGAATAGTAGATAATAAAGCTAAAGTTAACAAGTATAGGCTATGCTTATTTGCAACCTTAGTGACAAAAAAAATAAAAACTAAAATCGAGAAAATACGGTACAGTGTGAAAGGTAACAACCATAAAAGGACAACACAATATTATACAGTACTAAAAAGCAATGAGACACAACACAAAATAATGTGAAATAGAACTTAATACTAAGCAATTAAAGCCAGCACCATACGACCCATCAAATGCAGCAGCTAATTACACCTTTCGATCGTGAGCGTAACCTGTGTTAGGCGCCAATGTAACATTTCTTCCGTGAAGTAGGTGGATAGAAATAAAAAAGGGAAAGTTTTTACAATTTATTAAGTAGGATAATTAATAGCTAGTTACTTTAAAGAATTAGTCCCAGGGGTGGGTTCGGAAACACCCACAACACGAAATGGTGTAATTAACGGATAATAAAGAACGCCACTGTCCTGCGTTAATATCCGCGGTAGTCCGGTCGCAGGGGGGCCGTTCCGGTTGTCGCGGAATAGTTTTCTGGATAGGCTGGTAGCAACGGCAGCGTCGTTGTGTGCCACAATTAGGGTCCGGAGCCTGGTAGGTGAACCCTGAAATAATTCACATCCAGCCATTTTATGAATAGCCCATTCATATTGTTTGACTGCAACATCACGACCGAGACCAACTACACACACAAGGCATTAAGCAGAAGCAGCTGGCGTGATAGGCAAGTGATAGTGTCGATGATGGGCAGTCAACCAATTAATTATAAAATAAGTGTAAACAAATACTATTCTACACATATATAAGTAATAAAATCGTAACAAAGTAAAAACTGTAGGTAGGTACATTTAATATATTTTATTTTTTTGGAGGGATACTTCCTGCATGTTCCAGAACAATACAGAGTCTAGAAAATTAGTTTACAGAGTTTTTATCTGTTTGTCGGTATGTATGTCCGGGCAAAACGCAAAAACCACATTTGAATTAAAAACAAGGTTTGAATTAAATTTATGCAGATTCAATTCAAACCCTGCAGGAGCATTAGTAAAAGGTCGGGAAATATTATTACGCTATCACGCGGATGAGGTCGCGGGTAGCAATTAGTTCAATAATACATTTAGACTACAAAACGGTACATAAATAAGGATTTACTAATGACGGACATACTACTATACCGCGCACAGTACACAATTGAACATTAATAACGACAGACATTTATAACACTACACAGCAGTATATTGATAACAATAATTTAACAACTACGGGCATCGTACAAAATACGATCGCCATTATAATGATACAGCTATTTCCACAAGATCCGAACTATTACATTTTACATAAGTTACTCGTGAAAGATAATAAAAAAGCAACACTCACCCAATTCGGGGTAACACGGCGCACAAGATACGGTACTATTTGGAGTAGGTACTCCCAAAAGGTACATAGAAATTATAATAGTTTTAAATATATCACTAAAAGAAATTAAAATATTTGATTTAGTAGGCAGCGGTGGATACCATATGATCGGTAGACGTCCGCAATCACAATGAAATCCTTTCGGTGTCGAGTGTCATCCACTCATCGTGCGCAGCGGTCGCAAAACCTGTTTTGCTCATTCGGTCGTTCCGATGCGAGGGTTGCGAAACATATAGTGAGACCCGATATTGTTTGTTATTGATTTAGTAGATTAGGTAGTATTAATATTCAAGAGCGTTACAGGATCATCATGACTAGAACCCCAAGAAGAATGATGAGCGTTAAAGTCGCCCATTTAAATGATTGGTGAAGGGACCGAGGAAATAATTAATAAAATATCAGGGATTAGACTAGAGTGAGGATGAGGGATATAGGCAGAGAGAAAAGTTATGTTAAAAACCCTTACGGCTATAATATTAATTCTTGGGGAAATAGGGGGGAGAGAGATTTGATAAAAGGGAAGGCAATGCTTAATAAATAAGGCACAGCCTGCGTATCCATCGTCTCTGTCACTTCGGAGACACGAGTATCCCGGGACCCGAAATCGAGATCCAGGAACAAACCATGTCTCAGAAATGGCAATAACTGATGGGCCAAAAGAATTAATTAAATTAATAAGCTCATATTTCTTAGGACGAAGACTCTTCGCATTCCATTGAAGAACTACTGCCATAATTAGAAGAGAAGGAAAGTATCTGAGAAAGTTTCTGGGCAACGTTGGGCGGTAAGGAGGATTTTTTATTTGAAATTAAATTGACAACTATTGTTAACAAAAGTTCTAATAGATTTTCGTCTTGTGGAGAACTAGCGTCTGGGCGAAAACGTTGAAGAAGATAGCCATTTGGAAGGGATGGCGAATCTTCAGAAACAAGGGCTTGATGAGCAGCCTTGTCGTAAGATTTTCCCAAAGGAGCCCTAGGGCGTGGGGAAGAAGTTACGGTCTTTTTATAAGAAACAGTAGGTACAGATGCAGGGGGCTGTTGGGAATATGACGAAGGTGAGGAGAGCGTGAAAGGAGGGGAAGGCTGATCAACTATTCTGGAGTATAACTTATTAACTTGAGGAAACTGTCTGGCTGCCTCCTCATAGCTTAAATTTTCTTGAGACATTAAAGTTTTAATACTTTTTAGTCTCCCCTGCTCTGGGCAAGCACTGCTGGTAGTGAAATGCTTACCAAAACAGTGAAGACAGGAAGCTTCAGCCTCGACCACATTACAAGACTCCCCAGAGTGGGGCTGAGAACACCGAAAGCAACGTGGCTTTGACCGACACTGTAACTTAGTGTGACCAAAGCGGCAACAAAGGAAGCACTGTATAGTTGGGAAATTATATAACTCTACTGGGAGGGAAGAATAGTAGCTAAAAATTCTTATAAGGAGGATTTGTCCACGGAAAGTTAGCACAACAGACTGAGTAGGGATCCATACTGTTTTGTCATTTTCTGTAGATTTTCTATTAAGCCTTCTAGCTTTTAAAATTTCACCACATCCGTCTGGAACAACTATTGAGCTTACAAAGTCTGTCATTGACCAATCCGACGGGATTTGGCGAACCACGCCCATTTTCGTAATATTATAAGTCGGGATTGTTGCAACGTATTTGTGGGTATTTAGAATCGGGTTATTTAAAAAAATGTTGGCATCTTCAGCTGATAAGAATTCTACCGAAATTTTATTCCTACCCACTTTTTTAATACCGTCTTTTGCTATATTCTTTATTTTAAAAGAATGTAAAAACTGACCAAACTTTAATGGGCGTATGGTATAGCCGGAAGATAGGTTTGGTTCAATCTGCGAAACGTGAACTAAGAATGGACCTTTATCTGAAGGCTCATAGAGTTTTACACCAATAGTAACACTTGGATGTATATATAAGTTTTCAACTGCCGGAATTACCATATTATTTTCTGTGGATTTTCTCTTTTCCTGCGGTTCCCCGAGGCGGATAGCATCTTCAGAACCAAGGCGGTGCTTGCCGCGAGAAGACACTTGACTAATCGATTGACCTAATCCTCCGGGGTCAGGAGGATCCGGAGGAATAGGGGGAGTTGGCTCCACAATCGGAGCCATACTATCTTATGTAAGTAGGAATTTAAATAAATATATGTTAATTTATAGAAATAAGAAGATACTTACAGAGACTTTTACACACACAAATATATATATAAATAAAGTAAATTAATGAATAATATAACCTGTATATTATAATAAGATAACAAATTAAAAATAAAATAACAGAAAAAACACAGCTTAATAACCGAATGACAGACCGCCTTTTTTCCTTTTTCTATTTGAATGTCAATTAATATTCATCAATTTATTAAAAGTTTTTCCTTTTGACATATCCAAATGTTGCCATATAAATATTTTCTTGAATTGAAAGCAATAAATTATATTTTCTATTCTTTTAAATATGAAATATTTAAAACCATATTAAATATAAGAGTCAATAAAATAAAGTTTTTAAAAATAAATATTAAGTATAATTTTAGAAACAAAAAGGAATATATCATAGTATATTGGGACTTTCATTTGCGATTATGAAATATTGAAACCATATTAAATTTAACAGTCAATAAAATAAAGTTTTTAAAAATAAATATTAAGTATAATTTTAGAAACAAAAACGAATATATCATAGTATATTGGGACTTTAATTTGCGGTTAAATTTTCTATTCTTTTAAATATGAAATATTTAAAACCATATTAAATATAACAGTCAATAAAATAAAGTTTTTAAAAATAAATATTAAGTATAATTTTAGAAACAAAAACGAATATATCATAGTATATTGGGACTTTAATTTGCGATTAAATTACAGTTGTTCTATTGCTACTTTAATTCAACGTTTTATTGTGTGCAGAAAATCATAATTTGACTTTAGTGAAATAATTAGAAAACCACATTTATACGTCATTGTTATTATTTAAATAATCAAATAATTAATTAAAAAATCAAAAAAATTGGTGTCTTATATAACTCCGAAATATTTTTGAAGTACTTCACTCATAGAGCTATAACCCTGCCATCTAGTTAATTCTTTTAACAATTCCATAAAAATTGTGTCACCACAGTCACCAGGTGGCATTGGTTTACAAGGAATTTTTGTGTTCGGAATTTATATGGCAGTTTCACTGCCATGCTCTTTATGTTCTGAAATGGAAGTAACTAAATCAAGTTTTAGACTTAAGTAAACAATTCTTTGTTAAATACTTAAAACTATAGTTATAAAATATAGCTTGATCTTTGTGACCCTTGCGTTGCCATCAGTGCCATCTTAAGACTTATGAAGTATATTTTAGGTGTAAGTTTTTATATATTGCATTTTATTTGTGATAAAACCGACACAAAAAGAATAAAACTAAAGGTTGTTATACTTTTTTGAGAGTATGTAATCTAAATGAGGAATATTGAATTGAATGTTCATTTATAGGTTACTGGTTTAGATTAGTAAACCAGAGGTAGTGGGATTCATTCTCATACATATTTTTGTTTATATTTAGGCATACTAAAGTGACTCTGCCCGAATGAGTAGAATCCAGGAGTAGGTGTCACCATCCTCATGTGAATGCAGACAATGCAGCATTGTGACTCACGCTATGGTGACATAATGAGCTTGGCTCTACTGCCTCTAAAACATATTATCAATCAACAACCATGTTACAATCATACGATCGTGACCCCTCTCATGAGAGAGTTTAGTCTACGCTGGCCGAGTGCGGGTTAGGGAATGGTAAGACACGTTGTGGCTACGAGGTCTTGCCGTTGGATGTTATAAGCCGTCCGAAGGTAAACAACGCACAACTAAGCTACACGACTGTTATCATAAAATAACAACTGGCTCCGACTACTTAAATTGACCTCCGAATAACGGAAACGATTATAATATATTATGAAGCAAATGGTCACCCATCCAGGTACCGACCGCGCCTATTTTTGTTTATCCTCTATGATTGTATCCAATCACCTAAACCACTATGCCATAAGCGCTTCATAAAACAAATACTCTTGATTTAATATTAACTTAAAACATTTCAAACAGAGGCAGTAGAGCTACGCTGATTGCAGCATGAATGGTCCGGCTCGCCCGGGGCAGTATTACCCTCACACAGAAGACCATCCTAATAATGACAGCATTCTTGCTGTCATATTTCGTTGTTGAGTGTGAGACCGGAGGCCCAATCACGAGAATGATGCAGAATTATCTAACCAGGTATGGGTCACTATGCTACATTGCCTCCCTCACACTGAGCTATTCCTACCGCTACTCCTAGATTCTACTCATGATTTCCATCAGGTAGGAGTAGAGTCACTTTGGTGGGCTTAAATATATATTTAAAAAAAACACAAACTCGTCTTAATTACACAGGGTTCTGTACTTCTAACTATATGAGTATAGATCATCATCATCAGCCCGTTACAGATACCATAATGCCCGACTAAAGAGACTAACGTTAGTGAGGTGGTACAGTGACCCAAGGATTGTAACTTGTGTCGTACCTTCAGTTACGCTCTCTAATTCAATAGTCACACTCTAACTCGTATCTACCATATACTCTCTACCGTTTTAATAGTCTTTACACCACTACAGTAGTCTGCCTCTTACTCCGCTGCCATGAAGATATTACACTAAGGTGTCATGACGAAGCGCATCAAGTGTCTCGCTGTAGTTACTACAGAGCACTGTTCGCGCTAATCCTACTATTACTTGTTCTGGGTTGGATTCAAACACAGGCTTCCCTGGCTAACCACAATTTACTATTTGTTAGGATACTAGACAACTGATATAAATACATATATAGTTTTTTTAAATACATACTTAGTGTACATAGAAAACACGCAAATTCCGAAACAAGTATGTGTGGATCATATAAATATTTGGTTCGACACGGGAATTGAACCCGAACCCTTTTGATCAGGAGCCGTATTTGTAACCACTAGACCAACCAGGCAGTCCAATCATAATCATGCTACTGAAATTCTAAATTCCCTTCAGAAAAAAGACTTATAATAATACCTGATGTACCTATTCATTAAAACATTTTCACTAATTTTTATCTTTACTTACGTAATTTAAATAATAATTAATAAACAGTAGCAAACTAAGCCAGCTTCGCATGCCTAGCATCGCTAGTTTGCCTAGCACGTTCATTAAACTGGCCATGTGGTAGGATTAGGCATATTTCATCATCATCATCAACAGCCTTTAACAGTCTACTGCTGGACATAGGCCCCTAATTAGAAAGGAGGTTTTGGCCTACTATACCACGCTGGCCAGACGGGTTGGTAAAGGGTTTGTATCAAGTTTTCCTTCTCTTGGCAGTGATGTCAGCTGCTTATTTTGTTTCTTTAGTCGCCTCTTACGACACCCATAGAATGAATAGGGGTGGTGACATATTGGCGAAGGTATAATTATGACGTCAGGTTATCCGGTATTGTGCAGAAACGTCTCGCATGAATTCACACTCAAGAGCATGCGCACCTTCTCCGATGGCTTCTGAAAGTTTTCGCATTTAGATGGACTTACAGTTGGATTAATATTCAGCTTCACGTGGACAAATTAATGTTGATTTAGTTTATAATTTTATTTAATACTTAATAAATTAGTTTTTATTTTTTAAGATTAGAATGTATTGTGACGAAAGTTTTATTAACATAAATTGATTTGAAATTGAAAAAAAAAATATCATCATATTTATATAAATGTATGTAGGTAATACCTTAAAATTATATACCTAAATCTTTCTTGTGAATTACTTTGGTTTTTGGTAAAATTATCATCAAGAACTTATAACGTCCCACTGCTGGGCTCGGGTTTCCTCTTAGGGGAGGGTTAAGGCCATACGTCCCCACGCTGGCCGAGTGCGGGTTGGGGACTAGCAATACACGTTGCGGCTACGTAATCTGTTGTTTTTAAGCTGCCCGAAGACCTCCAACTAATCTTCACGACTGTTATCGTATGATAACAACCGGGATCGACTGCTTAACGTGACCTTCGAATCACGGAAAAGCTCTTAACATATCATGAAATAAACAGTCACCCGTCTAGGTCTGATCGCACTGTCGTTACTTACACTTGGTCTCGAATCCCCTAATGCTACTCAGCTTTGGATAAGAGCTGTGAAAACTGCAACAAAATCCGTTCAGTGGTTTCTGAATGTATAGCAAACGGATGGAGAGTGGATAGTATATTAAAAGTCAGTCACTATCATGACAGTAAAGATTGTGACTGTGAGAGGTTTTGTAGTGTAAGAGATTACGAAGTATGAGAACGTGTGTAGACTTATTCCACTTTGTTCACTGGATGAAATCACCCACGAAGTATACACTTTTGGGTGTCCTCATTTTACTTTGGAAGTAAAATGAGGACACCCAAAAGTGTATACTTTTGGGTGTCCTAGTATTTTACCTAGGAAATATCACCTACGTGAAATAAGTCGACTAAATTGAATTTGTTAACCTTGAAATTTATTAACATAGACGCCCATATAGGGTACAAGTATGAACAGAGGAATAAACCGTATAGGAGCATTTTAAGTGAGAGAGTGTATGGAGTGTGATAACATTATGCCTAAAGGTAGGTACTAAACTAAAGGAATGAAAGATTTAATCGTCAATGGAATCACTGCGAGTTTATTTTATACTTTTCTTACATTCAACTGTTATACGTCGCTGAGAATTCAAAACGCAGATTTTGTTAGAAACCTAAACTTAAAAATAACCGATATATTTTTTTCCGTACAGTTTAGACGAAACAGTCAGATTCAAAGATACTTATAGTACTAAGTTTTCCGACTATTTGATATGTTCCTACCAACGCGACTGTTGTCACGAAAACATCGAATACATCACTATTTTGTATTCCATTACTGCTTGTTTGCATCTTTATTTGATAGAACCATTAAAGAACCGCAATGGAATTTAAAACAGTTTGAAGTCGAATGCTTTCGTGGCAATAGTTCTACTCAACCCGAATTGATTCCTTATTCACATATATCAACAACATCAAAACAAGTAAAGACACCATTTTTTTAAATTTCACTGAAACATGATTTAATTACTTTTTGTATCAACGCAGAGGCGATTCGTTGTATATTGCTTGCTTATTTCCAGCCTGAGATTTTCTGCTCTTGCAAAAACACTTCTGAAATGACGAATCTGTTTCCTATTCTATGTTATATAAAAAAAATCAAGAAAAAATTACTTTCATTTAAATTATACTATTCCGAATGTAATACTGATTTAGACACTGCATTGATACAAAAAAATGTGGAAACATTTCTTACACTAATTTACAGTACAAACCTTAATAAAAAAATAAAAACGCATCTGGCCAAAGACAAAGATTTTCATGTTAACTTACTTCACAATAGTTATCTAATAAAAGCTGTACAATGTTGCCAATTAAAAGTAGCGTTCTAATTTTTTTACTTAGGTGATTTCATAGCTTCAGTGATGATTTAAAATCATTCAATAACTTCGATTCATATCTACATACAACAGTAGTACTGTAAGTGCCTTCACCGACTTGGGTGTAACTTACAACAATTTTTAAGAAGCCTACCAGGTCCTATCGGCCCCACATCTAATCTTAATCAATCGATACACAATACTATAAATCATTTTTGTACACACCTCGTCCCGGACCCTTTAAAAATATAACAAAACTCCATTCAACTAAATTTAACACATTATTTTTCATCTTTGATCAACGATGGCAAACTATAACTTTTACTTATTAACACAATATTAGATTAGGCATAATAAACTGTCCAAAGTGATACCTGCTCAACAAAATTGTACCTAAACATTTTTTAAACAATTTTTTCTTAATTACAATAAATTATTAATTTACTTATTTTTTTATTTTTGACAGTCTAGGGCACGTATCACTTGTGACAAGAGCTTACAAGGAAATAGAAAAAAAATCAATGCTAATAAAAACGCAGATCGTGCATACATTAAATTACGAAAAAAGGGAAAAATTCTAATCCTAAGTGTGTCAGCAAAAATATAAATGAAGTAAATTAGAATTGCCACTTAATTAACTTTCACAATATAAATTGTAATTTATTTTTCTCGTAAAAAAATATTTCTGTATATAAAATGTGTCACCCGCGCATAACAAGTATCAGCGGTACAGTTTTACTAAACAAGTGAAAAGTAAAACAACTCATTACTCAACATTTTAAGTACCGAGTATATTACATATTATGTATACTTAACATTGACACTCAGCGAAAAGCTGAGTGTGATAACTGCTCAACATTGTCAACACTCAACATACGGGCTCTACAATAAAATTGTTTATGAATTAACGGTTTTTAGTAAAATTGTCCCGCTGTATTTCTTTATCTGTAGATAAAAGTTACATCTAACATATAACTGTCAGTATATTGTATGTCATAGTGTGTATATTGAAAATACTTTTTATTTAATGTACTGTTATAGACGGGTTATAACCACAATTGCTCGACCGGGGAACATATGTACTACTTAGTATATAATACTTACTATTTTTATATAAAAAGTTGTAAGTGCACTTTGATTTACGGAACTATGATAATGTAACTATTAAATGTAGGTATAGCAGATTTAACACCGATATATTAATATATTGTACTTCTAGGAAATAGAGAGATGAGAATAACAAAATATGAGAATATTGTCATTGTTTGGCACTAAAATATAATAAATATACTATAATTAGATAAATAATATCTCGAAATACAAAATAAAGATTAACAAGTTTACTTACTTTAAGCGGAGATGTTAATATTTAATTTATTAAGCTTCTTATAATCTTAATTGACATTTAAAATAGGCAAAATCTGCTTGATTGTAGCTTATTGATAATTCATATATAAATATTACTATTATAGTGAGGTATTGTGGTGATTTGGGCACTATTGCTATAACTGTAATTATTAATAGTTATATTACGTTTAAAGTGGAAGATACTGATATAAATATTAAAGCTATGGACTTAAGAATACATCGACTCATGTTTCGCGTACTAAACAACTACTAGATTGTAAGTATTAAGATTAATTTGTGAGCATCTTTGTAAAAGACTTAATAAAAAAATGCAGTCGATTTATTCCTAAAAGATGCGTGTCCCTTAACCGATCGAGCAATTTTTTTTAAATATTTATAAATAACTATTGTAAGATCTGGTTCCACCATAGTTTTAATTAAAAAACCTTGATTTTTCAATTAAAACAATGACGAATAAACTATTGCATTTTATATATGAAAAATGGATCAACAAAAATGTGTGTATGGGAAAATACTATGTAACAACTGTTATATCTTGTTCGCAATTTACAATATAATTAGATAAATATAAAATATTACGGTGACTGTATGTTGTATGCTTATTACATACATAAATTCATCTGCCCGTCTTGTACAGGCTTTGTCGTGATCTAAACTAACACATTAGAAGTTAAATTATAAAATTGGAGTAATACTTAAAATTATAGGAAGTAATACTTATGTTAAAAGCATTTTATTTTACTTATAAACAGTTTTGTGAAATGGTTTGTGAACGTGTGTTAATTAAGGTGAGAAAAGTCCATAAACTATTGAGAACCTATACATTTTTTTTTCTGAATTTTCATTTTACCTGCCTATCCATAAGATTAGGTAAATATTATTAACTCCGCCTATAATTTATTCTAATGACAGTCATGGAAAACCATTTCAAAAATGTTAAAAAAGTTTCGAGAACTCTAAAGAGCAGTATCAAATTTATTGTAATATAAAATTCAATAGTTACTGATATCTGTAAATAAAAATTGATAATATAATGTGTGAAATGACATTTGGAGGACTCAGATGCAGAGCGTAATTTACAATAATACATAAAATAGCAAAGACAATAGACCGAGCACAATCGGGCGTCCTTAGTAGAGCAGAGACTCAAAATTTAAACATACTGGTGCTAACTCTATTGTTGTCTCACTAAATTAAAATATCCCTAAAATTATCTTGCATTCTTTTAGTTTTAGTAAAAAGACTGGCAAAATATTATTTTTGTATGTATGTATTTA
This sequence comes from Phragmatobia fuliginosa, assembly GCA_932526445.1. Lineage (NCBI taxonomy): Eukaryota > Metazoa > Arthropoda > Insecta > Lepidoptera > Erebidae > Phragmatobia > Phragmatobia fuliginosa. The sequence continues at coordinate 21,416,368 of OW052067.1, read as the reverse complement.
AATAATATCTATTTTAAGTGTGATTTATCTAATTTTAGTTGATCTTTGACATTTAGTACGTTCGTTTGATAGAAAAAAAAACTCTTGATTTATATAATTTTTGGTTTATGTTACTTTAGATATTTCTCTAACATTAGTATTAGGACCAATTGTGTATTACTGCCCAAAAAGACTTTACTAACTAAGATTTTGTTATTTCTCTGTTAAAAATTCGAAAAGTATGAGTCGATTACCAATGACCATTTCAAAGTATGAAAAATCTTATTTATTTATCTACTGTAGGCTATTGTTAAACTTGTACTGTTTAGAAGGCATCCCGTTGTTGATTACTATGTGCTTTACGCCATTTAGTAACACAGTCGGCTTATAAAATTATATCTTTAAACTTAACGTAGGCTGTTACGTAACGTAACGTAACTGGCGAAGAAGCGAAAATAACGTATTACAAAATTGAAAATGGGCTGCTATTAATTTACACATAATATATATAAGTTTTTCTCACTTTTCATCTTACTATTTAAAAATGCAGTATTTTGGTATACATTGCAAAATATACTTTTAATTATTGTTTCGCTGTCTTTTTTTGCGATATCTGAGTTTGACATTTTTCATTTTTTGAATTTTAATGCTGCGATTTTTTTTTAATTAATTTTGCCGACACATAATCCAAACTTAACACAAATTTTACAATTACATAAGACCTAACAACAATCACCTACGGCTGTCTCCCATGTTGATGTAGTATGCAGCTGTCAACTGAGATCAATTTAGAAAAAAAATGTCCAAATAAATTGAACCACACGAATTAGACGTATAAAAAATCCAATATTTCAACGAAGCTATTAACAATACGCTCAATAAACAGCCAAACCGATAAGAAATCTTTGCACAGCGAAAACAATAAACACGTTTAAAAAAAAACATTAAGGAGACTAAGTCTAAGTTTCACTATTAATAAATCCATTATTAGAATATATAAAAATCCTTTCCATTAATGATTTTACCTATTTACTATTTAGTTTATAATATCACGAGGCTTGTATTCCCGAACGATGCCACGATACTTCATTAGTGTATGTAATCACTAAACTTATATTTACAATTCAAACTACCCGCTTGCTTTTTCGTTCTAAGCTCCTGCTAAATGATGCTATGATCTTTAATATTTCCGAAATTATTTCATCGACGTGTTTTCTTTACATTAAAAATAAAACAGCCTGTGTAACAATGAAATAAAAACAAAAACAAAATAATATTCTTGAGGTACTACATAAATTGGAGGTATACGGGCTTAACCAGCTAATGTCCATGTAAAATTAATTAATTTAAAACTCAACCCGCAATCAACATTTGTTAAGCTGACGATAAAATGATAAAAACTTAAATGTTAAAAATCTGGATATACCAAACAACTTCTCATTAAATGTATTCATATCACAAAGTACACATATATGTAACATTCCGAAAAAGAACGCAAAAAACATAAAATAGAAAGACTACATTAAATCCTATACCCAAATTACTTAATATCGGAAAAAATAAATGCAAAACAATTCCTGCTGTCAAATAAAATATTTGCATTGGCATTTTACCAGCTGTACCTGATGTTGCATTGATGGTGTACATAATGCATTGATTCTTGTTTATCTATGAAGGTTTTAATAAAAAAAAAACTCACTTATAGTGATCAATGATATTGATATGTTCCAAAAGTGGAGGATTGTATTAAAAACATGTAAATTGGATATGGCACAATACGTTTTAGTATTTTGACATTCTTCAGAAAACTGTCCACGTTTTTATACTACTTTAGATAAATGCAGAAGAACAAATATTATTCATATTATTTTTTCTTTGGCTTTGTGAAATATCACGGTGTTAAAAATACTTTGTTCATTTAGAGATATTATTTTTTTGTGATATGTCGGTTTATGAGTTGGATCTCATCGTTATAGATATTTGAAATAACAAGGTTTCATACACCCTGAGTAGATATGTCGTATTTCCTGAAAAAACGCGGTTTGCAAGCAATTTCCTACGACTTATGTAAATAAAATATTTTTTTTATACAATTTGCAGCCATCTTATGGTTAGGTAATCCTAAGATTTTTTTGAGAATAATATAATAATAATCTAATAAATTTTCAATAACGAGACATCAGCTACGTTGGTCGACATTTAAATAAGAACCACTATACACTCATAGAGAGAAGTCCGAAAATGGATACAGGTTAAATATAATTCTATTAATTAATACCTAAAATCTACGTATTTCTATACAGAAGAAATGTTGGATTTTGTTTCATGATTTGTAATCATGCACACGTATACGATCGTCGAACTGCTTTTCGAAGACCCACTTTCTGTCAAACCAGCGCTTCTATTCCCTACATCAGTTTACTCACTCTTAACCCTGTATTCAAGGATCCCACCGGAGTCTGGCAACCCTGAAGAATTTTCTCTTTTCGAAAAGTCACTGCCAACATCTGATTCGTTCGTGAACCGTCACTAGCTCATACCTCGTCAGTTCGGAAATTCATTCTTTTTTTGAAGACGAACGAAGGCACGGCTACTTACACATTGATCATAATCATATTTTATACAAGCCAAACGCACATAGATTAGATATTGTTAGACGTAAAATTTTGTACTATCGAAATCAGATTCTAAGAAGTCTTTAATTTTTTTTACTCAACATCAACATTTTTTTTTATTATTTTTAATCTAAACATTTGTAATTAACCGCTAAATAATCTGTATCTTTTTAATTAATTTAGATTTGGCGTTCCGAAAAAAGTTTCAGTAAAAAATATTTTCTTTGTATTTCTTTAAAAATTTACGGTTTAAAATTTGTACGTTCTCCTTTGTACAGTTATCGAATCTAATTTGACACTAGACATTTATCGAAAAGTGATTTTAAAAAATGTATTTCTTTTTATTTTAGAATACAGTTGGCATAATTTTGGCAGTACTAGAAATATTAATACTTTAGTATTGCTCTGGATTACATTGTCATATTGAACACTGTTGGAACATTTTCACTAGAAAATGTCGTAACTCGCGTACTGTTACGTAAAGTCACAAAGCGAATTCCGATCCTCGAAGCGTACACTAAACGACTTCTATAAGTCGCGCGCGACAATACTGTTTATGTAATTTTAATTCTAACGTCAATATTTTACTAATTATAATACGATTAACCATTAAATGCGGCGTAAGTCCTGCATTATTTTGGCATTGTCCGTAATATTGCACATATGATGCTATCCGTATCGTAAGCGCGTCCATTTAACGGCCGTATTACAAATACGCTTAGCGGATACACCAAGGGTATTTGGAACAGGGAGGTCTGCCACCGATCTAAGCCATGGTCTGAGGTCATTGAAGGCCAGGCGGGAGCTGCGGGCCGTGGTCGCTGGCGCCGAGGTCGAACAGGTGGTGCGGCGAGGGAGCCAGCGCCGAGTGCAGCGCCGACGTCTTCAGCAGGCGCTTGAGCATTCCGCTGGAGCCGCGGTGCTGCAGGCTCTTGTGCGTCGTCAGCGAGTTCTTCGTCCTGTACCTCCGGTGGCAGAACTCGCACACGTACAGCGTGTCCGATTGTTCGTGCTTGTCTTGGAAGTGTCGTTTCAAGGAATAGTAACAAGAGAATGTCCTGCGGCAGTAGGGACACTCTTGTGGCTCGTTGATACCGCCTGCGGTGGGCGGTGGCATACGGAGGGGCGGTACTGCTGGAAATATAAACGAACATCGTTTACATTAAGCACTGTTACCCACGAAACTGAGTAGTTTTAGTGAGCTTGCAACATTCGAAACATAGAAAATCTAGTACATGATTTTCCATTTGTTAATTATTCAAGAATACAATGTATGAGGTTAATAATAATAATTAATAATACTAATAATATGCACTGTACACATTTACTAACTACACAATAATCACGAGATTGTCATAATATTCAAAATCTTAAGGAAATTCTTTCAACCACAATAACACAGACACGTGATAACAAAATGATAGAAGCATGCTCCAAGCAACACAACAACGTCAAAACTGCGGAACCCGACGGGAGTGGGGGGCGCGGGGCATAACAAGAGAAAATAATACAAACAAATTCAAAGAAAATATCTAAATGAACATCAAAAATAAAATTGAAATTAAAATTTTAGAAGGACCCTTAATCCTAGCTTAATCTAAGTAGGACATATTCGTCATGTTAATGAGTTAGATCGTTGGTTCTCTATTGTTTCGTCTATAAACAAGTTCTAACCTTTGTGTGTGTTGCTATGTACGGCGGTGTCGGGTAGGTTGGGCTCGTGTTGGTTCTCTTTGCTAGAAGAATACTGCCGCACGCCGCGCCATCTCCGTCCGAGTAGTCACTAAAAAAATCGTATCGGATCGTCCCCCGGCCTCGACTTGTGGTAAGTGTATATATGGGTCATCAACGAGTTCCTCGAACAGTACACTCTCTCGCATATTGTGCATCTGTACTCTTCCTGTCTCTCGGCATGCTTGTCAGCTATATGCCGCTTCAATGACGCCTTTGAACATAGTACCTTCCCGCATAACGAGCACGAGAATAACTTTTTACCTGTAAACAGATCGGAAAAAACAAAAAAATGTGGGGTTGGTCCCCGAACGCGGTATAAATTAAAATAAAATAACCTAATCCAGGGCTTTTTCATACTGGCAACTTTTTGTTTAAAGTAAAAAAAATGTGACTTAAATAATAAAATGATAAATAAAATAGAAAAATAAACTGAAATGATGGCGAAGCTACAGTGGCTCATGAAGGGTGTTAACAGTCAGCATGCGTTTGAGGCGGGAAATAAATATTTAGGCGGGAAACCTAGATATGCTAAGCGTGTTTTGATAAAAAAAAAAAAACAGTGCACTATGGAAATTACCTAATTTTCTCTACGAATAAGCTCAGTATTTTTATTTTAAATTATAATAACGGGTGTCCGAGGATTGTCTAATAAAACTGGCAATATTATTTTTTGTATATTTCTTTTTATTAAAAACGCCATTATCATCAATATTAGGATTTATGAAGTTCGGTTTAACGATTACATTTTATGAGTAGTTACTTCAATTATTTTTAATTTAAAAAGTAAGGAAGGAAAAGAACTATTTTTATAATATATAATATAGTGATGCGAAATAATTTATATACCTATTAGAATAATTAACTTGCAGTCCATTAAAATAACTGTTGTTTTTGGTGTTCCACGCTACGTGTTGGCGAAATAGCCTTATTAAAATGGAAGACAAAAATAAAACACAGTAGTTTTGGCACCAACACGAATAACATTAAAAATCTAATGGACTGCATTACACAGATGCCAATTACTAAAAAAAAAATATCTAGATCCGAAGAATTAGAACAATAATTTAAGAAAATAATATATAAAATTTTAATACAACAACCAATAAATTAATTTCGATTCCTTATAAAATAAGTAAAAATGCCAACAAGAAGTATAAGAACACATTGGATAAAGTCGACCTACGCGCATGGGGTGCGCATGAAAAAAAATACCTTAACACGTTAGAAAGATACAAACTTAAACAGGTCACAGAAACAGTCTTAATCTTGCTAAGATCCTAATTAATATAGTTTTGACAGGGATGTGTTCTGCTCCTTAGAACACGGTGTAATTCTTAACCCTTCTTCCATACCCGAGGCTCCCGGCCAGCCAGGCCGGGCAGCCTCTCGAGATCCCAAAATAAACTTAACACCTAAACTTCAAACCAAAAGATCATTTGAATCACAAATTTCGAGTTGATAATACCAAAATTAATTACGCTTTGACCGCCTTTGTGTGCCATTTTATATTTTTTTTATAAAATTATTAATAAATTTAGTAAATAATGTACATTTTTTATCTATAAAATACGCCTAATAGTGTACAATTCAAACGCGTACTTACTCTAATCAGTCTATAGCGCTTATTATTTTGGCAACTTTTTTCCCAACCAGAGACAATTTTTTTCACTAAATAAATTCTTAATTCTCGTAGCTATAATGAAAATAGCTGAAATACCGTACTGCCACTGCAGCACATCCCTGTAATCGTAAATTAAAAATGTATTTCTATTACCTATATGAATTCAGATAAACCTTAATCCTATTTAATCAACTAACTTAATTTCCCAAACCCAAATTAACAAGAAAAAACTATGACTAATTTACTAATAAAAAAAACAACAATCCTACGTTTGAAACTTTGCAATGTTACGCAAATAAAAACTTAACATTTTTTATTTATTCTCATTTCTCGTACACGGAATGTTGCGAAATATTAGAAAAACAATTTTGATTCCATTTTCGAAACCCTTAAAACTCATCTAGCACGAACATCGTTCCTTTTAGCACCAAATCTCTAGTCTTCCAATTGGCCAAAGTATTATAATAAAGCTTACTAATTAACTAAACGAATAATGGCTAAGCATTTATGTATCTAGCAATAACAACAGAATTTGATAACATATAGCATTTTAGAAAGCCTCTTAGTTGTTACGAATAAAGCATATCTCTCTATCAAAGTGTTTCGAACACATCCTAACAATGCTTACGACTTTACGAGAAAATACGCAAAATATGTCTTTTTTTTCTCAATAAGAACACAATATTATGAAGCAGGCACTAACATTACTTACTGTGTATATCATTTTATAATAAATTACGTTAACATTTACATGTAAAGTTCACTTATTGCTATAAAAAGAAAAATTTAACAATAGTGATAAATTTATCGACCTTTACAGTCGTAGTGATGTTTCATGAACTAGAATAAATTTTCACAAAGGAAAGACGCATATTCATATTACTATATTGGATGTTTTAACTTTAACGAGAAACTTATCGCACAGATAAAATACAACAAATAGTTTTTTTTTTATAGCCAAGGTCTAACAATTATCACATCTAAATCCCATGGAATTAAAAACATTCCAAAATTTTATTAGTCATATCAATTTTATACGACTTTCCCCGAATCTATGACTTTTTTTCCCATATCACGTTGAAGTTTACCCATCCAATACTAGACTAAAATTATTATATGGCAAGCAAATGCTCCGTCTGACGATTATCAAGCGGAACAATAAATAGTTGAAAAATTCACACTGCTCAAATTTAGGAACATTTAACACTGAGAGTTATTAAAAATTTGTATTATACTATTACCTATTATGTATATAATAATAATGTGTAATTACAATTGTACAAAACAAGAAAAACAAACTGGTGTAATTAATGTACAAAAAATAAAAGTACACGTTGGATTAAAAAGCAAAAAAAAATCCTATTCTAAAAAGGCTCAACGAAATAATTATAGAAACGAACACAAGATTTTAGTAAAACTAACGTGTGATTTTTTTTTTATAAATCTGACTAAACTAAAAAATAAAAATAGCCATAATGCATTAAAAATGGCACCGTGCGATTCACTTCATTTAACGCGCTTATCGTGGACTGGTGTTTGCATTGTTATTAATCATAAAAAAGCAACAAAATTTAATAAAAGTCGACAAAAAATAAATAAATAAATTGATAACATATAAAGTCGACTACTTAAACTAAGAAATTTATTTGTGTCAGATAAGTATGTGTATATAAACTGTATTGTGTATGTGTAGATATTCTGGTTGTGTGTTGTGATAATCCGGTATTAAACTGTGGTAGTGCTATCTGCTGGTAAATTTATTTATTTTTGTTGCAAAAACTATCTTTCGTTTCCGCCTATTGGTGCTATGTCCTGAATTCAGTCTTAAAATTGAACAAATACCTAAATTATAAATAATAATTTGAAAAGCCTCATACGCCAATTATATATCTGTGTATATAATTTTTTTAACATATTTTCGTTTAGTAATCTCGTATAAATATCTAAGAGTGAGATCATGCAGGTAAAATACAGAATAAATAAATTGCCGAAAATAATGAACACAATTTGAAATCATATGCCTCTTCTGTTACTTACACGAACACGATTTCTTTTATATAAATTTAAGCCTAATATATAAATTTACAGCACCAAGATTTTTCATCTTTTCACAAAATATTAATTTTCTCTTTCGCCTTATTGTCGCACATTTAACATAGTGTAAAAATTCAGGAATTATCAATTATACCGCAGTGTTGCACTCTCCGGGCGCATTCGATCCTAGCTGTTTCCGAACGATTACACATTTATACTTTAACTCTGAGTAAATCTAGTAGGCTCTGCCTCCCGAGGGCTGCAATGTTATTAAGCCGTGTGATGTTCGTCGTGTCAATCCTTAATTACAAGTTCAAAGTTTATAAATAATAACTTTATAGAAACAAAATCTGGAGAACATAAAATATATCGAGTCCCGTGTAGAGATAAAAATATATATGGAAAATAAAAAAATAATCATTTTCATTTGCTTTTAAAATAGAGAATAATGTTTGTTCCGAAACCGAAAGGTTAAAAGAGTGTGTAGTGTAAATAATTAGACGTTGAATTGATCTTTGAACTTGTAGAAGTCAATGGTGTGGTGTGGCGGATTGAGCTTAGCGTCGGGGCCGGTGGTGAGGTTCTGCGGCTGCGTCTGCTGCGGCGCGGCGCGCTGGCGGCGGTGGTAGATGCTCTTATGGTTGTTGAGCGAGTTGAGCGTACGGAACACCTTGTGGCAGAGGCCGCAGCGCGCCGAGTGCAGGGGCTGCAGGTGCTGCTGCTCCGTGTGCCGCTTGAGCGTGAGGCGCGTGGACAGCAGCTTGCCGCACACCTCGCAGCGGTGGCCCGCGCCCAACGGGCCCACTGCGCCACACATAACAACCAACATGAGCGCATTAGTCAACAATACACACGCTTCGTATCCAACACCACTGCGACCGCTCGCGTTCGACGGGTCCCTTTGTGACGGAACCAATTGGCACAGTAGTGTACCACTGCTAGTGAATTTTGAACCTAGTAGAGGCAATTCAACGTGTTTTAGATCCGAATTTGACTAATGCGCTTTTTACAAAACGGTTGGTGGTTATGCGTGTACCGATATTAGATGTCCCAATTGGTTCCAGCGGACGTGCGAGCGCGGCCAAGTGGCGCCGGGCTCGCACCGAGCGTTAATTACCGTTAGCTTTTAGTGAAATAATAAATTATACATAAATATAAGATAAAGTTTGCGATGCGCATGCATTACTATGGTATATACAAATGTTAGGAACATATCGCGTTACATCGTTTAACTTAGAATGTCTAGGGGCAAGAGTATGGCGTTTAGGTGGTTAGGATGGCAGCTCGGTTCCTCGGAATGGCAACGGGGGGTCAGTTGACGGAGTAGAAGGGGCCGGGCGTGGCGGCCGGCGGCTGCGGCTGCTTGCGGTGGTAGATCGACTTGTGGTTGCGCAGGCTGTTCAGACTCGAGTAAACCCGCCGGCAAATGTTACACACGGGCTCTCGGGACGGTCTCATGTGAACGTTTTGGATGTGCCGCTTGAGCCGCGTCAGCGACGATAGGCTCTTGTTACAAGGCTCACATCGGTAATCTTCTTGGGGGGTGCGTGCGCCACCTGCATGGTCACAACACAAGCGGTTAGCCCCGTCGTTGCTCCGGTCGCGAATAATGCACTCTCGTATCGTAGCCTCTGATAAGCACCGCCACCCCCCTTTACTGATGACAGGCATCCGGCGCCTCAAATGCCAAGCGGTGGATTAGTAACGCATAGATTATTTTCCGCCTACTCCTCGAAAGTAAAGCTTGGCAATGATGTGAGATGGACAGCGTCCGTTGTCATAACAGACGAGGTACGTTTGTTTCGAATTACCCGAACAAAAGCGTTTTTAATTCTTCAATGAAATAATTTGAGTGTATTTTATATAAACCGACACCATGCCACTACTAAAATTCCATTGTTCGATCTCCCTGTTATTTTATTTTCCGATTCCCAAGACAATGTGATCGAGTGTAATTCGATAGTATATTTAGAAATGATTCATGAGATCCGCTATGCTTCCAACAATATGTAATTTCTACTTGAAAACGTTTCACCCAAAATTCAAAACTTCACGAACTACTATTTTTCTCAAGTTAATTTTGTGGTTTCTTCTTAGTTGTCGAGTGTTTTCTTTTTGATTTGGTTTTTAAATAACATTTTTAAAAATAATTTATAGCCAATTGGTATACAATTATTTCCGAAAATAATGTTTAATTTTCCGTGGAATGGTAAGGTAAATAAAGATAAATTTGAAAAAATTTAAAAAAAAATGCCAAATAGAAAATTAAAATAATTACCAACAAAAACCTAAGTTGGAGACATGGGAGTGAGGGGTTTTCCTAGCACACAATTTCGTTTAACATCTATAAAACAAGCTAGCATATCTTCGTATAGTCACATTACACTATGTTACAGTAACAGTTACATGCACGCCACATTGCGTTTTGGTTCAATGAACAACATACGTCCCGATCGTACAGAAACGTCACACCGTTGAAAACTTTGCAAAATCAAAATAGTATTGTACCTATGCGTCTCCATCGAACCATAACACAAAAAGCTAACATTAATTTAAATACAGAAACACAGAGCACAAATGAAGACATATACAAAGGTTAATAATATATAATTATAATAATACATATATTAATAAAAATAATATGTCACGTGATAATTGCCTCATACATTTTGAAATTAAAAAAATTATAATAAACACCTAATTATGATATATAAACCTAATAATGACAGAGCAGAGAGGAAGCGGTGATGGTGGCATACGACAGACAGTGCATTAAAAATATCGTTTATCTCAATATATGTAGGTAATGCAATAAAATAAACTCGTTGCTAGACAAGCTGCCACTCACCTTGAGAAGTGCTCGCCATGCCATCCGGAGTCAACGTGTTTTGGAGGCCTGGAAACAATACACAGTTACGGTATCTATCTATTACAGATTGTAGAATGTTCTAATGAATATAGCTTTTACAAACTGAACTCTTAACCGGTCATATTCTAAAAAACTGATCATCATTATGGCCCTATCATTGGAATGGAGATTTTGGTCTATTATACGTTGCTGACTAAGGTGGTGGATTTAGAATAGACTTCAATTTGCTTTCTTTTTACACTATTGTTATCCTCTATAGTTTGTTTCTTAATCGGCTCTGAATAAATAGGAGACTTATAAACCAAATAAAACACCAAAAATAGAAATTAATAATAATACATCAACAACAAAGTAATAATTAAATACTATATGCCGGTTTAAAACTTTTAACTGTAGACAATATAGTATTCGCTTGAGAAAAGTTTATTGAAAATATAAGTCTCGAATTCAATGTTTTAAATTTCAATCCGTAACAGGTAAATTTAGAATACAATAAAATTGTTATTCTATGTTAAACAATCGGTGAAATGTTATACAAAGCTGAAGTAAAATCAACAGAGTATATTCAAACTCGGTTAAAAATGTTTGTTCAGTAAATTGAACTCCTTTATAAAGTGAATTGGAATCTGCATCACAATTCTGACATTGTATCCGAGTTCGTTGTAACTACGGAAATTTTTGATAAAATGCTTACCAGCTAACGATGGATGTAGATCCATGGTAAAGTTGTATGTATTAGTCGGTGTGTACAGTTTTGTATCAGGAGGCGGTATGAATGGGCCTGTAGCGTGCGGTGGTGGCGTGCATTCTTCAGCATCAGCAGAGCTGCCACGAGATGGCGGGCCTCCCTGAGAAACAAGAACGTAGGCATTATAGAAAGATTATTTACAATGTTCTGCAGACTCAAATGTCTATGGTTTACAGGTTTGTTAAAATAACTTAAATCGAATATTTTTTGGAATAACTGGTAATTGAGTAGACTGGTAGTTAAGTATTTTGGTATCTTTTGAAAATCACTATCCCATAAAAGGGGGGAGCGGGTAACCTCACCGATTCAGTGAATAGCAGTAAAGAATTATAAAGCATGACTCTCCCATGAAATAATCCCATCAAGTTATATGCCGATTTTAATATTGAACAATCTTCTCACACTAATATCCATTGAAGACTTCGCAAAATATCTTTTTAGGGCGTACTATTTTCTTATTCAAGTAAAACAACATTTTCACGAAAAGTCCCCGCAAAAACGCGTTATTAACCCATTAAGCGCCAAAGTTAAACTACCAATGTTTTAGCTATTAATCATATATTTTCTAATGATTGGTAACACAAATAAACATATTAGAAATAAAAAAGAAAAGTATATAAATTTTTGGAGATTTTAGAGGGGTGTACTCGGACGAGTACAGCGGCCACTTAGCGGTGATAATAATCAAAACACTCTTTCTACATACATAGTGCTTTCAAGTAAATTTGGCATTGCCACCGAACTCTTGCATGACAAACTGCACAGCGTAATTATATTTCTACGTTTTGAGGGTAGTGTCCCACACCTTGCGCCAAACCTTGATGAAGAAGGTCGACTTTTTATTTCACTGATTTGCCGTAAATAATAGCGTGACAAATTACGCCTGAACAACGGCTGGTCCATATGATCTTCGTGACTGAGATTATATGAACGCCAGGCATTAGATATGATCATATCTAACGCTTGTCAAATACCAAAGTTCCGCAATACCTGGTAGAACTAGCTGCTACCCAGTTTTTGTAACCGAATCTTACCGGCTTGTCCCGTATAAATTGTTTTGTGGGGTGGTGGTCATAATATTTCTCAATTGACTCATCAATGGAAATGTCTTCCTCTATACATCCCCATTGTTTGAATTTAGTCATGAGAATATCGCATAGTGGTCTTACTTTGAACATTTTATCGCATATAGATGTCGCCTAGTCATTATCCGCCAAATAGAAGTTCTTTTTTATATCACGGAATTTATGTCTTGTTATAGTTTTGGAAACAAATGAAACACGTAGATCTTCGTCTAAAGACTAAATATAAGCTCTCCCTAAGTAGTTTATGGTATCCCGAAATAATCAAGCCACCAATTAACTTTTTCAATTCATTTGAATCTAACTGAAATAAATGTCTGTAATTTTGTCGCTCATATGAATTAGTATTTGAAACAATTAGTTCAAAAACCTCTGCATCCAACAGCTTTTCAAAAAATCTGATGTTTGAGAGCATCTTTGACAGCCACTTTTCTTTGATCTACTTCCGACACTACTTCCGGCTGTGAGGAATAATTGGTTCACACATTCCAATTTGGAATTCTTTTCTACTGGTGTTGTCGAACACGCTTTGTGGCTAATGGTTTTTCATCACTACTATCTTCATCACTATCACGTGAATGCACGAAAACATCTAAAGGCAGTGTTGAAGGAACCATATCCTCATTAGCTCCTTCCTCTTCATCTGTCACAACACTTGGTGGTGGTGGTACGATGGCTAAATTATAGTTAACCTTATCATTACTTTCATTTCAAAAAGCTTCGATAGCTTCTTCTAGCCCCTTGGAGTTGGTAATATGCTCAAAACCCTTGGAAGACATTGTTAGTAAACTGCAAAAAAAATGATTATTTGCTTATGTTAGTTGCCGCTGTACTCGGACGAGTACACCACTATTGGCAAGGCCATATTTTCACTTATGCTAACGTTTGACTTATAAAATATATATGATTATATGCAACGCTAAGTGCTTTATTGAGATATTTAGTGAAAACACTTTTTAGTCTAAAAATTTTGGTTTACACGACAATTATGTACACTTACCTGGGATGACGTTCTGTTCACTATATTTGTGGCTCTTACAATAACAATTACAAAAAATCTAACCCCACAAAACTTAAATATTTGAATAAGTTATTTTGCTTCAAATTTAAAATATCCACAACAATCTTAGTTCACTTATTATTGTTAAACATAAGATGCAACATTTAACTGTACTCAATCGAGTACGGCGGCGCTAAATGGGTTAACGCAACTTTGGGGTCTTCAACTATTAGCTGTACAGCCAGTACCTACACCAATTTAACTTTGAAATAACTAAAGTTTTGTCCTAATAAAAATATACGTAGGTACTTTTGCGAGAATATCATTTCATTGTGTGGATATGATTCCAGAACAGTTTTTTTATCCAATCTATATTAGTTTAAATCACAAATGAGTTTTTTCATGATGTTTAAGTTAATGAGTCGTTAAATTCAAATGTATGCGGGCTTAATAAAAGTAAATCAAATAATAAAAATATTTATTTTCTCAAGATTATCAATATTTTTGAAATATTGACCAAAGATGTTGATGACAACCGGGACCGACGGTTTTACGTGCTCTCCGAGGCACGGGCGTGTATCACCGCCAAACTTCCAAACTCCGGGCTGCTATTAGGAATTTCCTAAGAAAAACCCAAAAACACTTTTTGGCCCGATTTGAACCCGAGACCTCTTAGCAGTCGCATACGCTATCCACTAGACCAACGAGACAGTTATTATTATATATTTACAAAAAAAAGTATGTTTACGTATTTATATCAGTTGTCAAGTACCCATAATACAAGCTCTGCTTAGTTTTTGACTAAATGGCGTTAAAAAAACATCTATTAATTTATTGTAAGACAAAATGCTACACGCATACTTATCTAGTTATTTGATGATATGATCTCAAGTTATGTCTAAGTACCAGTCTGTCAGTCTAATATCTCGCCAGGTCATTAGACCAAGCAATGTTTACCATGGAGTTATAAAGAAACCGATCCTCTAATCGTTATTTGACACCCCACTTAGTTCCGGGTACGAATGCTAGCGTACTAGACGATATATATACGTGTTATATGGACGCGAATTGGTCTGGATGTTGTTAATAATATGAGGTGACACTGTTACTAAGGCAATGACAAGATTCTTTTTTTTTTCTTGACGTTTGACAGCGTAGAGCCTATTTGGCAAGTCGCATTAGTTGTTTTTTTGTTGAGTTATTGTTTATGGAGTTTAAATATGTTGAAAATTTATAGAAATAAATAAAATTGAAGTTTTTGTTTGACACATGTACATAAAAAAGTAATTAAAAAAAACAAATTGTTCCAGCTAACTCTGGAATGGCGATACCGATATTGACGGGAAATTCACTGGCAGATAGTGTAAAATATAATAGCTTAATCTACTATTTAGGCAATTTTTTTTAAGACTATGTAATGAGAAATTAATAAAAAAAATTTGGTTTTGGTTATTTAAAATTAAATGTGATTTGAGTTCATTCAATAACTTTGGATGACTATATGTGCGTATTGTATGTACAAATTATGTATAATTTTCATTGGTTTATCCGTAAAACAGTCTATTATAGTAATACGAGAATGCTTGTATAAGCTAAATTGAAGTATTTGGTAATAATATGAATGACAAAGATATTAGGAATTTGAATGTCAACTGTAATATTTAGTTAATAATCTCGAACACTGTTAAGTGTTAGGTTTAGATCTTTGTTTTGTAATATACAAGACTAGCTGAGTTCCGCGAGTAACGCCGCCAAACGAAGCTAGTCTAAAGTCAAACCAGTGAAAATTCCGTCAAAATCGGGTCAGACGTTTCAAAGATTAGTCGGGAAAAAATAGACAGACAAAATTAAATACTCTTTAATATGAATTAAATGAAAGATTGTTAATTTGAGATTATCTTATAGAAGGTTCATGATTCATAAATATATTCTTTAATACCACAGCTTTTTTTTCTTCCCAACACAGTCATTCCTTGCTTATAGGGAAGCTCCAAATTCTAATCTTTATTATATAAACATAAGAAGCAATGAACAATTTTGTATTTTTTTTTATTTGTGTAACAATAACGAATTCACTGTGTATTATTGTTAGATAGTAAGTAAAAAAATCTAAACAGTTAGAAAGTTTTGTGTGGTCACTTGGAAGCTAAGTCGTTGTAGAAATAATATCTATGTACGTAAATATCAACATGCTTATATTTTGGGACGTCACGAAGTTTGTCGGCTTAACGTGCCCGGAGAGCACTTAAGCCATCGGTCCCGGTTGTCATGAACAATTCTGGCAATCGTTATAGGCAATCAGTGCCCTCCTTTGAGTATCTTTATACTGACAACTAGTTAAACCTTCGAATATCAGATATCCCTTAACGTTGCTTAGGTCCGATGCCAGTTGCTGCGTAGAAAAACTGAGATTCAGGTAAAACCGATTCAACTAGTAACCGAACCTGTTTGGGAACCGAGTGGCTACTAAGTAGAAGAACATTGAAAGAAATTTGCAATTACACAATGAATAGATAATTAATGAATGCCGAAACACTGAAAATACTATTGAATAATGATAGATTTGTATGCAACTTACAAGTTGTCTGTGCAGCGAATGAGGCGGTGTGTCATCCGTGCTCCGGTCTATATCCGTGTTGGATGGACAGATCATATCCAGTGGCTCATGCTTCACATCATCAATGAGCCTCGGCGATGGCGATGAGCTGCTATTACAGATGCCGTTCCCGTTGTTGCCCGACTCGTGGGAGCGCGAATTATGATTCTTGTTCGTTGAAAAATCCGTTGCGTGGATTTGCGGTTGTTCATTGTTGTTCTCGTGACGCGGGCGCTTGATCACGTCAGGGCTGTTATCGGTGCTGCGGCTGTGTCTCCGAGGCGGCAGTGGAGTACGGCGCGGGATCGGCATGCTGGGGGACGGCTGCAGCAGAGCCTCTTCCAGGCGGTCATAGGATGGCGTGTGTGGGATCTGCGCGCTGATTGAGTGAGGTGGTGTGTGCGGAGAGGTTGTGGAAGGCGCCCGGAATGGCTGTAGCAGCGTCTAAGGAAGATATGCTATCGTAAGTAAAGTGGCTAAAAATCAACTGTCTTGATGGCGTTTAGTTCAAAACCTAGATCGTAGTAAATGTTTCAATGATCTACAGATTTTTGTGTCAGAGTTTGGGTGTTTTCTATGTATAATACTCGTATGTTTGTATTCACAAAAAGATATATCAATAATCTATCAGCCAATCCAGGTTTCAGAAAGCTCTGCTTAGTTTGAAACTAGTTGGTGTTGTATGTTAGAAGTCTGAAATACGACTTAATGAATATTATGAAGAAATAAGCCATAGTAACCGAAAATAAACGCATTTTTTTCACGCAAAATCATAGACAATGCTACACATTGTACAGAATCTAGAATGTTACATGTATTTTTTATTTAAACGGCTCCCAAGATAATAACATTATTCAATAGTTAACATATTATTATATTAGTTAGATATTTTTCATATCAATATTAATTATTGGACAATACGTGTTTACAGCTCAAATACTCTATTAATTTAACAGGTGTTTAGCTAAAATCCTTGAGGTTGTATTTGCAGAATATTAAAAAAAAACTAGCGGTAACCTTGTGGTTTTGTGTTGCCATGTAATAAGTATTGGTAAGGTTCTTCTGGAAAATTATTATGTGTTATTATTTAAATAATGTTTGAGGAAATAACTGAATTATTTAAATAATATATTCAACTATAGCTAAGTTGTAGTACTTAGTAATGTACATTTTTTTTTCAAAATTAAAACCATTAAAGTGACTCTACTATGCCTAAATGGAAAGCACGGATAGAATCCAGGAGGAGGGGTCACCATCCTTATTGTGAATGCAGACAACGCAGTATGGCGACCCACACTATGGCGGCCAATGAGATGCTATTGCATTATTGCGCCCTCGGTCTAACATTCACCAATGAAGAACAAACAGCAGAAAATCTGACATTTTAGGTTGACCTTCTGCGACGTGGTAGTACTGCCCCGGTCAAGCCAAAGTTGATATATTGCTTATTATATTATTCTTCTTAGGTATACTTTCTTTAGTTTACTTACTCCTTGAGCATTCTCGTTATGCGTGAGCCCTGACACGCGGAGCACCTCAGCTGTCTTGAGGAAGGAGGAGAGACTCCTCTGGTGCACGTTCACCTCCCCATGGTAGATGAACTCCACTAGTGCTTGAAGATCAGTGAACGCCACATCTTGGAGCACGATCACGGGGTGTTTGCAAGGGGTTGACTGGAAAAGATTTGAGGGTTAATAGTGGACAAATTTGAAACAAAAACGTTACTCAAATACATACTCGTATATAAGAATAAACTCGAAGGTAACTCTATTTGTCTGTTACGTTTTCAGTATAATTTCTATAAATTTGTCATGGATATAATTTAATTCTTGAAGGACATTCATACATATATATACTCTTTACCACGATAACCTTAAAGAACGAAGATGGAACCAAGGGCAAAAGCTAGTTAGGTTTATTAAAAATTTATTTAAAAAGTTAAACGAATTTAATGCTCGCAGTTTAAACAAAATTCGAAAAAACAACTCAATATATGTTTCATGCATTTGAAATTCGAATAAACGAATTCGATAAATACTACAAGTTAGTTTAAAAACATTTGTACTAAAACGGTTTTGGTCTATGACTTTTTATAACTCTACTAATTGAGTTTTTATTTATTCAGACCATCGACAACATATTTTCACGATTCGAAATGATATTTTTTTGATTGGAAGCTTTTCACGGATACTAAATTATTTTACTGTGAAATGTTGTGAAATTTTTAATCCACTTTTGCGTGAGTGAGACTTCAATGAAAATAAAATATGTAATGTACCTTTATCTTACTGTTGTTGTTTTTTTATAAAATACAGAACATTTACAACATTAATCGCGGGTAACACCGCAGGGCGCAGCTGGTCTAAAACTTTTTTTTTTATGTAAGTACCTTATATTATGCATTCAATGACAAAATGGTAATTTGAAATTACATTTGGATCCT
The DNA here is from genome assembly GCA_932526445.1 of Phragmatobia fuliginosa. NCBI lineage: Eukaryota > Metazoa > Arthropoda > Insecta > Lepidoptera > Erebidae > Phragmatobia > Phragmatobia fuliginosa. Next base: position 21,397,647 of record OW052067.1, on the reverse strand, counting down.
TGTAACTTCCTTATTATGTATATATTAGGTATATATATATATATTTTTATATTCCTTATTATATATATATTTCGCATAATTAGATTACTTTTATTTCTCCTCTAGGATTACATTTGACTATTTAAATGTGTAATGTGAATTCTTCACAATAGGGTAGTGTCATTAATAAACAACCTATAAGGTATAGTTTAAAAACTTTTTCATTCACGACAAACCATAGATAATTACCGCCTTAGACTGACAAAATAGGCCTCCGAAGTTGTTGTCTAAACCTGATAGGATACGTCATCTACAGATATAAACTAATGGTGTATTCCTCGAATAAGTACGTCAAAACTCAATGTCACTCATACTTAGCTAAATTGCTTTTAAAAGTTGAAACGCCCGTAACGAAAAACCTTCCTACACTCAATATTATTAAGCTGAGAAGTTTTTTTGTTTGAATGCGCTAAGCTCAGGAACTACTAGTCCGTTTTAAAGAATTGATTTTAATATTCATAACATTTCTTTCCCCCGGAAAAAAAAGATTTTGTGCATATAATACACCTCATGTTCTTACAGAATTATAAAGTAACATTTCATGATAAACGGTTGACTATTGAGTAAACCCGTAAATATCTGTAATATTAATTATGACGAAACACGCGGTGTTAGGGCCACCGCAGACTAGCTACTTTTAGCATCGGCGATCGGCGATTTGGCGACTGCATCGATGCTGCATCGCGTTTTAGCGACTTCCTGCGTTCGATCGTGGTATCGGAAACGCGCGTTTTAGCGACTGCTCAGATGCCAAATCGATGCTACCGGCATCCGAATGTGTGCGGAGAGTAGCGTTCAGCTGCTGTGTCGCGCTTCCAAAAAGCGACTCAATCTCCGCGTTTGGCGTTTTTAAGTGTGCGGTATACAGCGTTCGGTCGCCGTATTTAGCTTCTAAAAAGCGACTAGTTGCCGATTGCCGATGCTAAAAGTAGCTAGTCTGCGGTGGCCCCTAGTAATATTGCCTCTTATATTGCAAACTAATTATGGTCGAGTTTTGATCACTTGGCGACCACTAGTTTGGATAATTAAGTGATTTTTACCATAATTCAAAGCGAAATGATAAATTTTATTTCGTCATACATTTAAGTATTTCGTTTTATACTGACGAGTCAGGTTGGCCGAGTGGTCTAAGGCGCCAGATTTAAGCTCTGGTTCCCGAGAGGGAGCGTGGGTTCGAACCCCCACACCTGACACGACACTAAGGTTAGAAATGGTTGTAAAATCTCCCTTAGTTATTAGTTTTTTTTTTGCCTAGTACTTTTTTTTTTAAATTAAAGCTAAACTTTCAGTTTCTAGCATTTTTAATTTCCTTACTAGTGTCCTCTGTGGGTTGCTACAGGTACTATTTATTACGCATGTTTAAAACTAAACATACTTCCACAAAATAACATGACATTGCACGATTAGCAAGTGGTTAAGCCTTTACCTGCGGTTTCACTTTCATTCGTGTTTACTATGACAAAGTGGTACATACCTGCCGCGTTGTTAATCTAAATAAATAATAAAATTGAATGTCTCTATGTAATATCATTTATCAAGTTTTTAATTGAATGCATACGAAAGTTACAAAGTGTCACCACCCCTATTCATTCCATGGGTGTCGTAAGAGGCGACTAAAGGAACAAAATAAGCAGCTAACATCACTGCCTAGAGAAGGAAAACTTGAAACAAACCCTTTACCAACCCGTCTGGCCAGCGTGGTATAGTAGGCCAAAACCTCCTTTCTAAGGAGAGGCCTATGTCCAGCAGTGGGCTGTTAAAGGCTAGTATAATATACTTAACCCAAAAAAGCTTATCAAATTCTTTTTGTCTGTTTGTCTATCTGTTTGTAGATACTTATGTAATCTCTAGAACGGGACGGGACTTACACTATGATGATCTGATGACTTAATGAGTAACTAACTAAGACTAATTTTTTTAAACCAGCTTCGCTCCGCTGTGTTACTCGCGGTTTAAAACAACTGCGTAGTAGGTTGCCTTTGTCTAAGTACTTTCCTTTAAATAGTTTCATAGTGATAATATTATAACTTAATTACCTTCAACAGTTCTCTAAAATAAGGGCTGCACGCGGACAACACAACCCTGTGTGCTTTTAAGCTGTTCCCGTCACATGCCAGTGTGACGTCAACGAAGTCCTCGTCATCCCGGAGGTTCTCGAAGGCGCTGGTGATGGAGCTCTGGTAATTGTTCCAACGTAGACAAAAATGTTGTGTGTCTCCCATTGTTACGGATTCATGTGTATTGCCGCGATCTGTAGGCAAAAAAATCCGTTTAATAATTTGAATGAAAAAAAAATTTAATGTGAAGAATTGACTGTAGCTGTTGGTGGGTATAAAAAAAAAAACTATTGCACTATGGGTAAAGACGTCATGTCAAATTGAAAATCAAATTATATCTTTTTATTTCACAAAATTAATTACAAATTATTCGAATTTTGGGAATATTAGAAAAGAAATATAACAAATAGTAATTCACAGCAAAACAGGTGGCTTGTCAAGTATACATTTCATTTTAATCTGGCTTCTTAAACTAAACATAAACTTAGGAAATATATTAACAAAAGCCATTTCAGTCAACAATATTTGAAAATTAAGTGAGGTAAGTATGAAAAATGATAGAAATGATATCCAGAAAATATGAATTGATTCTTATATTCTAAATAATACATCGAATGCATTCAAATTGGCATAAGTAACAAAGATTATGTGATGTATAAATAGTAGTTAAATAGTTCGGTTTTTTATCGCTAGATGGCTATAGTTATGTCATCATAAACATAACAAATTGATTCTTTAATTCTTAGAAAGAAACTTATACTATTTTATTACCTTTGTAATATGAGGACAAGAACGAGCATAGACGTCCCCTAAGTTAAGGGTTTACCACTCCTGCCTGGGCGACCACATAAATTCGTCAGTCTGGCGCCCTTTCGCATTATGAGAGTGAACTAACAGAGAGTGCACCTTAGTTTGCGCACACACTTGTGCACTATATCTCTTTAATTAGCTGATATCTATAAAGACCGGCTGTCGTATCGTAAATCGGCTAGAAGAACATCATCATCAACAACCCATAACGTCCCTCTGCTGGGAACAGGTCTCCCTCTCAAGAGAGGGTTCAGGCCATACGTCCCCACGCTGGCCGAGTGCAGGTCGGGGACTGGCAAGACACTTTGTAGCTACGTACGTAATCTTGCTGTTGGATGTTTTTAAGCCGCCCGAAGCTTCACGACTGCTATCTTATGATAACAACCAGGACCGACTGCTTAACGTGACCCCCGAAACACGGAAACGCTCATTACATATAATGTCACAAACGGTCACCCATCTAGGTCCGACCGCGCCATCGTTGCTTACCCTTGGTGATTGTTTCCAATCACCTAAAGCCACTCGGCTATTAACGCTTCATCATTTAAGTTGAATTAATCTATTTCTATTTTTTAATTATGTAAAGTAAGTAAACTTTGAGATAAATACATAAAAGTATTTAAATTAATGTCAATTTTTAATGAGGATACATAATTTATGTTTTATCGTGTCAATAGGCACTAAGAACACAGACATATAGGGCACAACACAACAATAAACAATCTATGACATGTTGACGAGATTTTTTTATCATCTTTCGACCTATTTTATAATCGGTATCCATTATTATTTACAAAGTTTCCTTGCAAATAATATATAACACAGATTTTATAAGACGTTAATTTTATCTGTGAGAATTTAGACGCCAAATACAGGGACGTATTTTTTCCTCAGGGCCAAGGCGACATGTGACTGGGATCATGCGTTTTGGCCGTTATAAAAATATACTTTATTATAAGCCCAAATGTGCATATGAATTACACTTTTATGACACAGAATATGTATGTGTGTGTTTTTATTTTTTGTTTTTAGTGACAGGCGTTTGTGTATCACACAAAGTGTATTCTACGTGGGATTTGAATCCACGACATTGGTGCATTAGAAAGCTGCGTGGTAACCGCTTAAACCACTAGGCCAAACGTGCAGTACAAGTCAAGCTAAAATTTATATGCGTAAAGATTTCCACCTACAAAAAAAAACCGAAGTGATTTGTATCGGAAAAAAAACCATAGACCATAACCATAACCATAGTGTTTGTCTATGGTTATATTACGTAAGCTAGTTTTATCCCGCCAAAATACTGAAAAAAAATTACTCAGAAGCAAACTATGGACAAAAGGACAGTTGTGTTGAGTCAGTTTTAAATGTGATGTGGTCTGACAAAGGTCATTGGAGAGTCACTTCCATGGCTTTTCTGGTTTTCAAAAAAATAGCTTTAGAGTTTTCTTTTCTCGTTTCATTAATTGTTTAGACTCCGTGACTTTGATAAAGTTTCAAAGATTTCTTATATTGTTGAGTTGTGTTAATAGAAAACTTTGAAACATTACATTTGTATGGGTTTCTCTTAAGAACGTTATACTTTTGTGTTCTAGTTCACGGGCGTTGTACAGTTTGTTTTAATCACTAGCTGAGAACCGCAGTGTTACTCGTTGTTATTATTGTAAACAGCGAGACATGACGCGAAGTTAAACTAGTAAAAATAGTCAAATAATGTTAGCAGCTATCTGGCAGTAAAAATTTCGGAACTATTTTTCGATATGAAGTGTATGCTTTGGGTCAAAATAATGATTGATTTTGCCATTTTGCCAATTAATTATCTTCTGTATATATTTACGAGTATAGCATAGAATCGAATTCAGAATCTCTCATTTACTGTAATTATTAATATCACTGGAATATTATTCTCAATTGATGTGTTAGTGAAAAGCTCGGTTTATTAAATTTCATTGCTTAATTTATAGTTCTAATGACGTCATTGTATCCAGTATATCGTTTTATTCCACAAATTAATGGGATGTTGTCTATAATAATTACAATAATAGTTTGACCGCTGGGGGAGTGGGTCACCCTTCCTCGTTCCGGCCGCTCAACAGGTGGCACGCTCTTAACCATGAAAATACTGTACGTAGTTTGAGTTGACTGATTTGGTGAATACGAATCACTCTTTGGTATACATTGCTGTGATATAAAGCTAACTGTACGTAGTTTGAGTTGACTGATTTAGTGAATACGAATCACTGTTTAGTATACATTGCTATGATATACAGCTAAGGTGTCTGAACTTATAGATGTTTTGTGGTAATGGAACTGAAACTAAGCCAGCTTAACTCATGATAAACGGTTTTATCATTTAAGGTTGTTGTATTGCCGTTTAACATCTTTGTGGTGTGCTACCTTTTTGTTGTAGAGACACAATGGATACAGTGTGCAGTGATATTGTGATGCGTAGTTTGTTTCCTTTGTACAACCACACGTATTTTCTTGTTTATTTTTTTCAGCCTGGGATCGTAATGGGGAGGAAACACGTGAGTGAGTTATTTTTTAACTGCTCGGCACAAGAACTATCTAAAGCGATGACTTCCAATGCCAGTACGCATTGACCTGTAGAGGAAGGGAGACAGTAAGATCAGTTGGAAGAGCTCCACATATATTTGGTCAGATCACATGGTTTATCGATCGTTTGAAAATTGATTCTTTTTCGGCTAAAACGTGACTTTTAATGAGATGTTTAATGCATTTATCTCACTCTTCTTGACCTACGGTGTGTATCGCGTAGTGAGACGATTGGTCTTAGAGTTTTTATTTATATAATTCGTGTTTAAACGATAATGATTGATAAAGAAATGATAAATATATTGCTTTATGTTAATATGCACTCATGTAATGATAGAGGAAAAAAATTGTAATGGAAAACTAAATTCGGGATTTATAATTCTAATTAGCCAATTGAAATACCCCAAATTGATTATATAGTTCTAAATAAGGTAGCTTTTAATAGTGTTACATTTATTTTAATAAACACCACTACCCCCATCCTTGTCCGTGTGGTGACGGATTAAGAATACAGAGTGTCACCACCCCTATTCATCCCGCGGGTGTCGTAAAAGGCGACTAAGGGATAAACTGCGCAAGACAACATCGATGCAAAGAGAAGGAAAACTTGAAACCAACCCTATACCAACTCGTCTGGCCAGCGTGGTATAGTAGGCCAAAACCTCCTTTCTAAGGAGAGGCCTATGTCCAGCAGTGGACTGTTAAAAGCTGTTGGTGATGATTGATGATGATGATCCCCCATCCTTATAATGGGATTGCATAGCAGTTTTTTTTATATTTAAGCATACCAAATTTACTCTACTCTGCTTGATCATGCATTATGACGTGCAGCATGGTGACTCATACCATTGCGGCCTAGTTAGATGTTTCTGCATCATCCTCATGGCCTCCGGAGGTCGGTTGAGAGTAAAAGAGAGGCTCATGCAGAATGATCGGGCCTCCGGTATCACACACATCGACAAAATACGACAGCAATAATGCTGTTATTATTAGGATGGTCTTCTGATCAGATGAACGAGATTTGATTCCAAACTAGGTAGAGTTTGTACTATTGTAACAAGGCTTTTTATAAATATACTAGCCGTGCCCCGCGGTTTCACACACGTTTTTCTCGTTTCCGCTGAAAAAATAGCTTTTCGATGTTTCACCTTGTGTTACAAAATAGCAATTTTATTACCGATCCTTAATTTTGAAAAAAAATTGCCTATAGCCTTCCTCGATAAATGGACTACCCAACACTGAAAGAATCATTCAAATCGGACCAGTAGTTCCAGAGATTAGCGCGTTCAAACAAACAAACAAACATACAAACTCTGCAGCTTTATAATATTAAGTATAGAAGTATAGATTTATATGGATATAACCGATCAAATCAAACCAAATCATATATTCTGCAATTAGGTTACATGAACACTTTTGCAAGTTAAACTTTTTTGTTGAGCAGACGAGTTCGGCCTTTCCTAACTGGACTAGCCCTGAGAAGAAAGGACGAAACAAAATTAAAGATCACAGTCTCTTTTAAAGTCCAGACAATATTCTTAAATGCGATAATTACAATTTGAGTATACATTAAGGATTAAACCTTTGACATCTAGCCCGTTGATTACTGCAAATAAATTAGTACAAATTTTTGTACTAATTTATTTGCAGTCATATTTAGTTATTAGTAAATACTATTAACATATACTAATACAATATGTATAACAGGTGTGTTATATGTGTTGTCACAAGTATTATATATGTTTTTATCGGCGTTTTGATAACGTTTAGAGAAACTATGTTTAGTGGGGGTTTTGTGCATTATCACACCGGTTCGGTGCACGGGCGCTAAGTATTTAGATAATGATATTTTAGATTAGACGCCAAAAATTTGAAGATAATATTTTGGAACATATCGTTCTATCTACACTCAAATTAAGGTAAGCTGTCGGTCCCGGTTGTCATGAAAATCTATGCCAATCATTATTGGGAAGCCAGTGCCCTCAAATTTACTTACAACTAGTTCAACCTTCGAATTTCAGTTTTCCCTTAGGGTTGCGGAGGTACGATGCCAGTCGCTCCGAGGAAAAACTGATATTCAGGTAAAACCGGTTGAAATATGGCTTTACGTGCTCTCCGAGGCAAGGGCGTGAATCACCGCCAAACTTCCAAACTCCGGGCTGCTATTGGGAATTCTAAGAAAAACGCAAAATCACTTTTTGGCCCGACCCGGGATTTGAATCCGAGACCTGTTTATTAGCAGTCGCATACGCTATCCACTACAACGATTCCAACTTTCTAACACAATACTAGTAAATCACAAACGGGATATCAAAGACCAACACTGCTATCGACCCCTAGAATTCTGACTACACCATTTCTTGCATTCAAACCAACAAACTTCCATCAGAAGTTATACCTCCGCATTGAACTTTAAACATGTCACTATAAGATCTATTTTCTATTAATCCGGCAGCAATACTAAGTTTGTTTGTCGACTTTGTTTGGAAACAAGTAAGACAATAAGAGTTCTTGAATATTAGTTGACATTGTACCACGCTAGGTAATCGGGTTACGTGGATGCCATAAGTGAAAACATGCTATTATGGGTAGTGCTAGTGTTTTGTCTATAGAAAGTTTTTTTTTTCTGTTTTAGAAGTTTTTTTAATAGTTTGACGTAACTGTGTCTATGGTCAAATACCTCAGACATGTTTTAGATGGGTTTTACATTCTGTATTATTAGTAGATTTATTGTTAATTTTCATATTTACTAGCTTTAAGATTAAATTACTAGCGTCGAAGAGAATGTATTCCGCCATTGAGCTTTTTAAATATTATTTTTAACACTATATCTTTACTAATCCCTACTAATATTATAAATGCGAAAGTAACTCTGTCTGTCTGTCTGTTACGCTTTCACGCCTAAACCACTGAACCGATTTTGATGAAATTTGGTATGAAGATAGGTCTGAACTTGGGAAAGGACATAGGCTACTTTTTACCGCGATAAATGACATACACGCGGGCGGAGCCGCGGGCGAAAGCTAGTAATATTATAAACGCTAAAGTTTATGAGTATGTATGTATGGTTGTTGCTCTTTCATGCAATAACTACTGAACGGATTTGGATGAAACTTTACAGTAATATAGTTTATATATCAGAATAACACATAGGCTACTTTTTACTGCAAAAATCGAGATACGCGCGGGCGGAGCTGCGAGCGAAAGCCAGTATTAAATATATTGTTTGTATGTACAACTCCGTCTTTGCCGTCGATAGGTGGTTGAGTACAAGAGAAACCAGCCATTACCCTTGGAAATAGCGCAGGAAAATGATGATTTAATTGATAATTCGTGGAATAAAATGTAATTTATTTTCTGAAGTAATATTATTTTAATTAATATTTAGTTTATTATTAATGAACAGGAAAACGTTTTATTACCTTAATGATATTTTGGAATAATTTCTTAGAATATCGTAATCATTCAGGTGGGGAAATGACATAATGTTTTTTTTTTTCACTATGGTCAGTTCAATTAGCAACTAGAGTCATTACAAATTAGGAAGCCCTTTTTCAAAGTCAAAAATCAAATTCATAATCCTATTTAATTACTATGTTACCCATACACTATCACAACGCATATCATAAATAAGCACCAAGTTTCACTTTTTATTGAAAAAATGCACTCAAAAACACGAATTAATCGTTGATTAAAAAACACGATGACAAATGTCAAAACGGGCTTCTTATTTTGTGACGACTATAGTCAAAGTTCCAGGTAATTTAAGTGTAATATATTAAATTTTATGACTAAACCCTTTCCTTATATAATATTTGAACTAGTTTTCGGTCCCGAGTTTGTAGGTTGTTGCGGCAAAAATTCTCTATTTGCGTGCCAAATTACATTTAAAACGGTTCAGTAGTTTTGGCATGTTAACGCAACAGACGGACATAGTTACATTCGCATTTATAATATTAGTAAGGATTGGAGTTTGTAATTTACTCGTTATTGGAGTGCAGGTTTTTATTAATGTGTAGATTTTTACATCGTCATAGGTGACAGTAGTAGACTGAGAAGCTGATGATGATGACGGAATGCTTTCATTATAGAAGAGATGACCGAAGACAAAGATACCTCCTCCCGTTCAGAAGAGGAATTGATTAAAAGGTTTGAGAATTTTTCAATTGTTCATGGAGAGTCACATACCATGCCTTGATAGTGACCTTTTTAATATATACAAATCAAATCAAACCATTTTTATTTCAAATAAACCGATACAACGGCACTTTTCAAACGTCAAGTAGTCAGTCAGTAGTCAGTCGTGAAGCTAATTGTCTGTTCTAATTCGTAGATGCTATGGACAAGAACCGATAAGAAACTCCATGGACACTCTTTTCCAACATAATTTTTAAAATTTTTGATTACATTGTTTTAGGCATTTTATTAAATGTGAGGATAATGTAACGATGTTGATATTTACACTGGTAGTATCCAAAAATAATTAAAGTCTAGTTTTGAATAAATATCTGAATATTTATGTATTCTTATTAAAAAATTAAAAGTATTAAAAACCGCGAAAACATTACAAATCTGTCAGTTGACTTTTTTAAACTTAACATTCAAAGGCAAGGGAAACCTAAAAATCCACATCACCCGTTCCGTTTTACTTATAGGGAGACCTTAACCTGTTTCTATTGGTTGACAATTTTTATTTACTAGTACCCTTCAAAATGACATCTCTTGTAAATAGATGTACATATAAAAGTGTAAAAAGGTTTGGATATAAACAAATACTAGCTGTGAATAGTCACAAAGATAAATGGCACAGTTTACACGAGACAAAACGGTTGTATTGAAAACCAACCGTTTGTGTAATATGGTACAAGTTAGGAGATGCCGCGGTTAAAATTTTCAAAGATTATTTTTTAAATTAAAAAGTCGGCATAAGCTTTAGGGTATAAATGATTTTATGATTAGTCACAAATCTTGTGATTTTAAGGAAAGAAGAAAACTGCAATTGCACTTTTTAGATTATTTTCAACAAATACTTTTAAATTTTTTACTTATTTTTTGGTGGAATGTTTAGGTATTCCCTATTTTATTTTATTATCTTTAACACAAATTTAGTAACACTAATCAAGGACTATGTTCATCATCATTATTAGCCTATTGCAGTCCACTACTCGACATAGGCCTCTCCAATTGCACGCCACTTAAACTTTCTTCAGTAATATGGCATGGCATAAAGCCATTTTGGGCAATAATTTATAGTGTAGTTCTAAAGTTGATAGAACTATCTGCATACTAATATCAATATCAAAATCTGATTGTATTCAAACTATATTACTATTAAATATATTTTGCAATACTTTCTTATCTACAGCGGATGGATTATGTCTGCATATATATTTAATTACAAATTAGTATCAAATGTTTTATTTTGCTAAGATGATAGTCGGAGTCGATAATGCATATCAATAATGATTGAAAGGCACAAGAATGGATTTTAGGCTAAATATGAGTAGAATGAAGGGATTTAGAAATTGTTCGAGAGGTGGCGGATTGATTATATGGAATGACATCATCATCCCGTGGATGCTGTAAAAGTTGAGTGTGGAAACAACATAGACATGTCATGTCTATAACTCTGGTTAGAGAGGTATAACCTCCTCTAATAGGCTAAAACTTCCTTCCGAAGAAAATACCTATGTCCAGTAGTGGACTATTAAACACTGTTGATGATAATAATTCTTTTCATTAAACATTTTAAAAATAATTATTACTAGTCTGGTTACCATATTATGTGGTTTTTTTATTTACTTTTTTTTTGTCATGTAACACAAACTAAGCAGAGCTTGTACTATGAAAGCTATATGATAGAATACTTATATATATATATGAACACACATATTATTCATAGAAAACATCCAAACTCCTAAACAAATACCTGTAAGTCGTAGAAACATTTAGTACAATTCAGGATTTCAACCCGAAACCACAAGCGTAGTAGTCACATACACTACAATTGCACCACCGAGGTAGTTAAGTTGCCAAATTTTTTGGCACACAGCAGTTATTTAATAAGCTTATAACTTGGACCACAACCCACTAGGGTTCGTTTTACACTGAGCGCGTTTCAAAGAATTAGTCGTGTGGCACACAGCGCTAGTACCGTCCTAAGATCACTTTTACATAAGTATGTGGTGTCAAAAGTTCACTTAGGGTCTTTTGTAGGCTTTGTATATAATATTTAAATATGAATTATCTATGAGGTGTGGCAGAGACGTTATTATAAGCTAGCTGTCGTTTAAATTTATTATCCGTTTTTGCCATATTTTACATTAAATGCGCTATTGGTACGAGATGTAATATGGCTTTAAGCTTTCCTCGATAAGTTGAAGTATGAATTTAAAAAAGATATCTATTACTTACAACACAAAAAATATTACTGTGTCACGCAAGACTTTAAAAACGTACATATACACAATAACACTCAGAATCAGAATAACAATTTGTGGATCACACAAGATGTTGCACAAACACGTCGTAGTAGAAAGCGGAAAGGTGGCAGCTTAAATAATTGCATCATTAGTACATTACTAGCCATCTATGGAGTTATTACAGCACATAAAATATTTTTGATTGTAATATGAATATATAAATATAGTTTTCCTTAATACTAGTTGCTAGACAGCTATGAGATATTATTATATTAGTTAGCATTGCACCAGTACGATTTCGAACAAGCAGACTTTCTATGTAAGATCTAGACTTGTCGTTGTTATACTTTATTGGTTGATTTTGCGAATATGTGGGATGGTGACCCATCTTATATACTCTCTTTTCATCAGTCCATGTGGTGATGTACTAGAAATACAAAGTGTTATCACTCGTATTCATCTCATGGTGATGTAGTAAAAGGCTTCTAAGAGACGCCGCAAACAGAAAAAAAAACTTAAAACGAAAACCATCAAAATGTATGCCTGTAAACTTCTTTTTAAAGACCAAAGACCTTCTTTCTAACAAGAGTCTAATGTCCAGCAGTGAAATATCAATACAAATAGATCAAATATGAAAGTCTGTATGTAATATCAAAAGATCAGTTTTTTACTAAATGCATATCTAAGTATATAAGGTATTAGGATCAAAAAAGCAATTTTTGTTTGTTTCGGCTATTTGTCTGGATCGGCTGGATCGATTTTGACGGGACTTTCACTAGCAGATAGCTGAGGATACAAGGAGTAACTTAAACTAATGTTTTTAAGACTACCTTCACTCCGCGTTACTCGTGATTTACTACAATAACCGTGGGTAACACCGCGGCACACATAGTCTCTAGTATTATGTAAGGGCCACAGCACACTAGCTACTTTTAGCATCGACGATCGGCGACTAGTCGCTTTTTAGAAGCTAAATATGGCGACCAAACGCTCTACACCGCACACTTAAAAACGTAGTTAAGTCGCTTTTTAGAAGCGCGACACAGCAGCTGATCGCTACTCTCCGCACACATTCGGAAGCCAGTAGCATCGATTTGGCGTTGGAAAATTATAGACAACACTACAGCCGACGCGATCTAGGCAACTGAGCAGTCGCTAAAACGCGCGTTTCCGATACCGCGTTCTAACGCAGAAAGTCGCGAATGCTGCAACATGACGTGCGATTTTGATACCGCGATCGAACGTAGGAAGTCGCTAAAACGCGATGCAGCATCGATGCAGACACAAAATCGCCGATCGCCGATGCTAAAAGTAGCTAGTGTGCTGTGACCCTAAGTGAGCAAATCTAAATACAATGTTACACACACAAGTATTCTAAGTACGTCTTAACCCGCAAATATTGATTAAAGAGTAAAACTGATGAAAAAATCTACAATAAAAAAATATGCTATTAATTAGATGATTTACTATATATATATATAAAGACTGACATTGGACAGATAGCCCATTCGTTATCAATATGTTTTTTTAGCAATTTTAGCGTTTTATCAGGGACCTAGGCGTTGTGATAACGTATCGCTTAGTTTAGGTTTCAACAGTTGCTAGTGCTGAAATATAATGTGTAGGTATAAAAAATATGTGTCCAATTGGGTCAGCTAAATATTGTTTACTTAAAATATTGTAATCAAATAATACAGGATGTTTAAATGACGATAAATAGTTACGATTATGTTAGTTGAAAAAAAAACTGTTTATAAAATAGGTTTACATAATCTAGTGCAGGAGATGTGGTTATTTTTATTCGTTTTAGCAGTCTGTGTTTCTTCCACCGTAGTGTCTTTAAGTTATTTGAATAAATAAATATTTGGGATATCTGACACACAACATTATCTAGTCCCAAACTAAGCAGAGCTATGTTATTCCCAATATTATTTGGGGTCGGCTACTAGTTCAATTGGTTTTACTCGAATACCAGTTTTTCCGAAAACTGAAATTCATAGGTTGAACTAGTTGTCAGTAAATTTGAGGGCACTGACATACATACATACATACATACATACATACATACATATTATACATAGAAAATACCCAAACTCCTAAACAAGTATTTGCAGATCATAGAAATATTTGTTTCGACCCGGGAATTGAACCCGAGACCTCTTGATCAGCAGCCGCATACGCTAACCAGTAGACCAACAAGGCGGTTATAATAATAATAATATGGTAACATAGGCTTCTATAGTTTTTTTTTTAATTATATCTTGTTTGGATACTAGAGTGACTTTCTGGAAGATGGAAGGCAGGGAAGGTTTACAAGTAAGTTTATATTTACATCAAAAAAAATCTGTAAGTTTTTTTAAATTACAACTATAAAGTTTACATAAGAAGATATTGTTATATTTTATGTGTATCATTCATATCATCCATAGATACGCGATTAGTTTGTGTCCGATGGGGGATTAGAGGGGAATCCCCGAAAAAAAACTTTTTCAGTATATATATTTTTATAGTTTGAATTAAGAATATACAGATGATTAACTATATAAGAGACCGCATTTATTTAATTTATATATTGACGGCCTGGTCAGATAATTAAGCAATGCTGCAGAATGATTGGGCCTCCGGTCTCACACTCACAAACGAAATACTACAGCAAAAATGTTACCATTTTTAGGATGGTATTCTGTGTAAGGGTAGTACTGTAAGAGTAGTACCCATTCGTGTTGAAATCAACGTGGCTCTACTACCTACTACCTCTCTACTACCTACTACCTCTCTACTACCGCATTAATAAATAGTACCGTTGTTTTTTTTTACATAGTTTGATATAGTCAAACTATGTTAATTCTAAATTCTATATTATTGCCTAAATACATCCAAATCGATTCAGTTTTCTGGTTAGATTATGTAAGAGACTTCTATCTAAATTTTACGTTAACAATTGTAGTAAGATTACAATCTGTTGAATTTCAAAATGGTTTCCAAGAAACAATTGAAGCAGCCAATACTTTATAAAGTAATCAATCATTTACTGTGAGTTACCGAAATCTAATAGTGCTGTAGATATCAAGGTTTACATTGTTATGTGGATTCGATTCCTATGTGAAACAATTATCAAAAGATATTTTTTTTCATGTCTTCGTGTAATTTGTCTATGACAATAGTATGCGCGCGTGTGTGTATCGCAGTAAAAAAGAACCCATGTCTTTCCCGAAGAATTAAAGTATTACCAAGCTGATTTGCATTAAATTAGGTATAGCGGTTTAGCCGTGATAGTGTAACAGACAAAGAGACAAAGGTGCTTCCGCATTTATATTATTACTAAGTATGAATGTTTATTAGTGAAAGTCCCATCACAATCGGAGCCATCGTTACAGAGGTTAGTTCCAAAAAAATATATTCAGACAATTTAAAAAAAAAACAGATTTTTGATGTAAGTAGACTTACAAACACACACTTTAGTTTTATTTATTTTATAGAAATAATAATAAAAATTGAGTGGTTTTGAAGCGCAGATCAATCGACTTAATATTTATGTTATGTATATAAATTACAAAATAACTTAACACACAAATGAATGTTCAAAGATATGAGATAACGCGTGCATACATATTATGCATAAACGAAACATTATCATGTTAATTGCAAAAAGTCTAAATTTTTGTCTCTAGCTTAGTCGAGTTTATCTCCGTTTGACCCGACTATCAAACCATTTTATTACTAATAGGTATAGTGTGGCCCACTGAAAAATAATGTTTTTTTGTTGTTGTATCTTAATGTTGATACAATTTAGAGGTAAAACAAGGTTCTTTTGATAGTTATAGATGTTTTTAATACTCTTTAAATTAGCTTCACCTGTATGTTTGTTTGTAACCGTCTCCTTTGGGTGGGATTTTGACCCACTTTAAACGGACAGATTTCGTTCAAACTTTGTAGATTTATTATTTTATGTGTATATTATTATTTGATGATAATACACTAGTTTGAAAAAAAATGTAAAAAAAATGTTTAAACAAATTAGTCTTAATTAATCTTTTTTTTTTTTTATTGTTTTAAAAAACTAAACAAACACGCTTTTAAACTATAAAGTAGACAATAATTTTACTGTAACAAAGCGTAGGGTGCTTTCTGAAAATATTTCAATAACGTCGCCCCACGCTTTTTACATTAAAATTACTTTCTACTTTTTAGTTTAAAAGCATGTTTCTCGACTATTGCAGTAAAAAGTAGCCTATGTAATGTCCTAATTTATATGCTATATTACTGTTAAGTTTCATCCAAATCCGTTTAGTAGTTTTTGCGTGAAAGAGCAACAAACATACATACAAACTTTCGCGTTTATAATATTAGTAGGATTACTGTTACGAGTACACATCGCCAGCTGGTCCTCAAGTCGTTCAATCATCCTATTCGGAAACGGATTTTCAGTCAAAGAAATCGGCTTTTCTTCATCGTAAGCCGGTTAGGGTTAGGCGTGATTTCTTGGGGCGTGAATGTTGAACTTGATACGGGGCTTAAAGGTCATAATAAAATATGGAATTTTTATTTTTAAAATTTACACAGGTTTTTTACTTTGGAGTCATCATCATCATCATCAACAGCCTTTAACAGTCCACTGCTGGACATAGGCCTCTTCTTTAAAAGGAGGTTTTGGCCTACTATACCACGCTGGCCAGACGGGTTGGTAAAGGGTTTGTTTCAAGTTTTCCTTCTCTTACTTTGGAGTAATATTTTATAATTTTATAAGGTTCTATATCTATTTGACATATATTTGACATATTTCTTATGTTGGCATTAAACTGTTAAAAGTAGCAGCATATAATTTTGTGGTCAACGGTTCCGTAGTTCGTGACTCAGAACCCTTATAGTTTCGGCATGTCCGTCCGTCCATCCGTAGTCGACTTCTTTATCGATGTTTTCATAGCTTTGATTGTCTTATTTTATAGTTGTTTGGTTTTCATCAATCATCATCAACAGCCTTTAACAGTCCACTGCTGGACATAGGCCTCTCCTTAGAAAGGAGGTTTTGGCCTACTATACCACGCTGGCCAGACGAGTTGGTATAGGGTTGGTTTCAAGTTTTCCTTCTCTTTACATTGATGTTGTCTTGCGTAGTTTATTCCTTAGTCGCCTTTTACGACACCCGCGGGATGAATAGGAGTGGTGACACTCTGTATTCTTAATCCGTCACCACACGGACATTCATCATAATCATTGAATAAAAACCTCTACCGTGACTGTATATAACTGGTGACTTGTGGGATCAGAAACTTGGAATTTAGAAAAAAATACTCAAAAAAAAGTACTAACCTTAAAAGTATGTCCTGTCCTGTATTTTTGTATTAGTTTGTGTGAACCTGTAAAGAAAAAAAAATGGTTATATATTTATTTATAATTGACAACAAACAGACAGACAGACAAACAAACTAAAATTTAAATATTGCGTTTTTAATTAAACTACGGACTCGTAAGTGTGGGATCTGTTTTTGCTCGAATTCCTCCAACTAAGCTTCACGACTGTTATCTAAAGATAAAAACTGGTACCAATTGCTTAACGTGACTTCCGAATCAAGGAATCGCATATCATGCCATAAACGGTCACCCATCTAGGTCTGACCGCGCCATCGTTGCTTACCCTCGGTGATTGCTTCCAATCAACTAAGTCCACTTTGCAGTGTGTTTACCGCTTATCCTTAACTGATATAAAAAAGAAATATATTATAATATTATATTTAATTATAAAATGTTTCGTTTTAATGATTAAAGTAGAATATAGGTTGGTATCAGGTTTTTCGATTTTGGTAAGAAATGCTGTTTATACGTTCGGCTATTTCCGTCAACAGTCGGAAACTGAAATGCGTGGGTTCGGTATAATTTGCTGAAGATGACGTAAGATATATAGGGTTGTCAGTTTTGTGAAAAAAGAAATTCATATAAAATATTTTTTTGGGTTTTTCTTACTAAATGCCTCATAGCAGCCCGGAGTTTGAAAGTTTGGCGGTAATTCACCCGCGTGCCTCGGAGAGCAGGTAAAACCGTCGGTCCCGGTTGTCATGAACGTCTATGGCAGTCGTTATTGGGAAGTCAGTGCCCTCAAATTTACTGACAACTAGTTCAACCTTCGAATTTCAGTTCTTCCTTACGGTTACGGAGGTCCGATGCCAGTCGCTCCGTGGAATAACTGATATTCAGGTAAAACCGGTTGAACTAGTAGCCGACCCCAAATAATATTGAGAATAAGGCTACGAAGAAGTATATAATTTTTTTTTGTGTGTTCTTTAACAGTCTTAGAATAAAATTGAAATGAAATTTTCTTTTTTTTTGCTTTTAGAATTCTTATATCTCAAATACTAAGAATGCAAAAAGTATGTATGTAGATAAAATAGAATTGGAATGATTGACTATTTTTGCTTACTATCTATATACGTATTGGTGTTAAATTGAATATTGTAAAAGATAGTATTGCAGTTCAAATCCTGTTTAGAAATAGCTGATGTGACTAGAAAAACTAAAACTACAGTTTCAGCTAAGAAATTTCAAGTTAATAAATATTATTAAGTGAAAAGGAATCAGATGTATTGTAAAATGGTTTAAAGGTTAGTGAATTACTAGAAAGGTCTAGGTTCGATTATCATCTGGTACCCTAGTTGTAGTGTATATCCAGTTAATTGTCTATCAATCTGTATAATATGATATTTGAGAAGCTATTATTGATATTAATTTGTTCCCAGAAAAAAATAGTACATAACAAAACAATTTGTGGCAGCCCTGTTCGTAACCTACATTTTGTTCGTAAAAGCAGAAACCCCGAGATTACATATAACTAAAATACAGCCTTCATTCACAACGCATACGTATACAAAACGTGTCCAACACATAACTCACACATAGAACGACTATGTATGATTGGTCCACTTTCACTTTCGTACCGAGCCTACATAGTTCGAATTCCAAACGCAGCTTCACGATTGGACGTTTCGTCTTTGACCTTCCGCGCTATTGGAGGAAAACTCTCATATGTAAGCCTTATATTGCGGAAGTTAGGTTATGTACGACCGGTGATGTTGAATGTTATTGTTTAGGTATTTTAACGCTGTATATTTTAATGGGTCTGACTTATCAAATATAAAGGACGGGTTTAAATTGTTTTTGTAATTTTCTCTGCTGGACTACACATGACTATACTGGAGTGTACAATTTTATTACTGGACCCTATAATCTGTATGAATACATTTTTTTTTAAATGGAATGTTACTGATTTACTTGATTATTACTGAAGACAATATTGTATATAAATGTGAGTTATATAGAAGACTAACTAAGGTTAATTTTTGTGTGATGATATGATTGTATGTTATTATATAAATTCTGGATTATGTTAAACTAGTTGTAATACTGGTTGACGGATTGGTTTAGTAGGTACTGAAAATGGTGAAAATTTACACCTGGGATGTACTTCGTAAGTTCAGACATCTTACACACAACTTTGTCAAGCCCCAAACCAAGCAGAGCTTGTATTATGGGTACTAGACAACTGATATAAATACGTAAACATACTTTTTTTTGTAAATATATAACATATTTTACAAAAAAAGCACCTAAACTCCGAAAAAATATTTTTAGATCGATAATCGAACCCGAGACCTCTTGATTAACAGTCGCATACGCTAATCACCAGACCAGGGTGGCTGTCGTTATGAATTTTATGGACTAAAATAAGTTTTTTCATAAAACAATTTCCGAATTAGGAATAAACCCTGTATCGTGGGGTATATTACATACACACCTGACTGCCTTTTGACTGCCTTGTTGGTCTAGGGGTCAGCGTATGCAACTCCTGATCAAGAAGTCTCGGGTTCGATTCCCGGGTCGGACCAACTGTTTGCGTGATCCGCAAATATTTGTTTCGGAGTTTGGGTGTTTTTCTATGTATAATCTATTTACAAAAAAAATGTAGGTTTATGTATTTATATCAGTTGTCTAGTACCCATAATACAAGATCTGCTTAGTTTGGGACTAGATGGCGTTGTGTAAGAAGTCGGATTTTTTTTTTTTTTATTGCATGAAAAACAACCAGACTCTGAACAACAATTTATGGATCAACAAAGCAGTCGAGTACCGAGCAGGAAGAAAGAGGCGCCCTCTCAAACTACTGTACCATCCGTGAAGTCATTTTTATAGAATTTAAAAACTCCGTACCATATTTCAATAGTACAATGGTTCACACATAAAATTATCTACTAAAAGACTCTTTGATATTAATGTTAAGTTCTTTTTTTTAGCGAAAGGTCAACTGATAAGCATTAGGAATCGTTAACTAGGTGATACCGCGGCTCCGCTGACAATTCTCCGCAGTATTACATCACCAATTATATCTATATAATGTGATATAAGTATTTTATATGTATATGTGTGTTATCATTCGGTTTTGCGTACGCAGATATACTTTGAAATCGTTAATCTCATTTTTTTTTCTTTTTAGGGTTCCGTAGCCAAATGGCAAAAAACGGAACCCTTATAGATTCGTCAAGTCTGTCTGTCTGTCTGTCTGTCTGTCCGTCCGTATGTCACAGCCAATTATTTCCGAAACTATAAGAGCTATAATATTGAAATTTGGTCAGACGATGTATTCTGTGAACCGCATTAAGATTTTGACATGAAAATAGAAAAAAAACAATACATTTTGGGGGTCCCCATACTTGGAACTGAAACTCAAAAATTTTTTTTTCATCAAACCTATACGTGTGGGGTATCTAAGGATAGGTGTTCAAAAATGATGTTGAGATTTCGAACATCATTTTTTTCTAAACTGAATGGTTTGCGCGAGAGACCCTTCCAAAGTGGAAAAATGTGTGTCCCCCCCCCTCTAACTTCTAAAATAAGAGAGTGATAAAACTAAAAAAAATATATGTTGTACATTACCATGCAAACTACCAACGAAAATTGGTTTGAACGAGATCTAGTGAGTAGTTTTTTTTTAACACGTCATAAATCGTAACACGCAATTTACCTTTCATCCAATCAATACACTAGTATAAAAACATCGATGAAAGTTTTATATGATGTTACTTGCTGATACGGAACCCTTCATGGGCGAGTCCGACTCGCACTTGGCCGCTTTTTTTTAACTGATTGGTTTGGATTTGACTGCCTTGTTGGTTTAGTGGTTAGCGTAGCTGCTGATCAAGAGGTCTCGGATTCGATTCCTGGGTCGGACCAAATGTTTGTGTGATCCGCAAATATTTGTTTCAGAGTTTGGGTGTTTTCTATGTATATTAAGTATGTATTTACAAAAAAATATATGTTTATGTATTTATGTAAGTTGTTTAGTACCCATAATACAAACTCTGCTTAGTTTGGAACTAGAGGGCGTTGTGTGTAAGATGTCCGAAATATTTAAATATTTATTTTAAGGTTTAATTGGAGTTTAATGCCTGGGGTTTTGTTTCTTTCATTTTTTTTCTTTAAAAAGAAAACTAATGCATTACGAATATACATCACCACTACTTAGAACAATATTTTTTAGATCATACAAAGTATTGTCCCACGTGAGATTTGAACCCACGTCACTTGGCGCTATTGAAAGCGGCGTGTCGACCGTTAGGTCAAAGGTACAGTCAATTTTTTTTTTATAATAATGACACATACTTATCAAAACTATTATTGTTATATAAACTTGAAAGTGATACTGTCTGTATGTCTCTATAAACTTAACTGTGCACCGATTTAAACGATAATTGTATCATAGAAATACTTTTATAATTATATTGAGGAAGGACTAGTAATATTATAAATTAAAGTTACATCGATTGTTACTATTACACTTTCATCGCTAAACTGATGAACCGATTTGGATGAATTTCGGTATTGAGATAGATCGGACCTTGGGGAAGACGCACGAAAACATACGACTGTTAGTCGCGATAACTGATACGCGGGTGAAGAC
Source organism: Phragmatobia fuliginosa (assembly GCA_932526445.1). Classification (NCBI taxonomy): domain Eukaryota; kingdom Metazoa; phylum Arthropoda; class Insecta; order Lepidoptera; family Erebidae; genus Phragmatobia; species Phragmatobia fuliginosa. Next base: position 21,375,820 of record OW052067.1, on the reverse strand, counting down.
GCGGACAAAAGCTTGTAACTTGATAAATCTCACTTTATCATTATATTATTTTATTATTATATCTAAAAAAACAGAATGAAAGATCATTCTCATCTGACTATATTTGTTCTGGATGAGAATTGAACCTACCACCTCTACTTAAGCTATTACGATTACCAACCACTAAACCAACAGACCTTCCGAATGATACTATACTTCGCTATGTAATACAAAATTGTTTCATAATCGGTCGAGTGAACATATAATACTTAATATCTATATTATAGTAAATAAGTAGATAATATTTATAGACGTTGGCAACCCCTTGAAATCAAAAGGCTCGAGTCCTTATTAAAAGCTATAAAAACAAATTAATTCAAACGAACGAAAAAAAAAAACACTGCTGCGGTCACAGATTGACAGATTCCAAATTTAAATCAAACATTTGACATTTCATTTAAAAAAAACTAGTTTCACTGACAGGTCTATGGTACTATCGACCAAAAATTATTTCGCTATATTCTTTTCTCTCCTCTAGTACTCAATGATACATTTGTATGTTATCTGTGTTGAATTAAGTTCGCCTTTGTACATAAAGTCATTAGTCTGAGCTCTATCACATTTGTTTCTTGTGCTACAAAGAATACAAACAGAAAACAAGAAGTATTTGAAATGAAAAATATGAAGTTAGATGAGTTAATCAGCTTTTGCTGCCAATTGGACGGTTGGCCTAATTGTTTAAGTGGTCGAATCGCCGCTTTCTACTCGCCGAGGCTTGTGGGTTCGAATCCCACAAGGGACTAAAATTTATGTGAGCTACAAATTCTTGTTCTATGTCTGGGTGTTCTTTGTAGAGTTGTCTTTAAAGTTTTTTTGTAGTGTGTCCGTGTGGTGACGGATTAAGAATACAAAGTGTCACCACCCCTATTCATTCCATGGGTGTCGTAAGAGGCGACTAAAGGAACAAAAAAAGCAGCTAACATCACTGCCAAGAGAAGGAAAACTCGAAACAAACCCTTTACCAACCCGTTTGGCCAGCGTGGTATAGTAGGCCAAAACCTCCTTGTTAAGGAGAGGCCCATAGGCCTGGACATATCCAGGAGTGGACTGTGAAAGGCTGTTGATGATGATGATGTCTTTAAAAAAAAGATACCTATCTCTCTGACATATATCTCTCCAAATTAACATTGCATACATATGTAAGTACGTTAGTATTTGTAGTATCACTTATTTAATACAAGGCAAACAACAACAAACAAACATATAATTGAGGTACCTATATAACGTTATTAGTTACCTTTCCTTACCTTTCCTTTCAATTCCCAAATTACCCAACTCCTAAAGTCCCACTGATGACATTAAGTATCCTGCTATGGACGTAATTCGAACTAAAGGCACGACACATGGCTATTAATATGCCTTTGCCTACACCTTTTCGATATATAAGCGTGAGTGTACGGCAAAAGGACAACATGAAGATATGATTCAATATTGAAATAAAAATTAATAGTGTTGTTACATTTCAGAATCGATAAAAAGTTGAATTAGAAAAAAAAAAAAATCAGTATGTTTTCTAAACAGACAGAAGATAATTTCAATGACATTGTTTATTTATGTTTTGTCAAGATGTCTTCGAACGAATCTTTTTATCTTATCAACATATATATTTCTGCATTTTCATTCATGTCATCGTTCTCTCTTTCTCCGTTGATTTTAAAGTGAGTGAGTTTATTTTGGAGAAGTCAGTATCTATTCATTGCTGACCACTCCAAGATGGTGCAGTGGACATTTGCCATTGTTGCTTTCTCAAGACTCCTTGGCCGAAAAGTAATTGGAACATACCACTGAATAAACCAGTTTAGAGTTGAAAGAAAAGATGACGGGGACTTAGAAACATGCTCGTCGAATTAAAAAAAAAGTTTTTTTAAAGGCGAAATACAATCAGAAATTTATAAAAACGTATTCGCGCTTAACCTCAAGGGCTGTAACTGAAAACAACTCGCAAGTCGAATGTTTTTTTTAATTTTTGTTATGTTTTGTTGCGCACAGGTCGGTTATCGCGCTAAAAGCCTAGTCCTAGCCTAGCCTATGTCCTTCCTCATACTCTAAACTATATGTGTACCAAATTTCATTTAAAGCAGTTCAGCAGTTTTGCCGTGAAAGCCTGACAGACAAACCTACTTTCGCATTATTAATATTGGTAAGGACTACGCTAGCACAAATTTTTTATCGACAAAATCATCAACTCACCGCTACGGTACATCCCTAGTATCATGCAATCATAGTGATGTGTATACAAAGAATAGGGTCAAAAAACTCATAGAGAACTGCACCAGGAAACTGAACTCTTTATCGAGTGTTTATATAATAGGACTTTATTATTTTAATAGCATTTTTATTATTTAAGTATACATAATAAAAATAATTTATACATCAGGAATTCCTTTGTTATAAGAAAATATTAGGATACCTGAAGCTTCTGAACCAATTGTAGTAATTCTTCAATATTTTTATAAGTACTAAAAAGTTTTATTTAGTTACTTTATAAATTTAAATATGTCATTTAATCCTTACTAACATTATAAATAAAATCACAACGCCATCTAGTCCCCAAACTAAGCAGAGCTTGTATTATGGGTAACTAGACAACTGATATAAATACATAAATATACTTTATTTGTAAATACATACATACTTAACATAGATAACTCCCAAACTCCGAAACAAACATTTGCGGATCACACATTTGGTCCAACCCGGGAATCGAACCCGTGACCTCTTGATCAGCAGTCGCATAAACTAACAACTAGACCAACGAGGCAGTCAGAAAGTCTGTCAAAAGTAACACTTTCTTAGGAGCTAGTTTTAGTACTTGAAAAAATTAAAGTTAGAGATATTAAGAATATCATATGTAAACTATAAACCTCCTTTCAAAGGAGAGGCCTATGTCCAGCAGTGGACTGTTGATGATGATGATGATGTAAAATATTTCGTTAGCTACCAGCACACAAGAATATACTTATCCAATTTTTTATCCGTTCAGCTAAATCCTAGATTAGTGCTTTCAAATAGAGATACATTTCAAAATATTATATAATATAGATTATATTAATACATACTATGTGTCTTATGCATACGTCGTGAAGATAAGAATTGATAATAACACAATGATAATCTTGCAGAAAATATTCAATTTTGTTACGTCGACATTTTATATCTTTAGCGATATTGGTGAAGATGACCTAGATTGTACATTCGCACGTGTGTTTACAAAGAGGTAAGCAGAGATGTATTAATTGACAGTCCAATTTACTATTCTGATATACTTGCGAAACTGTCACGTTGGTCTAGTGGTTAGCGTATGAGACTGCTAATTAAGAGGTCTCGGGTTCAAATCCCGGGTCGGGCCAAAAAGTGTTTTTGGGATTTTCTTAGGAAATTCCTAATAACTGCCCGGGGTTTGGAAGTTTGGCTGTGATTCACGCCCGTGCCTCGGAGAGCACGTAAAGTCGTCGGTCCCGGTTGTCATGAAAATCTATGGCAATCGTTATTGGGAAGTCAGTGCCCTCAAATATACTGACAACTAGTTCAATCTTCGAATGTCAGTTTTCCTTTAGGGTTGCGGAGGTCCGATACTAGTCGCTCCGTGGAAAAACTGAAATTCAGGTAAAACCGGTTGAACTAGTAGCCGACCCCAAATAAACTTGGGAATAAGGCTAGAAAGATGACAGTCAAAGACCACAAGATAAGGTCAATGGCATTTCAAAGTATAGTCATACAAAGGGCCGCTATTTTTCTTAACAAGAGTCAAGTTGATTAGGTATTTTTCTTAGTCCAGTTTTATTGCAAAATATATAAAATGCTATCTTTATTTAAAGAGATAGCGCTGTAAAAAGTTGTCTATGTTAATAAACAAATATTTAAGCCGAGTATTATAACGTTAGGTTTTGATAAGAACTGCAATGAAGTAGGTACATTATGGTTCTAATATTTATCGATATTTTTATAATTGCGTTACGTTTGTTTCGTATTACTGCCATTTTGGTGTAGCGTAGCGAGCTACTGATTAAGAGGTCTCGGGTTCGATTCCCGGGTCGGACCAAATGTTTGTGTGATCCGCAAATAATTGTTTCGGAGTTTGGATGTTTTCTATGTATAATATGGTTGTAGTATTTACAAAAAAAAAGCATGTTCATGTATCTATTTATATCAGTTGTTTAGTACCCAAAATACAAGCTCTGCTTAGTTTGGGACTGAATGGCAGTGTGTGTAAAATAATAATTTATAGATTTTTCCTTTAAGTGACTATATATTCACATTAAAACCTTCGAATCTAACGACAAAAAGGAATAGCAAAAAAAAATGATTTTTTTTTCATATATTTTTATATCTTATCAACATCGAAAATTCACTATTTATCAAAATATAGAAACGATCTAGTGACGCACTAACCTAGGGCTGGGTAGTTATCGTTGCAAGAGATTGGAATATGATATATCGACAGATAACAGGTACCGAATTATAGAAGATTAGGTACAAATTACATAAAACTAGGTTCTCTTTTTATTTAGTATTTTATCGATAATAGATTTTGGAATTAGTATTGAAATATATTCGCGAGTATCGTAAAAGGCGACTAAGGGATAAACTACGCAAGACAACATCAATGCAAAGAGAAGGAAAAACTTGAAACCAACCCTATACCGACCCGTCTGGCCAGCGTGGTATAGTAAGCCAAAACCTCCTTTCAAAGGAGAGGCCTATGTCCAGCAGTGGACTGTTAAAGACTGATGATGATGATGATGATTGAAATATTTGTTACGTCACTAAGAAATAATTGACAATAATTTAATTGCAAATTTTTTTGATTGCTTTTACAAAGACAGTTACGTAATTTGGTAACTAAAACTTTTTTTTTTAAATGAATTATATACCTATATAATAAATAAATAAATATTTTGGAGATGTTAAACACAACGTTTAGTCCCAAACTAAGCAGAGCTTGTATTATGTATACTAGACAACTTATTTAAATACAAAAACATACTTTTTTTTTTGTAAATACAGACATATTCAAAAGCACTCAAACTCAGAAATAAATATTTGCGGATCACAGAAACAAATATTTGCGGATCACACGAACATTTTGTCCGACTCGGGAATCGAACCCAAGACCTTATGCACATCAGTCGCATTCGCTCCCACTACACCACCGATGCAGTCAATATTAACAACAATTTTAAGACATTTTAGACAAGACAAGACAAAAAAAGATCATCCCTCAAGTAGGGACTCACGACCCTCAGTAAGGAGGATAACGACCGAGGAGGAGGATTTGTGTTTCAAGTAATAAGTGAATTGGAATACGCAATAATGTCAGTTGCAAGCAATATCTATTTATCTATAGATCTAAAACTAAAGAAGTACGCCTAATCATCAGCTGATATGATTAATGACATGGCGACCCTGTCTTCATTGTATTTTGTTTTATCTGACTGCCTTGTTGGTCTAGTTGTTAGCGTGTGCGGCTGCTGGTCAAGAGGTCTCGGGTTCCATTCCCGGGTCGGACCAAATGTTATCCACAAATATTTGTTTCGCTGTTTTCTATGTTTATTATGTATGTACATATTTACAAAAAAATAGGTATGTTTATGTATTTATATCAGTTGTCTAGTACCCATAATACAAGCTCTGCTTAGTTTGGGACTAGTCTGATAAGATGGCCGAAATATTTATTTATTATCTATACACTCAAACGTCAAGCGTATTGTCTATGATTTAACATAACTCTCTATAAGTGGCTTCCTAAATTTAGGGGACGTTGATGGAAATAGCCATCAGACTCAGTACAATATTTTGTGGATCACATAAAGTATTTTCATATATGGGGATCGAACCTACATGGGGGGAGCGGAGATACCGAACAAATGATCGATGTTACATCGCACACCCATCAATTGCTTTTAACAGACCAATGCTGGACATAGGCCTCTCCTTAGAGGTTTTGGCCTAGTATATCAGGCCAAACGGGTTGATTGATAGTTCTCATGACATAATTATTTGTTCAAGGTGGGAGTCAAACACGCTTCTCAGCATTTAGACTTACAATCCACTGGACAAACCACATCAAAAATTAAGTAAAAACTTATTGCTTGCAACTAATACAGATATCAAATCACACAAGGCCTTCAGAAACAATGCATTTGAAACGTCAAAATTGAAATCTTCAGATAAAAGATTAGATTATTTATTTATTATTATAATATGATTGTGTTAATTATGTAAATACAATATCTTTTCCGTATTCGAATTAAGAATTCAGAATGTTACCATCCCTATTCATTCCAAGGGTGTCGTAAGAAACGACGAACTTCAGGATACACTTTGGAGAGTGCTCGAAAGCTCTTTTCGAACTGATTGAGCCATCTCCATTCCTTTATCGGACTACTAGGCGCAGGCAAAAGTTTCATCCATACGTTGTTGGCATACCCAAAAGACGAACTAAACGGTTTGACAGCTCGTTTTTGGCGAGAGTCGCCAAAGTTTGGAACGACCTGCCTGGGTCTATTTTTCCTGATGAGTTGAACTCTGGAACCTTTAAGAGTAGAGTGAACAGGTTTCTTTTGGATGGGCGTGTACCATCTTCGTCTTCATCTACACTTTCCATCAGGTGAGATGGAAGACAAACGCCTATTCCATTACAACAATAAAAAAAAAAAAAAAAAACTTCATTACATACATACATACACACACACACACACACACATACACACATACTTACACACACTCACACACACACGCACGCATCTGCATACACCAAACACTAAGTCAGTATCTGGGAATGTTTTAATTAGTTTACGAATTGCAAACGGCGACACCTTCCTTTTATTTCTATTGAATTGTATGATCTCAATTGTTAAACTTTGGTGTGAAATAAAGATGTTAAAAAGAAAGAAAAAGACAAGAAAAGGTAAACTTGAAACAATCCCTATAGGTACCAATCCAACTGGTCTGCGTGGTATAGTAGCCCAAAACCTCTTTTCTAAGGCGCCTATGTCCAGCAGTGAACAGTAGAAGGCTGCTGTTGATGTTTATCGATGGAATCGTCATCATTTTAAGCTCATATTACCCTTCTTTTAGAAATAATAAATATAAGTGTCTGTTTATTTGCAACTGACGCCTAGATATGTGATGTTTGTGTTGTATCGTCCGGGGTTGCGCGTGCGCACTCATGTATTTTGTTATGATTTATTTTATAATGATGTTACTTTTACTTGATTGTTTTTAAACAAGCAACTTAGTTTTAAGTTTCTATAGACGTAAAAGCAGTTTTTTAGTTCGACCGGGCAGTACTACCCTCACACAGAAGACGAATCTAAAATAGCCAGCATGCTTGCTGTTATATTTCGTTGGTGAGTGTGAAGACCTATAGTGCAGATGTATCTGAATAGGCTGTTGAAGTGTGGGTCACCATGCTGCATTGTGTGCATTCAAAGTGAGGATGGTGACCCTTACTCCTGGACTGTACTCATGCTTTCCATCAAGCAGAGTAGAGTCACTTTAGCAGGCTCTCTTTTTCCTAGCTTTATTCCCAAATATTATTTGGTGTCGGCTACTAGTTCAACCGGTTTTATCTGAATATCAGTTTTTCCACGGAGCGACTTGCATCGGACCTCCGCTACCCTAAGGGAGAACTGATATTTAAAGGTTGAACTAGTTTCCAGTAAATTTGAGGGCACTGTCTTCCCAATAACGATTGCCATAGATGTTCCTGACAACCGGGACCGACGGCTTTACGTGCTCTTTGAGGCACGGGCGTGAATCACCCGCCGTACTTCTAAACTCCGGGCTGCTATTAGGAATTTCCTAAGAAAAACCCAAAAACGCTTTTTGGCCCGACCCGAGATTTAAACCCGAGACGGCTTGATTAGCAGTCGCATACGCTATTCACTAGACCAACGAGGCAGTTAAAATATAAATAAAATATATAAATATATAGTACAGTTTTCTTTACAATATAAAATAAAATGATATTGACTTTATTATAAATATGTAGTTTAAAAACAAGCTTAAATCAATTCAAAAGGTTCATTATCTTAAGGAAACTTTCTAACAATATAACTTCTCTGCCTATCCCCTTGACAATACAAAGCGTGAATCATAAAACAATTGAAAAGAAACGTGTCAATCTAAACCGTATTCTCGGTAAACGTGTTAGTTAATGTTACTGCGAATCTTGCGCAAACGCAGTTAAAGAATTCTGCGCCATATTGTTTTAAGAAACCTCACTATAATATGCTGATCAACGTACTATTCAAGGTTTTTGTACCCTTGATTCATGCTATTGATATTTAGAGGCGGAAGATTAAAAGGCTATACTGCAATCATAATGAAAATATTGGTTAAAATTTTCTTTCCTTTCGTATGCCAAATTTTGGGGGGGCATTCGAAGGCTCATATTGCCATCAATTTGCCCAAAGTGATTAGAAAAATCACTGAGGGTAAGCAACAAGGGTCCAAGGAGTAACTTAGGCACTTTTATTAAACTAGCTTCGCCCCGTGACGTCATTCGCGATTTACAAAAATAACCCCAGGACTTTGCTACTCACGTAACATTTGCCATAAATGAGAATCAAACCGCAATTCAAGTTACCGAAGAAATAAAATAGAAATATGAAATTAAATTCACTGAGTATTGTAATAGTTAGTAATATTTAAAAATACCTATGATGTAGCTAGTAATTATTCATTTAATTTAATTTTAGCTTATCACTAAACGTAGGCAACGGCACTAATTATGTATATGGTTTTATTTAGTTAAATTAGACACTACGACTCCCTATCCACTACCTAATAGGTATGCCTGCATTTTCCTTAAAATATAATCATATATTCCTTGAAACATATATGTAATACTGGCACATATATTACATTACCTGAATTTTAAAAGGATAAGAAGAGGTAACCGACATAACTTCGAAAGTTAGTAGGTTAACTGGCAATGGGCCGTTCCGTGTGGTGACGGATTATGAACACAGAGTGTCACCACCCCTATTTATCCCACGCGGGTGTCGTAAAAGGCGACTAAGGGATAAACTCCGCAAGACAACATCAATGCAAAGAGAAGGAAAACTTGAAACCAACCCTATACCAACCAATGATCTTGATCTTGATCTGGCCAGCGTGGTATAGTAGGCCAATACCTCCTTTTCAAGGAGAAGCCTATGTCCAGTGGACTGTTATAGGCTGATGATGATGATGATGGGCTGGTCTTATGTCGCAGAACCGATGACCGAGTAAGCGAGTTCTGGAATAGAGACCGCGTTTTGGGAATCGTAGTATGGGGCAAGCACTGGTCAGGTAGCGGGACGACATAATTATTGACGGAAATTCCCTTTTATTAAAACTGATTGACTCCTGTGGTTGTTGTTTCAAACTGCAGACAATGCCGCGGAGCGATGCTAGTCCAAAAATGTAGTCTACGTTACTCCCTATATCAGCTATTTGCCACTGAATAGCCGTAGCACTTTTGCTGTCGTATTTCCTTGGTGAGTGTGAGACCGGAGGCCCAATCATTCTGTTTCCAGAGGCCAGGAGAATGATGCAGTAACATCCGACCCGACCGCCTTGATATTGGTTACAATGCTGTATTGCTTACCCTCACAATGCGGCATGGTAACCCCTACTCCTGGATTCTACTTAAGCTTTGTATCAGGCCGAGTAGAGTCACTTTTGTAGGCCTAAATATATTTTAAAAAAAACAGGTAGACGGACAAAATCTTTAAAAAAAACTTTTTGAATAAGTAACGTATGTAGGTAAATATTCAAATGCATTTAGTAAAAAACTAATAATTAGGAATGACAAACAGACTCGCAAATTTATTTATGTGTACTACTTTTGTGCTACTTTTGTACCTCTATACTTATTTTACTCTTTTAGGAAATATACACTCATTTTCCCATTACCAATATTCCCAATATGGGATAACCCATTAGATAATTACCTTTATTTAAAATATAAATTATGAGTTTTACATACATCTCTTCATCATTATCATCGTGTGTTTGTGGTTTTGAGCGTTTCCAAGGCCTACCTAAATGTCCTGCTGGCGGTCTTTGACTAATATCGGAGGCGTGAGGTAGTAGAGCTACCCTAATGGCGTAGGCCGGCTCGACCGGGCAGTACTACCCTCACACAGAAGACCTACCTAATAATGACAGTATTCCTGCTGCCGTATTTCGTTGTTGAGTTTGAAACCGGAGGCCCAATCATTCTGCATCATTCTCCCTCCTCCGAAGGCCAGGAGAATGATGTACAATTATTTAACCAGGCCGCCATGGTATAGACTCCCTTTGGCCACTATCGTGGTGATTCAGAAGCTAAGTGTAGGGCAGGGGAAGACCTGTGCATGACTACTTAATTTTAGATTTAATGATGCTGATGCCCTCGGCTCCGCTCAGGTCCTAGGGGTATGAAAAATAAATGTTGGCCGATTCGCAGACCTGCACATAAAATTAAAATACAAATCGGTCCAGCCGTTTCGGAGGAGTTTAATTACAAACACTGTGACACGAGAATTTTATATATAAGATGTAATATTTTATTTCGGACATCTCACGCGCATTGCTAACTAGTTTCAAACTAAGCAGAACTTGTATTAAAACAGCCAGACTGACAGATAAAATACTAATGTATTTCTTTTTGTAAATACATACATATTATACATAGAAAATATCCAAACTCTTAAACGAATATCTGTAGATCATACAAACATTTGGTTCAACCTAGTTTGAACCTGAGACCTTAAGTACAGCTGCCACACTATCACTGCTTCAACAAATCCAGTTTTTATATGGAATTTTAAAATAATTATGGGATATCATCAGATATGTGACATGAGACAGCACATAATGTGATGATAATTGTTGTCTACATGTGTATGTTTGTGCCTCGGAGAGCACGTAAATCCGTCGGTCCCGGTTATCATGAACATCTATGGCAATCGAAAGTCAGCACCCTCAAATATACTGACAAATATAGGTTGCAGAGGTTCGATTGCAGTCGCTAAGTATAAAAACTGATATTCAGGTGTGGTGACTGATAAAGCGCAGGCGTGAGCATGAAACAGCGCCATCTACCGAAGAAGCACTTAACCTCGGAGTAACTAATCCTGAATCGCGATATAGAAATTCGCGCGTTTATTCATACAGATAAGAGAAAAGCAAATGATATTTATTAAAACAGAAAACAAATATTAGTATGTGCACTTACTTGTGTATGTGTGTATGCGCACGTTGCTTAATAATACATTTATAACGTACCTGTTTGTGGTCAATATCGGGATGTATGACTAATTATAATAGTGTCTATGGTAATGAGTGTTCTCATTGCAGGCGAGGTTTTAGACAGAATAGACTGCAATGAGGATAAGATCTGGCAACCGCAATTTAAATAATGCAGAAATAATTTATATTACATAAAGTTACATATATTATAATCATTACTACATAGTATAAAACAAAGTAGTTTTCCGTTGTTATGCTTAACAACGTTATGCAACGGATTTTGATGCGGTTTTTGGGTTCCGTAGCCGTAGCCAAATGGCAAAAAACGGAACCCTTTTAGATTAGTCATGTTTGTGAGTCGGTCCGTATATCACAGTCATTTTTTTCCGAAACTATAAAAACTATACTGTTATACACCTTCGAAACAAATATTTGATGATCACACAAACATTTGGTTGAATCCGAGACCTCTTGATTGGCAGCCGCATTCGCTAACTTCTAGACCAATAAGGCAGTCAAAACAAGTCAAATTTCTGTTATATAAGTCATATTTAATTCATCGTTCATGTAGGTAGCCGCGAAATGTCGCCCGTTCTTGGACCACCCCGACGCGTCTCTGATTACTTAACTTCTAAGATTTTACGTTTTTATCTATAAAACTGACTAACACCTTTCTTGTACCTAACAAGAAAGGTGTAAACATACAATTTAATAAGAACTTAACCATCACACGAAGTTGAGTAAGACGATATAGACTTTATATTCTAGATGTCTATGGTTATTTTTTTTTTAATGTAGAACTGTAGTGTTTGACTTGACATTTGAAAGATCTTAATTTGTCGATTTGTTTGAGTACTGACATTTTTGTCGTTATTATTTGATATCATCAAATCTTTCAAAAACATTCACCTATCACTGACTGCCTCGTTGGTCTAGTGATTAGCGTATACGGATGCTGATCAAGAAGTCTCGGGTTCGATTCCCGGGTCGAACCAAATATTTGTGTGATTCACAAATATTTGTTTCCGATTCTGGGGGTTTTCTATATATAATCTGTATGTATTTACAAAAAAAAAAATGTTTACGTATTTATATCAGTTGTTAGTTCTGCTTAGTTTGAGACTAGATGATGTTGTGTGTAAGATGTTTGTAATAAAAAAAAAACACTTAAATTGGCCGAATCGCTTCTCTATGGTCTAAATTAAATCAATTATATATTATTTTAATTTGCCAATAACATAATGTCGAGAACTAGCCAGGAATAAATATATTTAGGCTACGCTATACAAACTTACTGTTTGCATTTCATATCTAGGCTCTGGTTTATACCGCCTTATCTAGGTTCATTGGCTTACAAAATGATAAAAAAATACACCACTCGTCTGTTTCTTTATGTAATATACACATTATACATATATGTGTGTAATATTGTACATTAATACACGCGTACATATGTGTATAGGACATAGAATTAGTCAGGATGTTAGGTTTTTTCATACAACTACGGCAAAACTAAAATGGAAGGTTATAGTTTGGACTATGTATGTATGTTTGTATGTTATTAAGTGCCTTTACTATTCAACTGATTATAATGAATGAAGTGTCAATAAGCCCGCAACTTTTCGCAACAGTAGAGGCTTAAGGTATTTGGTGACTGTTGATAATGTGGACTGGTCGCAGCTGCAAAAGATCGAGAGCGTGAAGCAAATACTGCGAGGATCTATCAGAAAGACAAGAACAGTCTCCCTATTTTTCTATTGCCTTGTTGGTCTAGTGGTTAGCGTATGCGGCTGCTGATCAAGAGGTCTCGGGTTCGATTCCCGAGTCAGACCAAATATTTCTATGATCCACAAATATTTGTTTCGGAGTCTAGGTGTTTTCTATGTATAATATGTATGTATTTATAAAAAAATATGATTATGTATCTATAGTTTAAAAAATTATAACCCATCTACTTAAAAAAAATACAAAATTTATATAGCCTATGTCATCCTGGCCATTACTAAGAAAATATTGACACCACATCCATTAAAATCTGTTTAGTAGTTTAGGCGTTTCGGTGGAATATACAAACATATATAAACTACAAAAATTATTTCTCTTCTAGCTATCTTCGCCGTTGACGAATAAAAATAATCATAAAAATATCATATCATAATTTAACGTTAAAATCACTACGTATTATAAAATAAAGTCCTTCGCCATTTCTGTCTGTCTGTTCGCGATAAATTCAAAAACCACTGCATAGATTTAAATAAAATATTGTACCCAGATAATCCAAAGCATAAGAAAGGACATAGGCTACTTTTCGAAAACCCCGTTCTAAAACTACTATTTTATAATTTTTTAAACTGGAGTCTTTATTGTCATAGTTCTTATGATAACTTTATTGAAATGTATGTACAATGTTGGTTATAAACTAAAACTAAAACAATGAAACTAAAACAATTATTTTACTCAATTTTATACAAAACAAATCTAGGACTAATTTATACCTAAAGTGACGTCACTTTATCTAGTCTAGCCCGAAGTGCTGTTGACCTCAAGAAGGACAAGGCCAGACTTTGTTTACATCATTCCCTAGAATTATATATAAAATCTAGTAATTCATTATTGTTTCGTTTCGTACTTCATAGACTTAGTTTCCTTGTAAAACTAAGTGATTAATATTGTTTATTGGTCTAGTATAATGTCTGTATATTATTGTGTCTGCATTTAAAATAGTATTTATAACTTAATACCATTCGCAAACGGCTGTTTGAAGTCAAATTATGTGTGGAGTGTCTGTACTATGATAATTGGACTGATAATAAACGTTTATATACTAATATTATAAACTGTGTCCTGCGGTATTTTTGTAAATCGCAAGTGGCGCCGCGAAACGAAGCTAGTCAAAAAAATAATAGCCTAAGTTACTTCTTATACTGCCAGTGAAAGTCCCAGGAAAATTTATAATATTTGCATAGATTCGAATGTCTGTCTGTGTGTCACGCTTCGACGGCTAAATCGCTGCACCAATTTCAATGAAATTTAACGTGGAGATACTTTGATTGTTGAGGACTGACATAGGCTACTAGGCGTTTACTGACATACTTGCAGGCAGAGCCACGGGCGGAAGCTAGTACTTTTATATTTCTATCTATAAATTTAGCTAATATATAGAAAAAAAAAATATAAATCATTTTAAATTATTATTTTACTCAACCTATTTCATTAAAACATATTTTTTATTAACAAAAAATGCAAAATTATGTTTTAAGTTCCTGAGAATAATAGGGATATTGAAACAGAGATGGATCTCAGCCTCGAGTGGCACTTAATTTACTTTACATAAAGGATTAGCTCTGCACTATGAGTGATTAAAAAAAAACATTCATGGCGATCCATTCCATTCCATTCAACGCAGGAACTCAACAATTGGAGTCGCAAACTTGAAATTTTGACATCTAATTCCTTTTTATATCGTAAACATCCACTAAAAAATATTATTTGAAAATTTCACCAGTGAGGGCTTAAAATAACGGATGACACGTCGTATGGAGAATCACGAAGTTTCATAATATGGTTATTTCTCTCAACAAAATCTATGTTTCCGTGTCTTTAAAATATAATGCGTTACCGTCTACCTATAGTTCACGACATTTCTCTCAGCGTTGATAATAATAATATTTTGATTAAGTTCGAGTTAGTTTTGCATACGAACCACAGTAATACGAGCTGGTTTAGGTTGTTTAAAATAATTCTGACATCTACGGTATCATTTCGGCCTAAAAACTCTTTATATTTTAATTGTGAGTAGATTCATGACTATAGAAAAGTAATTGTGTAACTAAATGGGGCCTTAAAACTTGTAAAATTAGGGCCGGAACTGAAAACTGATGTTGGAAGAATTTCCAAATTCAAAGAGAGAGATTCAAAGTCCTAAAATAACAAAAAAAGTTTTTTTTTTGTTATTAAAATATTGTAATTATGCAATAATTAGAGTTTTATTCCTATATTATTTTCTATAATTTTTTTTTGGCATTAATTAGTAGCTAGTTTTATTGTAATGTACAGTATATTTTATTGTTAAATTTCATCTAAATACGTGCAGTAGTTTCTGCATTAAAGAGTAATAAACATCTATATATCGTTAAAAACTTAAGCATCTATAATATTATGGTATCAACTATTAAATATGTTTATATTTTACATATCTTTATGGAAAATTGTATGAGTATTACATTACACCTGGCTTTTAAATTCCTATTCGGCCCAAAGTAACAGTTTCAAAGACCAAACTTGAACTCATTTACCACCTCACTAAATTCGCTAATAGTGATTTATAATACAACTAGTTTTCGCTCGCGGCTCCCCCCGCGTGTTCTTGATTATTGCACTAAAAAGTAGCCTATGTGTTATTCTGATATAAAAGCTATATTATTGTAAAGTTTCATCCAAATCCGTTCAGTAGTTTTTGCGTGAAAGAGCAACAAACATACATACATACTCACATACTTTCGCGTTTATAATATTAGTAGGATTTTAACAGAATGAGAAACTAATACACATGTCCATAATCTTGTTTCTAGGAAATGATAAAAATTTTAGTGATAACTATTCCGCCTAAAACTAAACTAGAATTATGAAAATCATTTTAGCTATGATGATAAATTTAAAAATGGTATCATCAACTTTATACACTGGTTTATTCATTACATTTATTCATACCATCAGGATTCATACTGAGTCACTTTGGCTTGGATATTTGTGAATAAACCTACAAAATTATGATCCAAATAGCCTCACTAAATTTTTAATCATCATATATAATAAGAAATTAAATGACCTATAAGAACAACCAGTTCAATTTAAAATAAAATCTTTCATAAATGAATGTACAAATAGCAAATATAAAAAATAATAGTTTAAAAAAATTAAACAAACACGCTTTTAAACCAAAAAGTTGAAAATAATTATGATTTTTGTTAGATCAAAATTATTTTCTACTTTGTGTGGGGCGACGTTATTGAAATATTTCAGAAAGCACCCCACGCTTTGTTACATTGAATTTATTTTAAATTATCTATATATATATATATATATATATATATATATATATATCTACCTTTTAGTTTAAAAGTGTGTTTCTTTAGTTTTTTTAAAAAAATTTTTCTAGACTAAAAAACACTAATTTGTTTAAACATTTTCTTTAAGTTTTTTTTTTCAAATTAGTGTATTGTGATCGGTCCTCGATACATCTACAAAGTTTGAACGTAATCTGGCCGTTTAAAGTGGGTCAAAATCGCACCCAAAGGAGTCGGTTACAAACAAACATACAGGTGAAGCTAATATAAAGCGTGTAAAAATAAATAAGTCGGATAAATAACGTCGGCTTTTTAAAGTTGAAATAAAAAATTAAAATAAATATTTATATTATACATAAAATATTTGTTTCAATATATCGCAGGCTTATATTAAGTTGTTATTCCTAAATATATTGTGATTTCTCCAACTTCATAAGTGATTACGTAATTATTTTAACTGGCATAATTATTATTTAACCCTTTTTCCAGGAACTGATACAAAATTAATGTAATATAATTTAAATTCAATGAATTACACGTCACTTCTGTTCCGTAAACTGTCAAAGAGGTTAGTCACTGTCATAAAAGAAAGACGAAAGATGGTCCCCGTTTCTTCTCATTCATATTTTTATTATTTACTAGCTGACCCGGCAGACTTCGTAATGCGTCAATCGATAAATAGAAGACGTAAACTTTTGTATAAAATAAACTTAAAAAAACAAAAGGAATCCATAATTAATAAAAAGATGCAATTCATTTTTATATATTCACCTTTTGAACCTTCTCTGGACTTCCACAAATAATTAAAGACCAAAATTAGCCAAATCGGTAAAGCCGTTCTCGAGTTTTAGCGACACTAACAAACAGCAGTTCCTTTTTATAAATATAGATAGATTATTATTTCATTACGAATTGAAAGAAATAGCTGATATTATTCATCTGATAGCCATCTCATCAAAAAAAGAAGTAAAAATAAGTATAAAAATTCAACGGCTTTTTTTTAAGGCTTATCTTATCATTCTATTATGCATTGATTTATTCTGCAGAAGCACCAACGTAAACCTGTCTTTTTATATTTAAACCTATCAAAGTGACTCTACTTTACCTGATGGAAAGCATGAGTAGAATCCAGGAGTAGGGGTCACTATCCTCATTGTGAGTGCATACAATGCGGCATGGTGGCCCACACTATAGCTGTTCACTGTGATGATTCTGCATCATTCTCTCACACTTTACACACACACAAAAGTCTTGTAATCCTTTCTAATATTATAAATGAAAAATTAACGTCTGTCCCGTTTTCACGTCAAAACTACTAAATCGATTTAAATGAAATTTGGTACACAGATAGTCGAGGGTTTTGGGAAAGGACGTAGGTTACTCTTAACCGCAATAACCGACATACACGCTGGCAAAGCCGCAGGCGAAAGCTAGTATTACATAGCTGTAAAAGTATTTGTCACCCTGTTTTAAAAATAGTCTCTTAAAAAGGACGCGTAGGATTTGAACCTATGACCTTTAGGTCGCTAACCAAGGTCGATAGTGACCTATTTTGCTCTGATTACTGTATTTTTGATTCTATTGGATTACTGGTAATTAATGATCTTAGTCTCTACTTAAGGTCGAAGCAGAATTTCGACAATAATGTCTGTTTGTGGAATTTGCTTGAGATTTAATTTATATTTATATTATATTATTACTTTTTTGTTCCGTCCCCGTGTATGTCGGTAATCAACTATCAAAGTACCTTTATGCCAAATTGTTATAGACAGACATTAACTTTTGAATTTATAATAATGAGATTGATTGTAATATATATGTATATATAGCTACAAAAGAACTATATTATGTAGGTCTACTGTATAGTAATATTAATTACTGAGCCAGAGGTCCGTGTGGTGACGAATTAAGAATACAGAGTGTCACCACTCCTATTCATCCCGCGGGTGTCGTAAAAGGCGACTAAGGGATAAACTACGCAAGACAACATCAATGCAAAGAGAAGGAAAACTTGAAACCAACCCTATACCAACCCGTCTGGCCAGCGTGGTATAGTAGGCCAATACCTCCTTTCTAAGGAGAGGCCTATGTCCAGCAGTGGACTGGTGAAGGATGTTGATGATGATGAGCCAGAGGTCGTCAGTATGATTCCCACGCAGGACAAATATGTCTGAATAGCACGCTCATATGTTGTTCTGTGTCAGAGTATAATTTAGATATTATATGTATGTGTTTAATAATGTGTATGTATGTTAATCAGTAGGTTAGTTATCATAGCACAGGTTTTTCCTAATTTGGGATTTTTTGTGACAAGTTTTTGTTATTAAGTGTTTTAGTAAATTATTTTGTTAATTAGGACTATCTATTATTTATATTTTGATTGAACATTATATAAAGTACGAATATAGTATACAAATAAATAAAATTAGAGTGTCTGTGTATAATATTAAAATAAATAGTTTTTTAATAAGTGAATAAGAAGGTATACACGGTACTTATGAGTAAATCAAAACTGCAATTTTTGTATTTTTATCATAACTTGTAAATTTACATATTGTTTAACATAACTTATAAATTTACAGTACACATATTAATAATATTGTTAGCATAAAAGTTTTATTAAATTTCTACACATAAACTTTCAGAATTCTGAAATTTACATTCCTGTTTGCGCGCGTTTTGTTAAAAGCTTATAAAGGATTCTTCTCAATAATTATAAAATATTTAGAGAATTTAATCTTTAAAATATTAACCAAAGTAGTTTAGTCTGATAAAAAACGAGTACATGTGAGGCTTAAAACTTTCAATTTTACTGAATTATATTTGTAACGACTGTTTTAAACGATAAAATTTGAAATAAAAAAAATCTAATATGTAAAATAGTTTCGTTATATCATAAAAATCTACATTCTGACATTTTTTTTCAAATATTTTCTAGCGGGAATCCAACGGAATCACATGGTTAGATATTAAACCATAAACAATGCATATGATTTTATTTTTGTTTGAACTTGGAATGACATTAAATGCACTGTGACTAACGCTTTTATCAAATTATAAATTGCTGTTAGACTTGTATGAACTTCTATAAATTATATATTTTATTTATAGCACACAGATACAACAAAATCGTAAACATATTAATTATTTTGTATATTTAAATCGTTACTATGATATTAGAATAAGCTTAGAGTATACTTATTTCTTTTTAAAGTGGTTTGTTTTTAATGTTGCTATCAAATAACACTTTTATAATTGTTTATTTTTAGAAATTGAAAGCGTGCATATAATTATTATTGTTTATAATTCTAAAATATTAGTACTACTAAACCATATAGAATCACGGAAATTAGAGATAATATGTTTTAAAATTAGATGTATTATAAGTTATTGAAATAAATGTGTTCTCTAATACAAATCCTTTACGATAAAAGTACACTAATTCCGTCATAAATTATTAGCGGCATTTGATATGTACTACATATTACATGGTTATTATTATAATTTGCTAGTTTAAGATACACTTGTATAAACTAAAACCATTCAATATTTGACTGAAATATTCAAATTAAAGAGTGGCACTATGTATTGATGGTATCTATTGGTTTCGTAACATATATTATTAAAAAAATAGCCATGATGAAGTAAACTAATATAATGGAAATATTTATTTGGTTTTAAACGCCAAGTGGATTAAAACACTACGCTTCTAACAATTGATTTCAAATACTAGAGCGATAAATTAAAAAATATACGAAATGAAGCATAACAGACGATATGAAAGAGCGCGTTTTGTCGAAATGAGGTTATCCGTATAAGTCTAACACATTTTTTTGTGCAAATAAATTTATCACTATGCCACGACCTTGCTCCCAAGCTATCGCCAAAAAATTTTGCTAGTCCTAACGTCACGTTGATAAACTAGACACTATAGAAAAAACTTACCAGTTTAAATAATGTTTAATATTTTTAAAAATCCTCACAGCACAACACTTTTGTCACATTAAATAAAAAAAATAAAAAGTTCGTTTGAGGTTGCGTTTCGGCCGAGTGCAGTATGTTATGTTTCACGGACGGGATTATGCACATCGCGCGTTCGCCGGCAGGCAGCCGACTGGCTCGGCGCGCACGCACATTGCAGGCTCCCCGCGCCCCCCCCGAAAAAATACAACCGCGAAAAATATGGCGGGATCCGACACGCAAAAACTGAAGGGGTGCGCTCCGTGTACTCTTACTGAGGTTGTATGCTAATCCATCGTGTGCTCGGCCCTTTTTTCCGGGGTGGGTGGGGGATGCAATTAAAAAGCCGCGCGTGCGTGTGGGGGCGCGATTAGAAACGAGACGGCGGACCGAATGAGTCTGTCACCATTTTTTTTTCTTATTTTCTAGTCTGGCATTTTGTATATGAATGGATAGGTAGACAGAATCGATGGTCTGGCGGACTAGAACATTGGCTGTGCACTGAGCGTAGGTAAAGTAGATAAAACTATCGTGCGTTATCTAAGAAATGAGATGCGCCATAATTTTTTTATACAATTGATATATGATATATGTACATGTATTTAATGCATTTGTGTGAGGTTTTTATACATTCTGCGTATCTATAAGTTAATAAAATAGTACTAAGTGATATTTTTATAGTTTTGATACACTTTTATAATGTCTATTGTTTCATAATATTAATTTATAATATGGTTACTGGTTTTTCAAGCCGCATTTTTGGTTTCTGTGATGTGAATCGGTACTGCTGAACATAAAATGATAAGTTTAGAGATTCAAAAAGGAGAAACTCTTCGACTTGTTTATTTTCCTTGGTCTAGTGGTTAGTGATCGTGATTGCCACACCAGTGATCATAGGTTCGATTCCTATGTAGGGCAAATAATAGTGTGATGAACATGACCATTTGTTCTTTACCTGTATGTCTTTAATAATAATATATATATATGTACGTATGTATGTATGTATGTAGATGTTTTCCGGTATTCGATGTTCAAGGGAGTCCTCCTATGAACGCATCTGCTATCTTCAAGAAAGTTCTATTTTATCTTAGAAAGAAGGAAAAATAAGAATCTATAGAATCAATACATTACAAACCAATTTAATTTATGTTTACGATACAAAAAACTCAGGCATCAACCTAATTGTTTATATGGATCCCATTAAGATTTACCCGCTGCTTCGGTTCCTAAAAAAACGATAATTAAAGTTTACTACTTGATATCCTAGATTATAATCTAGCTTTGCGCCAAATTACACCCCAGCCCATTCAGCCGTTTCGACGAGATAGAGTACCAAATTCCATCAATGTATTTCGTACATAAATAAACGACTGAAAAGACTAATAAGTTTGACCAACTGCAAAATTAATTATCATTATAATCTAACAATAGCTGAGATGTTTTTTAAAAACCTGCTTCACTAATCTATGGACTATTCGAATTGACAATAGTGTCTACACCCTGTATCAAGGGGTGTCTGCATGCATCGAGCTCACTGCGAGATCGGAGCTCGCCTTGCAGATTGTGGGAAAACGGCATAACGAACTTTAGAC
The DNA here is from genome assembly GCA_932526445.1 of Phragmatobia fuliginosa. Lineage (NCBI taxonomy): Eukaryota > Metazoa > Arthropoda > Insecta > Lepidoptera > Erebidae > Phragmatobia > Phragmatobia fuliginosa. Next base: position 21,353,937 of record OW052067.1, on the reverse strand, counting down.
ACAATTGTTAGTAGCCATGCCGATTTGTGGGGAGATATTAGTTCGCTATTAATTGTTATAAGTTGTAATTATTTTTTAATAATTAGAGTTTCTTTAACAAGTAATTATTTTATAATTAATTATTAAATATTTTGGATAGAAATTTCTTGAATTATGATTTTTAATTTCATATTATTTTATACAAATATTTAATTAATTTATTCAATATCAATAGTGATTTAGTTGTTTTTTATAAGAATTAAATTAAATTTATTTCGAAGTATTTAAAAAAAAACATAAATCTACATTTTATGTATGTACATCTAGCCTATTAAAAAAGTTAGACGACATAGACATAGTACTTTTTTTACATTATTTTAAGATACATAATAGTTTTTAATCAACAATCTGTTTGGTTTTATTCACGCGCTAAATTTATTAAAATACCTTTTGTCTGTTATTACTTCATTTAATGATAACTCTGAAAAAAACTAAAAATAATGTTGACCCCAACTATTAAATTATGTTACATTCTTATCAAAATTCCATATTACTGACTTTATCTATGATCGAATTAAAAAAAATGATTTCCTTAATTAAACATCAAATTATTAATTAAATAAATTATGCTCACCAATTTATAGATATATGATTTAAAATACTCTTCATGCAAAATTTCTATATGCCGATAGCATTGCGACACAAATAGATAATATATTTTTTGCGATAAGATTACTAAGCTAGAACTAAAACGGGAGGTTCTAGGTCAATGTATTTCTAGCCGCACTCAATTTATGCTAATCATCTGTATACATTTTAATTATAAATATAAATTAAATACTTTAATTATTTATAAAATAATTATTAATTTAATTTTATTAATTAGAACAATTATTTTTATTATTATGAGACTTCGAATTAAAATGAATAACTAAATGTAATTTTATCAAAATTAATAATGTGAGTGCAATTATTATTATAACTTAATTAATTCATCTCACATCAAGTTTGTGTGGCGACTCGTTTGATGAACAATAAGGTCAACGGTAGTTGCAATGGTGTACCGATTTTTAATTATTTATGCAAGATTTATCTAATATTGAGCTCAGCACGCACTTGCACGCTGGCTAGCCCTTGCATCTCCCCAACCTATATTTACATAATAATAACACAGTTAACAGAGGGTCAAACTATTTGTTCAAATTTTAAAATCACTTCACCTATTGACCCATCTCTCGTAATATGCTAATTTAATACATTTAAGTAAAAACATTTCTTCAAAATATACACATTTTCTACTTCCGGTTTCTCAAATTCTCCTTGCCAACGTGAGAACTTCTCAAATATATATCTGTGAACAAAGACAGCTGCATACATCACTTACCTTTTTCTAGCTGCCGTCGAGCGCACAAAAATGTAATACAACAAAAACAATAAACAATGTTCAACAAAGTCACTGACTGTGTGAGAAGCGAGCGTCCGGTAACTGAACACGGCTGACAAATAAACAAACGGTCCTCGAATGTTCACTAAATACTCCACAAATATAAGTATTTCAACAGTAAAATAGGAAATGTGCGAGTTTGAGCGAGTTCGGGGACGCGCGTCTGCGACCGACCGGCCAATCTGTCAGGCGACTAGTTCGAAATGTCCACACACGCACGTGAGAAAAGTTTACTCCAAGTTTCAACGGAAAACTTTCAACGCGCGACCAATAGTTCAACTCGCCGCGGCCGGAAATCGGATATAGGAATCACCAGTTTTTTTTTCAAAGGCGAATATCCAATTCAAATTTTTTTAATTGTGCCTCTTAATTTTATTTTATTTGCTAAAAGTTTTTTTTGCCGAGGCGTCCACCCGTCCGGTCGGGTCCGGCCGGTCTGCAATATTAACACGAATCGCGTCCACCTTTTGTAATGAAACGTTCACACATGCTTCCGCATTACCGTCCCGATGCCATCAATAATGAAGCTAGGCGGGAAAAAACAAAACGGGGCACCTCTCCCGACGAGGCGCCCGCCGACACTACAGCCTCCTCGTCAAAGATCAGAATTGCATATCTGGGTTGCGTTAATGAGCGGGGGTTGGGGGTCCGTAGGGGGGTCGAAAAAGTGGCACCGCTCGCGCGCGAATATAAATTCATCGCCAAAAAATCATTACGCGGGGGGTGGCATTACGGGCGTTCGCTGCGCGGGTTCGTTCCTATAGTTTTTAAATCGGGCGCTCATTCGAAGCGATGCCGCGGTGCGCGAAGGCCGCGCGGCGACTGCACACTGCACCCCACACTATGCTTCTATTACAGAACTATCACGAATGCACACACGTCTCTCTCAAGTTCAAGAGTCTGAAACTTCGCGGCGCTCGCCGAACCAAGTTACACATCCGTATTGGATTAACGAACGTTCAATACTAAAGCAAATAAATAAGAAATAAATTAATGCGACATTACGAGATGGATTGATATTCGAGGGGAAAGAGTTTTTTTTCTCTTTTCACGTGTATGCAAATTCCTCTTTTCGACGACGATCGTAATCAATTTGTGCGTAGGAAGGTAGCACACGCACGCGCTCACACACACACAGACAAGTTGTGCGACTCAAATTAAATCTAATACAAAATTGCGTTTTATGCTCACGCTAGTGTAGATGTGTGTAGGGGAGCACAATGCGAGCTCGCGGCCTGTACACTCGGGTACGAGAATGCGATTAGAAAAAATTACTAATTTACATAGTTAATTTTCGTTGTTACGAAGTAAGCCATATAAAGTTTAGTATGCAAGGTATACTAGAATAGGCCAACGTGAAGAGGAACGGACGTTAACAAGTGGTTTTACATACCGCCTGTGTATAAGCCCGCCTATGTATGTATGTAAACCGTTTTGAACGCCCACTAAGTTCCCTATATTAGAGAACTATGAAAGTTAGGATACACATATGTGTTAATGATATAAATGGCTTTATAATTAGATGTTTCATCTTAACAAGAAAATACTATAAATGGGCTTGAATCTAATTAAATGAGCCCCTAATACAAAATGACTGAAGATTTAAAGATTAAAAATAACGTTATTAAGTAATTATTTTAAAACAATTAAGTTTTTACATTATTTTTTTTCAAATAAAGTTTAACCTGTTGAAAAAAACTACACATTGGTTGAAAAAAAAACGTAGAATAAAAAATTGTTCATTACAAGCTGTATTCAAGTCTTATTAATTAGTAGTAATTGCTCTTCAATAGTTTCATAGTGACCAACGTGATAAAGCTAATACGACTCCTCACACAAATCACACCTCAAAGAACGCACTAAACACAAGAACTTTAAGTACATCAAAGAACCTTCAACATCTATCCCTTAAATCATAAGGCAAGTTTACGAACAAATGCAAATAAGAATACGACTCATAGACGTTGTATGAACAACTTGATAGTGTAGTCCACCTTACTAAATTCAGTAATAACTTAAAGACAAACTAAAAAAAATAATACAAAACCCAGCATCCCAATCAGCATCCACATTAACTTATTTCCGCGACTGTACTTTAAAAACTCACACAGGGATAATGTTAAAAATGAATTACCAACACATAGCTGAGCCTCCCACCTCCCTTTTATACTCATTTTCATTTCGATGTTTTTGGGTTTTTGCGCAGATGGGGGTGGGAATCACCCCTTCCACCCTCCCCCTTCCCGCGCCCTATGAAAATAGGATATATTTTTATGTTTTATTTGCCCGGAAGCCTCTGTTTAGTTGCATGTTTATTAGAAGTTTTTATTAGTAGAAACTGTACTCGGTTTTTGTCGATTTTTTCTGGGTTATCGTTATGATTTGCAATGACAATTGTATTGGGTATAGTCACGGAATATTTGTTTTTCCATTACTTGAAATGTTTAGGAGTATCACTTGTAATATACTATCAAATACAAGATGTAGGTAATATTACTTAAATGTAACTCATATTACTTACATATTATAATTGATCAGGTTGCTTTGTAAATCAATGTGTGTTAGATCTATCACTGTTTGTACTGTGTCTTTTCATTAATTTTCTTTTTGAAAAAATAGTGACGTACAAAAATATTATGGTGGTTGATTTATTGTTATTTTTCGCAGTTTCGTTGTTAATCTCTAATCAGATCTATATGAGAATCAAACGAAACCATTTTGGATTAAACCACTTTGGAAAGCAAAAATAATTTTGCAAATCCGTTCATAATTGACAGAATTATGTTCGAACATACATAAAAAAATAATAGTTTTAAAAAGCTAAACAACGTGTTTGTTTAATACTATATTTTTCTAGACTAAAAAAGACTAATTTCTTTAATTTCATTTTTTTAGTTTTTTTTTTTCGAATTAGTGTATTGTCATCGGTCCTCGAAAAATATACAAAGTGTGAACGAAATCTGGCCGTTTATAGTGGGTACAACAAGCAACTCTGTCTGTCTGTCCGGCTTTCGCGGCAAAACTACTGACCCATTTAAATGAAATTTGGTACACAGATAGCCTGAGAAAGGATTTAGGCTAATTTTTACCACGACAACCGACATACATGCGAGCAAAGCCGCGGTTCAAAGCTAATCTTACATATAAAATTCTTGTGTCACAATGTTCGTTGCCATACTCCTCCGAAACGGCTTGACCGATCTTTATGAAACTTTATATGCATATTCAGTAGGACTTAGAATCGGCCAACATATATTTTTGATACCTCTAAAACGCGAGCGGAGCCGCGGGAATCAGCTAGTATAATATAAAAATTGCCCTTAGCCCTTAACTATCTCGGTTTCTGCGACACCCCTATTTTCCTTTGTGTCAAATTGCAATGTAGTATGCGTGTTTGGGTAAATATACTGCACCTGTGCTATTTTGCCACTGTAGATTAGAATATGTTTAAAAGGTTGATAGAAGTAATAATAATAATAATTAAAAACCTCACAGAGGAACCTCTGAACTCTATCGAGGTAGGATCCGTAGGTAGTATTGTAACTAGAATACAGATAAATCCTAACAATATTATAAACGCGAACTCCGGAGGCCGGTAGAATGATGTAGACACATCTGACCAGGCCGCTTTGGTATAGGTCACCATGATACATTGTCTACTCTCACAATGAGGATGGTGAACCCTACTCCTGGATTCTACTCATGCTTTCCATCAGGCATGTAGTGATTTAAGTAGGCTTAAATATAAAAAAAGTAATCATCAGACATGTTACTATACGGAGAAACAGACAAACCAATGCGACAAACATATTGAGCCGACCCCAACTAAGATTAAAAAAGGGTAGGAGGACATTTATAGAACATTTCATATTTTTTTCGGACATCTTACACACAACGTCATCTAGTCCCAAACTAAGCAGAGCTTGTATTATGGGTACTAAACAACTGATATAAATACATAAACATCTTTTTTTTTTACCCGGGAGTCGAACCCGATACCTCTTGATCAGCGGCCGCATACGCTAACCACTAGACCAACAAGGCATTATTAGAAATACAAGTAAAAGATTCAACCAATCAACAGAACAACAATAATATGCTCTTCCAACTGATCCCTCCTCCCTTCCTTCACAGGAAAACACGTGCTGGACTTGGAAGTCACGAAGTTCAGGGTAGAGGAAATACGCACTAGAACGAAACGGATCGGCTCTTCCTTCCTATGCCGAGCAGTCAAAAGCTGGAACTCACTACCAGCTCACGTGTTTTATTCCCATTAAAGTCCCGGTTTCTTTAAACGGGGAGCGAAAAAGCATCTCACTAAGCCGCCATAGTGTGGGCCGCCATACTTTATTATCTGCATTCGCAGCAATGGTGTGTGGTTTCCTCCACTCTAGGATTCTGCTGGTGCTTTCCGTCAGGCAAGGTAGAGTCACTTTGGTAGGCTAAATATGTATAAAAAAGGCTTATTTAAAGAAGCAAATACAAAATAATTGGCTGTGACATACGGACGGACAGACAGACAGACAGACTTGACGAATCTATAAGGGTTCCGTTTTTTGCCATTTGGCTACGGAACCCTAAAAAAACAGTGCCTTATTAATGACTAGCTTTTGTCTACGGCTCTGCCCGCGTGTATGTCGGTAAAGAGTATCCCTATGTTCTTCATCAAAAATCAAAGCATCTTTTTAGAAATTTTCATTGAAACAGTTGCTGCGGTTCATCTGTTAAATTGATACGCACAGACTGACAGAGCTACTTACGAAATTATAATATAATATGTACTTATAGAATGATAGAAAATTCTTTAGTTGTTCACCATATTACAGATTTACTATAGAGAATAAAAAAAAAATGTACAAAGGGCGACCTTATTGCTAAAAGCAATCAATAAATAATTCAACAAAATAAAAAGAAATCTTCTCGTAGTATTTAGTGATTAATGTTAGAATTTCTCGTGCAAATACATCGTCTTAGAAATTTTTACTTATTAGATACATAAGTCTTAAAAACATAGAAGCAACAGTTAAAAAACTATATCAATCCAGTCAATAGTTCTAAAATAAAAAGATTTATATTTAGTTGTCGTAGCCTATCTATGTATCAAAATTCATTGAAATCAGTTCAATATTTACGCTGTAAAAGCCAGACAGACAGAAATACAGACAGAGTTACTTTCTCATTTATAATATTAGTGAGGAAGTAAGGATTTTAATATAAGACGAAGGGTTGCGTATGCGCATCGCGTAGCCTCGTAGAATAATTGACCTACGTGTGTAGCAGTAAGCTACGCATTTGTTTGTAGATAATATTTTCATTTGGCAATGTCAGTCTCTCAATATGATCTTTTTGTTGTAAATTTTTATCGGGATTGACTGAAAATATTTTAAAGATACTAGATTTTATATTCACTTGTATATTATAAATCTATATATTTTATTTTTTCTATTTCATAAGACAACTCCTGCATTCAATCAAAAGACATCCTCCTCGACTTCCCTCACACAGAAGACCATCCTAATAATGACAGCATTCTTGCTGTAGTATTTCGTTGGTGAGTGTGAGACCGGAGGCACAATCATTCTGAATCATTCCCCATGCCTCCGAAAGCCGCCCGGGAGAATGATTATAAAACCGTTACTGATTGACTGACAGACAATATATAGCCGAAACTATTGAGGCGTAGGAAGCTGACATTTGGCACGTTCCTTGAGAAGCGTAGGCGAGCACTTAGAGAGGATTTTGGAAAATTCCACCCCAAAAGGGTGATCAAAGGTATATATTAGAATAATACGTAGGTGAAGCTTCGAGTAAAAGTTAGTACTAGTATAAATATAATGTACAAGATGTTCGACACACGAATTGAACCCACAAAGCTGGCAAAATGGAGGACACAATTTTATTTGATACCAACCGCGTTTCTAGAAAACTTTTATGAAGATTTAGAATAATACTTATGTTCTTAATTTAGACAGACAGACAATATAAAGGGGTGAGTACGTGTGTGCCAAGAAACGCCAAAATAGACGATTGTAATGCCCGTCTGCCATGTCTGCCATGTATTAGGGGAACAATAATGGTTGGCGTTTCTTGAGAAAACGGCATTTGACTGCGATCAAATCATACCCTCTTTATTTAGCGTCATACGATTTTGTGACGTCACTTCATAGTCTTACTATTCATACAAATAAATAAATTTGAAATGTATATAATATCAAATTAATAATATCTTATCAATTTTAAATTTTTTGTCTTTCTTTTTGTTCCACTCTTTTTGTTTCTCTGAAACAACTGGACCAATTTCAATGGGACTGTCTCTAGTAGAAATCTGATGTCATGGGTAGTAACTTAGGGTATTTTTTTTACTAGCTCCGCACCGCGGCGTCACTCGTGATTTATAACAATAATCGCGAGTAACACTGCGGGATTCAGTTTACTTATTTTATTAACTCTTTAATCGACTTTAAAAAAGTAGTTATTCGTAATTTTATTGTGTTTCTTTACTTATGTATTATATATTACTTTGTAATTTACGACAGGTGTGATTGATTCTCAATAAAATTTGGAAGCATAAATTTTTAATTTTGTTCTATTTAAATTTGAAAGAGAAATGCTAATGCTAAGGATATCAGTGCTAAAAAGCTAGTTTTAAATAATAAGAATTAAAAAATACAGTTTATTACGAGTCATGATGTGATTGCATTGAATTTCGGTCTCTTTTAAAAGTTATTTAATATAGTATAGTATAAATATTAATAATTATCTATATAACTTTTACTGTATAGCTTTTTGGAAATCGCGTTGAACTTGATAACCTTAGGCGGTTTTTACGTAACTTATAAGTACTTTGAACTTATGACCTTAGCGCTACCATTAAATGTATAAATGATTACTCATTTCGGCATAATTCTTAAATCTATTTACAATAACTTGTTCATTACCAACATTACAACACTGACGATATTTTATCCCTTATTTTTTTACATATTCCATATAAAAAAACATACAAAATCCCAATCCATCTCCCGCAAAATAAACTTAATAATGCGACTGGATATTCAGTATTAGATTCCATGACAAAAATAGGATTGAAAGCTGTGTTCAGCTAACAATGCCTATCCTCCCTGTACCATAATTAACCGAGCGATTTTTCACAAAAAATATCCATTTTCATGGTTCGTTATTAAAGCTCAACCCGTAACACGATATAATAATATATTCGACGACATAATTTATTCGACATACTCATATATAACCCAGTAGTATATATGTATGCAATTACGTGGGTGTATGTGTGGACATTATAAAAAAGTTTCATTCGAAAAACGGCCGTATTCGCGATAAAAAGAGATAAAAGAGTTGGGCCCACACAGGCCAAAATGAAAAGTAGCTATTTTTGCTCCAATAGGGTGATTACGGAAAAACTACAGCAAATGAATTTATTATACCGTGTGGGGTAGTCCCGCCCATGCCACCCGATAACAATATTATTTTATTTTTAATACGCCGATACCGAAAGGGTTGTCGATGATGATGCGGTTCGTATGTGACTTCAATTCTCTGATGTTTAATACGTTAATTTGTGTACATTAAAGTTCAATTGGATACTAGATTAAATAGTATTAATTACTAGATTTGTATGCGGTTTTACCCGTATTAAACGTAATTATTACAGATGTGGGATAAAAAATAATGTGTTAACTTTTTTTATAAATCATTAATGAATTTATTTCTGTAAGTATGGACATTTTATCAGTTAGAATTCGAGCTAGAAGGCGCCAGCATTTCCTAAGACTTTCTCTGGGTAAAAACACCGAAACGAACTACAGAGGTGTCTATCTTTAGGGTTCCGTAGTTCATGACCCGGACCCTTATGGTTTTGTTATGTCCGTCTGTCAGTCTGTCCTCGACTTACCGTCCAAACGGTTAGTGCTAGAAAGATGAAGTTTATCATGGATATGTGTTTCTATCACGTCGACAAAGTGCTATAATAAATTAATCAAAACTATTTTTTATTTGGGGTACTTCCCCTACCCATAAAGTCGTGATAAATATTTTTGTGTCTACCCCATCATGTGGGGTATTGTGGAAACTACATCGAGTGGTTGATAAGACGATTACTTGATTTCGGAATTGGTTTGCGAGATCAACTTTAAAGAGCAATTTTTTTTAAATGTGTGTGGGACACCCTTTTTTCAAAAAAATTGCTCTTAAACTACATAGCTGACTCTGAAAAAGTTCATGATAGTAATTCATGTGTTGAAATTTAACGGGAAACTATAACAGCTTAGATAACTTTGTTAGTTCAGGAGTAATAGAGGCCTGACTTGTACAATATTGCAGGCAGATGATGATGAACTTGTAAAATAAGTTGCAAAACTTCGTACATCATCATCATCATCAGCCTATCTCAGTCCACTGCTGGACATAGGCCTCTCCCATTGCACACCACTTTGATCGATTTTGGGCTGCTCGCATCCAGCTCCTGCCAGCCATCTTGCCTGTAGGCGTCCTACACTATGCTTGCCGAGACGCGGTCTGCACTCCAGAAATATTCTACCCCAACGGTTACCAGTGCTGTGTCTAATGTTGACTTCTTACAATAACGAAATATTAAGTTCGACACGTTTTTAAACCCACGTGCAATTATGAGCGACAGTTTAAATTTGTTTTCGTTTATAAAAAGTATTTTTAGAACAAAAATTTCCTGTTTCCGTCCATTTCCGTTAATATGATTTGAACTCACGGGATTTGGTGTTGTATGGCGTTTGACTCCATTGTGATAACTCGCTACACCTGTTGTAAAGTAATACTGTCTAACCTAAACGTATTGAGATGAACTCTAATCTAATCAATATTGTTCTTATTACTAACCTTGTCTTGAAGATATCAAACGGTCGACACCTGAAACCAAAAAAAGTAAAATTATTAATTAGGATGCAAATTTCATTAAATGTAGTTTTAATGGAGAGATGCTGGTGAGGGTGAGTCGTATAATGGACCAGTTCAACCAGAAAATGGGTGGTTAGGAATTATTTTTTAATTTTTCTCTGGCTGAGGGAACTAACCAAAACTTCAAATGTTTAAATCCAGGGGGAGACCCAAAAGGCGGTAAAGCAATCGTGTTTTTCACTTGTAGGTGGCCATTAGCCGTCTTATCACCTATTATCAAGTGTTCCATCTGAGCGTTTAATTCTATACCAGAAAAAAAAAATACTAATTCAGAAAAACATAAATTAACAACCCATAGCGTCTTATTGCTGGGTTCTGGTCTCCTCTCAAGAGAGGGTTAAGGCCATACGTCCCCACGGCAAGACACGTTGTGGCTACGTAATCTTTCCACTGGATGTTAAACTTTATGGATAATCAAAACTTCTAGATCTATTGACTGCCTTGTTGGTCTAGCGGTTAGCGTATGCGGCTGCTGATCAAGAGGTCTCGGTATCGATTCCCGGGTCGTACTAAATATTTGTGTGATCCACAAATATTTCTATCGGGGTGTGGCTGTTTTCTATGTATAATATGTATGTATTTACAAAAAGAAAGTATGTTTATGTATTTATATCAGTTGTTTAGTACCCATAATACAAGCTTTGTTTAATGTAGGACTAGATGACGTTATGTGTAAGATCTCCGAAATATTAATTTTATATTTATTTATTTATTCCATAGGTGATGTTAGACTTGACTAATTAAGTTTCGTAAGTATAAAGGTTCGAGCACATTATGCCGGGCCGCAGCGTGCCGGGGCGGAGCGCAAAAATCCGCTCAAATCGCTTCAATACAAATTGTATGAAGTATCGCACACTGTGTCGGGCCGCAGCGGCTCGCATTATTGCGACGCGGATTTGCGTCCGTGCGATGCGACCCGCCCCGCCCCGTCACAGTGTGCTATAGCAAGCGGATTGGTGTGCATGCGCGTATGTGTTTATTTTACGAAATTTGCGTTTTTTGATACTTTTTCTTCTAACTTCTTCTTCTTCTTCTAACAGCAGGCAAAAAAAAGAAAGTTCTTCGTCAGAGCTATCCATAAGGTACAGTTGCACTAAATACACAACAGTTGCGCATGCGGTACACTCTACTCAATATCCGTCAATGCGCTGCAACCCGGCCCGTCACAATGTGCTAAGTTAGCATTTTGCGCTGCGCTGCGGCCCGCCCCGACACGCTGCGGCCCGGCATAATGTGCTCGAACCTTTACAGCCACGCTGTTTCGTAAGTATTTCAGCACAAATGGCTGGCTTGACCGGGACAGTACTACCCTCACACAGAAGACCATCCTAATCTTACCAACGAAATACGATAGTACGTATTTGTGTGAGACCGGAGGCTCGATCATTCTGTATCATTCTCTCGGCGTCCGGAGGTCGGGAGAATGATGCAAAAACAACTGATCAGGCCGCGATGGTATGGGTTACCATGCTGCATTACCCACCCTCACAATGACGATGGTGATCCCTACTCCTGCATTCTACTCATGCTTTCCATAAGGCAGAGTAGAGTCAGTTTGGTAAGCTTAAATTGTACTAATATTATAAACACGAAAGTATGTATGTGTGTGTATGTATGTTTGTTGCTCTTTCATGCAAAAACTACTGATCGGATTTGGATGAAACTTTACAGTAATATAGCTTATATATCAGAATAACATATAGGCTACTTTTTACTGCAATAATCGAGATAAACGGGCGACAGCTAGGTGATTATAAAAATAAATCAAATTGTAGATGTCAAAATGTATTACTGATAATCTCCTCTCAAAACTTCACAGGTTGCTATGCATAACACACTTACATAGCAACCCTAATGATAGTTTGTAAATGGCTAATTTAAAATAAGTTCTGAATAATCACATATGTAGGCTACTTTTTATCACTAAAAAACACAACAAACACCGCGGGGCGCAGCTAGTATATATATATAAACCATCTAGACAACGTACTATAGTGGGCCATAACCTCTTTTCTTAACAAGAGCCTATGTCTACAGATTAAACTGAAGGTTATTGCTAGTGAGTATTATTACATATGTTTTCTAAAACTATAAAACAACGTAATTTAGTAATATAAAATGGTAAATTGTAGCAGCTGTTTCAATACCATTTATTGTGTTGTACTGTTAGAATAGAACCATCTGTTAATACCTACCGGTCGGAACACACAACGCCGTTCTCTCGCTACTCATATTTGCTTACTTAAAATGCGGAAATTTGCTGATCAAGGTGAAGTTATCATTATTACATTTGTAAAATATAATAAATAATTGAAAACGTACAGTGTGTTTTGCCTGGAAGAAACTGTCACGATTTGAAACGAAATTATTTAAAGAGAGTGTTTTAAAACGAGCTTGTTCTGTTAAAAAACTGAATTAGTCGTACTTTTGACAGTGTAGGTGGTAAGTGAGTACCAACACACTTAAGATGCAAATGCGTTGTAGCGAGAGATTCTTTCCCCCGAAAAATTGTTCATCACTAACTTTGAAAATCAAAGAGGCTATTGGTTTATATTGATTTTCTTAAGTTTTTTTGGTATATCCACGAATGAAAATAAAAGATGCAATGATATTTTATGTATGACACTAGTTTTTCAAAATTTAGACTATCAGATAAATATATCCTCGCATAGAAGACAACATGACAGTATTTGAGATGTCGTATTTCGTTGGTGAGTGTGAGACCGGAGACCCACTGATGCAAAAGAATCTCAAATGGTCCGTCATAGTATGGGTCACCATGCTGCACTTACAATGAGTATGGTGACCCCAATACCTAGATTTCACTCATGCTTTCCATCAAGGAAGGTAGAGTCACTTTCGTAGGTAGTATTTAAAAAAATACATAAGAAAAATTGTTTGTGTTAATGGGTGTTTTTTGTGTCTGTTTCATGAATGAGTGAGAAATCCTCCGCTACACGGGAATATAGTGCTATTTATAATGCAGAAATTACCTTTTTAAAAATAACACAAAAAAATTGGAAGACCACTGGAAACGCACGCAAGCAAAAAACTTTTCTATTGACGTCACTGAAATCTCAGATCCATTTGTACAACATACTATAATACAATTACACTTTGTGACATTATTTACATAACATGAATACCTACTATTCACGTTAAGTTACTTAGAAATCTTAAAATCATATTCCCAACAGTGGGGCTAAACCCATTACCCAATTTTGGGCTAAAAACCTAGTAAATGGAATATACGAATGCCTTGTGGAGACAATATGAAGATCCAACGAACGCCGAAAGTGGAATTTAAATATGTAAGGAATTAGGAGGTTCCCCCAGGGGGTGGGTGGGTGTGACCCCCAACCGCGGGAGGTTTTTCAAAACTAGAAAGAGATGAACACCGTGCGTTAGTATCGCGATCTGGTGTTTGGAGTTAAATGAGGTTGTGTTAGAAAGATATGTCCGAAGATATGCCATTTATTAATTACATTACTAATTAAATACTATTACTATTAAATAAATTACTAATTTACTATTTTGTTTTAAAATATATATTTTTAATTATAATATTTATTTTGACATGTCATCCATTGCAGGTTCAAATATAACTTTCATTTTTGTATAAAATTACCTAAAATACTATGAAATTATAAGATTCTTTGCTTGTCATATTTTTAAATATGTGCAAAGAACTAATCATTTAAATAAATAAATATTTCAGAAATCTTACACCATCTAGTACGAAACTAAGCACAGTTTGTATTATAGGTACTAGAAAACTGAAATAAATACATAAACATCCTTTTTTTTGTAAACAAATATACACATTATACATGGAAAGCACCCAGTCAATTTAACACATATATACACGCAATTTTGGTTTGTATTTATATATTATAACATAAATCAGCTTATGATATGATTGACGGAAGTGTGATGTATCTCAAGATATATCTTCGGATCTAAACGCACGTGGTATGTGCACGCACGCGCCGTAATGAGCGCGCGCGGGGTGCGGGTAGTTAGACAATTTTACAACTGCGCCGCCTCGTTTTTTGGCAGACGCGCGACGCTAGGTGTGTGCACAAAGATTAAGATACAGATGCGGCAATTACGCTTTTCTCGACTTTTATGCCTATAGTTGTAACGTTGAGCTTTCAAAGGTAGTAGAGTAGAGCCACGCTGACTTCAGCACGAATAGGACTGGTTCCGGGGAAGTATTACCGTCACACAGAAGACTAAAATGAAAATGACAGTATTCGCGCTGTCGTATTTTACTGGTCGCTATAGTGAGGGTCATGATGCTACATTCATAAGGATGGATCCCCTTTTCCTGGATTCTATTAATACTTTCCATTACGCAGAGTATAGTCACTTTGGTAGGTGTAAATATAATAAAATAAAAAACTTATAGCCCAATGAAATATACGATCATTGGCTAGATGTATTGTAATTATCATATTGGATTATACTAAAAATGAGATAATATCAGTCTTGTCTCAGTAGTCGACATGTCCCATCTTTAACAGTAAAAAAATCATTCACAATGATGATTGAAACTTTCATGTTGCAAGCATGCATACACGTTATAGTAGAACCTAAACACATATATATAATTATGTTATTCATTGCGTTGCATTCAAAATTAATGTTTATGTAGATTTCTACATTTTAAACCTATAATCGATCGGAATGGCGTCCAATAGGAGAGGCCTATGTCCAGCAGTGAATTGTATTAGGCTGATGATAATAATGATTATGAAATTGAAAATAGATTTCACACTTCAAATCTATTTTTAACTTAAAAAAATAGATTTGAAGTGTGAAATTACCAACGGTTTCCGCACTAAGCTCGTAGCTTGTGTCGCGGCAACCAATACCAGATTTTGTTCATTGGTGCCAATTATGTCGTTCAAAGAGTCTTGAGGGCAACACCAGGAATCATTAAAAAAATGTTTTGATATAAGATATGTATGTATTGTTATAAATATATAAAATACATACATGTATGTATTTTTTATATGAAACGTGAATTCATTTGTTTATAGGGAAACTTTGAAAACTATAATTAATTAGATTAAAAAGTTTGTGAAAAAGTATATTGAAAAAGGAATTTAACTAAATCATTAAATAAGATTAATTCCACTCAGAGATCCTTCCAACATAACAGACACTCTTTGACGTCCTCAGTGAGGACAATTAAATGTGGCATATCTACATTTTTTATGTTCAACAACATCTGTAGGTGCGCACAAATTTGCATATGTCGAAATAATTTAGGGGGTAACTCCACACTCGTAGGACGCTAATGTACCCCTGTATTGGCAGGGATGGAATAAGAAATTGGTGTAGAGGCGACATATGCGAGGATTTTTATGTGTACATTAGTATTTCATTAGCGAAGAAGGAAGTAATGGAGTTGCGTATTTGATTTTTTTCGAGAAAGTAATATATGCGTAGAATGTTATTTTTACTCAGTATTTCTGAATGTGTGTTTTTCAAACGTCGTTCGTAGAAATTAAATTATATTCCAAATTATAAATATAAGCTATGAATATCATGTATAGTATAAAAACATTTAAGAAGTACGTTTCATTTCATTAAAAAAAAATCCTGTAAATCTGAATCACTTCAGGCATCTTTCTCTTGCATACGTAAACCATTTTATTGCTAGATAAATATAATTATAGCTTGAGATTATTCTGTATTAACTCAATAGTTTTCAGGGCTGATTACGATAATCCTTTTAGTTAATCACGTTTTATACTACATTACCACGCCACTAACTTTAAAAGTAAACCAGGAACCATTAACAGCCAATCACGAATAAAACGTTCTCACACACGAATTTATTTGTTTAAAATGCATTTATATACAAATCCCAATTTAGCTGATCCTCCGAAACATCCAAAGATTAATGCGACTGTTATAATCTCTTGTTAAACCTGACACGGGTTTTAATCAATTCATTTAATAACAGAAATCATTAAATTATTACTTTTCATTCAATCCATACAAATATGGCTATACAGTGCGTTTTTCATTCCTCAAATTTTTTATCCTTAGGGATCTAAGTTACTGCTTAAGAGTAGTAAAATCATCCTACATCGCGTAGTAAAATATTTGCTTTATGAGTTCACTTTATACCTAAACTAGTTTTCGCCTGCGGCTACGCCCGCGTCTAGGTTTTAGACCATCTTGAGTTTATCGCAAACAGACAGACAGACTCCGCGGAGGACTGTAGTTTTTAATATGTTGTAAATAAACGAGAAGTTATTGAGAAAGAGACTTATAGTAAGTGATTGTATGGTGACGTAATAAAAATACAGAGTATCACCATTTCCTAACCTATTCATCCCATGGGTGACGTAAGATAATAAGCTAAGTAGGATAACAGCATTGCAAAGAGAAGAAAACTTGAATACAAACGCCATACCAACTGATCCTTTCTAAGAAGAAGTCTACGTTTAGCAGTGGCATGCTATTGGTTGTTAATGATGACTTTCTAAGAAGAGAAGAGATATCAGTAGTAAACTATTAGGAGCTTATTGGTACTAATGGTTTTTTTATATAAAACCCTACCAAAGTCACTCTACTCTGCCTGATGGAAAACATGAGTAGAATCCAGGAATCACCATCAGAACTTTTTGATTTTGGTATTGGAGGCAATGAGCTCAGGAATATCGAAATGAAACTTAAACACTCAGAATTTAAACAGAATATTGTTTGTCAGAAGCCATAACAATTTAATTTCTCATTTCAAACTAAGTTCTATAGAAATGATATTTGATATTGTTGAGCATCAGGAAAGCTCTGTTCTATTTGGAACTAGTATTTTATTTGTTTTGGTTTTAATTAATAATAATTTGATACTTCTTACATACAGTATCTACCTCATACAGAGCATGTAATGTGGCAACAGCTAATAGATATTGTCATTGAAATACATGGTTTTATAAGAATAAGTTCTATGAAATGATGATTGATCTAGCCATTTCGTTAGTGTTCCTGGTTGCAGAACTAGAGTTTTGATTGACACTAAGTTCTTAAGTAGAGACCGCATCTCGTCAAACGTACTGTAGGACATGACTGACAGGAGTTGAATGCAAGAAGTCAAGGATCGCACCGCATATCAAAGCATATGTAAAGTTAATGTCTGTGATAGGCAGATGATGATGATGATAAAGGTAATGAGCGCGTGCTATCTTGTCATTTTAAGAAGGGTTACTAAAGAGCATTTAACTAGCGGCCTGACCTTCTTTGCACGGGTAAATAAAGGTATTTAAAAAACCTTTAAAACTTGACGAATTATGTACTAAAACCTTCCTCGAGAATCAATCTATCCATTGCTGAAAACAGCGCTAAATTCGTTGCAGTAGTTTTTAAGTTCAGACAGACGCAGAAGAGTTCTTTGTTTTAAAATATATAGTGATTAGCGCTGTCTATGCAAACTCAGTGCTCAAGATTGGACCAGCCCAATTTCTGTCTCTTAAAAGAAATTGTCTTAATCATAATGTTACGTCCCAATTTTTCTTTTTCGTAACATTTTGAACTTTCCCTTGACTAAACGATTAAAACCGTCAAACAGAAATTATAATACTTGTTATAACAAGCATTTATTCATGTATCTATATATAATTATAGCATATACTACCTTTACGGCATCTCTGGCTCATTTCTAACAGTTCTAAATGTTACGCCGTAAGAAAATTCTCGCTCATAATGCTCTGAAAGTAATGGAGGTGAAAGCATTTTAGTAATTTGCCAATATTCTACATGTACCTTATATGTTCTAAGCTCGGAGGCTTATACGCGGCGTGCGTTGATTGAAAAATTACGTAATATTTATACGTAGAATGTTTAGGTGTGGAAGGAAGGGGACTGGCTTTTCGCTAGGAGGTGGGGATGGGGGATGGCGGTTCTTCTTGTACAGAATAAGTGTTTGTTTTTAACATGAATGGTATAAGTATCAAGATTGAATTGCTGTAGCTATAATTTGACTGCCTGGTTACTCTAGTGGTTAGCGTATGCTGCTGCTGATCAAGAGGTCTCGGTTTCGGTTCCCGGGTCGGAACAAATATTTGTGTGATCCACAAATATTCGTTTCTGAGTCTGGGTGTTTTTCTATGTATAATATGTACGTATTTAGTAAAAAAAAAGTATGTTTATGTATTTATATCAGTTGTTTAGTACTCTTATCACAAGCTCTGCTTACTTTGGGACTAGATGACGTTGTGTGTATAATGTCTGAAAAATAATAATATCAATATTGTATTGGTGTAGTTATAATTCCATAATGGTATTTAAAAAGAAAGATCCGTGTTGGCTTGTAATCGAATTGTTATAATACTGAATCTATGTAAATCTTTCTTTATTAAATACTACTTGAGTCTTAGTATCTATTTACAGTGATATCTTTGTTGCATAATAGTGAATTGTTTTTATAAAGCGGGAGAGGGCACTGTATTAGCATATTAATACCTAGCATGGACAGATAGACACAGATAGACACGGACTTCAAATAATTGTATTGTGTATTGTATGTCATTCAAGATTATTGTTATTATTAAACTGGTAAAACAACAATTGTCAACGAAACAAAAATGGATATTTTATGTATCATCTTCCTAGCCATTATTCCCAAGTTTATTTGGGGTCGGCTACTAGTTCAACCGGTTTTAGCTGAATTTCAGTTTTTCCACGGAGCGACATGCATCGGACCTCCGCAACCCTAAGGGAGAACTGAAATTCGAAGATTGAACTAGTTGTTAGTATATTTGAGGGCACTAACTTCCCAATAACTATTGCCATAGATGTTCATGACAACCGAGACCGACGGCTTTACGTGCTCTCCGAGACACGGGAGTAAATCACCGCCAAACTTCCAAACTCCGGGCTGCTTTTGCTTTTGGCCCGACCCGGGATTTGAACCCGAGACCTCTTGATTAGCAGTCGCATACGCTAACCACTAGACCAACGAGGCAGTATAATTAATGTATAATTATCATAAATCAGTGTTAGTGGTCAGAGTTTACATGCATGTGTCAGTAGCTAGTATTCGCACTAATCAAACGTGTATAAATCAGATATCGGGAATCCATTTACCTTCCTATAATTCTAGAAGCCGACTCCAAGTTTGACATCTGTGTTATAAAAAAAAATTGACAATTGTTATGTCAATTAATTATTTCTTTATTTTTGTACGAAGTTTTCCAAGTGAGGGCATTTTACAAGTTAGGCTATAACTTCTAAAGTAAAAAGTTATCAAAACTGCTGTAGTTTTTCTTGAAAGTTCAATATATCGGCTACTATCATGAAAATTTTAGGATTTTTTGAGCCAGCTGTTTAGCATTTAGAGGGGGGGCGCCCTGTTTTTAGAAAAAAAAATGCTTTCAAGTTGAATAACTCATAAATAGACACCTAAATCAAAAAATGTTATGAACTATGGAACCCTAAAAAACTACAAATATTTTTATTCAGTTTGTATAGTTTAACGCACAATTCGCTTTAAAAAAGAAACGTTTCACAAAACAATACGAGGGAATCCCCCACTATCAGATCACCGCAACGTACTGTTAAAAAAAAACAGAAAAAAATCGTCGATTCTGTTAATTGAAGTCGGTAGTGAGAGTAAAAAACGTTTTTTAGATCTTTTTTCATTGAACGCCGAGCGAAATATTTTTTCACTGGCTAAAACCACGTGGCCGTTAGAATTGCGTCCCGACATTTTTATATACTGTTTTCATGTGAAAATGAAAAATCTGATTGTGATTTTTTTGCATTTGTATTTTTTTGGGTTGTTTATACAATCTGTTCACTTCACTTTCTGTTTTTATATACTTTTGTGAATGGATATAGTACGACAATGTTTGTTTACGTTTTATTATTTTGTTGGGAGTTCAAGGAAAATTTTGATATTAAAAAATATTTTACGAGTATTGTTTATGTATAAAAATGTCTAGGTTTGTCTTTTTACTCAAAAATTTGCTATTTCTAATTGAAAGAACTCTTGTGATAATCTGTAATAACTAATTGTGGAATGAACTGTCGCCTGCGATGTTTTCGAGTCGATACGACCTTCAAACCTTCAAAAAAAGAGCGTACTCTCTTTTTAAAGGCCGGCAACGCACTGTGACTTAGAAACTTTAGAAAATTGCGCATTTACAAACATACATTACATGAGATACTTCTATTGTGATGCGTCTGCATATTTAATAAATAATTACCTTACCCCTTACCCCCATATCAGGTTTATAAACATTAAAACTATGTAAACATTGGCGATTTGAAAGGAGTGGCCGCGAGTTATTATTGCCATGTTCTTTTCTCCGGCTCTACCTATTGTTTGCGAACATGGCATAAATGTACATGTAGAATCTTGACCTGTCACAAGAGATGTATTGCATCCTAAGTGAATAAAGAATTTTGAATTTGAATACCCATAATGTCGTATAAAAAAACTAAACACAGGGCCACAGCACACTAGCTATAAACCGCACTCTTTAAAACGCCAAACGTGGAGATTGAGTCGCTTTTTAGAAGCGCGATACAGCAGCTGAACGCTACTCTCCGCACACATTCGAATGCCGTTAGCATCGATTTGGCATCTGAGTAGTCGGTAAAACGCGCGTTTCCGATACCGCGATCGAACGCAGGAAGTCGCTAAAACGCGATGCATCATCGATGCAGTTGCAAAATCGCCGATCGCCGATGCTAAAGGTAGCTAGTGTGCTGTGGCCCTTATAGATGCCGCTAAAATATATATTCCAAAAAAATCAAAACATAAAACTTGTAATAACTTCGAAAAAGTTGACAAACTTACAAACTTTTGATACAGTTCTTCACTAGCTCGTGTTTAGAATAAATTATAACAAAATTTTGTCACTATAACTTGTTTCTCTACAGTTTTTGGTATAAAAAGTAATAACGAATGAAATTGCCCTTAATAATAACCTTGCAAGGATACTAAACTAGACAGAACTATTACTATGTCAATCAGACAACTGATAATAACCTTAAAGGTACATATGAAAATGAATTGCTTTTCGTTAGTCTCGCTAAAACTCGAGAACGGTTGGACCGATTTGGCTAATTTTGGTCTTAAATTATTTGCGGAAGTCCAGAGAAGGTGTGAAAGGTGAATATATAAAATTTATTGGACTTTTATTAATTTATTATTTTATACAAAATTTTAGGTCTTCTATTTATCCATTGAGGCAGTACGAAGTCTGCTGGGTCAGCTAGTAAGTAATTAAATATTTCGGACATCTTATACACAACATCATCTAGTCCCAAACTAAGCAGAGCTTGTATTATGGATACTAGACGACTGATATTACACTAATACATAAACATACATTTATACTTTTTATTTAGAAATACATTTATATCTAATATATTTGTATATATATTAATTTATAAATATAAAATACAGATACTCCAATTTTATTTATTTAAATAGATTACCAAATAAGTTCATTTAAAAGTTCATATTTATAACAATAATTTATTACTACATCTCCTTATGCGTTTAATTATTATAATAAAAGTGATAATTCACGATAAAATTAACAGCATAACAATACCATTTCATATTCTAAATGCATTTAAAATCACAAATCTATAAGATACAATTCTTACAACAAGATTCAAAGTCCCCCTCTTTCTTCCAGTCAATACAAATGCCGTCTTATATCTCCTGACCATGAATCACTCCATATATGGGTCACTAGAACTTGGTCGGTCTGTCACATCTCAGAGGGTGGAACAACCCCAGTATATTATTGCACGTACGTCTCTGTCCGAGGGGTTGAACGTCTCGGGGCGGTCACTGAACTTGTGGGCTGCAAGTCGCTTGAGTACTTGAAATCTACTTAAAGTACGGGTGACGAGATTCTTACTTTTACTTTGTGTTACTTTACTTAATTATTTATTAAATAATTATGATCAATTTATAATTAAGTAAGTTTATTCAAAGGAAAACGTAATTAATGAAATAAATTAAAATTCAAATAAATAATTTATGTGTCTGCATGTAAAATTAAATTATTATTTTTTCAAGGAAATATTTACCGTACTTTCTTTTTTCCTTTTAAAAAAAGACAACTCGAGCATTAGGAATATATTCCTGTATTACTGAGGACTTTACAAACATACAAGGAACGGATACAAAGATCACCCAGACTCAGAAAACTATTTATGGATAACACAAAGTGTTATCCCGTGTAAGATGTGAACTGACAACACTTGGCGTAGTAGAAAAAGGCGTGGTGACCGCTTAAACCACTAGGCCAACCGTGCAGTCAGTAAGAAATAAATGCTAAGAAAGTAATTTTTCATAATTCTTCTCTGTCTGTTTGTTCCGGGATTTTCACTGACAGAAAGTTGATGACACAAAGCATAACTTAAGCTATTTTTTTTAGATTTTTAAATTTAGATGCAGATACATCTGTCCAGACCGCAATGATATGGGTCACCATGCTTCATTATGGATGGTGGATTCTACTCATGCTTTCCATCAGGCAAAGCAGAGTCACTTTGGTAGGCTTAAATAAAAAAAAATACACATTGTATAAGAAATTATGTACTTTATTTTTAACCGACTTCAAAAAAAAGGAGGAGGTTCGCAATTCATCGTTTTTTTTTTTATGTATGTTCAGCGATAATGTCGTCGTTTACTAACCGATTTTAAAAATTATTTTTGCATTGGAATGGGCGTAGCTTACAGGTGGTCCCAACGTCACCATATCGGGATCTGATATTGGGATCCCAAGGAAATCGAGGGAACTCCTCAAATATCAGGTATAATTGTCGCGATTTGGGTACTCGGAATAGTTTTTCTATGAATTTGGTTCCTTTTTGTTAAAATTATATCATTTGTATTTATTGTAATTGTTATAGATATGAGTTACAAAATTCTCCAGCGATACATAATTAAATTCAATGTTCCTAGAATCAGTGACAAGAAAAAGTATTAAAATGGCGGCACAAAGAATGAAGTTGATTTGAATTAAGAATTATAAGAGCAATTGAAATTATTTACACTAAACAGTAACAAAAAAATATTTTTTTTTTTAATTAAATGATTAGTAGTCTATGGTCTAATAATCTTTTTTACATTTTAAATACTTTATTAATTCTAGTTTCCTCTATGGCGTAATCCCTTAAATTTTTTTTTTAAAGTTTTATTCGTTTATGAAGGCAACAAAGGAAAACAAAAGGAAAATTTTTCATAAGTACTTAAGTAAGAGGGCGAGGGTGAAAAGTTTTACTAATTTTCATTAAAATTAATCTGAATGTAGTTTTTTAGATTCAAATCCTAAAATATATTTTTAAATGTGAATACTTTTTTTTCTTTGGATATTTGGATATAAAACAATATAATTAACGTGTGTTGGAAAACCACCACCAGTTCTACTGTGGATGGATTATAAAACCTAACTAACTTACATACTTTATGTAATAAACTGCCTCGTTGGTCTAGTGAATAGCGTATGCGACTGCTAATCAAGAGGTCTCGGGTTCAAATCCCGGGTCGGGCCAAAAAATTGTTTTTGGGTTTTTCTTAGGAAATTCCTAATAGCAGCCCGGAGTTTGGCGGAGATTCGCGCCCATGCTTCGGAGAGCACGTAAAGCCGTCGGTCCCGGTTGTCATGAACATCTATGGCAATCGTTATCGGGAAGTCAGTGCCCTCAAATTTTCTAACAACTAGTTCAACCTACGAATTTCAGTTCTCTCTTAGAGTTGCGGAGGTCCGATGCCAGTCGCACCGTGGAAAAATATTTAGGTAAAACCGGTTGAACTAGTAGCCGACCCCAAGTAAACTTGGGAGTAATGGCTAGAAGGATGTGTTTATTTACAAAAAAAAGTGATATATGTACATCAGTCCATCTTGGTTTTATAGAATTCATAGTACAAGCTCTGCTTAGTTTGAAATCAGTTGGCATTGTGTGTTAGATGTCGGAAATATATTTTATTACCTTTCGCCCGTTCTGTCTGTCCACGTGTATATCAGTTATAACGGTAAAAAAAGTAAACTAGGTCCTTTCTCAGGCTCTAGATTATCTATGTTCTAAATTTCATTAAATTCGGTTCAGTAAAAGTGAGATAGATCGAATAAGTTTTGCATTTATAATGTTACATCATACCATTTAGTGTATCTATTATCAATTAATAAATAAGACTATAATTCGAAACGAAACCAGAACTAGTACCACCTGGTATCACAATGTTTTATAAATTTTGTCAGCAGATAAGTCATCCTTCGAGTGCCTATACTGCGGTCCAGATGACATCACTAGTCATACAATCAGAATACATTCGAAGTCATACATTAAATAATGATAAATTTTTCAGATATCTGACACACAACAGCAGAGCTTGTATTATGGGTACTAGACAACTGATATAAGTACATAAACACACTTTTTTTTGTAAATACATACATATTATACATAGAAAACACCCAAACATCGAAAGAAAATCATACAAACATTTGTTCCGACCCGGGAATCGAAACCGACACCTCTAGATCAGCAACCGCATACGCTAACAACTGGACCAACAAGGCAACAAGGAAAGTATTGATATTACGGCCCCCGGAAAACTACGTAGCCTTAAAAATTTTACATGTGCACAACATCTAACACGTACCATACGACACCGATGTAATAAAAATTATATGCTCCAATTTACGATGCTGGCTAAGGGGTGGGGGGGGCCAAAAAATGCCCCCCTTGCCCCCCCTGATTGCGGGATCGAATCTCGCTAAACGGGAGTACGAAAAATTTCGCTGTAGTGGGGGCATCCCCCTGAGGGGTGCGATACATTTTTATCATTATCCCTTTCTCACAACTATGAAGGTATTTGCCAGTAATTATTTCGTGTATGTATGTGTGTTTGTGTGTTTTTCGGGCTTATTTTTTTGTGAGTGTGCGTATTGTACTGGCGGCTGTAATTTGGGAGGCTTTCATGTATCTACGTAATATCGGATTAAATATGAGTACGTTATTAATAAGTACTAGTTGTGTTTCGCAGTGTTACTTGCGAATATTGTTTTGAATCGCGAGTAACACTGTGAAGTGAAGCTAGTGCAAAAAATATGGAAAAGTTACTTTTTATGTAATCAGCTATCCAGCCAGTGAGAGTTCCGTAAAAATCGATCCGGCTATTTCAAACATTAGCCGGATAAAATAGACCAACAGAATGTTTCTTTGATGTATGTATCGTATATACTTTCAAATAAATTAAGTATAAAACTCCTAATATGACAAACAAACACTTTAATTTTATTTATTTATATATATATATTAATACGAGAACCTTTTGTTCGCAATTTTTAATGAATACATTCAGATAGGAATATGAAATTTGAAATTCTTTTGGTTTATATGTAGAACAAGTATGAAAACCTAATATTTTCAAATAATAAGAGATATAAAGTTAAAAATTATGAGTAAATTATTACATGAAGCTTTAAGCTTTCAAGTTAATACGTCACTGTATTAAAGATCTCTGTTCAAGGTAGTAGAGAAACTCTGATTCCAGTTCTACCGTAGCAGTACTACCTTCACTCAGAAGACCAACCAAAAATTACAGCACTCGTGCTGTTGTCTTTCGTTGGTGAATGTGAGACCAGAGGTCCAATCATCTGACTTATTTTCCACCGGAGGCCAGGAGACTGATGTTGTACATCAAAATAACTAACAACACTCTTCTTCCTAGCCTTATTCCCAATATTATTTGGGGTCGGCTACTAGTTCAACCGGTTTTACCTGAATATCAGTTTTTCTACGGAGCGACTGGCATCAGATCTCCACAACTCTGAGTGAGAACTGAAATTCGAAGGTTGAACTAGTTGTCAGTAAATTTGCGGGCACTGACTTCCCAATAACGATTGCCATTAATGTTTTTGACAACTAGGACCGACGGCTTTACGTGCTCTCCGAGGCACGGGCGTGAATCATCGCCAAACTTACAAACTCCGGTCTGCTATTAGGAATTTTCTAAGAAAAACCTAAAAACACTTTTTGGATTGACCCGGGATTAGAACCCGAGACCTCTTGATTAGCAGTAGCATAATCCACTAGACCAATGAGACAGTATAACAACACATTCCACAAAAACCGTTCCAAATGAAATCAACGCACAAACAAAGAAAACAACTATACCATATTCCAAGTTTAGCTCACCCCTTTCGCACGTGAAGAGAACACACCAGTCCTACGTCACAGGAATGACGTCACAAAAACATAATCACACACGTATACACATCTCTTCAGCTATTAAGCTTCTCCGGTAAAAGGTTTACATTATGACACTTATATATATATAATTAGCTGAGAACCATGGTATCATCCGGTGTCGTTATTGTGCCTTTACAACGAGTAACGCCATGGGGTATAGCTAGTCTGAAACCAAACCTGAAAACCACCAGCTACCAGTGAAAGTCACGTCTGATGAATCTGGCGCGAGGGAACAACTAGATGAAATTAAATTTTATTATTAACATATACATTCAATGTGTTCATTCAATTCATTCATACATTCATTCAATTAATATTGTTGTTTAAGTAAAACTATTGTGGTAAGGTTAAGGAAAAGTTCAAAATGTGACGTCATAATTGGGATAAAAATAGTTTGTTTTTAAATGTTTTTATCAATTAACGCGTAGAAATTATAAATGTAAAATTGAAAACCATTTACAGGTTCATACTAGCTTTGATAAATATTCTGACACCTTAGGAATCTAAAATGTTTATAATACTAAATTTATTTGTCATTAAAAGCCTATTTAGGCTGTGAAAATGTGAAATGAAACTGATTGAAATACATATTTTTCACTATAATTTCGTGACCATGAATAATTAAAATGTTTTCATAAACAAAACAAACACTACAACGCCTTAAGAATTATTATTTAAAAGTACCCGCACAAAGGTTCAAAAATCTGCCAATTACGTCACCGGTAAGGAATGAATGATTTTGTAAGAAAATTGAAGACTGTATTTCGTAGCGTAACCGTAGTACTACGCCGTAGACGATGCCTACGCAAGAATAATATTTTCTTAGGCCAAATACTTGTAATTATATTATTCTGAGTCTGTGAATGAAAAATTTCAGCAAAGCTTGGACTTTATTAATAAATAATTTTGGTTTCCGTGATATTGTGTAGAGTGGTGATGAATTTATTGTGTGTTAAGTTCTCTGGCAGCTAGAACATAACACAGATTTTATTTTTGCCTGGTTATGGGACTCAACTGAATATAAATAGGTAGTAGATCCACGCTGATTTCAGCACGAATCGGCTCGACCCGGCCAGTACTACCCTCACACAGAAGACCATCCTAATAATGACAGCACTCTTGCTGTCGTATTTCGTTGGTGAGTGTGAGAACGGAAGCCCAATCTTTCTGCATCATTCTCCCGGTCTCCGGAGGCCGGAAGAACGATGCAAAAAGATCTGACCAGGCCGCCATGGGTCACCATGCTATATTGCCTACCCTAACAATGATTGTAACCCCTACTCCTAGATTCTACTCATGCCTTGTCATAGTCATTTAGGTAGGCTTAAATATGTATAAAGAAAAAATCATCTTTTAATTTTAGCACAAGATACTTATCAAGACATAAATGAAGATGTTACCATGACCGAGTTGTCTGACCTAATTTCGTTAAAACAGAATAAAATATCAAGTTTCCTTATAGCTGTAAAATATTTAAATGTGTACCATAGTTATATAATATTAATGAAATTTTATGGGAACTCTTCAAAGCTAAAAAAATAATTTCAAATTATATATTCACGAATGAAAATTATTAGGAGTTGTAAAGAATTGGGTTATTTAAAAAAAGTGGCTGTGACATACGGACAGACAGACAGACTTGACGAATCTATAATGGGTTCCGTTTTTTGCCATTTGACTACGGAACCTTAAAAACGCATTTTTCACTAGTGCTTATTACACAACCAGCTGAGCGTTGCGAGAAACGCGGTGGGGCGAATCTAGTCTTAAAAAAATAACCTAAGGTTTTCCTTGTATCATCAGATACCAGGTATTCCTGGAAGTTCCGTCAAAATTGGTTCAATCGTTCCAGATATTACCCCGTAGAAACATACAGATCAAAATAAAAAAAAATTGGTTTTTTGATGTCAGTTCCGTATTTCATAGGCTTTTAGTCAAAACCTGTTAATTTGAAATTGCAAAGAGACACCTTAACTTAATATATTTATATGTATAGATTACTTGCACTGGTTCAAAATAAAACTCCGTTGACTATGGCACTTAGGGTTACCGACTACCAATTCAACAAGCTGAATACTTAAAAAAGAAATACATCTCTATAACAGATATGAAAGTTAAATATTCCTCTAATAAGCCTCTTCTTCTTCCTAGCCTTATTCCCAATATTATTTGGGGTCGGCTACTAGTTCAACCGGTTTTACCTGAATATCAGTTTTGCACGGAGCGACTGGCATCGAACCTCCGCAACCCTAAGGGAGAACTGAAATTCGAAGGTTGAACTAGTTGTCAGTAAATTTTAAGGCACTGACTTCCCATTAACGATTGCTATAGATATTCATGACAACCGGGACCGACGGCTTTACGTGCTCTCCGAGGCACGGGCGTGAATCACCGCCAAACTACTAAAGTCCGGGCTGCTATTAGGATTTTTTTATAATAGATCAATTTCTAAATTACGTTCGTGTGTGGAGAAAGTAAATTTCTAACTGTACTGAAAAACAATATTTATCTTAATTAAACAAATTTCCGAGAAAATATTTCGAAGTTGTGTATAATTGATTTGATACGTTTTCTAAGAAATCAGTTTGATACGTTTTCTAAGAATTATTTCCCTTAGGCAGTTAACTATACCTACATTATAATGTAGGTAGTATTATATCATAATGTCTTTATTATAAAAAAAAACACTGGCAAACAGTATCATTAAAACAAGAGGTAGTAGACAGACACGCTGATTTCAGCACGAATGGGTCGGCTCAACCGAAGCAGTACTACTCGTACCCTCACACAGAGGCCCTTCCTAATAATGACAATTCTTGCTGTCGTATTTCGTTGGAGCGTGTGAGACCGGAGACCCAATCATTCTG
Source organism: Phragmatobia fuliginosa (assembly GCA_932526445.1). Taxonomy (NCBI): domain Eukaryota; kingdom Metazoa; phylum Arthropoda; class Insecta; order Lepidoptera; family Erebidae; genus Phragmatobia; species Phragmatobia fuliginosa. Next base: position 21,324,456 of record OW052067.1, on the reverse strand, counting down.
CATCATTCTCCCGGCCTCCGAAAGCCGGGAGAATGATGCAGGATTACCTAACCAGGCCGCCATGGTATGGGTCACCATTCTACATTGCCTACCCTCACAATGAGCTTGATGACCCCTACTTCTAGATTCTACTCATGCTTACCATCAGGCCGAGTAGAGTTACTTTGGGAGGCTTATATATATAAAAAAACTTACTCTAATAGTTCTCACGTTTTTTGTTTTTTTAATTGTTTATTTACTCGTTAAAGAACATCTCAAATGTTTCAATGGCGCAGTGGTAGTTTGTTTATGCGGCTGCTGTGCTTGTTGTCTTGAGCTTGATTCTCGGGTCATGGGAATACAAACAAAGTGCCGTGATGGTTACCAATCACCTAAGGCCACTTGGCTATGAGCTGACAGAAGATTTCTCTACACTATCACAAAAACTCCGTGAAATCTTTATATATATAATTCTTGTGTGAGTGTGTATGTCACTGAACTTCTCTCAAACGACTGGACCGATTTTGATGAAATTTTTTGTGTGTGTTCAAGGGGATCTGGGAATGGTTTAGATTTGCAATTTGACCCGGTAGGTGGCGCTGCGATCAAGTTCTGGAATTTTAAAGTTGGGCGGTACGAAGTTCGCTGGGTCAACTAGTAAATTATAAATAAATAAATAAATATTTCGGACATCTTACACACAACGTCATCTAGTCCCAAACTAAGCAGAGCTTGTGTTATGGATACTAAACAACTGATATAAATATATAAATGTACTTTTTCTTTTGTAAATTCATACTTAATATACATAGAAAACACCCAGACTCCGAAACAAATATTTGTGGATCACACAAATATTTGGTCCGACCCGGGAATCGAACCCGAGACTTCTTGATCAACAGCCGCATACGCTAACCACTAGACCAACAAGGCAGTCAATGTAAAACAAATTTAAATAGTGATATTTAATTACCTATATTATATTAAATTTAGAGTGTTTTAACTTATTAGGGGCTGGCTAGAATGGACCGATCGACAGTCAATTAAGTGAGTTGGACTGTCACTAATTGTGCCCTCATTTAGCCTTTTTATATCCCTAAACCCTAAATACATCGTTTTAGACTTTTCACAGGAGGTATTCACACGTAAAAATGCACTTTTATCGATTAAAACTTACATTTAGTTTATGTTTGTTAACAAAACTGCGTTTTCACTGCCCATGGAGTGGACAGAGATGTCTTTAATGCTTGTATTTGCTCAATTGGTTTTAAATTATTAATGGCAATAATAAATTAATAGGAAAAGATAGGTAAATAATAATAAATAAATAATAGTAAGGGAACAGGAAAATAGTTTTAGCAGTCTCAGTATGTCTGTAGGTTAAATCGTAAAGCCTAAACAACTGTATCGATTATGATGAATGAGTAGTCAATAGATTCGTGATAATAACGCCGGGGATATCACTACATATTATAAAATAAAGTTCTCTGCTGTGTTTGTCTATCTATTCGCGATAAACTTAAAAACCACTGCACCGAATTAAATGAAATTTCGTACCCAAATAGTCTGAAACCTGAGAAAGTAACCTATGCTAGGTTACTTTTTACCACGATAATCAACATAGACACGGGTGCACTCGCGGATCAAAGCTAGTGCGCTATAAAAGTTATGTTAAAAGCTTTTACGTGGTCGGGTTACAGTTTTCTATAGTCTATCTTGTCATAATATCAATTTTATAGAACAAAGTTTTGTTTTGAACTAAGAAAAATGATAGAAAAATAGAATATGCTTGACGGGACACTACTTATAATACAATAGTTGAATAGAGGAGAGAGTTTGGCAGCGACTGGAATAGCGCGATATTGTGAAGAATCCGCGAATTTGAGGAACTCCTCGACGCCAAGCGCGATGAGCTGAAAGCCCGTCCACTCGCTGGCATTCACTATAATTATGACAGCGGTAAGCTCACTTGCCCACTTTTTGCAAGGGAGTTTGCTGCGAAAATTGGCTATTTAAGCCATCTTTTCAAGCCCTATAAGTCGTCGAAGTGGTCGCCATGACCAAAATCGGTCGGATTATTATTAGTTAAATATCAGAGACAGTTAAGTGCAATTGGCGGTTTTTGATCCAAGCAATCTTCTGCAGAGACGAGATTTCAGACAAATATTAGTGTATCTCTATTGACAATAAATCTTAATACAAAACACATCAATTATAAAAAGTTAGATATGTATATCAGATGTGTGTGTGTGTTACGTATAATGATTTATTAGGTTGGATAAGAGGGTCGACAAAATTTCTGGTCTTTTTTTTATTAAAAATCTGTTTCGTGCTTTGATTAAAATCATTTCTTGGTAACTAAATATATATCTGTTCTTCGTTCATACATATTTTAAAGTCATCATAAAAAACCTATCATCTTCCCAGCATTTATTCCCAAGTTTATTTGGGGTCGGCTACTAGTTCAACCGGTTTTACCTGAATTTCAGTTTTCCACGGAGCGACGGGCATCGGACCTCCGCAACCCTAAGGGAGATCTGAAATTCGAAGATTGAACTAGTTGTCAGTATATTTGAGGGCACTGACTTCCCAATAACGATTGCCATAGATGTTCATGACTGCCGAGATCGACGGCTTTACGTGCTCTCCGCGGCACGGGCGTGAATCACCGCCAAACTTCCAAACTCCGGGCTGCTATTAGGAATTTCCAAAGAAAAACCCAATAGCACTTTTTTGGCCCGACCCGGGATTTGAACCCGAGGCCTCTTGATTAGCAGTCGCATACGCTAACCACTAGACCAACGAGGCAGTTCATCATAAAATATAATATAATATTTAAGGCAGTGTTTATCGTGATAATCGGCATACAAGTAGGTGGAGTCGTTTGAAAAGCTAGTTTTGAAAGTCATTTTACTAATTTAATGTTAGCAAATCATAAATTTCTTACTTTAAAATAAAATTTTCCATTTCTACTAGAAGTTTAAGTTTTATTAACAGAACTAAACTTCAATACACAGTTAGACAGCCTAAGTTCTACACAAGTTCACAATTCATCACGTCAAAAAGCATTGTTAAAAAAAAAGCTTTCACCAAAATCAAAAGCTACTTATAAAATATATCGCCGAATCAAATTGTCACAGCTACATATAATACTTGTATTAATATATATTGGTAGGGGGGTAGTACAAAAGGGGTCTGATTAAAAGGCATGACATGCGCAGAATAAATTTAAAAACTACCCCGGGAGGTTGGGTTAATTTTTAAGTATTGATCAAAAACTGCGTATGTGTACAGATGTGGAGGGAGGGAGGGACGGGCGTGCGTGAATTAGGATGTGTTTTTTCTCGTGTACGTGTGCGTTTGTGTGTATGTGTGTTTGTCATTAGGATATGGGTGTGTTTATGTTGTTTACTTGTACGTTTGAAAAGGTTAGATGAGAAATTATTCGCGACTATGTCGTTTTAATATTTTGATATCGATTTTGATGTTGAGTGTGCTATAATGAGTTACAAATGGTTGTATGCTTCCTTATCAGAATGATAAGTAGTGTGATTTCAAGATAATGCCAATGTCTACGTTTCGATTTAGACCTAAATGGCGACCGTAAAACTTTCGTCTTTAGGCACTATGGGATCGACAATGAGAAGACCCGACTTATCTTCTCAAATGGTGCTCAACCCGGCGTAATTCTTCTGCGCACCTCGTCCTCGAAGTTGTTTCTACTTAGCTGTGACTGGACATGAAAAGTCGAGGATCGAAACAAGTGATATAAAAATTGGAGAGGCCTGTATCCAACAGTGATTATGCTGATGATGATGAAAAATGGTTTCTTCCTATTGGTAGCAAAACTAAGAAAGGATACCATATTCTTTCTAGCCTATTCGCAACTCTATTTGGGGTCGGCTACTAGTTATACCGATTGTACTTAAATATAAGTATTGCCATGGAGCGATTGGCATCGGACTTCCGCAACCTGGGGTTGAAACTGAATTTGAAGATGGTTGGCACCATATTTAAGGACACTGCCTTTTAATAATGACTGACATAGATGTTCATGACAACCGGGACGTGCCCTCATAGACACTGAAGTAAAACACAAACGAACGATAGTTCGATAGTTCGATACTGGACTGTTATGAAGCAATTTTTGTAACAACAATATACATACACTTTTAGATCGATCGGGGACCTAGGCACTTGAGGTATAATAAATCTTTTAAATATATTTTAACACGTCGTTAAACTATTAAATCATATCAAAACCAACCAAGATCATTTTTCAATATAAAAATCATCATTATCATCAACTGGCTCTAATGGTCCACTGCTGGGCATAGATCTCTCTTCAGAAAATAATTTAAATAAGAGTTTTTTTAATTTGTAGTAGAGATGTTTACCATGCCACAGTGGCCAGTCCAGCGGTATAGGGTTGATGGAACCTGATTTGATTTACTCTTCCCTGTCTTATGGAAAGCATTAGCAGAACCCAAGAGTGGGGGGCACCACACTTTCTGCGAATGCAGACAACAAATGTATGTCAGCCCATAACGTCAGATCATAGTGGGAAGGAAACACGTGAGCTGGCAGTGAGTTTTTGACTGCTCGGCACGGGCAGGAAGAGCGAACCATTTTGTTCTGGTGCGTATTTGTTCCACTCTAAAGCGGTGACTTTCAAGTCTAAAGGAAGGGAGAAGGAGGAGCAGTTAGAAGAGCTCTTCAGAACACTCTTCATGGTAAAGGCGATAGAGGACCGAATTCCTTCTTTTTGTCCTGCGTAGATTGCTTAATCAGTCGCCTCTCACGACACCCACGGGATGAATAGGGGAGCTATATCTAATAAATCTTTACAACTACCAATTAAATATAACAAATTAATTAAATATACTACAACTTGTTTATTAAGGGTAATTAATTTTGAGTTTGTCACTTTTGAGTTATGGGGAAAACACCATGTTTTAGCATACGTTAACAAGGTTTCACGAAAAATAATGAATTTAAGCTTTTGATTATAGAGTGAAGACTAACCATCTAATCCTACTAATATTATAAACGCGAAAGTTTGTGAGTATGTATGTATGTTTGTTGCTCTTTCATGCAAAAACTACTGAATAGATTTTGATGAAACTTCACAAAAATATAGCTTACATATCAGAATAACACATAGGCTTCCATTTACCGCGATAATCTACGCGCGGGCGGAGCCACGGGCAAAAGCTAGTGTAATGATATATGTAAGGACGTGTCACAGGCTACTGGTTAGTGATTCTGACAGCTAAGTTAGAGGTTATCAGTATAATTCCCAATCAGGACAAATAATTACGTGATAATCACGATCATTTAGTTAAGTCTCTATAACGACTGAACCGATTCTACCAAAATGACTCTGCTCTGCCTGATGGAAAGCATGAGTAGAATCCAGGAGTAGGGGCCACCATACTCATTGTGAGGGTAAACAATGCAGCACGGTGACCCCTACCATGGCGGATTGATCACAAGTTTCAGCATAATTCTCCCGACCTGTGGAAGCCGGGAGAATGATGCAGAATGATTGGGCTTCCGGTCTCACACTCACCAACGAAATACGACATCAAGAGTGCTGTCATTATTAGGATGGTCTTTTGTGTGAGGGTAGTACTGCCTTGGTTGAGCCAGCCCATTCGTGATGAAATCAGCGTGGATCTACTACGTCTTGTATTTCAGTGACGATAAAGAAAACTAAACTAGTAACTTAGGTTAGTTTTATTTTTGAACTAGCTTCGCCTCTTGGTGTTACTTGCAGCTTTTTGTTATAGTTATTACAATTACCGCGGGTAACATCACGGGAATCTGCTAGTTTCGAAATATGTAAAAGCTTGATGTCGTTCCTGCCTACCCTGAATGTAATAAGTCGTGAGTTTATATAGTTACCCGCGTATTTTGGGAAAACTATAATAATTATGGTTGCTATGAAGTGTGCTATGCCTAGCAACCTGTGAAGTTTTGACAGGAGATAAGCAGTGATGACGGATTAAGAATACAGAGTGTCACCACCCCTATTCATCCCGCGGGTGTCGTAAAAGACGACTAAGGGATAAACTACGCAAGACAACATCGATGCAAAGAGAAGGAAAACTTGAAACCAACCCTATACCAACCCGTCTGGCCAGCGTGGTGTAGTAGGCCAAAACCCCCTTTCTAAGGAGAGGCCTATGTCCAGCAGTGGACTGTTGAAGGCTGTTGATTATGATTGATGCAGCAGTGATACGTTTTTAATATCTACGATTTATGTATTTTTATAATCTATATGTAAAATAGGTATATCTCGTTTATAATGCCTATGTGTTATTCTGATAATATAAGCTATATTACTGTAAAGTTTCACCCAAATTCGTTTAGTATTTTTTGCGTGAAAGAGAAACAAACATACATACTTCCAAATTTTCGCATTTATAATATAAGTAGGTTGTGTGCGTTATAATGTCTATTTCCCAGTTAAATTGTTATTCCCTAAAGATTATATCCGAGGTTAATTAGTCATTTAATTTTGATAATATCATAATTACACGTGTTATCTGAAATCTGATTTAGAATTTATGAATTAAATACTATAGGGATGAATACAATTATTGAGCTAGATATCTTTATATATATAATTCTTCTGTGAGTGTGTATGTCACTGAACTTCTCTCAAACGACTGGACCCATTTTGATGATTTTTTTTGTGTGTTTTCAAGGGGATCTGGGAATGGTTTAGATTCGCAATTGGACCCGGTAGGTGGCGCTGCGATCAAGTTCTGGAATTTTAAAGTGGGGCGGTTCGAAGTTCGCTGAGTCAACTAGTTTAAATATAATATTTTACATAATTATTGAAACTAATTATAATGACTGCCTATGTACCAAAGTAGACTAACACTACTTGTGGTTAGCGTATGCAGGTGTTGATCAAGAAGTCTCGGGTTCGTTTCCCGGGTCGTACCAAATATTTGTGTGATTTACAAATATTCGTTTTGGGTGTTTTCTATATATAATATCTATTTACTTAAAAACATATTTACTTGAATCAGTTTTCTAGTACCCATAGTACAAGCTCTGCTTATTTTCGGTCTGAAGGATGTGTCTCAGATGTCTGTAATATATTTAAATAAATGTTGGCATTTCAAGAAGATTGTCTGAACTTAAAAGGATAATCTCTGAGTTGGGTTCGTTCTTTCTTCTCGTTATGAAAGGCTGAACTCATCTACTCCAAAAAGATTAATACACAAAAGTGTTCCTCAATCAACAATCCTTATTATAAACTTTGCTTAGTTTAAGACTAGATGACGTTGTGTGTTAGAAGTCCGAAGTCCGAAATATTTAACCACCTTAAAAAAGTAAAGTGTTCGTAATTCGACTTTTTTTTTTGGCTCACAACTGTATTTCTAATAAACCGATTTAGAAAACTCTTTTTAATTTGAATGGGTATTCTGTTTGGTCTCATTAAAAATATAAAATTGTTAAAACAATCCTTGTTATAATTATCTTAGTAAAGTATGTCTTTATTTAGGATTAATTCACCCAGTCGCAGAACAAAAATGATTGTTCACATCATACAATTATTTATCCTAAGTGGGATTCGAACCTATCAACTTTAGTTTAGTAGTCATTAAGCAATAAACCAATGGCAAATTGAAAATCACACTTTCTATAGAACTATCATATTGATAAGACACAGTATATACCAATTAGCAAGCAGATATGAGTGTAAAACAGAATTTAGTGTAAAACTGATTCATTTCATAATTTTTCATCACGTCCTAAACTCCCTTAAAACTGTACGTCTAAACACAATAACGGACGTCACACGCAGCATCCGAAAAAAACCCTAAGCACCCCTACATGTGGAAATAATTTAAAAATACGCAAAATACAGCCACTTCAGTAACCCCCTCCCCCGTTTTGCGTATTTTTCGGTATGCGTGGCAGGTGGGGTGTACTGCCACCCCAGGGGTGTTCGTTAAAAAGCCCAGAGTACGTAGTATTATAAAAGTTGTGCCTACTGTGTGTAAGTAGTAGGGGGGATGGGGGAGGCAGCCACCTAGTTAGACAGTTAAAAGTATGCGGTATTAACAGAACGGAAATGAATATACGAGTGGCAAGGTTTTGGAGGCTGCGCTGTGCGGGTTAGGATAATGAAAAATACTTTTGTTGTTTTTTATTTTGGGGTGTGGTTGGATTAGAATGGGTAGTTTTTGTTTTATCTAAGCTCGGTTGTACTCTGCTGTGGTTTTTTGACGGCGGTAGATGAAATTACGGTGTGTATTTTAAGTCCGAAAATTGTGGATTATGTGTTACTATTGTGAGAAATGTTTGTGGCGTTATTTACTCTAAATAAAGTAAACGAATAAGATCGAGAGATAGTTTTTCTTTTAATGATAATAATAACAATTTATTTCGAACAAGAATTTATCATTAGATAAAAAATACTTGGCAATAATTTACAGATCAATTGAATTTATTATCTGAAATCAAACTAGACAGAGCTTTTATTTAGATTATCAGCACCAAACACCTCTAATTATTTAATTGTAATAATTGCTAACAATTTTCTATTTGCTAGTTGTACTTTATCAAATTCTTTCAATGCACTTGTCCAATTTTAGTCTCAGGATATCATTTAAAGTATTTTTTCTCACGAAATAATTAAATGACGAAATCGATATTACTGCCAGCAAATGAATTTACTTAAGTGAGGCTAGCAAATTCACGATCAAAGACTAGTCAAATGTTCATTTATAATTTGTATATTTAATAACTATTAATTTATATTATTATTTCAATTTCTTCTAGAATTACTTTCATCAACTAATTTTACTTTAAGAATTAATAAATAAATAAATATTTCGGACATCTTACACACAACGTCATCTAGTCCCAAACTAAGCAGAGCTTGTATTATGGGTACTAAACAACTGATATAAATACACCTTCTTTTTGTAAATACATACATACATATTATACATAGAAAACACCCAGACTCCGAAACAAATATTTGTGGATCGCACAAATCTTTGGTTTGCCCGGGAATCTAACCCGAGACCGTTAGATTAGCAGCCACATACACTAACCACTAGACCAACAAGGCAGTCAAAGGAGAATTGTTGCGATTATAACTAAATAGCCTACTATTTTAAGGAAAGAGAAATATTGAAGTGCGTTGTCGTCCTAGGTATTAGGTGTATATGACATGCTACAGCTATGCTATGCCAGCTATGTAGACTTGAAGTATAAATAACAAGGAATTTTAACAAAATAATATTTTTTTACTTCTCTTTAAAGTTCCGTACAAATCTATATTCAAGTCAAGTCAAGTATTATAATTATATTATAAATTCAAGAGTAACTCTGTCTGCTTGTAATGCTTTCACGGCTAAACCGCTGCACAGATTTCAGTTAAAGTTAGCATGGAGACACTTTGATTCTTAAGGAAGGTCATACGATAATTTTTACTGCGATAACCAACATGCACGTGGGCGAAGCCGTGGGCTAAAGATACTTAAGATAAGATATATGATTACAGCAATCAAACGATGATTTACTTTAGGCTTAAGAATTTTCAAAAGAATTTAAGGAAATAAAGATATTGTCACTTTGATTTGATTTCGAATATCTATTTCAATTAATTAATGACACTATAATTGGTATCAAAACGCCTATATAGTAGTTAATTGTAATAAACTTTATCTTTAATTACTTGATTTTGACACTAACGAGTGTAATCTCATATTTGCAACTGAACGGGTATGCGAGTTATAAATATAATATATAACTTTGTTATCTTTTTTATAAGTGACAGAGTTCTCGAGTACTGAAAATAAAGCGATCCTGATTTGAGAAAATCGATTTAAAACTTTAATCAAACCTATCTAAGTAGTAGAGCATGCATGCAAGACAGCATGCAGCATCATGGAAGACCAACGTAAAAACGACAGTATTCGTTGTGTTTTGTCAGTGAGTGGGAGACTGGAGGCCCAATAAATAATAAATAAATATTTACGGACATCCTACACACAACGTCATCTAGTCCCAAACTAAGCAGACCTTGTATTATGGGTTAGTAAACAACTGATATAAATATATACATACTTTTTTTTTCGTAAATACATACATATTATACACCCAGACTCCGAAACAAATATTTGTGGATCTCACAAATATTTGGTCCAACCAGGGCATCGAACCCAAGACCTCTTGATCAGCAGCCGCATACGCAAACCACTAGACCAACAAGGCAGTCAAAGGCAATAATTCAGAAGCATCTCACTAAGCCGCCATGGTGTGGGTCACGATGCTGTTTTGTCAGTACTCACAATGAGAATGGTGACCCCTACTCTTGGATTCTACTCATGCTTTCCATCAGGCAGAGTAGAGACACTTTGATAGGCTAAAGTATGTAAAAAATTATTCTGGAACGGCTGAACTGATTTTGATCAGACTTTCACTGGTAGATAGCTGATGATTTAAGGAGTAAATTAGGCTTTTACTTGACTTTTGACTTTTTTGATATTTCACAAAGATGAAACGTAGAAAACTAAATCAAAGAAAACAATACGTAGCCTGTAAATTTTGATGAATTGTAAACAAAAAAATATTAGTTTTAAAAAACTAAACATACACGCTATTAAACTAAAAAGTAGAAAATAATTTTAATTTAAATAGCGTGGGGTGACGTTATTGAAATATTTTCAGAAAGCATCTCACGCTTTGTTACATTAAAACTATTTTCTCCTTTTTAGTTTAAAAGCGTGTTTATTTTAAAAAAAAAAATTTTCTGGACTGAATAAGACTAATTAGTTTAAACATTTTTATTCCAAATCAGTGTATTGTCATCGGTCCTCGATAAATCTACAAAGTTTGAACGAAATCGTTTAAAGTGGGTCAAAATCATACCCAGAGGAGTCGGTTACAAACAAACAAACATACATGAAGCTAATAAAAAGCGTGTAAAAAGGTTCTAGTGATAATAAAACCCTATATTTTACGCTTGTACCAATCTAGGTAAAAAGCCAAAAAAGTATGTGTATTACTCTTACGGTTTTGAGTAGGCAAATAACGTACAAATAGTTCTGACAACGTACATATAACATTCAACTCTATACCCCAAAGAATAAGACTGAATGTAAGTTATAGTTGTTCGCACAATATTTTTTCTGAGAAGATTTTTACAACCCCTGACATGATACACTGACACGAATGAGACTGACAGTTGTAAGCAACAAGTACACATCTGAGGGTAGTCGGAGAAATTGTGTAACAATAATGTAACATTTGAATATCGAGTTATGTGTGAACTGCCTTAAGTTATAAGTAAGGGGATGATTTCGAATAAGGAGTTGAATTCCAGATAAACGTGTGTGGTTAGGATTCGGTTATGGATAGGAGGTAAAGGGTCTTTACAGTTCGTTTTTGAAACTGTTTCGTTGGTCTAGTGGATAGAGTATGTGACTGCTAATCAAGAGGTTCAAATCCCGGGTCGGACAAAAAAGTGTTTTTGGGTTTTTCTTAGGAAATTCCATAGCAGCCCGGAGTTCGGAAGTTTGGAGGTGATTCACGCCCGTGCCTCGGAGAGCACGTAAAGCCGTCGGTTCCGGTTGTCATGAACATCTATGGCAATCGTTACTGGGAAGTCAGTGCCCTCAAATTTACTGACAACTAGTTCTATCTTCGAATTTCAGATCTACCTTAGGGTTGCGGAGGTCCGATGCCAGTCACTCCGTGGAAAAACTGATATTCAGGTAAAACCGGTTGAACTAGTAGCCGACCCCAAATAATATTGGGAATAAGGTTAGGAAGAAGAAGACAGATCGTGTTTGAAGAGAACCCTTCTTAAATACTTACGTCTGATCATTGCTTAGTTGGTTTTTTTAAGGTATAAGGCGAGGAGATTGTCTGTATATTGGTAGTAGAGCCCCGCTGATTTCAGCACGAATGGGTCAGCTCGGCCGGGGCAGTAGTGCCCTCACACAGAAGACCATCCTAATAATGACAGCATTCTTGCTGCCGTATTTCATTGGTGAGTGTGAGACTGGAGGCCCAATCATTCTGCATGATGCAGAAACATTTGACCAGGTCACCATGCTGCATTGCCTATCCTCACAATGAGGATGTGACCTCATACCTGGATTCTACTCATGCTTTCCATCAGGCAGAGTAGAGTCACTTGGTATCCTTGAATGAAAAAAGGGTCAACAAACAAACAATCACCAATGGTAAGCAATGACGGCGCGGTCTGTATCTAGATGGGAGACCGTTTGTGGCTTGATGTGTTATGTGGTCACGTTAAGCAGTTGGTCCTCGTTGTTAACACATTATAACAATCGGGAAGCTTTTTTGCAGGCCTTAAAAACATCACACGGCGAGATTACGTAGTCATAACGTGTCTTGCCAATCACCAACCCGCACTCGGTCAACGTGAGGAACAACCTTACCTCCGAGACAAGACTTGAGCCCAGCAGTGGGACAGTAGGAGTTGTTGATGATTGATGATAAAGATAGACTTGCAAAGTTTCTTTTGAATTTATAATTTTATCTTTAGACAAGAAAATTTATGCTAGCTAATTTCATTCAATGTATATAAACTAATTTATAGCCGTTTAGGAAGTGACGTAGATATTTATTGTATGCCAAGGTCACGCACCAATCAGCTTTCATTCAACTTTAGCAACAAAATACTCGAAGAAAACATCTACATTTAGACTTTAAATACGATTTCAACATGGCCGGAACATACTTTTGACTGTTCATAACAAAATGTTTTATATTTAAGCCGATTGACTAAAAAGAGGGTTATGTTTTGCAATTGTATTTCTTCTTTATATATATATTTCTTCTGTGAGTGTGTATGTCACTGAACTTCTCTCAAACGACTGGACCGATTTTGATGAATTTTTTTGGGTGTGTTCAAGGGGATCTGGGAATGGTTTAGATTTGCAATTGGACCCGGTAGGTGGCGCTGCGATCAAGTTCTGGAATTTTAAAGTTGGGCGGTACGAAGTTCGCTGGGTCAACTAGTGTATATGTATATTTCTTCGGTACGCTTAGTAGACTGTAAGTCCTAATAGATTTTTGCTAAGTGGTGTGCAATGGGAGAGGCCTATGTCCAGCAGTGGACCGCGATGGCTGATGATGATGAGGTGTCGTTAGGTTTTACTAAATTATAAGAGTGACAATAATAATCGAAAAAATAAAAATACAGATTAGTCAATTTTAAATACCTATACATTTTTACAAATAGTTTTTTTAATATGTTTTGTTAGTGTGGCTTGAAAGTTTTTAAAAAACTTATTATAAGTCAGGAAAATGCAGGCTTAATTAAAATTTAAAACAATCATTAAGAAAAACATTGAAAGCTCTCTTTGATAGTGGTCGGTTTTTTCTAAATGTTGGGTCGGATGTTATGGGTTCGGTTCACACCCGAGTTTAAGAATTATGTAGTTATCAAGTTAATTTGTTGTTTAAAAATTATGCTATAATTATAAATTACCTAAAAATAAAAATAAAAGGTGAATTATTATTACATGTACATAAATATTTTTATCTAATTTGGTTATTATGTAAGTATGTAAGAAGTGTCTAATTATTTGTTACTACTATTAAATATTCGAAAATAAATTAATATTGTCCGTTAATCATTGACACTTCAATCCATTATTAATAATAACATTATCTAACAAAAAAGTTCATGAAAATCAAATAGGTCATATCTTATTGTGAACGCGTTCAAATATTTTGATCTCGGTTACAAGGTTCATCGATGCGCCTAAAATAGCGGTATAGCAAAGTCGTTGGAGCGCATTGCCATAATATTTTTTATAGGCGCTCTTTCTTACTGATGTGCGTACTTATTATTCTAAGTGCGTTCGTGTAGAAAATAACTATTTACTAGTACTTTTTGATGTATTATTCAATTTTCTTTATAAATATGAATCTATTTACTTTTGTGTTGTTTTATTTTACTTTTTAAAAAACAAAAGTAAGTGGGTACTACTTACTGACTACTTACTTACTGACTACAGACTGCCTTGTTGGTCTAGTGGTTGGCGTATGCGGCTGCTGATCAAGAGGTCTCGGGTTCGATTCCCGGGTCGGACCAAATATTTGTGTGATCCACAAATATTTGTTTCGGAGTCTGGGTGTTTTCTATGTATAATATGTATGTATTTACAAAAAAAATGAATGTTTATACATTTATATCAGTTGTCTAGTACCCATAATACAAGCTCTGCTTAGTTTGGGACTAGATGACGTTGTGTGTAATATGTCTAAAATATCTGAAATATTTTCTACTAAAGTAATCAAAAAGATGAAACAAGGTAAGGATGCAATCGAATGAATGGGTCACTTGATGGTAAGGGACAACCGTCACACGTAACACTTGCGACTCAAGAGTCACGAGTTTGTTGACTCTTTTAAGCACTTTGACCCAATCGCTAGGGACGGGGACTTAGGGTACATCACTTGGTTACAAGAGAAAGTCTTACTCCAGTTCTATGTCTAAAAATCTTTATTATTCAATACACTCTTGAATTTTATTTATTTTTTATTTCACTCTGCCTCATTGGTCTAGTGTATAGCGTATGCGACTGCTAATCAAGAGGTTTCGGGTTCAAATCCCGGGTCGGGCCAAAAAGTGTTTTTGGGTTTTTCTTAGGAAATTCCTAATAGCAGCCCGGAGTTTGGAAGTTTGGCGGTGATTCACGCCCGTGCCTCGGACAGCACGTAAAGTCCACGGTCCCGGTTGTCATCAATATCTACGGCAATCGTTATTGTCAGTGCCCTCAAATATACTGACAACTAGTTTAACCTTCAAATATCAGTTCTCCCTTAGGGTTGCGGAGGTCCGATGCCAGTCGCTTCGATGAAAAACTGATATTCAGGTAAAACCGGTTGAACTAGTAGCCGATCCCAAATATACTTGGAAATAAGGTTAGGGAGAAGACGCTCTTGAATTTTATATCAAAATCAGTGGAAATGAGTTCTCAGAGTTATACGAGCAATGAATCTTTCTAGTAACGTGGGGTGTAAATAATAAATGCGTCGCTACATCGTCACAAATATACCGAGTAAAACAATTTATTACAAAATGTAAACAGGAAGAACCGTATTTTCATTTAGAATACGATTTCTCGATTCCAACCACCCCCTCCACTACTCCCACCACCCAAGACATAGACGAAAATACCCCGGTTATGATTAATACCAAATGCGAGGCGCATTGATCAAGAAAGCAGCTTTTTACTCCAAACTACCCATCTCTCGCCACCCCCGCACCCCCTGTGCGAGCGGGACTAATGCAACTCTCCCCTCTCGCTCTAAAACAAAGATGCTAAAACTTCTTTCGCTAGTATAAGATTTTAATTTCATATTTTTGACGAAACCGTTCTAATTTTCTACATTAATACATTCAACATTAAACTTTAGTTTCTACAACTGAAAATCGAGAATCCTTTGTACACACCCAGTACTTGCTTCCGTCTTCTAATTCGGAATTAGTTTTCGAAGTGAAAAGATACAGTCCAAAGACTATACAACAGTCACACACAAATATATACCCTATTCCATTATGACTTAAGTGGAATTTCGCTAGTAGTAAAATCGGCAAGAAATAATTCTTCAGTTGTACCCCCAAATTAGTCGAAATAGGGAAGGGGTGCACGCGAAGGGAGGTTTTAAAAGAAGCAAAAAGGTGGGGATAGAAAGATGCGCGAAGACTTAGTTCTCGCGGGTGGGGTGGCGTGGGGTGGGTGGCGTTATAAAATATATAATTCTATACTTACAATACTTGTAAATACGGTACGCGGAAGTATAACGACTTTGTGGTTTTGATACTTGACAATTTGGTTGTAGTTTTACGGTTTCCGGGTTTGGAAAAAACTATAAATGTAACAATGTTGGTAGATTTACTACTTGCCTACTTACAGTGGTAGGGTATGTGACTGCTTGGCTTGAGGTCTCGGGTTGGATTCCTAGGTCGGACCAAATATGATCTGCAAATATGTGTTTTGGAGTTTTCTATGTATTTATGAAATGTATTTATATTTATATCAGTAATCTAGTAACTATAATACAAGCTCTGCTTAGTTTGGGACTAGATGATGTTGTGTGTTTGACATAAATATTTTTTAATTTTTTTTACTATATCGTAACATCTTAAAACGCTAAAACCAAAACTCGTAGCGACAGATCGATGAGAACAAACTGATCATAAGCAAAATACTGTGACGCAATATTGAATGTGGAAAATCGAGGATCAGAGTTTATGGTGTTCATCAAGGTAAAGTTTTTTCAGTAGTAGTCTGAAATGGACAAATGATTGATGGATCATACATAATTTAGATGAAAAATTGTATAAACGTGGTATACGTATATATTCTTATATACAAGTTTTCAATTTTAATTAATTTGCCTTAAAATATTATTGGTCACCAATAATATTTTTATAATTTTAAAATATAATGATAATTGTTAAGAAAAAACACTTATTACGTCATAACTAAATCAGTCTACCTGAAGTGTCTGAGCTGTTTAGACTAATTATTTGATCTATCAAATATTTATGCCATTTATAAATATATGTATGTTTATTTACTAATATATAAATTAGGAAGTTTGAAGAAATAAATGGAAGACTGTTTTAATACTTAGATAGTTGTAAATCTATCAATATTTAGTTTTACAACTATGTTTAACGATAATTTTAGTTATTACCTGTGATATATAATAGTAAAAATATATTTCACATAAATAAATACACACATATTATACAGAAATACGAAAATAGCATAGAGAATGAAGTACATATCACAAAAATGTTAAGCTGATATTTATTAAATTAATTCTAGATTAGTTCCTTAGATGGCTCAAGACTTCGAGGTCGCGCTATACAGCTACACTCGCTGATATTTAGTCGCGAAACTGGATGTATTATAAAGGCGTAGTTGTTTAAAATAAGAGCAGGCCACGCTCTCTTTGGTGCAGCGCTTGTAAGATGATAGGAAACGGGTTCGATTTCTGGATGAATCAATTTTTTTGTTTTTTATTGGTGCGTTATTTGTGCAATGTGATTTGTATTCTTAGGAACATTTATGACTATAGTCTTTTGATTTTTACTTTGTTTATTCTTTTTAGAGTTTGTGCTTTACCCAACGTACTTCCTGAGGATGTGTCATAATATCAGTCATCATCCATACAATTAAGTTTTTTTTATATATTTAAGCCTATCAATGTGACTCTACTCTGTCCAATGGAAAGCATGAGTAGAATCCAGGGGTAGGGGCCGCCATCTTCATTGTGAGTGCATACAATGCACCATGGGGGGCTAGTGAGATGTGACCCGGTTTCCGGAGGCCGGGAGGATGATGCAGAATGATTGGGCCTCCGGTCTCAGACTCACCAAGGAAAGTCAACAGCACGAATGCTGTCAATTTTGTTTGGTCTTCTGTGTGAGGGTAGTACTGCTCCGGTCGAGCCAACCCATTCGTGATGAAATCAGCGTGACTCTACTACCTATTAACTACATTTTAGTAAGTTAAGGTACGTTCGTATTGAATTCTATTTAATTGAAATCGAATAAAATATGCAAATTCTAAGTGGAAAATCTTGGGAAAAATATTTTTATTATCATTATATTCAATTAATTATGACTAATGATCAGATAATACTTCTAATAAGATTTGTGTATCAAGTTTTTTGTAAAATGTGTAATATTATAATGTTTTTTTATTGATTTAATAATTTTTATAACGGAACTTTATGACATACCTAAAAACCCCGAACCTGAACCTTATATATTTAAATTGATTTATTATACTTTTTTTTGTTTACTAAAACGTAATACGTAAAGTTCCATAAATGTAATACGTATGCAGAAAAAATAAAACTATTAAAATAATAATAATAAAAAACAATAATTATTAAATGTAAAGTGAAGCTACCTATGTTTTATCCACTCATTTCGCGTGGTTCTTAGTAAAAAGTTGTGTAAGAGATGGGGGCGCCACTAGCGCCTACGCCGTAGCCGCTACGAACGTAGGCCTGGCTACAATCGTAGCAGGGTTGCTGCTGCCAATTATTGTTATTGATTAGATTTATATAATATTATAATTTAATTTAATTTTAAATAATTGAAATGACTTTTATTAACTAGGAGTATTAAGTTAGTTATTTAGGTTTCCTATCAGTAAGTTTTCGTTTTCATTGAATTAATTTGTTTATTTTTTTAATTATACGTATTACAAATAACAATATTGAAATATAAAGGACTAAATTAAATTATACATTTTATAAAATGTTTAACTAACAAAAAATTTTTTGCACAAAAAGTACAAACTTTACGCTGATCTAAATTCATAGTATTAAGTAATTCACTTTGTAATCAACTCTCGCATCAAATTCCACAAAACAATTTTCTTTTTACCCAGAAAAACAAATATCATCCGCAACATTCCTAAAAATAAATCGTTTCAAAACAACCATAGTTCATTAACCGCGGCAACCCTAGCGCTTACTATCTTGCACGTTCCTAAGATGTCCCCCTAGGGGTGGTTTAAAACCCCCCATTGGTAAGGGGGATGCGGAAATATGAAGGGTGCTCTCATTTATCAATACAGAGACTGTTTCTTTCTCTAAGAATTGATTATATTTTACTAAGAATATTGATGGCGCCCCCAACAACTTTCCTTCCTAATGGGGGGGTGCTTTGATTAGAGTTTTTGATGTGCCTCGTTTCCTGTGATACGTACACATATATACATACATGTGAATATATTATTTAGGGTGGTACGTGCGTTATTTCAACATTTGAATATTCTTTAGAAGCTATTTGTGTTACGGTGTGTGTAATGGAATTCATTAATTTTATTTAATGTTACATTACTATTGAAATTGGCAACCCTAGAATTAGGAACGACTGAGAATTGTTAATATAGAAAAGGACACTAAATAATGTTATTATAAAGACTATAATACTTTAATCTTTGTATATGATTCGAGGGTTGTCAAAAAAACCTAATTTTCTCCAAGTAGATGATCCTTGGTTGTCGGAGAGCACGTAAAGTTGTCGGTCCCGGTTGACATGAACATATATGGCAATCGTTATTGGGAAGTCAGTGTCCTCAAATTTACTGACAACTTTTTTTTTTTTTTTTTTTTTACGTGTGGAAATCCCCGCGGACCGTCACCCCGTCGGGGGTTACGGCGGGGTGGTGTGTCGGACTCGAACCGACTAAAACCACACGGTGTGACCCTCTCTGCGCCTTTGTATTGGAAGGAGTCCAGGGAGGGGATTTCCTTCTGGACTCCAACCGGCGCCTGCCCGCACTGTTGCGGGCACCATCTCAAAAATTTACTCTCTGATTAGGCAACGTCCGGTCACACGCGAACGTCGCCCCCTCGCGGTTGGCCACTACTGCGGACGGACGGGAAACCCGTCCCGCCCATCCGCGGCCACTCTCAGGGCGGCATGAGACGCAGGTATGCGCGCCTCCGCCGCCCAGGGCGCCGGCGGCGGATCGGGTCCGAGTGGATATCGTCCTCCCGGGCCTTCTCCGCCACCTCCTTCTGCAAGATTACGTCCTCGCAAAAGGTTGCGACCGCGGTAAAATAACTGTCGCTGCCGGCCATCGATCTTATGACAGCCGGCAGCGAGAGATCCCCTCCGATGACTGCAGTGAGGGCACGGCGCTGCGCCGCCCAAGCGGGGCAGACCGCCAGCGTGTGCTGGGCCGTGTCCTCACTGCAGTCGCAGTGGTGGCAGGCGGGACTCGGTTCCCTCCTAGCGACCGAGTGCAGGTACTTTCCGAAGCAACCGTGCCCGGAAAGTACCTGCGTCAGCCGGAAGGAAAGGGTCCCGTGCTGCCGCCCTGCCCACTCCTCGATGACCGGCTGAAGAGCCTCCACGGCGGCGAAGCCAGCGCGTGGGGTCTCCAGCCGGAGCGACCATCTCAGCACTCGCGCACGTCCTCGGGCGGAGGGCGGAATCCGCTCTCCGCCCGGAAGTCAGCCACTCGCCGATAAACTTCGGCGAGCACTTCCGCCTCCAAATCCCACGGGGGTGTTCCGGCCAAGGCACACGCCGCCTCTGTGGACACCGTGCGGTATCCACGTATGGCTCTGACCGCCAGTATCCGCTGGGGGCGCCAGAGGCGCGCCCTGTTCTGGGCGGACAGAGCCGCCGCCCACACCGGTGCACCGTAAAGTGCCATTGACCGGACAACCCCCGTGTACAGCTGCCTTGTGGGGACACTGGCCCCGCCGAAGTTGGGCAGAAGTCGCCCTAGGGCGGAGGCAGTGCCCACCAATTTAGGTCCAAGCTGTCGGAAGTGCTCGTCGAAGAGCCACCTACCGTCGAGGACCAGACCCAGGTACCTCATCTGGGCCCGGACCGGTACGAGGACCGAGTTGACCTCGATCGAGGCGCCGGCGGGCGGACCGCGACGGGGCCCATGAAATAATAGGCATTCGTGATTCTGGCATTGACGAAGCCGATGAGCATGCTCCCGGCGTCGGCCAACACTTTGGCCGACGCCACGGGACAGCTCACCCACACCGAGCCGAGGCCTCCCGGGCCCGGCCGGACGATGCCGACTCGGATGGTGCCCGCGGTGCAGCCAGTCTTCTCCATGACTGCATCGCGGACATCCTCCGACGTGATGGAGTCGTCCAGACCCGATATGCGCAGTTCCGCGCATTTGGTGGGCCTGGCGACTTTGACACCGTCCTGGGCGGCGCAGCCTCATCCCCGCGGCCCCGAACTCAGCGGCGAGCCCGGGACGGGCCCCCTTAAAGAGGGCCGCGTATGTGAGCCCGCCACTGGCCGCCTCCGGCGACACGGTGACGACTACAGCCGCGGTTTTGGGCGGCTGTAGCTTCCGCGGCCTCTTCTTAGAGGCCGCTGCCGCCACCGGCGGAGACTGCGGGGCTTGGGCTACGCCTTGGGCGGCCTTCCTCGCCCGCGCTCGCTGCCGCTGCTGGCACCTCTTGGAGGACCCCACAACCTGCCAATCCTCGTTAGAGGGGGCTGGTCCCGAGGAACCCGTCGGAGGCGCCGGAGCGGGAAGCGGGGGGAAGTCCGCTCCACTTGAGGGCGCCGCCTTCTTGGCCGGCGCTTTGGCCGGAGCCTTGGCCGGCGCCTTGGCCGGTGCCTTGGCCGGCGCCTGGGCCGGTTTCGCGGCCCCCTTCTTCGGCCCCTTTTGGTTTTGGGGGGGGGGCGGGGCCGCCATCGCCGCCGCGTAGCTTACGCGGCTTCCCACCAGGGTGGCAACCGGGGGCCTCTGCGACGCGAGCGGGGGGCGGACAACTGGCGCGGGGGGAAGCCTCGCCTCCAGGCCGGCCAGACGCCCAGCATTCGCGTCATGGCGTCGAGCGCCTGACGCAGCATGGCGTCAGGGAACTCGCCGCCAGCAGGGGCCTCCGGCCGAGACGGCGCGGGCGGGGCCGGGACCTCTACCCGAGACGGTCCGGGCGGGGCCGGGACCTCTGCCCGAGACGGGCTGGGCGGGGACGGCACCTCTACCCGAGACGGGCTGGGCAGGGCCGGTACCTCTGCCCTAGACGGCCCGGGCGGGGCCGGGGCCTTCGGCTGAGATGACCCAGGCAAAGCCGGGGCCACCGGCTGAGCACGCTGAGCCCGGAATTGGGCGAACTGCGCACTCAGCTCGGCCATCTGGGCAATCAGGCGGGTGTTGGCCTCGTCGAGGCGTGCCATATCCCCGCACAGGGTCCTTACAACCTCCGACAAGGCGGAGGAGGAGTCCTTCAGGGCCTTCACGAAGACGCCCTTCAGGTTCACGGACTTGATGGCCACTTTATTTATAATGGCCACCGCCGCGCTCGCCCTCTCCTGCACCGACACGGGGGCTTTGGGGGGTTCCCCCTCCACCGGCTCCTGAATCTTGAGCAGGAGATCGGCGATCTCCTCCTCCGCTGCGACTTGATACTCCAGTCGCCTCCTCCTATAGGCCTCCGATTCCGAGAATACGGAGACCGTCTGTAGCGAGACAGGGGCCTGCGAACCGTCGGTGCCGAAGCGCTTCGGGACCGGCGTCTCTGCCTCGCTGTCCAGATCCTCGGAGTGCAGACGCTTCATGCTATCGCCCGCCCGCATCTCCGTCTCCATCGGCTCCGGGCGCGCACCATCGCTCCTGCCCGCCACCGCCGACTTGGAGCGTATGCGCTCCGAGGATCTTCCTCCTCTTCCTCTTCGGCTCCCAGTGGTCCGTTTGACTACTGGGAGCCCTACCGAGATGGGCGGCCCGAGTGCCACCACAGCCTCCTTGGACACTAGGTCCACTGCCGAAGAAGAGCTTCCCTTAAGGATGCCCTTCTTCCCTTTCCCAACATCTGTTTCCAGTTCCGTCTTGCGTTCGTTGTCCATTATCCTTGCAATTGTGTCGTTAGTTTTTTTATCAGTCCGTTTTTCTTGTTTATTTTTGTTAACATCATCCATAATTAATCCCACGAGTGGGGGAGAAATAAAAGTCGACCCGGGCAGAGATCCCCCAATACCCGGGCAAGCGAAAATTTTTAACCCAGCCGAGGGGACCGCAGGTACCTCGGCTTGGGGTGCGCTTACGACTGAACTTCCCATCAGCCATGCATCCCCTGGCCACGCACCAGAACTTGGGATTCGGGGTAATTTTTTAGAGAGGTTTTCTTCCTCGCGGTCCGGGCGGTTAAGCCAAGACCCACGTCCCCGATCAAAGCCGCGAGACTTGACCACAGCACTTCTCTCGGGATTACGCTATGCCGACGGTGGCAAGAGGACTACGTCCCCCTGCCTGCTCGGTGGTAGTGTAAGTACACGCCGAGCCCGCCATCCTTTCTCCACCGCTATCAGCGGGAGAAACTCCGACCCATGAAGGGTCCCACCTTCGGTTTTTTAACGAGGTTTCCTCCTCCATGCTCCGAGGAGCGAAGAGCCAGCAGGACATCCGGCAGACATGCCCACCCCGCTGGCCGGGCCTTGCCCGTGAGCCGATGATATGGCTTCCTCTCCAGCTAGAATATTAGCCGCTGGCGATAATCCTCTCCTCCAGATAACGCGGAGGAAATGAGGAGGAACAGTGCTATCGCCAGCGCCCAGAGTGCACCACGTGGAGGTTTTCTAGCCAGCAGCACCCCAAATTTACTGACAACTAGTTCAACCTTCGAATTTCAGTTCTCCCTTAAGGTTGCGGAAGTCCGATGCCAGTCTCTCAGTGGAAAAACTGATATTCAGTTAAAACCGGTTGAACTAGTAGCCGACCCCGAATAATATTGAGAATAAGGCTGTCATAGATCTTCATGTCAACCGGGACCAACCGGCTTTACGTGCTATCTGAGGCACTGGTGTGTGTCACCGCCAAACTTCCAAACTCCGGCGGCTATTAGGAATTACCTAATAAACACACAAAAACACTTTTTAGCCCGACCCGAAATTTGAACCCGAGACCTCTTGATGTGCAGTCGCATACGCTGTCCACTAGACGAACGAGGCAGTTGTACAACACTTTTTGTGATGACAAATTGTGGTGTATTGAGTCTGGGTGTTTTTATTGCGCCCATTTAATACGCACGTTTGTAGACTTTCGCATATTTCCAAGTTCTGAAGTTGCCTCTCAAAAAAAAAAACAAAAATACATTCTACGTTTGAGAGTAATTACCTGACAACAGAGTTATTCTGACTGCCTTGTTGGTCTAGTGGTTAGCGTATGCGGCTGCTGATCAAGAGGTCTCGGGTTCGATTCCCGGGTCAGACTAAATATTTGTGTGATCCACAAATATTTGTTTCGGAATCTGGGTGTTTTCTATGTATAATATGTATGTATTTACAAAAACAATTATGTGTATGTATTTAAATCAGTTGTTTAGTACCCATAATACAAGCTCTGCTTAGTTTGAGACTTGATGACGTTGTGTATAAGATGTCTAAAATATTAATTTTTTATTTATTATTATTCTTAGACCAGGAGTTGATTCCAATCACTGAAGGAAATAATATTTGATAGAAGCAGGGAGTTCGTGGTTGTATGATGAGCCTATTGGCTTATCTGTAGATATTCTGACCGGTAAATCAGTGGCAGTTTAATTCTCATCCAGGACGAATTTTCGTCATAGAAGCATAGGATCATGTGATCCAAACCAAGCCTGTACGTTTTGCCTAGTTTAGGATCACGACCATTTCTGATAGGACTTTCCCTGGCACATAGCTCATGACCAAATGTATAACTTGGGCTAATTTTTCAGACTAGCTTTTCTCCGCAGCATTACTGCCTCTGGTGGTTGGCGTATGTGACTGCTGATCAAGAGGTCCCGGGTTCGATTCCCGGGTAGGACCAAATGTTTGTGTGATCCACAAATATTTGTTTCGGAGTTTGGGTGTTTTCTATGTATAATATGTATGTATTAAAAAAAGTATGTTTATGTATTTATATCAGTTGTCTAGTACCCATAATACAAGCTCTGCTTAGTTTGGGACTAGACAATATTGTACTTAAGATGTCCGAAATATTTATTTATTTAAAATCATATAAGATGTTTTACGGAAAAACAAACATTCGTATTTTTATTATTAGATAATATAATGTTGGTATTTGGTATATAGCTTAGTAGAACGTTTATAGTTGAAGTGCTACTGGAGTCGTTTGAATTGATTAGGAGAGTAATAACCTCGAGACTTTTACGATCAGTGCAGGATGATAAAATGGATTTCTGCCAATACTTAGATGTAACCCTCTACTGACTGTAATAAACTATATATATTTTATGTATCGGGACAAGGTATACGTCTAAAATATAGAAACACTAGCTTTGTAGCTGTGTTGTCTCAGGTGATAATCAAACCCACGAGTCTACGTGAAATAAGTAAAACCGCTGCACCAAACTGAGAAAAAATATAGGTTACACATTACCGCGATAACCGTAAGAAACGAGCGAAGCCGCGGGCAAAAGTTAGTAATGTATAAGCAGACAGTGATTACTTAAATGATAACACAGGCTAATGAAACCAATTCCAATTTTCTTTTTAAATTTAAGAAAAGAAAATATTAATAAATTATGTTAATTAATTATCATAATTAATGAAATTGCTAGTACTTCGAATTGCAACAGAAATCAATCAAAATAACTGCAACATTGTCTAGTATATTTAGATTATTCATGGCATTAAAAGGAATCTTATTTTTGATAATGCAAAGCGTCACCACTCCTATTCATTCCATGGGTGTCGTAAGAGGTGACTTAAGGAACAAAATGAGCAGCTAACATGCAGTGATGTTAGCTGCTTATTTTGTTCCTTGCTTCTCTTGGCAGTCCAAGAGGAGAAAAACTTGAAACAAACCCTTTACCCACCCGTCTGGCCAGCGTGGTATAGTAGGCTAAAACCTCCTTTAAAAGGAGAGGCCTATGTCCAGCAGTGGACTGTTAAAGGCTGTTGATGATGATGATTATTTTTCATTTTAATATTCTATTCTATTACATATCATATTTTCTATTATAAACTTCTTAAATTCACAAACTGTACGCCTAAACCATCAAAAGTATACAACTTAAAAGCAATTCTATCTTCTAAATATCAAATATAAAGTAATAATACCCAAGAAACGGCTAGAAGCGACGCGAGAAATCCATATAATTCTAAGAGTCATAACTAGGAAACGCTTCGTAAACGACCATCTGCATAGAAGCAACTAAGTACCCCTCTACCCTCCTTGGCTCCCTCCCGCACTCACACGCGGAGCGAATAAAACACTAACACAAATAAGTAATAAAGTACACCAGTAATATAAAACTAAGGAACATCAACATCTTCCACCCTGGGGGCTCGAGAGCCCCCTCGGGCGGTAATTCCCCCCCGAACTTACTAAAATACTAAAAACGGAGATACAGAGGGAGACGCCCCCACGTTTTCTTATGCAAGATCCTTATATTTTAACCTAAATGTTATACGTACTTTTGTAGTTATGTATGTAAGTTAGTGATTTGCGAAGTACCGAGTTTGGGGTGCTTGTTTCGTAGTCACGGTTGTTTTATAAGTGTTGTATGTAGGTGGTGTCTTTTGGTTGGACTGTTGGTGGAGTGGTTAGCGACCCTGACCCCTAAAGGTGAGGTCATTCGTTCGATTATCGCTTAGGGTAAATAACCCATCTATACGAATGAATGAAATTGAAGTATCAAATCAAATCAAACCATTTTTATTTCAAATAAACCAATACAACGGCACTTTTGAAACGTCAAGTAGTCAGTCAGTAGTCAGTCGTGAAGCTAATTGTCTGTTCCAATTCGTAGATCCTATGGAGAAGAACAGACAAGAAACTCCATGGACACTCTTTTCCAACATTGTTTTTACAATTTTTGGTTACATTGTTTAAAGCGTTTTAATAAATGCGAGGACAATGTAACGATGCTGATATTTACACAGTTTATCAAAGTATTAACATCAAAAAGTCAGTTTTTAACATTTTTGTCTGTCTGTCTGTTTGTTAAGGCTAATTTCTAGAACGGCTGCACCGATTTTAACGGGACTTTCTCTGGCAGAAAGCTGATGACCTAAGAAGTAACTTAGGCTAAGTTTTTGTAGACTAGTTTTATAGATAGCTACATTTATAACAAAAATTGCGGGTAACACCGCAGGACTCAACTAGTTGTTTGATAAGAATTTTCATTACTCTGTATCTCGATTTTTAAGTATGTTTCATCATCATCATCAAGAGTTTTTAACAGTCAACTGCTGGACATAGGCCTCTCCTTAGAAAGGAGGTTTTGGCCTACTATACCACGCTGGCCAGACGGGTTGGTATAGGGTTGGTTTCAAGTTTTCCTTCTCTTTGCATCGATGTTGTCTTGCGTAGTTTATCCCTTAGTCGCCTTTTACGACACCCGCGGGATGAATAGGGGTGGTGATGGTGGTGGTGATGAGTATGTTTACGAGTATAAATAGTCTAGTTACTATAATACAGATTATTCCTATAATCATCTGGCCACGTGTGACTTGTATGAATTTGTTATTTTTAATTTATTTTTATGGTTGGTTTTCAGGTTGAAGATTTGGAGTTTCATTCAATATATTTATTATTATATTCATATAATATATTAGGTTTATATCTATGATATATTTATGTATATATGTATGTCAGTATGTTATACTTTGTACTAGGATCTTTGGCTTTTGATTTGAACAACCAAACAAAAATGTAATTAGTTCCAGAATTATTTTAAGTTACTTGTCTAATCTGAAGTCTAATGAAACAGGCAATATCGGAAGTAAACACTTCAAATATTCACTGTTTTATTCAAGTATTCACAGGTTATTATATACTTTTTATATATTTTAAGTTGTACGCATATAATCTTGAAGTCCACAACTTGATTCCTGAATATAAGTCCATGGGTACCTCGTTTGCGCGATGTAGTATAATTTTATAAGATTGTTTTAAGATAGATATTACGTTCGAGGGGATGCACGAATCATAGGGCGGCAAGTCACTTATGATTCTTGACCCGAAGCCCCTCATCATGAAGTATTTCGCCTGTTTTTTTGCCACCTATGCTATTGAAAAACGCCATACTAATAAAAATAGTTAGTAGAAAATTCAAAGCAACATGTAGTTATAATCTTCACAAATATTATAAATGCGGCAGTAACTGTGTTTGTATTTTTGTTGCGCTTTTACACAAAAATTATTGAACTGATTCTAATGAAATTTGATACACAGATAGTCAAGAGCCTGAGAAAGGACATAGGCTACTTTTTACCGTGATAACTGACACATACACAGGTGGAGCCGCGGACGAAATCTAGTACAAAAAAATATTCATCTGATATTTTTACATTCAAAGAAGTCGTCATAGCAGCGCGTCTTTAAACTTTAAAACAATTCAAAACTCACCCTTAATCTAAATAAGTAGTTTGAAGCGGTGCGGGGGCAGTCACCCTATTTCTTAAAACATCCCCTGTTTCTTTGAACTCACTCAATATAATTACGATCAATATAACTTTTGCTTGAGAGGTTTCTTCCGCGTTCTGTCAAAAACTAACGGTTCATTGTATTTTGGAAAATTTGTTTAAACAAAACGTCCAATTTCTAAACAGATACGAAAGCAATAACTAGTATGCCATAAATTCGACACTCGATACTAAAGATCAAATGTTTGAAGGGTAGTGTTATAGAGTAGGGCGGGTTTGATGCCCGCCAGTTAAAAAATGTCGTTATTTTGATTGTAAAATTGATGACACGATTGTAAAGATTTTCATGGTGAATTTTTATGGTGGTATATTCAGGATCGGTACACCCTGCAGGGGGTTTGGGGGTAGGCAGTGTGGTCTAAGCATTAAATTTATGAATATAGTTAAGTTTGTTACAAGTAGTACAATACTATAGATAGACGTGAGGTCAAAATTTCAGGTGTCACTATCGATATTAAATAATATTCGAAAATAAGTCTGTCAATTACACTTTCACAGTTAAACCGCTGAACTGGTTTAGATAAATCCTGGTACATAGATAGATAGAACCTTGGAGAAGGACTCAGGTTTCTTTTTTTTTTACCACAGACGTGGAAAAACTGTCTGCGACATGTTAGTACTGTCTGAATTGCGGTAGGAAAGTGGAAAGCAATATCTAACAGCTAGTACCACCCTAGGTGACCACCCTTGCTGTATAACTAACTGTAATTGATTTAGATTTATTACTTTATTAACGGTTGTTAAGTCTAATTGCATTATTAAGTTTATTTTGTAATTAATTAAATAAATTGTTTAGAATTTTTTTTTTTTTTAATTTTTTTTTACACTTCTGGACGATTAGACTATATATACGCCAGTGGAGCCTCGTGCTAAGGCTTCTATTAATTAGATAATTCTATGTTTTAAGCAAAGGATTGGAGAGTCAAGCCCTTCCTATGCGATCAGAATCTCCCAAAAATAATTTCCAGCAATACTTTTTACTTATTGATAGGATTTTACATTACCGTGTGGTTCTTCATACAATAGTATTAAGAATACAGCGACAATACCCCAATTAAGAGCATATATAAATAAGCTTGAGGACATGCATATCAAAAAGATTAAAACATTCTAGAAAAAAGTTTCATTTATACCTCAAATTGATAAACAATATCAGAGAGAATTCAAATATATCCAAATAAAATCCGAAATCACAGATAACCTCTTAAAAAGAGTACAAAATAGCGTGAAATCTAACCCTCTCAATGTCGATCAACACGTAAATACCCAACAATCCACGTTTATAGTACGAAAAACCAACTAACTGTGGAAAAATCGTGATAAAATATAAAAAAACAATGTGATAGAAGGTTAAAATGGATAACCCTGAAAAAATTCACGGCAAAAATACCCGCAAAACGAGCTTTTTACGAGCTACCATTGAGAGTGAGAGTTAAAAAAAAACACTATTTCTATCGGCCACGCGTGAAAAAACGGAAAAAATAGCATCTACCCGTCGAAAGCGAGAGTTCCTATATTCCGAGTTGATTTTATTGAATGGGTTCTGCTGATGAACTACATACAGTATGTTGAGAAATTGAAAAACTATTTTAGATTTATTAAATTGTGTTTAATGTTAACTAGAGTTCGTGTGTTGTTCAATTAAGAATGAAGAATGCCATCTCCTATTCATGAATAAGTAATAATTAACTAAATATTTCGGACATCTTACACACAACGTCACCTAGTCCCAAATTAAGCAGAACTTGTATTACGGGTAATAGACAACTGATATAAATAAATAAACTTACTTATTTTGTAAATACAATCATACTATACATAGAAAACACCAAGACTCCGAAACAATTATTTGCGGACCACACAAAAATTTAGTCCGACCCGGGATTCGAACCCGATACCTTAAGCACAGCAGTCACATACGCTACCAATGCGCCACCAAGGCAGTCATACGAGCCGAGTAATTGAGCCAACTATACAGGACAACACCAATGTTAATAAGATTCTCTCAACCAACTCCATTCCAATCCGATCTATAAATAAATATCTTTTTAATACATACCAGCGCTAATAATAACTCACTCATTACAATTGACTGCCTTGTTGGTCTTGTGGTTAGCTTATGCGGCTGCTGATCAAGAGGTCTCGGGTTCGATTCCCGGGTCAGATCAAATATTTGTTTGATCAACAAATATTTGTTTCGGAGTCTGGGTGTTTTTCTATGTATAATATGTATGTATTTACAAAAAATAAGTATGTTTATATGTATTTATATCAGTTGTTAAGTACCCATAATATAAGCTCTGCTCAGTTTGGGACTAGATGACGTTGTTTAAGATGTACGTTTTTTTTTTTATTTACATATAAGGACCAAACCTCTTTTCTAAGGATAGACCTATGCCCATATATGGATTATTAAACGCTATTGATGATGTTAGCTAATCTAGCATCTAAGAAAATAATTAGATAAGTGTAATGTAATTTTTATTTCTTTTAGTTCTTTATTAAAACATTTAGAACTCACTTAAATCATCCAAAAATTGCACAAAAAGATGTGCATGAAAAAAAATCTCGAAAGAAATTTCGTTATACTTTAGTAGTTTATGTAAATACAAGAATGAACCTTCCCACGTAACCCTAAAATCCGGGCTGACGTCTCTTTTTATATTTTTTCCAAAGGATTTTTCGGCCACGCGTCGCTTCAACAAATTGGGTGCATGTGTTCCGCATATCCAGCTTCTTTTTTTTTCATTGTGTTGACGCGAATTTCTATTTGATACAGTTTTTTTAAACGTCAAAAAGCCTCGTAGTTTTGATTGGAGTTGTTCAGTGGTGAAAGTTTAAATCGTGTAAATACAGGGATGGCTTTTTTAGCGACGTGTCAAGTGGTTTTATACAGAATATTTTGCGTTGAATTAGTAAGTTTATGTTTGTTTGTGATGGTAAGCAACGACAGCGCGGTCAGACCTAGATGGGTGACCGTTTGTGGCATGGTTCGGAAGTCACGTTAAACAGTCGGACCCGGTTGTTATCATAAGATATCAGTTAGTTGTGAAGCTTAGTTGGAGGCCTTCGGGCGGCTTAAAAACATCCAACAGCAAGATTACGTAGCCACAACGTGTCTTGCCAGTCCCCGACTCGCATTCGACCAGCGTTGGGATGTAGGGCCCGATCCCAGCAGTTGGATGCTATCGATTGTTGATGATGGTAATCATGATCTTGTAATTTAACGTTTCAGTTTTTGGTTAACTAGTTAAATAGTACGCAGTTGAAAAGTAAAATAGAAAGAATTTGTATGTCCGTGGGTATCCACATGATTTCAGGTTCTAAGATATAGATTCAAGGTTTTGGGATTTTTTCAATATTGGTATTGTACACAAAATTTTATTAATAAATACATGTCTTTTCATCAAATCAGGGGCTTCGTATACGAGATTACGTACATACATACAGGTTTAATAGTTATATATAGTTACGATTGCTTGTTTTATTTAATTGTTATTCAAGTACATTTTTTTACACGCTTTTTATTAGCTTCACCTGTATGTTTGTTTGTTTGTATGTTTGTAGCCGACTCCTTTGGGTGTAATTTTGACCCACTTTAAACGGCCAGATTTCGTTCAAACTTTGTAGATTTATCGAGGATCGATAACAATACACTAATTGGAAAAAAAATTAAAAAAATTAGTCTTTTTTTAGTGCTTTTTCTAAAAAACATTGTTTATAAAAACTAAACAAACACGCTTGGGATGCTTTTTGAAAATATTTCAATAACGTCGCCCCACACTTGTTACATTAAAATTATTTTCTACTTTTTAGTTTAAAAGCGTGTTTATTTAGTTTTTCAAAACTATTTTGTTTAAATCAGTTGCTCATCTAAAAGTATAACAAACGAAAATGCGTAAATTGTCAATCAGTAGGAATTTATTATCTGATTGATTGCAACGAAAACACGTTTTCAACACAAAGAGCATCACAAATGAATGAAAATTGTCCATATATATACTAAAATTATATGTTTTGTAAGGTTAACTGTATGATGTTGTAGGGAATAATCTTTGGATCTGCTGAATCGATTTTGAAAATTCTTTGTGAGACTCAGTGACTGTCATAGGCTATATATTAACCTGAATAATTATTACCGCGATATCCGACATACCCCTGGGCGGAACCACAGAAAAAAGCTAGTGTATTTAAGCATCTCACTAAGCCGCCATAGTGTGGGTCGCCATACTTTATTGTCTACATTCACAGCAAGTGTGGTGGCCCCCACTCTTGGATTCTGCTCATGCTTTCCATCAGGCAGGGTAGAGTCATTTTGGATGGCTATATACAAAAAAAAAAATGATTACGAGCTTTTTCCCGCGGCTCCGCCCGCGTGTGGTTCTGTCAATGCGGTAAACAGTATAGCCTATGTGTTATTCCGATATGTAAGCTATATTATTATGAAGTTTCTTCAAAATACTATATTGCCTATCTCAAAGGTAGACAATGTGTTTGTAACCATCATCATCATAAACAACCCATATTGTCCCACTGCTGCCCTTTCTTGTATATTTATTCAAAGTACATCCTACCTTTAAACCCTTATCCATAAAGTTCTTAGTGGACCTAGCCAAGATGCAAACGTTTTTCGTTCTGCAATGGCTGACGTCTTTAATCTCTTGTTTGATTGGCTAATATTTTGATAAATAATAAATAAATGAATATTTCGGACAACTTACACACAACATCATTTAGTCCCAAACTAAGCAGAGCTTGTATTATAGGTACTAAACAACTGATATATATACATAAACATACTTTTTTTTGTAAATACATACATATTTTACATAGAAAAACACCCAGACTCCGAAACTACTGACTGACCCGGGAATCGAACCTGAGACCTCTTGATCAGAAGCCGCATACGCTAACCACTAGACCAACAAGGCAGTCATATATATACATACAGTAAAATAAACGAATAGTTATCTACGTAATAAAATATTTTATCATAACGACATTATCAGAGCTTTGTCATTCCACAAATTCATTTTAAGTTTTAAATATCCATCGAAGCCATTATAAGCTACCGCGATAACCAATAAATCGACAGACGAACGCTCTCCAAATTATATATACATATGTATGTAGGTGGTAAATAAGGGGCTATGTACATGCAGATTAAAGTACATAGAAAAAAGTAAATACATGATAAAAAAGCCACATTTTATTATGAACAGATCAGACCTTTGAGTGTGTGTGGGTTTATACAGGCTGATGCATATTATTCCTGCGTCATATATTGTTTAAAGTAATTGATGAAATTTATACAGCATATTTTAGATATGTGTCTATTATCGAGGACGTAGAAATAACACAGTCAATTCCTCGGTAAGTAAAGACGTTATTATATGCAGTGTAGTGATAGGTTTTAGAATATGTAATGTAGCTGTAAGAGCAAAACAATCCATACCTAATATATACCTTAATGAGTGAGTGAGTAGTAATGTTAGAATAGTAAACCAGTACTTAATAATAAAAATGGAGTACAATGTCGTTGTAATTCAATACCACCTAAAAGTTCGCTATACAGATTTTGTCTTTTAGAAATCCCTACTAATATTATAAATGCAAAAGTAACTCTGTCTGTCTGTTTATTACGCCTAAACCACTGAACCGATTATGATGAAATTTGGTATGAAGATAGAACTGAACTTGGGAAAGGACATAGGCTACTTTTTACCGCGATAACCGACATACACGAAAGCTAGATTAGTATAAACTGTTTCAGGTTAACATATTAAATAAATTTTTATTCATATAAATTTTCTTCCGTCATCATCATCATCATCAGCCCATCGCAGTTCACTGCTGGACATAGGCCTCTCTCACACATCATTTTTTCCTTTCTATGACAACACGTTGCTTCAGTTACATTCCTTATATTTATGACTTAAATAATTTGTGTTAAAATGGGTGAATCATTTTATTACAATACCGATTCCTTTATACTAAATATTTATTAACATAAATAAAGCAATAAAATAAAATTGTAACATAAAATTTTCGAAGTATTCATAACATATAAAATAACTTATGTTAAAATGATCTGCTAAAATTTTTACATTCGAACAATGTTGACATTTATGCCTTCGGTATTTATTTAACTTAAAACTTTTTATTTAAACAGGCATTTGTAAACAAATGAAGTAGTAATGGACTATATCTATGATTAACAGTCCTCGGAATAATGATACAAGTCAATAGAATTAAAACTCAAAGTCACCATTCTAGCTATCTTTTCCTGATAATCAAAGAACCTGTTAAACAATTTATGAATAATAAACAAACAAGTTACGAGCTAATTTTATCACGTTTTAATGTAACAATAAAAAAATTACACGCAAATAAAAAGTGATAATAAAAAAAGAAACAGCCTGTGGATATTAGGTGCATATGTGTAAGTGCATCAACACGCATTCACACAGCTGCAAAATAATATAAGTGTGTGCGTGTATTTATACATTCGTGTGCGTATCGAGGTCACATTGCAATGTACAGGGGCAGGCGGTTGTGATGCAACTTGCAAAAAAAAAATTGCCTCCTGCATTGGAAAGTTTGCCATTTTCTCAAGCCAATGTTTTAGTAATTCGTATGTATATTAGTTTTAACATGTACAATAACTTTCGAGTTAAGTGTATGAAAGTTATAATCTTTGAAGCGTTTTGATGTTAATTACAATAATCTTGCTAAATAATTCATGTAAATTTTCTGTAACCTTAATTAGTTGGTTATTTTTTTTAGTTTGAAATTAAAGTTATTTTAGTTTACTGGTTTTTTAAAGGAAATACGATTCAATTTACATTTTGTAAAATATCTTTAAAGATGTATCCAATTACACGAAATCTTTTTTTATCGATAGATGACTCAACTGGTAGTTCATCATTGCTTAACCCGGTTCTTTTGGTGATTTGGTCAAAATTAAACCACTCAAAACCACACGACGTTCTATTGAAAGTGAGTCGCTTGCTCTATATAGGTGTAGCCCAGGAAAAAAAACGCTCGTTAATGCAAAGTCTGAACATTGTATTTGTATTGTATTTTGTGTGCAAAAGTTTGACTACCGTTTTGGTCTGGTGGTTAGTGTATGAGGGTGCTGATCAAGAGGTCTCGGGTTCGATTCCCGGCTCGGACCAAAATTTTGTTTCGGAGTCTGGTTGTTTTCTATGTATAATATGTATGTTTATGTACTTATATCAGTTAACTTTAAAACAAGCTCTGCTTAATTTGTGCCTAAATGACGTTGTGTGTCAGATGTCTGAAAATGTATTTATTTATTTATAGTTATATTACAATATTTTTATACAGACAAAAAATGCAGTTATCACACACAACATCCACAAATTAGTTAGTCATTAACAAATGATATTATTTCGCTCGTTCCAGATTCGAACCCGGCCCGCCCCTCTCAATTCATCTTGATTAACCATAGTACATGTTGGTGTCCTAGATTTTTTATTGTAACACGTAACTCTGGCTAAATATGCTGTGTTCAGGGCCGTTCGGATTCAATTGCTAACTTTCCCAAATGGTAATCAGAATTTTTGTACAAAAAATGTTTGCATTTTTTTTTATTGTTGTAATGGAATAGGCGTTTGTCTTCCATCTCACCTGATGGAAAGTGTAGATGAAGACGAAGATGGTACACGCCCATCCAAAAGAAACCTGTTTACTCTACTCTTGAAGGTCCCAGAGTTCAACTTATCAGGAAAAATAGACCCAGGCAGGTCGTTCCAAATTTTGGCGACTCTCACCAAAAACGAGCTGGCGAATTTTGTTGTTATAATATTATAAGATATAAATTAATATTTTTGGATACCTAACGCACAACATCATCTAGTCCCAAACTAAGCAGAGCTTGTACTGTTGGTACTAGACAACTGATATAAATACATAAACATATTTTTTTTTGTAAATACATACATATTATATGTGATTATAGAAAACACCCAAACTCCGAAACAAATATTTGCAGATAATAAAAACATTTGGTCCGACCCGGGAATCGAACCCAAGATCTCTTGATCAGCAGCCGTATACGCCAGCGACTAGCCCAACAAGACTGTCTAATAAATTATTAATTTACAGATGTTTATTAATTCACAGAAAGTTATGTTTACACTCACATTGTCTGCTCCGAAAGGTGCTTTTAACAGACAATGTCGTATTGTATGTATATGAAAAATGTTTCCGACTTCAGTCTTACAGAAATGTCGCTTAGCTTAATTTTTTTGGACTACACTTTTGGCCTAGTGGTGTGAATTGTGGCCAAGCCGCTTTCTACATCTCTAGTGTCGTGGGTTCAAATCCCACGTCGGAAAATACTTTGTGTCATCCAGAAATTGTTTGTTTGTTTGTGTCAGTTTCATCTATGTTTGTACAGTCCTAATGAAAGATGTATGTTCCTAATACATGAGTTGTCTTTTATTAAAGAAAATCCCTAAACTGCTAAAGTCAAAAACCAAACTTTTCCAATCTTTTTTCTTTCCTTAATAAAACTTCCGTCCTAGGAATTTAAACATCTTGCGTAGCGGGGTTAAAAGTTACATTAGATTAATATTCAATAAATAATATCTCAAAGGAGTAACATACCATGTCTTCAACCCTGGACAGCAAGCATATTTAGAGTTGGAAGAATATTTAGGTCGGTTACAGTTAAGCTTTGTTCGTCGAATGTTATGTAGGTTTAAAAAGTATTTTGGTACTTGAAAGTCTGTTGTTTGTAATGTAAATAACTTGGGATTTAAATCAATATGTTTTGAGGTCAGTAACGTATCGATGACGAGGCAGATATTGATGAAACGCGTTTTTTTGTTGTACATACTTACATTTTGAGTACTTTTTCAGTTCTTTATGTTACTTTTTTTGAAGGATGCAT
Source organism: Phragmatobia fuliginosa (assembly GCA_932526445.1). Taxonomy (NCBI): domain Eukaryota; kingdom Metazoa; phylum Arthropoda; class Insecta; order Lepidoptera; family Erebidae; genus Phragmatobia; species Phragmatobia fuliginosa. The sequence goes on along the minus strand of OW052067.1, from coordinate 21,287,602 downwards.
GAATGAAGGAGAATATAATAAATAATGCGTGTATATTATAGCTTTTTATTTTTGTGAAACCTATGGTTGAAGTTTAAGAAGGAATTTGTGAAAACGCCTGAGTTCTAGACGTATGAGATTTTTGCTAATGCGGGAGTAGTCTTTTTGCAAGAGAGTTAAAAAAAGAAAGAAAAAATCCCTACTAATATATAAATGCGAAAGTAACTCTGTCTGTCTGTTACGTTTTCACGCCTAAACCGTTGTACCGATTTTGACGAAATTTAGTAGGAAGATAGAACTGAACTTGGGAAATGACATAGGCTACTTTTTACCGCGATAACCGACATACACGCGGGCGAAGCCGCGGGTGAAAGCTTGTAATTTATATAAATGTATCATACAGCGATCACCTCTAAGAAACAGTTTCTTTTCGTCACCTGTTTGTTTTTCCTTTGACAGTGAAGAGGGTCACTGATTAAAATTTTGTAAAACTACATAAAAATATAATTTTCCAATGATCTTTCCGGTTTAGCTCGCCAAGTATACATTATTACATGACTGCAAAAGAGGAAAGGTTACGCTTTAAGCTGGATGCGAGAAGCCAAGGATCAAATCAAATGGCGTGAACTTGGAGAAGCCTATGTCCAGCAGTGGACTGCGATAAGCTGATGATGATGATATTTTTAAGAATTGAAGTTTACTGTATATTTCTTAGACCAGCTCTATAGTTAAAAGGCTTGATGGATATTGACTCGGAGATTTGATTTGATACCGAGGTCAGTCTCAACGAAGGCCAGTCCACTACGCATGAGATATTATAATGTTTACAAGTGTGTGTGCAAATACAGGTTCATTCTCTTTTCCCCCACCGTCATAAGCTAATGGGACGGTTATTCGTCATGATAGAGGAGAGATAGCGAGATACTCGTTTATGAAAATGATAAATTTCTGATGATTGCCTCGGTGGCACAGAGGTACGTATGCGACTGCTGAGGTCTGGTGTTCGTTTCTCGGGTCGAATTAAATGTTTGTGTGATCTGCTAATATTTGTTTCGGAGTTTGGGTGTTTTCTATGTATAATATGTTCATATTGTATTTACAAAAAAAAAAGTATGTTTAAGTATTTGTATCAATTGTCTAGTACCATTACTACAAACTCTGCTTACTTTAAGACTAGATTGCGTTGTGTCAAAGATGTCCGAAATATTTATTTATAAAATCAAAATCGACGCTTTGAGAATTTCAAATACCCATTTATTTTTGACCCAGTGTCTAACGTAAGATAGTTTGGTAGATTTGTTTATTTATGTGTTTGTAGTTTAGTTTAAGATAATTACATAATGATGATATGATGAATATATCATTAAGGAAATGATAAAATCAATTTTTCGTTAAAAATACTTACGAAAAAGCTTATAGATAATGTTGTTTGCAGGTGTACTCTATTACCGAAAATTGGATCCCTCTCGCGGCACGCATTAAAAATCACCAATCGTGGTGTACGTCAGAGTGGCGGTACCACTTTAATAATTGTATTTTTATTTTTATATTAGTTTTAGATTTTGTATACAAGGTATAATGTAACTACTGTTTATTTTTGTGTAAACTACAGTCTTTATTATATACCTTGATCTTTGTGACATATTGCTACCTAAGCGAAGCAGTAACTTTAAACACGCGATTTTATTGTGTACTGGCTGAGCCCAGCTTACCCATGGTTATTGTTGTGAATCGCGAGTAACACCACGGAGCGAAGCTAGTCTAAAATAATGACCCTAAGTTACTCCTTATGTCATCAACTTTCAAATCGGACCAGCAGTTTCAGAGAACAAACAGACAGACAGATAAAAATCCCTAATTTATGATCCTTGATATGAATCTCGACAAACGTAGTGTAGAATGTCCACAGGCCAGGTGGAGTGATGATTTGTGCAATACGGCTGGCAGGAGGTGAATCCAATCAAGTGGCGTACAATTGTGGAGGCCTATGTCCAGTAGTGGACTGCTCTATAGCAGTCCACTACTGGACATAGGCCTATGCTGATGATGATATGAATTCAGGAAGAACCTTAATGTATTTTATGTATCTAAAAAATCATACTTTTTCTAATGCTATAACAGTTATATTTAGTCAATATTCACAGCACTATAAAGTAGTATATTTAAGATTCTGGAATTTTGGTTTTAATATAACGAGATTGAATTCGGAATAATAGTGGTTTCCTGTTTCAAAACAAATTTGTTACCACCATAAAATATTTTATAGTATATTATATGCACCAAGTCAATGAAGTTTAAGGACAAATAATACACAACATGTCCTTAAATATACTAAGGTCTAAAGTTTTGGACCTAAGGTTTTTTCCTTATGCTACATTTTATGCATACTAAACGCACATTTATATATAAATATAAATTTTAATCAACTTTAAAAACTCTACAAAATGTATTGAATTTATTGTTGAAGATATACTCTTCAACGTCATTTAGTCCCAAACTAAGGAGAGCTTTTTTGTACTAGACAATTGATTTAAATACATAAACATTCTTTTTTTGTAAATACATACATATTTTAGATAGCAAACATCCAAACTCCGAAACAAACATTTGCGTATCACACAAACATTTGGTCCGCCCCGGGATCTGGGTGAAAAAAAAATGGGAAGCCACACTGCCCTCTACTGGATACAAAGTCTAAATATCTGGTCTTCAAGGTTAAATCTAGAGATTGTCACAATGAATTATGAGCATAGTGTTCTCAGCTCAGCGACGAACAATGGGGTAAAATATATTGTTTTATATTTAGATAAGTTACAGATACAGTGTTATTTGCGGTTTTGATTGTAACTTTCCAACAACGACCACAAGTAACACCTCAGAATCGTAGCAAGTTTAAAATAATAGTAGTCAAAAATTACTCCTTAAGTAATACTAGTATTCCTTGTATATGCATTTGGTTTAAAGCTGTTATTTTTAAATGATAATCACATTTAGATATAAAATTAATAACCTTATTATAAAACTATAATTGAGTCTTTCAAAAATCTATAAAGTAAGTCAAGAAAAATGTATAGTGTCATATAAACCTATAATATCTAGTCATAAGAAGATATTGATTGCATAAAATCGTTTTGAATTGTGCACGCAAAACCTGTTCGGTAACCTTTGTCGTATCTGTGTCGGCCTTGTGGGAATAATAAACGGCTTGTCAAAATAATAAAATATACTTGTGATGCTGAGACATTTGAAAAGCGTGTTTTACCCGTAAATATAGGTTTATTACGGGTTTCAACTCTTTAAGAAACAAGTCTCTGATTTATCGGTCATTTAAATGGTGGAGTCTTAAAAGGTATAGACTATTTATAATGAAAACCATTTTTTTATCCAACTACGGTGAAGCAAGAAGGAAGGGCAATAGCTTTGACACTTTAGGTATGTTTTTATGTTCCGATGTAGTGCCTAAACTACTCAACTGACTCTTAAAAAAAAAACTTCACTATGCAATGATTTTTACAAAACAAACAGTTTTTCAAACACAGTTAATCTTTAACATAGATAATTATCTTTACAGGTAATTAAACTCTATTTAATGTTAATGTAGTTTTTTTTAAAAGTGCATTATCATACAATTTAAGTTAATTTTCCCTTGGTGTATTATACATATAAGGTACAATTAGCATTCAGTTGTATGTTAGAGTTTAAGGTAGTATACCTACGCTGATTTCACCACGAATGAGCCGTGTAAATCCGTAGGCACAATAGTTCGGTAGCATTAGGCAGCCATAGTATGGGTCACCATGCTGCATTGTCTGCTTTCACTATGAGGATGGTGACCCCTACTCCTGGATTCTGATCATGCTTTCTATCAGTCAGGGTAGAGTCAATTTGTTAGGCCAAACATATAAAAAAAATAACCTTTACGAAAATAAAATTGTTATGTAAGTGTCGATAGATGGCGCTGACGCAATGTAACGTAATCTTGCGTATACGCAATTTATGTGTTATTTTAGAATTATTCAATTAAATCGAATGTTGACAAAACTCGTTTATCACTTAATTTAATTATCATGGTCGCGTCGTGTTTCGTAATTGAATAAAATTTGAACGGTGGAAAAATGACAAGTAGGCCATTTTGTTTTTTAAAAAATGACTGTAATTAACCTACACCTTGACATTTCGTAACTGAATATTAGCGGTTCTTCGCAGTAAAGATCACTACGCAATTTAAGTTTTTGTTATTTATTGGCTATTGATGAAATTCAGAGAATTGCGTCACTCGTTTTTCACTTTGACATTTGCGTTTCGTTACTGCAGACGTCTCGCTAGTGGCGAGAACAAGCTTTATTATACCACAGAATACATAATAGTACCAGTACAGAAGACTCACTCCGAAAAGTACATTAAAGTTATAGATACCCTCGGTGTCAAAAGATTAGGTTTAATTCAGATCGCACAGCGCCGAATAACTACGATTATATTTACCTACAATTGCGTCTCTTTCTATCGTGTAACTCTTAACTGTTCTGACGATGTCTGTTCTATTGACTTTTCTATTGATATTGTTGACTATACCTAAACTGCGGAGTGACACCCCCCTGATTATACACCAAAATCAGTAGGTATCTTTGTTATCTATGAGTATTAAATCATCAATCAGCATAGCCTTGTGATAGAAATAAAAATAATAATAATAATAGAATTTTAAAAAGCTATCACTAACACTTTAACTGTCTTGCAGCCTATCTACCTACCTAATGTAGGTATATAACTGTACCATTACTCACTTTCTTTACGACATCACAGAAATGCACGCATATTTTTAGATTCAAACAAATAAGTGTAACGGTACTACATTTGTGTTGCACTAGAACGGTTAACGGATCTCGAGCGCATTTAAAACAAAAATCTAACAACCGGCGCCTGCGCATACAAAAAGAAATGCATACTCTCTCTTTGCCTTAGGTTCAATAAAAAAACGAGTCAAGCGCAGAGCGCAGCGCGATGCGTTTATTTCAGCAATTGACCTAAATACGCCACATGGTCGCGCCAACTTAACGCACATCGTGTGTAAGTGTGTGCAATTATGCGTCTGTGTACACGATACAGGTTGTATTCTGTTGTAGGGTAAGAAAAAAATCGTAAGTTTTGTTAATAATAAACGGTTTTACTTAGGGTCTATTTAAAAGATACCGGTCCAGTTTTGGACACAGCCTTATACAATAGGCAAAACACAGTCTATGTACTAATAGTGTCACGAGTTACAGTCTGTAGAATTTACATATATATAGAGTAGTATAGTTCTATTACTCTCTGTTCATCTGTTTTGACATATACTCGTAGATTTTAATAAACATGAGCATAATTATTATTCTAATTAAATAATAATTAGGAGACACCTTTTATGCTACCACTACCAGCAATGACAAGCGATATTGAATTGTGGCCGTGTTGTCAATGTGTGCGTTTCATTCTTTCACACATTTTTGTGCTCAACACTTTTTATTTGTGAGTTTTTACGCCGTGTGCGTTTAGTTTTGCGCGCGTGTGTCCGTGCGTGTGTGTGCGCTAATTGCGATAGCTACTTCATTTAAATTTCGACTGTCAGATGCCTTGTTGAGTAACTAGGGTAAGTATGAAATTTGGATTTTTTGGTATTTGTTTTAGGTCCTATGACTCGGTGAATTAGCTGGAATTCATAATGACCTTATTATTCCAGATTAATATTAAACATGATTCTAAGTCTGTTGGCTTAATGGTTTTTGATGTACCTTAAAGTTGTAAGTTTGATTTTCATTCGGAAAAAATATTATACTAAATTATTAAATCTATAACATAAGGTAATAATAATGTATGTTTACAGAAATAAATACGTATGCTTATCAACTGTCAGGGACTTTGCGTAACTTTAGGAGAGATAGTATCAATTATTATTGTTATTGTTGTATGTTTGTGTTGATGTTAGTTTAAAATATCAGTCTCATTTCAATTAAATTTCACAATACTTTGTCTTTGGGTACTTAAATCACGGTATATTAGATAAGCGGGAAGTGCCAAGTACACAAAGACACCTGCTCAGCGGCAGGCCTCGAAGCCTGCTGGCCTTGCCAAGCCGGAGCTGCTCCCAGTTCACATTGAGAGTTTGAAGCAAGTTTGGATTACATCATCTGTAATGAATGATTGGTAAGATTCCATAAAAAGTAGAATTTTATTATGGTGTTGTGTAATTTTTATGTGAAGTTCAGAGAAATACCTAGTGTTATGATGACTGATAATATACCATAGTTATTCAAGTTGCTTAACGAGATTCCAACGATATTAATCAGCAGTATTGTACGTAGTGTTTTATGATCTTTTCAGAGTTTTAGCTTAACGGGGCTTCTCTAGCGTTGGCATTTATTTTGACATGCCGCCACATGTTAACTCTAAATATTGGATAGTGTAGCCATCCTTGAACCGTTCTGTGCCCTAGTATGATCCCTAGTGGTAGGTAGCGGTCACCATAGCCGAAATCTACTGGGAAGTATATAATTCGTGAAAAATATGGTATCGATTTAAATTACTAAAAGAGATTTACTTCTAAGAACTATTAAGTCTTAAAAAGAAGTTTATATTTCATTTATATTGGCCATATTGAAGACAAGTTTCTTTTTGCTAACTTAATACTTGTCAAAGTCTGACTTTTAAAACCGAATTGTCATTAATTATTACAATTATGATCCATATCTCGCGTCTCGGCTTTAATGTAAGAAATTCAAAACAGACTTTCCACACTTATAACACTTTTAATGAATACGAATAAATCTCGATTTAAGGCTGTTTCTTTGATATTTGTTGCGTTCACAGTCTGCATATTTATGGGTAGTGAGTTCTATTCCAATCAGGATTTGTTATTTCATTTCATTTTATTTATTCAAATTTTTTTTTTACATTGTATGTGAATTTTAATACAGTTCAAACAGTTACAAATTATAGCACAGATTAATAATTACATAATAAATAACAATTAAAATAAACATTTATGCTTGCATTCTATAGTCTATTCAGTCATTCACATGCTTTTTTTTTTTTTTCTTAAAAAGACAACTCCCGCATTAGGAATATAAATTCCTGTGTCGCGGGGGACTTTACAAACATACAAGAAACGGACACAAAGAACACCCTGACTCAGAACAACAAATTGTGAATCACACAAAGTGTTATCCTACGTGGGATTTGAACCCACGACACCTGGCGTAGTAGGAAGCGGCGTGGCGACCGCTTAAGCCACTAGGCCAACCGTGCAATTATAATAATGTTAATGAAATGTCAGAAAAAAATTTAAGCAGCAGTCCTTTTTCTTTCAAATAGCACTGACTTATTTAGGTTTTATTGCATATGTATATGTCCAACTAAACTTTACTTGAATAAAAATATCAATAACAAAAATTACATTTAAAACATCGAAATACAAAACCTAACAAAAATTAGGTTATCAACTTTTCCTTCGCGTGTCACAGAACACACGATAAACGTTCGATGCAGCCGGACATTACGGCCTCATTTTTATTTGGCACATAGACAAAAACAACCTTTTTTATATAAAATACACATACACACACATTTATGTACCGTACATACCCGGTACATAACCGGACAGTACATAGTTGGCGCTTTCAATAATTAGTGAATGTTTTTTAAGCAGACAATTTTAAATGAAATTTATTGTGTTTTGTTTGTGTATTGTTGGTTTTTAAAATGAGAATTGTGTATTTATGTTTATTGTTAACTTTATCGATGATTAAAAACTTATCGTAACATATGAAAGTCTGTCTAGAGATTGGTGAATATGACTGGTAGAACAGAAAGTGTGGGTTCAATTCCGGATTAGGATAGAACAGGTGTAGTTTATATGGGTATATGCATGTACATATTTAGAAATACATAAGTATAGACTAGGTTTTGCTCGCGGTTGCGCTCTCTTGCATATCGATTCAACATCATAATCCTACCGATTTCGGTCATAGCGACTACTTCGACCCCTTATAGGGCTTGATGGGTGCTGATGCTCCCGGAGATGGTTTATATAGCCGATTTTCGCAGCAAACTCCCTTGCATAAAGTGGGCAAGTAAGCTTACCGCTCTCATAATTATAGTGAATGGTGGCGAGTGGACGGGCTTTAAGTTCATCGCGCTTGGCGTCGAGATCAGCTAAACACTGTTCCTCAAATTCGCGGATTCACTTTTTCTCAATCTCGCGCCATTCCGGTCGCTGTGCTGTCAAACTCTACCAGCGAGAGGATTCTATATTCTTCAAGAATAAAAATATTTTCATTCCAATTTACATTAAAATCAGTGGAGCGCTTTAACCGTGAAAGCGTAACAGACAGGCAGAGTTACTTTTGAATATATATTTAGTATTGATTTTATCATCATTTTGTTTTAAAAGTTAATCTAAGTAGGAAAGTAAAAGTACAGGCTAAATAGGTATGTTTGTCATATATAGGACCTGATAAGACATGGACAGTGAATCGTCTGGTTCGTTTTAAGTGAAACACAACATGCACCCACCACACCAGTTCCAGACCAAACCACTTTGGCTCACTATGATATATTAATTCTAAAGATTTTAAATATAACTTTAGTATTTTTGTATTTTAAAATCATTAATTCATGCCATGGCAGCATTATTAAAACTATAAGGACGATGCTTTGCAATTTCTAAAATAAATCACTAAAATAAAAAAAAACAAAAGAACGAAATAAAAGTTATTTTCTTTTTGAAATTTGTATTCTATTTACAAATATCACGAACTAACCATCAGTGAACGAGAACTAAACACAATAAAACACCAAAGAGTATTTACACATAATGATTAATGTAATAATATTATTATTCCATTCTTTAAAATAAAAACTAATGAAGATTTAAAAACAGAACACTGTATAAGAATCAGCCCATAGTACAGCACAGCAACAGTGTTAGAACCACTTTACAAGGGCAATGCTTACAAAGTATACTCTTGTATCTACCAACGTTATTTGAACTCCCCCGTCCCGCGACTTAGAACTAAAACGTTCTATATCAAAGACTTTGTTCGTACAGTGAAAGGTCTTGTAACACTGGTCGGTAGTTTTATAAAAAGTTAAGGGCTCTTGAAGAACTGTCGAGCTAGACTCGAAGGGCAGAGGGTCGGGAAACTGGATTGGGATCGTTCGTAAGTTATATCTATGTGATGTCATTCGTTGGGTATGATTTTTACTTTATTTTATTTATATTAGGAGTTTTAAGAGGCATAGACATCTTTTATGACTTTTTTAAGTATCAATGTGATGAGTTTTTCTCAAGCTATACACATACATATACATGTGCATAGCAAGTACACTCATAATATAATATGTTTATGTATGTTCTAAAGTTTTTGGCCGCCTATTTGGAAACTATGAATATCGTTAAAAATCTTATGTTTCAGTAGCTGTTTTTTTTACATATTATATAATATGTAAAAAAAACAGCTACTGAAATATTATTCACAAATAATGTCTATGGAAATTTATTAAACTAAAATCGTTAAAGAGACTATTTATATTTTTACAAAAAAATATCACTTTACAAAATACATTATGTAATTCTAAAATATATTATTCAAAATACATTATTCAAACGCGATCTACTCAAATCAAATCAAACACATATACATCACCACAAACAATTCCCGCTCAAATCATTTCAGATTCTACAAATTTCAAATACGGAACTATTGTACACACACGACCACATACACTAACACACGCGAGCATGTGTGCGTCTATCCTTCCTTGACCTAGAGACAGTTACTATCGCCTCTAGGTCAGGACCACTACATACTATATGGGACGTCCAACAAAACATGCTCTCCTGCCCCCCTCTCGTCAAAGCGGAGTTCCGTCGTCTGGGATGCATTTGAATAGTATGCCGAAGCTCTTTGTAAATTGGACGGTGACTAGACGCGATCGTAGACGGAATGCGGTTGGACGATTAAACATCGTATGGTGGATTCTGGTTTAGTTTTAATTAGGGATGGGATCGTTCATTAGTTATTAATTTTGTTTAGTGTTACTTGATGTTGTACCTTTGTTGTTAGGGGTTATTTTGACGCCTCGCTTTATGTTACGCAAAGGGCATTTTAATAGGAAAATTATGTTGGAAACGGACACAGATTGAGTGTAAACAATTATTTTACGTCTTGTTTTAATTTATTTGAGTGAAATTTAGTTTTGTTTTATATGTATATTTGAACTGGATGTTGTTGCACTACTTTTCTGTTCAAAGATAGAAAAATCTAAATATTTTGGCAAGTTACTTAAATTAAAAAATGTAGTTATTTGAAATTGTTTATTTTTAGGAAGCCCAGCCAATATCAAAGTGGGACGCGTTGAAGCTCTTTCTATCATAGCTAACGCAGCTTAGCGTTGAAATAAAGCCATTCCATTACACTTAGGCTTTTCCATTGAGCCATCAGAGAATTAAGTTAAATCTTTTACCCTAACCTCACTGTATCTTTACCCTTATTCATTTTTTTATTGGTGTCGCCTGATAACTTACCCAAGATTGACGTCAAGCAGGTGACCGGTTGTAAAAGAAATCAGAAAAAACTATTGTTGATGTTAATGGAAAGAAAATTATACTTTCTAGTATAGATATGCAAACAATATCAAATACTAAAAGATTGACGACAGTAAGAAGTGACTACAGAAAGCTTCGAGGCTAGTGGTAACTGAGTATGCAAATCGCAAAGTTAAATAATTAATCATAGCGGAGGCAGTCGATGAAATAACAACCTTTCTTAAAACAAAGGTTCACTTTTAAAAACCGACCACAAACTGTTTTGAGAACGAGTGCTATTATAATAATAAAAAATATCCTCAAACACGGTCGTCTGATCACAAACTATGCCGAGCTGGTGATATCGTGACCAGGCCACTGATATAGTTATATATGTATATGTTATAGTTATAATTTGACTGCCTTGTTGGTCTAGTGATTAGCGTATGCGGCTGCTGATCAAGAGGTCTCGGATTCCATTCCTAGGTCGGTCCAAATGTTTATGCGATCCGCAAATATTTGATTCGGTATTGAATGTACTTATATCAGTTGTCTAGTACCCGTAATATAAGCTCTGTTTAGTTTGGGACTAGATGGCGTTGTGTATAAAATAATATTTATTAGTTTTGGCTAAGCCTTTGGTGTAGAACGCAACATGCGTTGGCACTCTCGCGCCATCATATCGTCCAAGTACAGCTGGTTATGCCGGCGCTGCTGCTGTATCAGCGGAAAATCTCAAAAAATCGCGTAAATACCAACAATTAGCAGGTAATTACATTTTTGAACTGTTTGGCGTAAAGACGCTAGGTTCATGGGGTCCAAACCCTAAACAATTAGCTAAGCAACTGATCGATGGTTCTCGTGATCTTTTTCTTTTTCTTTTCGTGCGGAAATCTCCACGGATACCACCAGTCGGTGGCTATGTCGGACTCGAATCTACTAAAACCGCACGCCGTCACTTGTACTATGAGCCGAGGAACCAGGTATACCCTCGAAAGGAAGTCCGTGGAACCCCGACGTACCTCGGGCCACCTACGACTTCTAGATGACCCTCATCTGTGTGGGAACTCTGAAATCCACTCGTCAGTGGAGGTCAAAAGTGCAACATATGCGTGTCTGTGTCATCAGCTGCGTGGACGTCAACAGACAGGGTATATTGAGGTTATAAAATGATTTTTCTCTAAATCCATTTATAAATTGACATTAATTGACGACTGGATGTTCTCTTTTTTTGTTCACAGCAGGGGCGTGCACGCTGGGGCTATTACTACCCTACATTTGTATTTGTGACGGTACTATTCTAAAATGAGAACCTTCGTGCGGTTGTGTTTTGTTGGTGAGCGTGGGACTGAAGGCCCAATAATGATGAAGCATCTCACTAGGTAACCATAGAATGGAATAATGGATCACCATGTGGAATTGTCTGTGCTCACAGTGAAGATGTTGACCATTACTCATGCTTTCCTGATGGAGTAGAGCGTGGAGTTAAAGTAGATAAATTTTTGAAGACTTTAAAAATGCATAGCGTGAAGCTATGTTTAAACTATATCATTCAAAGTTACATTCTGCCTAACTTAAATTTCTCGTAATACAGGATGTAAAGATATTTAAAATAAGTTTTATGGGAACTTGAATATTTAAAAATCAACTCATGTTTGTATCGCCCACGTTGTGCGCCGGCGCATAGCCAGAATTGAATATCGATTTTAATATTTTACTATCGAGATTATTGTCAGCACTATAGTTGGGTTAATTTATGTTGCATTTTTTTTATTTAGCCTACCAAACTGACTCTCCTCTGCCTGATGGAAAGCATGAGTAGAATCCAACACTGAGGTAACCATTCTTATTGTGAGTGCATACAATACAGAATGGTGACCCACACTGTTGCGGCCTAGTCAGTCAATGATTCTGCATCGTTCGAGAATGATGCAGAATCATTGACTACCAATAATTAGTCACAAATAAAAAACACCAATAATTAGTCACAAATAATAGCCGATTCATATGTATATACAATTTTAACTTAAACTTTAAGTTAATTTAAATTTAAATTCCTAGTAGCATCAGCCCTTTGGTAGTCGTTTTATTTCAATAACTAGTTATGCCCCGCGGTATTACTCGCGTGTTATCGTTACTTTTGACACGGATATTGTTCAATATTACATTGGTTTTAATTTAGTAACAAAGAATATGTTTTTTTAAATATATCTTTAGCACATCCGTTCAAGAGATTAGCCGAAATAAATAGACAAAAATAAAAATTTGTTCTTTGATGTAAGTACTGTATAAACTATCTTAGGAATTTACTGAAAAGCTTTTTCCTTGAAATTTCGAATTACAGACATTATCCTCCTAGCCATTATTCCCAATTTTATTTGGGGTCGGCTACTAGTTCAACCGGTTTTACCTGAATTTCAGTTTTTCCACGGAGCTACTCGCATCGGACCTCCACAACACTAAGGGAGAACTGAAATTCGAAGATTGAACTAGTAGTCATTAAAATTGAGGGCACTGACTTCCCAATAACGATTGCCATAGATGTTCATGACAACCGGGACCGACGGCTTTACGTGCTCTCCGAGGCACGGGCGTGAATCACCGCCAAACTTACAAACTCCCGGTAGCTATTAGGAATTTCCTAAGAAAATCCCAAAAACACTTTTTGACCGACCGACCCGGGATTTGAACCCGAGAACTCTTGATTAGCAGTCGCATACGCTAACCACTAGACCAAAGAGGCATTCAGAATTACAGACAGCCCTTCAATTTTATTTAATTGTATACATTTTTCTACAAGTATAAACTTATTGTGGTTTTATTTTTTATTTCTCAAAGTTAGTATTTTAACAGTAAACCAGTCTCACATAGAGTAAGATGCTGCACTTCCACAAAGTCAAGGGTTGCAACGGGGTGAACGACCGCCGAATCGCAAGGTCACGCACACTAGCGCACCACACATGCAACGCGACCGTGAAATTAGAAATACTAGTGATGCGTAGTGCGTTATCGATAGTTGAATTGTTATCGATATATCCTACTAATATTATAAACGCGAAAGTTTGTGAGTATGTATGTTTGTTTCTCTTTGGATTTTAATGAAACTTCACAATAATATAGCCTATATATCAGAATAACACATAGGCTCTATTTACCGCGATAACTTACACGCGGGTGGAGTCGCGGGCAAAAGTTAGTATACAAGATATACGTTTAGTAGAATAATAATAATATACACCACATAGTTCACCAAATCTTTACATGAATACACCAGATTAGAACATACACAAATGTTGAACTTATCTTAACATATCTTTGGCATTAATAAATTCTAAGATTGATTTGTTGTTCTACATGTATTAAATATATCTAAATTATTGATTAATGGCTGCCTTGTTGGTCTAGTGGTCAGCGTATGCTGCTGCTAATCAAGAGGCCTCGGGTTCGATTCCCGGATCGGACTAAATATTCGTATGATCTGCAAATATTTGTTGTCTGGTTGTTTTCTATGTATAATATGTATATATTTACAAAAAAAAGGGTTTATATGCATTTATTCAGTTGTCTAGTACCTATAGCATAATCTCTGCTTAGTTTGGGACTAAATGATGTTGTGTGTCCGTGTGTGTCATCCGAAATATGTATTATTATTGATGTTTCTTTGTATATATTACTAATATGTAAATTATATTTAATTGGCCAATGAATCCTTCAAAATATGTACATATATTGACGAAATAAAGAACAAAATTAACATGAAGACTTAAATAGGTATTTGATTATAGAGGTAAATAACCTACCAAAACTGTTAAAACAATACATATGAAGAACAACATACTTTGCAGGTTCGTTGTACCTTTAATAATACACTGCTAGTGAGTAGAGCCTAATTAAGTACACGTACTTAATTTAATTTTTATTTATTATAATATATTCTGTAACTTGGACGGTGAACTAAATCTGTATTGGTGTGTCGAAACGTCATTTAATTTTTTCATTGTTTGAGGGACAAATGACAATATGAGTTACGTAATGATAAGTCACTGACCACGCCTAAGATCAGCTGAGATTTGGGTGCCGACTACTTTACTGGTTCGGTAATAGCAAAATTGTTTACATTAGTTTCTACTTAAGGTAAATGTACTCATATATAAAACTAATGGTCGTGCTTATCACAAAATTGTTTGTTTTGAATCAAATTGAACTCTAAACCTCTTAATGGGCAAGTCAGCGGGCGAAAAACATCCTTTTTTTTGTTTAAATACTTGTTTTTACATGTATCTTCAACAGTTTATTGTAAGTTTCTTGAAGAATAATCGCTCATCTATTTCTTTGTTATTGACAGATTTTTCCTGACGTAGGTATATACGTATTTTAGAATGATACATTCTTAAGTTTTTATATTATAAACAATAATAAAAAGAGTTCTATCGTTTGGAACTTAATACTACGATAAGTAACCTTGCCACGACCAACCAAATTATATTCAAATCTGTCGTCCGTTGAATTATTGATCACAATGGCTGAATACTGATTGAGGATCAACAACGCCTAAGGTTTAGCTTCAAAAACAATCGTTTCCTGAACATACTCTGTTGCATATCAATAATTGAAGTGTGGAATTTTAAATAATGAAAAAAATTCATACATATTTATTTAATTAAATTTTAACTGCCTTGGTAGCATAGTGGTAGCGTTTACGACTAATGTGCTTGGGTCTCCGGTTCAATATCCAGTGATAGCAATGACGCTTCAACATTAGTGCAGACAAGCTTCATTCATGATGTACTAATCACGCACACTAGACCAACATGACAATATACAATGACTGCTTGTTGATCTATTGGTGCTAACTAAAATCAAGAGATTTCGTCTTCGATTCCCGGATCGGACCAAATGTCTAAATGATCTGCAAAAAAATAATTTGGAGTTTGGGTATTTTCTATAAATAATTTGTATATATAATAATTTCAACACTTCTATGAGCACTTAAATTAACATTACCGTGAAAAGATTATTTAAAGCCAGCGGTATGTTATTCACAACTTAGCGCTAGTGTCGATGTACTGTAAATAGATTCAAATCCATCACAGTTGCAGTATAATTTCATATCGATAGCTTCAACTACTGTTATTTTTCCGTAAATGCAATTTAAGTACCGTTTTCATAACATCTGAATCTTTAAGTAGTTTTCCTATTCGTGTGCAGTTTTAACAGAGTTTATAAATGATAGATGTTGGTATTTTTTTTAAATGGGTCTATTTTGATACACTGTATGTCTGAACTAGACGAGTGTACAATTATTAAACTATTTTTAAGATTTCCTATCTCTCATCAGACCTAACAGTTGCAAACAAAGAGTGTGAGAGGTCTTCAATATGTTCTCAGTACAATAACTCATAATGCAAAGATGTATAAATAACTCTGCATTAATATTTAAAGTCACAGCTTTACAAAATCCTTGTGAGTTTTAATTTCATAGATTACAAATATGATGTAAATATTCCAGAATCATACCTATCGATAAACTTTTAAAGCGTTCCCATCACTAGTGAGTCGTTGCACCACAGTGAGTAATTTCAGTAGCAAATCGTTGGTTTATTTTCGTAATGCAACCAACACTCACACATCGAAACACCAGGAATCATAGATTCAATATAATTATTATGGACTCTATTCCTTCCATTTTGAAATACGAATTTGAATTAAGAACATATTGACAGTCTTAAAAAAATATTGATCATAGATTTTCGATGAATGTTCTTTTTTATAAAAGAAAGTAATGAACTTTTTTTAAATCAATCGGTGAAATTCGAAAAAAAATATACTAAAATCAATGGGAAACTCAATAGTAAAAAAATACTGCATGAATACCCAAAACACCCAAAGTAAAATAAAAATATTGTAGACAAAAACCAGTTTTATTATTAAGTGACGTCTACTAAGTAATTCTGTACCCTGAAACACGATAAAATTAGAGAGAGGTTTTTCAAGTTTATCATGAATTTATATTTCAAATGTATATTTCATAATATAAATTGCTTACAGTCTTTAATAAATACCTTTAGTATTTATCAAATAAATTAACATACTACACTAACAAAAAAACTTCGTCAGTTATTTTAATTATCATTATACGAAATTTAAATACAACCGGCCAAGCCTAGCGTCACCTTCGAAGCGGCTCCATCAGTCAACAACCATTACCAACGAATTTTAAACCTTACCTACACCTAAATAAGCATTAAAATAAAACATCGACTAACCACAGATAACATTTTATAGCTCATCAAAATTCCATCCTTAATTCTAAGCTAAAGAGTTCATATTCAATCGAAACATCAGAAACGAACGTCTCCTACATTGTATTTATGGTCTACAAACTAAACATCTACTTTGTACTAAGGTAATACAGTCCAAATTCGATCAATAGTCACACCCAAGCTTAGAACGTTTTTAATGTGAGAAGAAACCGCCAAAATGCATCGGAAGGTCAACGAACTTCGCCATCCAAGGACAGTGCATTCCATTTTTAAATAGCGCTCCAATAGAAGGCTCGATCTAAATAGGCCCGCCATCTTGGCGTCATTGCGCGGGAATTGTATAATAATGGCGTCCATTTTTGACAAAAACATTTTTTTTGGACAACAATGGTGCGTTTCCACGTATTATTTCGGAATAATTAGGGAGTCGCTAACGAGATTTCAGGTTCGTTATAAAATACTTATTTAAGTGGAAGTGAAGTTTCTGTGTTCGATGAATGCAGTTTTTGTTATGAAAGGATATGATTGTATTTAATTAGAAAATCTCTAGCTATTTCTTCTTAGAAAGTCGTAACCTATACCACAATGGCCAGACGTGTTATTGCAAGTTTTCCTTCTCTTTGCAGTGATGTTGTTTTGCATAGTTTACGACACCCACGGGATGAATAGGGGTGCTGACACAATATTTGAAACATAATGTATGGGATTTTGACTCAATATATTTGTATAATATTCCAAACTGTGAGAACTGTTGTCGTAATCTACTAGACTACGTAAAAAGAAACGTATCTACAGATTTTTTATTTTTAAGAGTTAAAACTCCTTGTTATCCCTCCACAGATTATGCACGCATTAAACCATCCGACATATGAAGGGCAGACGAACGTTACGGTCCGTGCTTACAATTTGTTCTTTCCATGAAATTATTAGCATACGCATCGCTTCAATGTAGCTTAAAAGATTCTTGATAAACACAAATTAGTTTTTTAGCATATAATTGAACAGTTATGACAAATATGTAAGGCGAAATTTGAATGAATTCTTTTGAAATAAATATAATATGTACATATATTAACAGAATGCACAAAAATGAGAATGTAATTATTAACTTTTGTATTTTGAATCTTTGTTACCAGCTAACATGGCTGTGTTTCATATTGTATTCTAGTGGCAAAGGAAACATATTGGACGGTCCAGACAAAGTAGGCCTACACTAGTATGTATGTTACTAATTTCATATATTTGACTTTAAGATAACACATATTATTATAGTCGATATTTTTTTTAAGAATAAAGAATTACCAGACTTTGACGTGTAAGATGTCTTAAAGTTAGTTTTCTGAAATGACAAAAAACCTAAATATGTAAATAAACTTACACTCAGAAAAAAATATCCGATGTTGATATTTTTTTTTTAACAAAACCACAGATAAGTATTATTTTTAAGTTTAAAGTTTTTCAATACATTGACATTTGAAGAAACCAATTTTAAAACTGCATTCACAACTTAACGGAAATCGAACTTGATATCTATCGGTAACATCCTGTAGTCAAACACGGGTCTTTTAAAACATTGTACTTATAAGTAATAAATTATTATCTGTTTGTGACGTGAATTTTCTACAACCTGAGTCATGTTCTTATTGTTGTAAATCGCGAGTAACGCGTAAATAGTCTTGAAAAAAAACAGCCTTAGTTACTCCTTGTGTCATTAGCTACCTACCAGAGAAAGTTCCGTGAAAGTTGGTTCATCCGTTCCAGATTGACAGACAGACAATTTTTTTAAAAATTGCATTTATAGGTGTTTTCTATGTATAATATGTATACAAGCTCTGCTTAGTTTTGGACTAAATGGCGTTATGTGTAAGATGTTCGAAATATTTATTATTATTGTTATCTAAATAAGTGCAAGGTTCTATAATTATTATCTTGAAAATCAACTTGTCATAGAAAACTTTTGTATTTTCGACATTTTATTTTGTGTGTTATCATTTCAAACACAAAATTTTTTTTCTAATTTACTGGTATTTCAAAGATGTGATAGAAAAAAACAAAACAAAAGTATTAGATTTTTGATTTTATACTTTTTTCAATAACATCAATAGATTATTTATTTTTTAATTACTTTTTTTAAATAACGGTAAGTGAAAATAGCATATTTGAGAGTTAGTTTTCGATCGTTATATAACTTCGTTATTATTCATTACATGTATATTGTTTAGCAATGTAAGGATGCGACGAAACGGCCGACTGAGACTTTCTAAATTATTCACTCTTTAAACATTTAGATTCTTTGTAAAGACAACACTTTTTTGTACTTAAATCACACTGTTTAACTGCACGGTTGGCCTAGTGGTTTAAACGGTCGCCACACTGCTTTCTACTGTTCTAAATGTTGTGGGTTCAATCCAATCCTAAATAGGATAATACATTGTGTGTTCCAAAAAATATTGTTCTAAGTAGCGTATGCGACTGCTGTTTGAGGTCTTGGGTTCAATTCCCGGGTCGGAGCAAATGTATGTGTGATCCGCAAATATCTGTTTCGGAATTATGGTGTTACCTATGTATTTACAAAAAAAATATGTATGTTTATGTATTTATATCAGTTGTCTAGTACCCATAATACAAGCTCTGCTTAGTTTGGGACTAAATGGCGTTGTGCGTAAGATGTCCAAAATATTTATTTATTTATTTTAAATCTGGGTTTTCTTCATATCTGTTTCATGTATGTTTGTAAAGTCCCGAGCGACACGGGATGTATATTCCTATTGAAAAAAGAAAACTGTTTTTGGTTTCTGTGAAACATTCTATGTGAATCAAATTTCAGCAGCCAGTATCACTAATTCCTAGATCAGCAAGAAAATTTTCAAAATAAAATTTCAGTCTACCGTCTTTGGAGGACAATAAAAATTGTGATGCTTACGTTTCGTTTCGAAATTTTAAAAAAGAAAACAAAACGCTAAATCGGTATCAATACAAATAATTTTAACCTTTATTAGAATTAGCCTTGTGTAAGCATTGAGCAAATGCTGACGTACAAACGCCTATTTTAGTGTTAAAAAAACACGTGGGCTTATGTGAATGGGTTGCGTAGCGCGTAGACTTGTCTATGCTACGAAAACTGTAGACCTCTACGGCGTAGTACATCTACGTGAATCTATTCTGAGAATATTTTTTCTGTTGTTGATATTTTTTAAATAAAATTGTTAGAAACTCTTGTGTGAATTTTTATTTATGTTGTTGCCTTTTTATGTTGTATACAAATGTTTATAGGTTATTTGAGAAACCTTAGAGGCTTTTTAAAATTCGCCCTCTGCCGTTTGGTTCCTAATTAACCAGAGACCTATTTTGACCAGACTCGTGATAAACATACTTGTATGTTTCTAAATATATACATATACACATCATATTATGCGTTATATGTCCTGGGTGGGAATAGAACCTAAGTGGTCTGAATTAGCAGTCACGATTTCAGACTGAGCTCTCACTTTGCACTAAATTCATACTGTGATAGCAATATTATAAATTCGAAATAAATAAATATTTTCGACATCTTACACACGACATCATCTAGTTCCATACTAAGCAGAGCTTGTATTATGGGTACTAGAAAATAAATACCCACACATACTTATTTTTAATAATAGAAAACAGCCAGACTCCAAAACAAATATTTGTGGATCACACAAATATTTGATCCGACACGAGAATCAAACCCGAGACCTCTTGATCAGCAGCCGCATACGCTGACCACTAGACTATGTCTATCTGTCTGTTATGCCCTTATAAATGCCTTAAATACAAAATCACAAGTTCTGCCTAAATTAGGTTCAGACTACACTTTTTTTTTTTATATTAAGTAAAATTATTGTTGGTACTTTTTATTCCCAAGTTCACAGTATCGTGTACAGCACAGTACACGTATGAATGACGTCATCACAAGAGGGCACTCCCCCTCCGGGATATATGTCAATGACAGTGAACGTATAACGATGGGCTATTAACACTGACATGTGTTAAGAAAAAGTTTAAATATAATTGTGAAAAAAAAAATAGAAAAAAAAAAAAAATAATGACGTCATTGGTCATCAATAGGCTATAACAGAACACTGTTGTACACACGCCTCTTTTTAAAAAGGTTAAAAAGGAGGTTATTTTTTTTACCATGTACTAGAGCTTTTTTACATATTAATAAGCTTACTAAATTAACTCTACTCTGCCTGCTGGAAAGTAAATAAATAAATATTTTCGGACATCTTACACACAACATCATCTAGTCCCAAACTAAGCAGGGCTTGTATTATGGGTACTAGACAACTGATATAAATACATAAACATACTTTTTTTTTGGAAATAAGTACATATTTTACATAGAAAACACCAAGACTCCTAAACAAATATTTGTGGATCGCACAAATATTTAGTCCCACCCAGGAATCGAACCCGAGACCTCTTGATCAGCAGCCGCATATGTTTACCACTAGACCAACGAGGCAGTTAGCGTATGCGACGGCTAATCAAGAGGTCTCTGTTTCAAATACCGGGTCGGGCCAAAAAGTGTTTTTGGTATTTTCTTAGGAAATTCTTAATAACTGCCAGGAGTTTGGAAGTTTGGCAGTGATTCACGCCCGTGCCTCGGAGAGCACGTAAAGCCGTCGGTCCCGGTTGTCATGAACATCTATGGCAATCGTTATTGGGAATACAGTGCCCTCAAATATACTGACAACTAGTTCAATCTTCGAATATCAGTTCTACCTTAGGGTTGCGGAGGTCCGGAGGTTGTTTATGGAATAAACAGACAGTTAATATTATTTCTACGGGAATTAACGCGATCACTTATTTAGGGTATTTGACCTCTGATTTGCCTGACGTTTCGACCAGGTTGCACCGGCCGTGGTCACAGGCTGACTGGCTTCCCGTAGAAATAATATTAATTATCATGGAACGCGAAAGTTTAAAAGTTAGTATAAACAGACAGCCTGAATTTTTTTAAAAATTGAATTTTTGATGTTAGTACTCAAAAACTGTTCATTTGATATCACATACAGACACTCTGATTTTATTTTTTTGTATGGATTGTTTTACATTATTTTAAGTCGTTTCAAAGTCAATCTTTCTGGTGCATTATTATACCATCAACCTTTTTTGACTGGTTTGTTGGTTTAGTGGTTAGCGTTTGCGGCTGCTGATCAAGAGGTCTCGGGTTCGATTCCCGGGTCGAACCAAATGTTTGTGTGATCCACAAACATTTGTTTCGGAGTTTAGGTGATTTCTATGTATAATATGAACGTGCTTACAAAAAAAATGTATGTTTATGTATATAAATCAGTTGACTAGTACCCATAATACAAGCTTTGCTTAGTTTGGGACTAGATAGCGTTGTGTGTAAAATGTCCGAAATATTTATCTAATTATTTTTAATACTCCCATGACCCATAGATAATTACTAATTATGTTTATTACTTTTAAATTACAATATAAAAGCTGTCGTCCGTATGTCACTTTCATTTCGTGTGTACTCTAACTAAATAGTTTCACCCTCATTTGAGGGGTTGAATACCTTTGCGATGACGTGTTTTTGAAAAGGGTTGATTGTCACGTGATTGGATGTTTTAAACTGAGTTTTACTGCTTTTGAAAATATTTCCAATTTGTTCCTGTTTTTTTTACCCGATTTTTATTAGCTTCACCTGTATGTATGTATGTCTGTAACCGACTCTTTTGGGTGCGATTTAGACGCACTTTAAACTTTATCAAGTAGTCAGTCAGTAGTCAGTCGTGAAGCTAATTGTCTGTTCCAATTCGAAGATCCTACGGAGAAGAACAGACAAGAAACTCCATGAACACTCTTTTCCAACATAGTTTTAACAATTTTTGGTTACATTGTTTTAGGCATTTTATTAAGAACAGTTAAATGTGAGACAATGTAACGATGCTGATATATACACAGCACACAAAAATAACACCAGCCATCATCCAGTTCAACCATATCGTAGGGAGCCGAATGACCCGCTACACACGCCACCGCCAGCAGGACTTTTGAGCGAGCATGACATGACACTAATGCACAGTGGCAGCACATGCGACTTATATATCTGAGGTCACAGGTTTGAATTCAGGATCGGGTCAAATATTTGTATGATCTGCAAACATTTATTTCAGAGTTTTGGCTGCTTACTAAATGATCTGTATGTCAATCTAGCTATCATTGAACAAAACTCTGCTTGTGTATTGTCAGATTTTCAAAACATGTGCATCGGATCTAAAGAAAATTATGTAGTAAATAACTCTAACAGTTTTTTTAAATGTAATTACAAAGGCACAAGGAAAAGCTGCGCGCGCGCACCCGGCGTTTGAGCTTAGTCATCGAGACAGCCTTGGTCGGACATTTTGCTTCTGTTAGCGAACTTGTCCGAGTGCAGCCGAACTTGAGTTGATATTTGTTAAAGTTTTTAACCCCCGACGTAAAAACGACAGGGTGTTATAAGTTTGACATATCTGTGTGTCTGTCTGTCTGTGGCATCGTAGCTCCCGAACGGATGAACCGATTTTGATTATGTTCTTTATAAAGGTGAATTAGACGGGAGAATTCTTAGCTATGTTTGACTTAGACTGCCTTGTTGGTCTAGTGGTTAGCGTGTGCGGCTGCTGATCAAGAGGTCTCGGGTTCGATTCCCGGGTCAGACCAAATATTTGTGTGATCCACAAATATTTGTTTCGGAGTCTGGGTGTTTTTCTATGTATAATTTACAAAAAAAAAAGTATGTTTATGTATTTATATCAGTTGTTTAGTACCCATAGCACAAGCTCTGCTTACTTTGGGACTAGATGATGTTGTGTGTAAGATGTCCAAATTATTTATTAATTTATAATATTTATAAAAAAAAAGTCGGTACAATTAGTCGGGGTTTTTTAACATTTTTAATTTTACCTATTCTACTGAAGCACTCATAACCACGTGGCCTTAGGTGATTGGAAACGACCACCGACGGTAAGCAACGAGGGAGCTGTCAGTACCTAGATGGGTGACGATTTGTGACATTCTAATACCTCCAAGAATATGTGTACAAAGTTTCATGATGATCGGTTAAGTAGTTTTCGCGTGAAAGCGTAACAAACAAACTTACATTGACATTTATAATATTAGTAAGGATGAATTTAGTAAAAACTATTCATTTGATATTACAAATAGAAACTTTTATTACTATTACACACATATTGGCTTCTTATTATACCTCAGACATGAAAAGGTAATAAAAAAAGTTGATGTCTATATCGTCGGGCAGAATAATTGTAGCACGTGGTATATCGTATTATCGATTCAAAGCTGCGAAAGCTGCGCAGACGCATCTCGCAAGCTCAGTGAGACAACCTTGCATATGTTTTGATTTTATTTCAATTCTGTTATGCGTGTACGCATATACTTTTAAAGAAGTAGTTTTTTATAGTACAGAAAGATAGAATAAAGTAGTAAGTGGGTGTAGGGCATTGTTTAACATCTATATGTTGTATGACTGCCTTGTTGGTCTAGTGGTTGGCATATGCGGCTGCTGATCAAGAGGTCTTGGGTTCGATTCTCGAGTCGGACCAAATATTTGTGTGATCTACAAATATCTGTTTCGGAGTCCGGGTGTTTTCTATTATATATATGTATGTATTCATAAAAAGAAAGTATTTTTATGTATTTATATCAGTTGTTTAGTACCCATAATACAAGCTCTGCTTAGTTTGGGACTAGTTGACATTGTGTGTAAGATGTCCGAAATATTTATTATTTAGTTTATTTTAGTTCTGGTACGAGTGTGACGCTGGCCACCCTGGGATGTACCTTACTAATGAGGTATGACAAGGAGGACTCCAGAATCCACCTATGCTTTCCTTCCCACGGAGAGTGTAAAATGAAAGAAAAAAAAGGATACATCAGAATAACACATCGGCTACTACGTAACGACATACACGTGGGCAAAACCGCGCACAAAAGATGTTTCAATATTACTTTCTAGGTATTTATCTGATTTAAAAGTTAAAAAGAAAAGCTTTTTGATGTATATATTATCATAATGAAGATAGATAGCGAGGTCTAAGAAGAGACAGCGGTTTCCGTAATCAAACACGTCTCCGAAGGTCACCCAGTTCCTCAGTACCTCACCTTGAAGGGTAACCGACTACATTGCTACGTAATATAGGAGGAAAAAAAAACAACACATATGTCAACTTAGACGGGATATGAAGGTAACTTGAATCCTAATAAAAATAGTCCCACAGGCTTGGATCTCCTCTCAAGAAAGGGTTAAGGCCATACGACCTCACATTGGACGAGTGCAGTTTGGGGACTAGCAAGACACATTGCTGTTAGATGTTTTTAAGCCACCCGAATGCCTCCAACCAAGCTTCACGACTGCTATCGTAAGATAACAATCGAGACCGATTAAAATACTTGTTAATTACAATTACATATATTATTGATATATATTAATAAACCATAATGTTCTAAATATGAAAGTAACTATGTATGTCTGTCTGTTACGCTGTAACGACTATGCTGCAGTCACTGCCTGATAGAAAGCGTGAGTAGAAGCCAGAAGTAGTGGGTCATCATCCTCACTGTGAGTGTAGAAAATACAACATGGTGACTCACATCGTGGCGGCGTATTGAGATATTTCTCCCGGAGGCCCGGAGGTTGGTTCAGAATGATTGAACCTCGAGACGAAATACAACAGCATGAGTGCTGTCATATTTAGGTTGGTCTTTTGTGTGAGTGTAATACATCCGTGTGGAGACGGATTATGAATACCAAGTGTCACCATCCCTATTCATTCTCTGGGTGTCGTAAGAGGCGACTAAAGGAACAAAATAAGCAGCTAACATCACTGCTAAGAGAAGGATAACTTGAAACAAACCCTTTACCAACCCGTCTGGCCAGCGTGGTATAGTAGGCCAAAACCTCCTTTCAAACAAGAGGCCTATGTCTAGCAGTAGACTGTTAAAGGCTGTTGATGATGATGAATACTGCACCGGTCAGGTGGGCCTGTCTTTCGTTGGTGAGGGTAAGACCGGAGGCCTTATGACCCAGAAGTATCTCAACAGGTTGCCATAGTGCGGGACACCAAGCTGCTGTGTCTTCATTCTCATTGAGGAAGGTGACTACTGCTCTTGGATTCTCTTCATGCTTTCCATCAGGCAGAGTAGAGTCACTTTGGCAGCAAGAGAAAGAAATCTAGACACAAACCCTATATCAACCCGTCTGGACAACGTGATACAGTAGGCCGCAACTTCCTTTCTAACGAGAAGCCTATGTAGAGAAACGGGTATGATGTACCTCCAACACAAAGGGAGGATGCTCCGACCACGTGCCACGGCGCAACGGTTTATGTTAGGATGTTGTATATATGCTAATCGACGCGAGAATTTCTCTATCGCGATTCAGGATTAGTAGTTACTCCGTATAGCCCGTTCCATATTTCTTAGTGTTTCAGTGATTCTTCGTTAGATGGCACTGTTTTTTTTTTCGCTTGCGCTGTATGTGGAAGTCGCTACACCTATGTCCACCATTTACTGTTAAAGGCCATTTTTGATGTACCTACATGGTTTAATTTTTGTATAGTAAGATAACAACCGCAAAGAAATATGGACTGTAGTACAAACTAAATACAATTTATTTTCACACAATACTAACAACTATCTTGTGACGTCACAATCCATGGTTATTGTTAACTTATTCTACAAAACATTTTAAATGGCAATGAATTATTATTGTTGTGAAGGTCGTACTCAATAGATAGGTTTGTTGACGTTTATTTAGCCCTTACAAGGCCCATTGAATGCAGTTTAATGTATGGTATTTAATTCTGATCTTTCATATTAATAGAATAAGTGACAAAGAACTGAAAAGAACGAGGGCAAATGACTATTAAATCTATGGACATATCCAGTGAGAAAAGCCGGAGGTTAAATTGCGTTCAGGAGTACTCGCACCTCCAGAATCAGGACTCTAAAAGCTCATTGTGAAAGAACGGGTATCGTATTCCTCCATCACAAAGGGAGGATCCGACCAGGCAAGGTGATCCTGCCTGGCACTGCCCAACAGCTAATAATGGGATGTTGTATATATGCTAATCGGTGCGAGAAATTCTCTATCGCGATTCAGGATTAGTTATAGTTACTCTGAATAGTTCATTTCGTGTTGTCTTCGAGGTTCAGTGTTCCTTCGCTAGATGGCGCTGTTGTATGTTTTTCACTTGCGCTGTATGTGGAAGTCACCACAGAATTAAATAAATAAACCAATTAACAGCAGATTTCTAGAAGCTCATGGAATAATTCAAACTTGTGACTCTTGACTCAAAGTTACGGTAACAGTAACTACTTACCATCAGGCTACCAATCTGTTAATCATTTTGCCACCTAAATAGTAAAATAATCTAAGTTAAACAGCTAAATTCAATTTAAAAACAAAGTGTCAATACTATCTTGTTCTACTTCGGCAATGATCGGCTCCACGGAAATAACCGAACGACTTCGGAACAATTCGTGTTGTTCCAAGATGGCGGCAGATTGACATTATGACATCCAACGTCTAATAGCACAATAGAATCACTGAATAGTTTTAGAGTAATTTGCAACCAGACATCTGATACGGGGGTCATGGCTGAACCTCTTTTCTATTGTAGTATATTTAATTCTATAAATATTAGTGAAGAAAATACTGTCTGGGTTCTATTATGGTAGACTATTCAGTGTTTTTGGGTCGATGGGTCGCCTTACAGTCTAGGCTATTGGTGTTGATGCTATCTGTTATGGAAAGAGAGATAGAGAGATGTCATTAGCTTCATATAATATTCTTTTATTCATACTTCCTGCAACTTGCTGCCTACATTGTATGAGGCGGATTTAATGCCGTAGGCATTTTGAAATATAAATAAATAAATAATTTGGACATCTTACACCTAACGTCATCCAGTCCCAAACTAAGCAGATTTGATTGTACAAATACGTAAACATACTTTTATTTGTAAATAAATACATATTATACATAGAAAACACCCAGACAGACTCCGAAACAAATATTTATGGATCACACAAATATTTAGTCTGACCCGGGAATCGAACCCAAGACCTCTTGATCAGCAGCCGCATACGCTAACCACTAGACCAACAAGGCTTTCAAGATCAAAAAGGCAGTCAGACAACAATATGTTTTAATAAAAATATACCAAATCCATTTTGAAACGCTACCTTCTTCAAAATCTTTTTTAAAAAAGAAAAAATGACAGCCATATTTTAATAACCAAAACAAAAACAAAATGTATTTCTATTTTCGATTTGACAAAATGATCAAATAATAAAAAGAATTCAAATTATAATATCCTTTTGTATACTCGTGCCATATATATTTTTTACTTTTTTTTTAAATATCGTAATAAGTAATAGTTTATATAGACCAGTATAAGTTGAAACGTAATTTATTACTTTTTGAACGGTATCTGAGATCAAAATAAGCTTGATAAGTTGATTATACTTAATAATTTAAAACGTGTAAGTCCTTTACGCCCATTATACTTAGATACTTGACATAGTGCTTCTGGTACAAAAATAAGGGTCTTAAAAAATGGATGCCCTACCACATTCTGCCCTCAGGGCTAACCAGTATAATTTGACACCTTTTTTAGTACATTTTCTATGTATTTAAAGATCTTATTAAAACGACCACAGGTGGAGACACCGAACCATTATTGGAATAAAGTACCTGGGATGTTGCATGTTCCAATACATCTTGACTCATATTTTATTAACACTTTTATGGTAGTAAAGGTCAGACTAAATTGGCTGTTGTACACAGTGTCATAGATGGAAAACCGAGGTTGCAATTTTTACATGTAATACCAGTATTACTTGAATCGTGTTACAAGGCTCTTCATGCCGTGACAGAGGTCAAATTAAAGTGGTTATTCAACAAGTGAACTTGGTCTTTTGCGAGAGCGGCTTTTGTTTCCTATGTCACTTGTTAGTTTTATTTTCTTACCATTTCAAAGGGCATTGAATGAAGATTAATCGCGACAATGATAGATGTTTTGTTTTTTTTTTTTACGTGTCAGAGATAATTTGTGTATGCATTCTTTTTAGTTCGAATAATTTCATGTATTAATATTTCAAATATCGCTGTTGGAAATCTATTTTTTTTAATTTTAATTAAATGTAATGTGTAATATCCAAATTAATTGAAGATGCGATATTCAATTACATCTTTGAGTACGTTTGTAACAAATAAAGTAAAAAATCAATTAATCCCATTCGAAGTAATAAAACAATATTTTTTATAGCATTATTAATAACCATTCATATGTAATGAAGCAGTTCCATAGGAATAATTCCATTCATAAAGTCGTTCTGCGTCTAATCGCAAATGAATAGCCAGCTTTAGGGTTTTATACATTATGCCCTTGAATTTATTTATATTTATATAAATACTAGTCTTTTGAGATTGTGTCAAGTGTGAATCGAACATTTTATGATGTGTTTTTTGAACATTCACCATTATTATATTTAGTGCTTAGTTTTGGAGGTTTGTTTGTTTGTACGTCACGTTTTTGTATAGTAAAATCTACCGTGGGAGAACTGTTTTTCGGCACATGTTAGCTGACTCAATCATCATCAACCAATATTGTTTGGTTTTACTGAAACGCCGTATTAATTGTGTCTCTAGTGTTCATCAGATCTTGGACCCTTTCGCCAAGAACTTTTAAATTTAAAACTTCAAAAGTCTAAAAAAGATGTTACAAACTAAGCAGAGCTTGTATTATGGGTACTAAACAACTGATATAAATACATAAAACATACTTTTTTTTTGTAAATACATACATAGAAAACACCCAAACTCCGAAACAAATATTTGCGAATCACACAAACAATTTGTCCGACCCGAAAATCGAACCCAAGACCTCTTGATCAGCAGCAGCATACGCTAATCACTAGACCAACAAGGCAGTATTAGTCTAGGGAGTCTTTTGGGAGGCGGTCTTTTTGACCTTTGTGGGTAATTTAGATGTTGTTATAGGAACTGGAGTTTGATACCCAACTGAGACAATATTTATGTGTACCAAGTTTCATGATGATCGGTTGAGTAGTTTTCGCGTGAAAGCGTAACAAACAATTACATTCACATTTATAATATTAGTAGGGATAATGAAACTTCAACCTTTTAAAACGTATCAATTTTCTCCTTTTTGTAACATTTTTCATAGATACTCACCTCCTACTGTTAGTAGCGTGATATTATGTATCTCATAGCATGCTGTAATATATGGCTATCGAACACTATAAGAAGGTTTTTAATTAAACCAGCAGTTCTTGAGATTATTTACATTTATTACTACACAGTATTTTCCCTAAGAACCATTAAAACTCGAGCAAAATCTTTAGTACCTACCTAGCCTCTCGCTTATTCAACTACCTTCGTTGTCTAGTGGTTAGCGTATGCGACTGCTGATGCAGAGGTCTCGGGTTCAATTTCCGGGTCGGATGAAATGTTTTTGTGATCCGCAAATATTTGTTTTTTTTTATATATTTAGCCTACCAAAGTGACTCGACCCTGCCTGATAGAAAGCACGAGCAGAATCCAAGAGTGGGGGAAACCACACACCATTGATGCGAATGCAGACAGATTTTGACTGCTCGGCATAGGAAAGAAGAGCTGAACCGTTTCGGAGTCTGGGTGTTTTTCTATGTATAATATGTATGTATTTACAAACACAAAGTATGTTTATGTATTTATATCAGTTGTCTAGTACCCATAATACAAGCTGTACTTAGTTTAGGACTAGATGGCGTTGTGTGTAAGATGTACGAAATATTTTATTTATTGTTTAATTATAATTTACTCACTAGAATAATAAGTATACTAGCTACATATTTAAAAAATGTAAAACAGAATAGTTAATTATTTTCCCATATCTTTTCGACACAAAACATGTTTGTCTTTTTTCAAAATTTTTTTTTTGTTGCACTTCTACAAATTGTAACAAAAAAAGTAAAAATAAAACAATATTATTCTAATACAAAATATTATCCTACTAATATTATAAACGGGAAAGTTTTTGAGTATGTATGTGTGTTTGTATATTTGTTGCTCTTTCACGCAAAAACTACTGAACGGATTTGGATGAAACTTTACAGTAATATAGCTTATATATCAGAATAACATATAGACTACTTTTTACTGCAATAATCAAGAATTATCATTAAATCGTAGATGTCAAAATGTATCACTGTTTATCTCCTGTCAAAACTTCACGGGTTGCTATGCATAACACACTTGCATAGCAACCATAATGATAGTTTGTAAATGGCTAATTATTAAAAAGCGAGTTCTGGATAATCACATATGTAGGCTACTTTTTATATCGAAAATACGCGGGTAACACCGCGGGGCGCAGCTAGTTCTGATATAAAAATGAAATGATATTACAACACACACACGTACGCTCGCAACACATAAACCACACACACACCCATACAGAATAGTTTTAGGCAAGCAAACAGCGAATGTCGTTTGAAAAACAAAAGTTAAATGACACAGAGGCGGTCGTTGTATTCATGTCGTATTTAAAATAGATGTAATTCTATCTCATGACTTCATGAGTTTTATTCAACATACATACATACAAATTATTTGTCACTATAATGTTGATATAAGTACTTTTTCTCATAGGAGTTAAGGTAAATGTAAAAATTTATACAAAAAAAACTAAATTTCAGTTTTAAGTAAATATTAATATTTCCGACATCTTACACACAACGCCATCTAGTCCCAAACTAAGCAGAGCTTGTATTATGGGTACTAAACAACTGATATAAATACATAAATATACTATTTTTGTAAATACATACATATTATACACCCAAATTCCGAAACAGAAATTTGCAGATCATACAAGCATTTGGTTTAACCCGGGAATCGAACCCGAGACCTCTTGATTGGCAGTAACAAACGCTTAGACCAACGAGAAATTATTAATTTAAATATTAAAATAATATTAAAAATACGATAGTAACTCTGTCCGTCTGTCGCACTTTCACGCCAAAACTAATAAACCGATTTAAGTGAAATTTGTTGAACTGATAGTCTAGTCTAAAGGCGGGGTAAAATCAGTTTTCCTAATAAGTCACAGGGGTAATAATATTGAAAAGGTTAGGAACCACTGGTCTAGAGCCTGAGAAAGGATATAGGCTTTTTAACGCGATAATCAACATACATGTGGACGAACTCACGGGCAACTAGTCTGGTTGATGTTATAAATTATTTCCGAGGTTAAATAGAGACTTGGATAATAATAGAGATAATAAAATTAATAAACTTAATGATAATAATAAATATAATTTGATAAGAGAGTCATTGTCAAAAGCCTTGATATGGATGGTCTCTTTATAGAAAAGAGGGTGACGGAGAGTAGAAAATTATAAAAAAATTTAAGCCTCCCAAAGTGTCTCTATTCTGCCTGATGGAAAGCATGAGTAGAATACAGGATTAGGGGTCACCATACTCACTGTGAGTGTAAGCAATGCAGCATCTTGTCATTGACTAAGATTAATTTATAATTATGTATTTGTTTTAATATCTCCTATAATATAAATTAATAATTATTAAAAGTGTATAAAATACGTTCCTTTTTCTATATTTAATTATATATATAATAGTATACACATAGGCAAGAGTTTTTTTTTAATTCGTATCTTTATTAATACGATTTTGTAGTTTTTATCTATAAAAATACGTTTTTTATAACTATTCGCTTTTATCACTTCTCCGCCCGTGTGTACAGTTATAAATAAAAAAATATTTCGGTCATCTTACACACAACGTCATCTAATCCCAAACTAAGCAGAGCTTATATTATGGGTACTAGGCAACTGATATAAATACATTTTTTTTGTAAATACGTACATACGAAAACACTCAGATTCCGAAACAAATATCTGCGGATCTCACAAACTTTTGTACCGACCCAGGAATCGAACCTGAGACTTCTTGATCAGCAGCAGCATACGCTAACCACTAGACTAACACGGCAGTCATAGTCTTCTAGAAGTAAGAATCGAAGTATCTCCAATCGATGAATCTTCATCGATTGGAGATACTCGATGCAGTGGATTACGCGTAAAAGTATAACATACAGACGGAAACATTTTCATATTTATGATATAGAATTGATCTTTCCTTTAAATTGTTTAATGTTAAAATAAAACAAGTATACAAAACGTTATGTAAATGACGAAATTAAAAAAAAACCGTCAGAAATATTTTACTAAAGACAAATTTTCCAAAAAACTTTCCATTGTATATTCAAAAATTATTATAAAACTATTGATGATAGCATTTAAAAAATAAACCTAACTATTTTGTATTTAAATAAAAGCAGGAAGGAGGCTACAATGTTGGATAACAAGTTGGCTATGACGACAAATACAGGCATTACCAGTTCGCTGTCTGTTCGTTTTTGTTGCTTTTTCAATATGTCTACGGTATTCGCATTTAATAACAAGTTATCTATTATTTAAAATAATATATTTTTTTGAAAACCCCTTTGAGTTTAGACAACAGAGCCTACGCTCTGTAGTATTTTTGAAAAAATAGTTCTCCTTAATTTTAAATAATATTTAATATTATGGTAAAATACGTCGGATTTTCTATAAATTTAAATTGTATTCTGATTTATCTTCCCATCCTGGTATGAAATGCATTAAAACATATTTTTTACAAATGTTTAAACTTCCTTTTTAGTACAAAACACATTTATTTTTTTATTTAAACACATTTTTTGTCATATTAGAAATTAAAGCATAATGCAACATGGCGGGCCCGCGCTCGCGCATTTCGTAGGCTTCAAAAAAGAACACAAAATCAAGATGGCCGACTTTCTCGTCAGTGCCTAGTACTGCTGACGTCACACACGACGTGTCCTTGTGACTTTGTCTAGGGATTTATCCCGGTTTTATAGAAAATTATACGTTTAGATCAGTTCCGAAGTGTTTTTGTAAGCTCGTCCGAGCAGTTTTGAGTGTTATGTTGTGCACAAAATGGTGAAATGGATATTTCCTTTGTGTTTTTATTTTTAAAAACAGTATTACATGTATTAAAAATAGAATTTGGCTACGGAAGTTCAGTAATAAACATGTAACAACATAAAAAAGAAGAGGTTCAAATCAAAAGTTTTAGAAATAAAATTAAGAATAAAATTAAAACTACTTACCCAACAAACAAAAATCGTAAACACAATAGTCCAATAAAATTGAAAATGATAATAATCTAAATTGTAAAAATAAACACAACACGACACTAGGGCACTAAAGTCTTTGTAATTGATGAAAAATCTTGGTTTTATATTAAAAAAATAATTTAGCCATAGCCGATGATATCTGGAAATTATAGTCCAAATAAGCACTGCGCCCGATCGCCGCGGTATTTTAGATCTAAACGCTCGAGTTCAAATTAAAAAAAAACTATTTATCTATGAAAAAATTACTATCAAATTTAAACAAAATTCCAAGTGGAGCGAATTTACAGTACCGAGTTCTTTATTCAAAAAATCGCGACGTACTGGCACGTTATAAAGTTGCAGGAAGCACGCCTTTTCCTAGTGATGTAGACACAAAAATTCTTTTCAAAAATTACCATCGAGCGTTTTGAGCCAAAAAATCTAACCTAACCTAACCCTGGCGGGCGGGCGACTGGCGGGCGCGTAGGGGCCGCATTGCCAAATATTTTTTTTTGCATCTCGGCCGAATTATGCACTTGTATGCGACTTACGTCGTCCCTTCATTGTAGTGGTGCGACATGTACCGATTGAGTATTTTTATATGGTGTCGATGTGTGAGACACACACACAAGCGTGATACACGAAATTTTTGTCTGTGCGCGTTCGGAGCCCTTTGGTGTGGAGTTTATTTAAAAAAATTCGAAGTGTTATGTAAACATAGCAATTTTTTTAGACACAAAAATACTTAGGTGTTGCCCGAAGGGGTCGTTGGCCGTGTTTTTCGGGAATTCTGACTAATTTTGCTAAAAGGATCTTTTTGGTATACGGTTCGGTAGCAGAGGCTGTCGGAATTGAGCATACAGTTTCGGTTAACGAACGGCGCTTGAGTTTTGGCGCGAACGAATTTTAAATTGCGAACGTTGTTTTCGACTTTTATTTTATTTTATTTAAGGCGTTTATACAATCTTAATATTCATTTATGATGATGTTTGATATCTCAATTTGACCAATCAGAGAGCTTGATCATGTTATGGTACCTATACAATGCTGTAACTTTTTCGAATCTAGTTTATAACAATATTTTTTGTTTTTATTTCATGATATGAGCGAAAATGCTATTAATTTAGTAGAGAAAACTGACTTCTATTTACCTGTGATCGGTCTTTTTTGGGGTCCTGTTCGTAAAATCTTCCACATCTTTACTGAATATCAAGAACATTCACAAGTATTAATTGCAAAAGTGATAATTTTAGCACTGCCATGTCTGAATAAAGAATGCCACTAAATAAGACTTATCACCGATTAGCTAGCTAGAGAAACGGTCGTCTAAAAATAGCCAAAACAACATCCATTGCACTTACAATAATATTAGTTTCTTAGAAATCAATTGATAACATTGTTTTAAATAAAAAAAGGTTATAGTTTCCTGGTATATCTTCACGCTAGTATTAATGAGGTACTAACAGAGGTCTAATTTTTACATGTTAGTGGTATTTTCTACTGTGTAATCATCATCATCAGCCTATCGCAGTCCAGTGCTAGACGTAGGCCTCTCCCATTGCACACCACTCTGATTAATTTTATGCTTCTCGCATACAGCTCCTGTGAGTCCCTTCATAATACTACGAATTTTGTACTAGTACCAGTAGTGCGATGGTTGTTATCGGACTTGTGGGCTAGTAGTAGTGGGTTCGAAACTTATGTTAAACATTTCTAGTTAGGAAGTCATACTTTGGCAAGCCCACAGGCGAGGTGGAGTGACGACTTGCGTAAGAAGCTCAAAATCAATCAGAGTGGTGTGCAATGGGAGAGGCCTATGTTCAACAGTGGACTGCGATAGGCTGATGATGATGATGACTTTGGCAAATAGCATCAGCAGACTTTCATAGTCCACTGCTAGACATAGGCCCCTTTTAGAAAAGAGGTTTTGGTTTACTATATCACGCTGGCCATACGGGTTCATTAAAGATGATGATGATGATGATGAATAAAAAAGACTATGAAAACATACCCTAGAAAATGATTACTTCGATAGCAAACACGTTTATTTGAAACGCACATTGTTTGCTTTTATGATGGAAAATCCCTTTAGGTTATAGGTTTCCGCCATCTTTTCCTCCCCCCTTCTTGTTGAATCAGTTAAACGTCGTGATCCTCTACTACGACTTGAATTGCGAAAACCATTGGTACTATGAGGATATGTAGCTATAAAATAATTTTTTTTTCGATACTTACATAAACATACTTTTTTATAAATACATACATATTATACAACACCCAGACTCCGAAACAAATATTTGTTATGACCCGGGAATGGAACCCGAGACCTCTTAATCAGCAGCCGCATACGCTAACCACTAGACCAACAAGGCAGTCAGTATATAGGTCTCTTTCGCTATCTTCTACTGTCACTAGTATCCTAAACATCTCTTTTTGATATTAAAAAAGTGCTTCGCAAAAAGTGGTATATAACTACGATCATTTTAAACCTTAATACAATAGAAAGACTGACTAAATAAATCCAAAACTCACTCTTAATTTATCAGTATTCAAACACTATAACCCAATTACTTCTTAAAATCACCATACCAAGCCACGCTCCCACGAAGCTCTGCCTTGAAACTCACCAAAAACAAAACATCCAAAATAAATCCTACATTTATGGTACCCTAAGCCATAGTGTATAAAGCGCATTCGAGCAAAAGGACGAAAGGTCGCTTGCCTAACACAGGTGATTTAAAAATAGTAAAAAAAATCCTTTGAAACTATTCATTGGCTAGAATAGAGCCGACCTCATATAAATACGGTTCATCGGTTAATATTATAAATAGTGATTTACTCTTTACGCTTTTATAAAGTCTATTAAAAGTGCCTTTACACCAGTTTGGTAATTTGTTGTGATTTATTTAAATATTCGTTTATATGTATGTATTGTTTATTTTTAAGAGGTTAATGTTGTGTCCGTGTTTTGACGGATTAAGAATACAAAGTGTCACCACCCCTATTCATTCCATGGGTGTCGTAAGAGGCGACTAAAAGAACAAAATAAGCAGCTAACATCTCTGCCAAGAGAAGGAAAACTTGAAAAAAACCCTTTACCAACCCGTCTGGCAAGCGTAATATAGTAGGTCAAAGCCTCCTTTTAAAGGAGAGGTCTATGTCCAGCAATGGACTGCTAAAGGCTGTTCATGATGATGATGATGAATGCTGAAAAAATAAGTTCTCAACTTAGTTTAAATCAGAGGCAGGATAGGCAAATCTGTTTCTTTTTTTTATATTTAAGCCTATCAAAGTGATTCTACTGTATCTGATGGAAAGCATGAGTAGAATCCAGTAGGGGCCACCATCTATCAAGCGCCCTGGCATGTGAGATGTTTTTGCATCATATTCACGAATGAATGATACCTCCGGTCTCACATTCACTAACGAAAGACGACATGAATATTAATTTAGGTTCGTCTTCTATTTTATTATTTATTTATTATTACTATTAATCAGTTTATTTTACAGTTTTATCTTATTTCTATTACAAATTCAATTTAACAGGACCAGACAATTCTTCTGGTAGTAAGAGGTTGTCGTTGACGACCGTACAAATAATATACATTGTGTTACAGTCGTCAGCGCCTTCCACTCTAGACAGTTGGTTATGAAGTTATCATTCATTTCATTCATTTAATTATGAAATTATTAATATAAAAAATTAACAAGCAATAACATAAACATCTATGTGAGAATAGTACTGCCATTCGTGCTGAAATCAGCTCAGACTCTGATATGTACTCGTATTAGTTATTATATATTGTCATCATAACTATAAATATTATGATTTCTTAGAAACGAAACTTTCTTTTATTAAATGTATTATAATTAAAATGAATACATAAGAATTTTTCTAGAATGTTGCTAAAATTTTAATTTTTAATTTTAATTTTGAGAAAAACCATGCATAATAATGTCAAACTTTAAATAACATTGGTTCAAATACTAGCTTTTATCCTCGGCTCGGCGGCTTCATTCACGTGGATATCTTACTTTTTTAGGTTAATATATAATCTATGACATTCACAAGTAATGTAGCTTTTTTGATAAAAGTATTTTCAAAATAGATCTAGAGATTACTATTATAACGTTACAAATTCACAACTTCAACTCCAAAAACTAAACTAGACAAGACTGCACCTATGGCCTAGTGGTTTAACACGTTCCCAGCGGCACTGATTTATCTGTACTTTCCATTACTGCGTTACGAGGCGTTTGAAACCTCGTTCTGAACCAGAGGTTGTAGCGGCACGAGGCTTAATAAACCCCACCGCCCACAGGAGACAAAAATCCTATTTTGGCGCCAAATAAGGCGAATTGTATGGTTTTTGTTCGCGATTATTATTATCAATGAGTTGATTAACCTAAATCTGCCGCCGCCTGTGGGCAGATTATTTAGTTTAGATTCTATAGGTAAAATAAAATGTGGGGTCTTATGTACCCCATACCGCACTGAAAAAGGGCAGTTTTTCATATTGTTTAGTGATGGGAAAAAAAATATCGATTTCATTTAATTGTACTTATGGATGGTTTTTATTGAAACAGGTCAAACAATAATATTTTTTGCAACCGATACATTCTGTGAGAATTTTCTTTGCTTTCTTATCAGCCTCACGACTTGATAAGAAGGTGCGAAGTTTTTCGTAGCATCCTACACATCTCCTCTTCTTTGATCTTTTTTCGAGATGATGTAGATTGTTTGGAGTGGGTTCTGAAAATAAAAAAACGTTTCGACATCTTATAACATATATCGTCGCGGGCGCAGCGTTCAACGTTTTGCACAACACTAACCGCGTGAAGCTACCGTAGGGTGCGGTACGAGGTGTGCAGGGGTACGAGGTGTTCGCAACCTCGTAACGCACTGTATTAAACTTTTATTTATTCAGTGCGGTACGAGGCCTAAAAAACCCGGTATTAAGGTAGGTATACCAAAAAACTCGGCATCAATAGCACATCTCAGATATATAGTTATCTCTTTCCTAGATTGAACCAGACGGAAGTTACGCCTCTCGCACGACAGAGAAGTTTAAGTTTTTCCTTACCGCTATAAAGACGAGACACGGACGAGGTGTTTTAAGCCTCGTTTCGCACTCAACGTGTTAAACGGTCGCCACGCCGCTTCCTACTTCATCAAATGTTGCAGGTTCAAACCATACACGGGCCGTTTTGTGTAATTCACAAATTGTTGTTCTGAGTTTGAGTGTTCTTTGTGTATGTTTCATGTGCGTTTGTAAAGTCCCCTGCGCCATAGGAATATTTCTAGCTTTGAAGTTGTCTATTTAAAAAAAACGTCTTTATAATATTATTAAAAGTATAGATTGTCCTCAATAAATTAAAAACTAAATCTATTATTTTCATAATCATTCCTTTCTTACGTTAAGTATTTTCAAAATGCCAACTTTAAATAAAAATAAAATTGCTAACAAATGCATTTAAAAACAATATAGGTATCTCTTCCTGTAAATGCAGTCGATACGGCGAGCTGCGCGCGCGCATGTTAGATCGATAGCGAGGGTTGCCGGCCTGATGCCCTTGTTAGACAAAGGACGAATCGGCTAATGCTCATAGGGTCTCAGATATGGCAACAGATGCGTCACTCTGTATTTCATCAGTGACTAAAACATATTTTTTACCTTCAAGTTCAAAAATATTGACCTCAGATACGATGTACTAGTTTAAACGGTCATCTCGCCGCGTTCTGCTGCGCCTTGTGTTGTGAGTTTGATCCCATATATGACATAAATTTGTGTGGTTTATAAATATTGTTTTTCTTAGTCTTTTTTATTTGAGCTTGCCAACTCTATAAAATTCAAAAGTGGTGGTCACCATGTGAGTACTTACAATGCAGCATGGTGACCCACACCATGGCAACCTAGTGGCCTACATCTTTGGGCCTCTGGTCTCGCATTCATCAACAAAACACAATACGAATGCTGTTATTTTTGGAATAGTCTTCTATGCGTGGGTAGTATGGTCGAGCCTTCCCATTTGTGCTATGCTGAAGTCAGCTATGCTTTTCTGCCTTACTACCTCGCAATATAGAACAGATTTTTCACGTGAAAGTTGTTTAAAAAAAACAACTAATTCCACATGTTTTTTTTTTTGAAATTTGAAATTCAAAATTCACGCCGTGCCTCGCAAAGTACGTTATGAAATCGGTCCCAGTTGTCATGTACATCATTGGCAATTGTTATGTACGTCATGTGTCTGGATGTATGTATGTGTATGCGAGTCAGTGCCCTCAAATATACTCCCAACTAGTTCAAACTTCGAAACTAAGTTAACCCTCAGGGTTGCAAACTTCTAACTAGTAGCCAACCTCAAATAACATTGAGAAAGGCCAGAAAGATTTTACTAATCGAAACAATTTTTTATTAAAGAAAATTTTGCAACAATAAGCTAAATCATACTTTTTTAAAGAAGCTAAGTAAAGATTATTGAATAGGTATATCATTTCAAAGAAATACAATGATCACATTATTAACTTCGGGTATAGGCTTCTCTCATTGCACGCCACTTTTCGAATTTGAGGTTCCCGCATCTTCTTCCTAGCCTTATTCCCAATAATAGTTAGAGTCGGCTACTAGTTCAACCGGCTACCCTCCTGCCAGTTATCTTGCGTAAATCAGCACTACAGCTGATCTTTTGGCGTTCTAAACTACATTTATTGAGGATCGTTCTCTACTCTAGATCACCGTTTATTAGAAGGGTTGTAAGTTTAAGGCTGATTTGGCTAACTCACTGTCACTTCAGCTTCCGGTAGGCTCTTATTTGACCTTATTTCTTCATCGGAGCACTTCATTCCTTAAATTAACACTTATATTTATACTTATCATCAAATACGTCCCACTGCTGGGATCGTGTTTCCTCTCCGGAGAGAGGGTAAAGGCCATAAGTCCCCACGCTGGCCGAGTGCGGTTTGGGGAATTTATACTAATACATTTTATAAATTCAAATATAATATAGCTCTGTTTGTTTGTATGTTAAACCGCTGAAATAGTTTGTCATGTACTTCGATTCTTGAGGAAGGATATTAAGCGCGATAACTGACATACACATACTAAATTCGCGTGTATGTCTGTAACTAGTGAATCCTGGGGGAGGATTCCAGCAATGGAGATCTTTCCTAGCCTTTATTCCCAAGTTTATTTGGGGTCGGCTACTAGTTCAACCGGTTCTACCTGAATTGCAACCCTAAGGGAGAGCTGAAATTCGAAGATGAACTAGTTGTCAGTATATTTGAGGGCACCGATTTCTCAATAACGATTATCATAGATATTCATGACAACCAGGACCGACGGCTTTACGTGTTCTCCGAGGCACGGGCATGAATCACCGCCAAACTTCCAAACTCCTAGGAATTTCCTAAGGAAAACCCAAAAACACCTTTTGGCCCGACCCGAGATTTGAACCCGAGACCTCTTCATTAGAAGTCGCATACGCTAACCACTAGACCAACGAGGCAGACTATATTCAAATTTAAGTAATATTAAAAATTCTAAGGTAACTCTTTTTATATACACTCAGAGTCCAGAAGTGAAAAAT
This sequence comes from Phragmatobia fuliginosa, assembly GCA_932526445.1. Classification (NCBI taxonomy): domain Eukaryota; kingdom Metazoa; phylum Arthropoda; class Insecta; order Lepidoptera; family Erebidae; genus Phragmatobia; species Phragmatobia fuliginosa. Next base: position 21,245,963 of record OW052067.1, on the reverse strand, counting down.
AATAAGAAAGAATTATGATTCTAAACAATTTATTTGATTAATTACAAAATAAACTTAGATATGCAATAAGAAACAAACAACCGTTAATTAAGTAACGAATCTAAACAAATTACAGTTAGTTATACAGCAAGGGCGGTCACTTAGGACGGTACTAGCTGTTAGAAAGCTTTCCACGCACCCACCGCAATTCAGAAGGTACCAACTTCCCAAAGACAGCTTTCCATGTGTGATAACAGAGTATTTTATATAATATATGATAATTATCGAAAGACAATGGTCCACACTCCACGACGCATTCGTTGGAAATGCGTGCCGATACAACGCAACGCCCCATTTTATACCCAAGGGCAGTGAAGCGATGGCGCCAAAAAAATAACAACTACCGCCGTTATGGCTTATAACACATATATTTAGGCCTACCAAAGTGACTCTGCTGTAACTGATGGAAAACATTACTAGAATCCAGGAGTAGGGTTCACCATACTCTTATTTGTTTCGGAGTTTTCTATGTATAATATACATATATTTACAAAAAAAGTATGTTTATGTATTAATATCAGTTGTTTAGTACCCGAAGTACAGCCTGGTCATATGTATCTGCATCATTCTCCCGTCCTCCAAAAACCGGGAGAATGATGCAGAATGATTGGGCCTCCGATCTCACACTCACAAACGAAATACGACCGCAAGAAAGCTGTCATTATTAAACAGTCATTAAACATACTTTTTTTGTAAATACATACATATATATTATACATAGAAAACACCCAGACTTCGAAATAAATATTTGTGGATCACACAAATGTTTGGTCCGACCCAGGAATTGAACCCGGGACCTCTTGATCAGCAGCCGCATACGCTAACCACTAGTCAGTCAAGCAGTCAAGTCAAAGTGAAATCTATATCAAAACAAAGTGTCGTATCTTTATAATTAATTAATCTGTGACAATACGCACACAAGCACGCCTGCGTCTGCGCAACTCGTAGACGGCCTTTGTTTTGGTGCACTCGGCCCAAAGGCGAAGATTTTCGTTCTCATTTAAAATTAATTTCGAGTCTCGAAATACTTTCAATAGATTATTACATTTTTATATATATCTTTTTATTGTAGCAATAACTTATCTGTTGATATTGTTTATTTCTTTAAACTCAGAATGCATCAGACCAGAAATAAACGAGTTTTTAGAAACAGAATCCTTTTAGTGTGTTGAGAATTATCATTAAAAACTGTTATTAATCATTACATAGACCTAGGCCTTGCCAAGTGTTTGGCCTACTATACAACGCTTGCCAGACGGGTTTGCTTACATCGTTGGCAACAAAAGACCAGTGCTTCATCCTCTTCAAGAAAGGATGAAGAAAGAATGATTCTCCACAAGTGAGTAAAGAAATTGAAGCTCCAAATTGCTGCTTAGGAGATGTCTCCAAGAGAAGTCGCCTTTGATCATGCATTCCGCCTGCCGATTTCCCTGCCATACCACAAGAACTGCCTCTGCCTCTAATCTCAAAATAGGCATGATCATCGTTCTCTACACACAGAATTACTTGACCTAGATAGATGTCGAACCCAAGACCTCAGCCTTAGCAATAAGAATTACTAACTACTAGGCCTATTGTATGAAAGATGAATTAGTAATAGTATAAAGAGCATGTATAACTCTACATTTATTTGCATATACTAGTTGAATTGCCAAATCAACTGCCTTATTGGTCTAGTGAATAGCGTATGCGACTGCTGATCAGAGAGGTCTCGGGTTCAAATCCCGGGTCGGGCTGAAAAGTGTTTTTGAGTTTTTCTTAGAAATTCCTAAGAGCAGCCCGGAGCTTGGAAGTTTGGCGGGTGATTCACGCTCGTGCCTCGGAGAGCACGTAAAGCCGTCGGTCCTGGTTGTCATGAACATCTATAGGAATCGTTATCGGGAAGTCAGTGCCCTCAAATTTACTGACAACTAGTTCAACCTTCGAATTTCAGTTCTTACTCAGGGTTGTGGAGGTCCCATGCCAGTCGCTCCGTGCAAAAACTGATATTCAGGTAAAACCAGTTGAACTAGTAGCCGACCCCAAATAATATTGGAGGGCTAGGAAGAACTTTTATTTATTCAGAAATACTTGCCATATTAAAACCTGATGGGTGTTCTTAATCCTTTCAAGGTAGTAGAGACACGCTGATTTCAGCATGAACGGACCAGCTCGACCAGGACGCTACCACCCTCTCACAGTAGACCAAACCAAAATGTCAGCATTGGTCTTTCATTGGTGAGTGCGAGACCACCCTGATGATGCAGAAGCAACCAAGTCCAAGCCTCAGTACTACCTTCGAGGTCCCTCATAACCAATAACACTAGTCTCAAATCCCCGTAAATAAAACCGTATATCTTCAATAAATATCAATGACAAAATTTTACTCTAATGTAGAGTTATGTAGAGTCGTCTAGATCAAGTATTTTCTAATACACATGACCTAGAGCAATGTCTCGCTATTAGCCTAGGAGTGACCTTGTACCAGCGCGGTCGGCGACTCTACCGAACACGTGACTCTACTAACATTACGTCTATTTTATATACAATACAAGTGCGAGCTGCAATTATTTCAATAATCATTTGGCAATGGCTCTACAGGTCGTTGACTCTACTGTTTATAACCACTAAAGATTTTAAGTTTGTTTGTGTATTTGAGCTTTGACGTAATATTGTATGGAATATTATTTTTAGCTTCCCTAAATCGTAGAAAGCTTTAGATGTCAGCTCTACATTTACTATAAGTAGTTTGTCTGTTGGCGAATAATCTTACTCTACATTTTACCTAGAATGTGATGTGTTGATTGATTTAATTTATGAAAAAATAATTTTCCTGTGTGATTTTGGTTGTATAAAATGCTATTTTGTCAATAAAATATTTAATAAAATTAATAAGAAAGGTATATAGAGTCAATGAAAAAACATTCTAAGCTTGTAAACACTACTAATAATACAAAAATATTAATAACATTCAATACTTTGGTTCAAAAAAATTTGAAAAACATTATAATCGAATAAAACCGGCTCTATCAAAGACTCTACTAATAAATAGAGCGCATATAACAGTTCTAGATCGTTTGACCTACACTAACGTTGCTTCTATTCGGCCGGCGGGACCTTGACTCTCCGGTCACCGACTCTACCAGCTATAGCGATGACGTCACATACCTAGTCACCGTCGTGATATATTCTTAGAAATATAGTCGACCGGTATGTCGGGTTTTTGTCACGAACTTTGGTTAGAACTCTACATGCACACATCGATCGTTTTTTTTTAATTTTTATTGTCGATTTTAGGATGAGTGTCCATTTACCGCTAAAGGACAATTTTCAGATAATCCATACTTTTTATTTTTCCTAGCCTTATTCCCAATATTATTTTGGGTCGGCTACTAGTTCAACCGGTTTTACCTGAATATTAGTTTTTCCACGGAGCGACTGGCATCGGACCTCCGCAACCCTAAGGGAGAACTGAAATTCGAAGGTTGAACTAGTTGTCAGTAAATTTGAGGGCACTAACTACCCAAAAAGAATTACCACAGATGTTTATAACAACCGGGACCGACGACTTTACGTGCTCTCCGAGGTACGGGCGTGAATCGCCGCCAAACTTCCAAACTACGGGAATTTCCTAAGAGAAATCCAAAAACACTTTTTGACCCGACCCGGGGTTTGAACCCGAGACCTCTTAATTAGCTGTCGGATACGCTATCCACGACTATACCAGTTATTGTTATCTTACCTATGCCTATAAATCGCCGGAAACTAGTCACCATAAACGGCTTCCACGAAGTATGTCTATCGCACTTGTAAGTGCTTCAAGGTCACATAGACCTAAAGGTCAATAAAGGCACTTAGAACAATGACACCATAATGTTATATTCTATTAGTGTCTCATAAACATTACAAAAACGACATCTAATTACACTTAATAATGTTATTTAAGTAGGTATGTTGATAAATAATGGGGTACGTGATTTTATTTCTAATTTAAACTCGTACAAAGTAACATGCATATAATACGTCTAAATTGTTTTGTTTTAGAAATATATTGTATATATATTGGTCTAGTGGTCAGCGTGTGTATTGGTCTCGGGTTCAAATCCCGGGTCGGGTCAAAAAGTGTTTTTGGGTTTTTCATAGGAAATTCCTAATAGCAGCCCGGAGTTTGGAAGTTTGGCGGTGATTCACGCCCGTGCCTCGGAGAGCACGTAAAACCTTCGGTCCCGGTTGTCATGAACATCTATGGCAAATCGTTATTGGGAAGTCAGTGCCCTCAAATATACTGACAACTAGTTCAACCTTCGAATTTCAGTTCTCCCTTAGTGTTGCGGAGGTCCGATGCCAGTCGCTCCGTGGAAAAACTGATATTCAGGTAAAACCGGTTGAACTAGTAGCCGACCCCAAATAAACTTGGGAATAAAGGTTCGGAAGAAGAATATTATAAATTTGAAAATATTATTAGTTTGTTTGAACGCGATAATCACAGGAACTACGGATCCGATTTTAAAAATTCTTTCATTGTTACATCATAGCTGATCGAGAGGTATTGGGTTCGATTCAAATATTTGTATGATCTACAAATATTTGTTTCGGAGTTTGGGTGTTTTCTATGTATAATATGTATGCATTTACAAAAAAAAAGTTTATGTATTTATATCAGCTGTTTAGTACCCATAACACAAGCTCTGCTTAGTTTGGGACTAGATGATTGTGTGTAAGGTGTCCGAAATATTTATTATTATTAAATATTTATTATTTATTCAGAAGGTTATACATTATCTCGCTATGAACAATTGAAGTTAAGTATCAAGTGAAAAATGTTTTTTTAAATACAAGGGAAAATTATTTGTTTTGTGAGTCAAAGAGTTTAAGTTGTTCCATACATTTCATGAAGAAAACAATGTATGGAAGAATTAATCCTTTTAATAAATTCTAAAATATATGTAGCATATTTCTATATTTTGAGGGGTGGCTCACTATAACTAATAACAACGCTATCTAGTCCCAAACTAAGCAGAGCTTGTATTGTATGGGTACTAAACAACTGATATAAATACATAAACATACTTTTTTTGTTGTGAATACATACATATTATACATAGAAAACACCCAGACTTCGAAACAAGTATTTGTGGATCACACAAACATTTGGTCCGACCCGGGAATTGAACCCGAGACCTCTCGATCAGCAGCCGCATGCACCAACCACCAGACCAACAAGGCAATCAAACTCTTTTTATGGGAAACAAATTTATACACTGACTGACTACTTGATGTTTCAAAAGTGCCTTTACATTGGTGTATTTGAAATAAAAATGGTTTGATTTGATTTGATTTCCGTGGTATATCATCACGCTACAGGCAATTGAAGGCGCAGACGGAGCTGCGCGTGTCAGCTAGTTTTTCATAATATGCAAAGTAACATTTAATACGTCTAAAACATTTTATGTAATATGAGACCGCCACGTGAATCTAGAGTAGTAGAGGTTTTAACACCTTCCCAGTTCCCATACAATATTACAAAACTATTACATAAGTCCAAACAGTTAGTGACTGTGTATTGTTTTGATTTGTATTGATTGTTTTGATGGTTTTAACACAACAAGTACCTTGGTCACATGTTCTTAAACTTAAACGGCCTAACTTGTACGTCCGCGAAAAAAAATTTAGAAAAAGTTACTCAATAGGTGTGTACACCTATTGAGTAACCCATGCACATGATGTGAGCCCAATTAGCTCATAGGACTGTGAACGTGTTAAGGAAGTAGCTACTCAGATTTCAGCACAAATGGAGCGGCTCAACCCGGTGCAGTACTACCCACACACAGAAGACCATCCTAACAATGATAGCATTCGCTGCTGTATTTCGTTGGTGAGTGTAAGACTTAATACCTATTATAGTCATAATGAATATGAGAAAAATTGAATATCACGAAAATGTATGACTACCTCAGTGGCGCAGTGATAGCATATGCGACTGTTGTGCTAGAGGTATCGACTTCGATTCCCGGGTCTAACTATATATTTGTGTAATTCCCAAATATTTGTTTCGAGGTTTGGGTGTTTTCTATGTGTAATATATATGTATAGGTATGTATTTATAAAAAAAACGTATGTTTATGTATTTATATCAGTTGTCTAGTTACCCATAATACAAGTTCTGCTTAGTTTGATGACTAGATGGCGTTATGTGTAAGATGTCCGAAATATTAAAAACAAACAAAATCCGAATACATATTTATAGTCATAATAAATATAACAAAAATGAACATCACGAAAATAACTATAAAGAACGCACATTAATTCCAATCCTATTTATTCCTGGAACCGCTATTCAGAAATACATTTCAAGGATACACTGATACGTCCATGACCCCGGTTTGCAAGTTTGCCTTGGACATCCTTGACCCTGAATGGCCAACGAGTCGTTCACGTCACTCCTACACCTATCCGGTCAGCTATTGTCCAAGTGATCGCTCTAAAATCAATTGTGTGATGCGCAAGCTTGCACGTATGAACAAACTTATGTAGATATTGAATGAGTCCATTTTGCGAGGAGATATCTCCGTCTGGCATAGATTAATAAGAGGGGGAGTTGTGTTAAGTGGAAGTAAGAAATTTATTGTCTAGTTCTAGTTGGATTAGATTGGTTAGGTTTAACTGCCTCGTTGGTCTAGTGGTTAGCGTATGCGACTGCTAATCAAGAGGTCTCGGGTTCAAATCCCGGGTCGGGCCAAAAAGTGCTTTTGGATTTTTCTTAGGAAATTCCTAATAGCAGCCCGGAGTTTCGAAGTTTGGCGGTGATTCACGCCCGTGCCTCGGAGAGCACGTAAAGCAGTCGGTCCCGGTTGTCATGAACATCTATGACAATCGTTATTGGGAAGTCAGTGCCCTCAAATATACTGACAACTAGTTCAATCTTCTAATTTCAGTTGTCCCATAGGGCTGCGGAGGTCCGATGCCTGTCGCTCCGTGGAAAAACTGTTATTCAGGTAAAACCGGTTGAACTAGTAGCCGATCCCAAATAAACTTGGGAATGAAGGCTCGGAAGAAGAAGGTTTAATATAGATAGACTAGTTTATAGAAATACATATGACGGGTCTGTTGGTATAGTTAGTAGTCAGTGACTCTGGCCGCTAAAGCCAGGAGCCATGAATTCATTTCAGGACAAATATTCTGTGATAAGCACGATCGCTTGTCCTGTATCTGGGTGTAATTTATTGATAGTTTTAGGAGTATTTAGGTATGTATATCACGTTATCAGATTGTGCCTAGTATGAGAGTAATTATTATAGAAATAGACAGTAAGCTGTACTACACAGGAATGTAAATATAAATAAATAAATATTTGGACAACTTACACACAACATCATCTAGTCCCAAAGTAAGCAGAGCTTGTGTTATGGGTACTAAACAACTGATATAAATACATAAACATACTTTTTTTTTTTTTTGTAAATACATACATATTATACATAGAAAAACACCCAAACTCCGAAACAAATATTTGTGTATCACACAAATATTTGGTCTGACCCGGGAATCGAACCCGAGACCTCTTGATCAGCAGCCGCATACGCTAACCACTAGACCAACAAGGCAGTCAATTTATATAGATATAATTTGTTAGTCTTAATTTAGCAATAAGTAAAATGTATAGAGAAGTATAACATGTAAGATTTAGATTAATAAAAAAAGGAAACGTTGTGTACAACTCATTACCCCTGAAAAACGATAAATAGAAATTAAGATAAATTAGAGTAGCAGGAATCCCACCTGAATAGTGTGAAAGGTAGAATGTCAGAAATATATAGTATGAAGCATGAAAGTACGAGAAGTAGCAAAAGCGAGAACTGGTATGAAAGGATTTAGAATAGAGTAGGCTTCAAAGAGCATTGAGTCCGGCCACGCACAGGAGAGGGTTCCTCAGTCACCCATAATGGTACGTGGATTTAAAATCGTATCCAATAGATAATTATTATGTTTACGTATTAATGCGTTAATTTTGTATGAAGTTTTACAAAGGAGCACATTTTACAAGTTAACACGTTCACTGCGGGCCACATTTTGAAGAACTTTCAGCTGGTGCGGCTGAGGTCGAATCAGCCCCAAGCTAAACTTCCTTGTAATGCGGTTGAGGCCTTTTCTGCCTCATGTTTCAGTCATTTGGTAAATGTGTTGTAACTTGATCAGGAGCGTGATTCGATGTTTAATTTTATGCTAAAATTACTTGCATGGTATTGTTTTATGTACACCTAGCTTCGCCCCGGGTTCTGATTTTTAGTTTTAGAGAAAACACCTAAAATATATTTGAGGTCGATTTAGACCACACATCGCACTGAATCGGGGCGGCATTAGTGATGGGAATGAATTTATATCGATGAATGTCCATGTCTATGTTATATTTCTTTTACTTTTTTATATTGTTATAGTATTGTGCATAAAAGTGTGGGGTGTTGTTAAATAAAATACAAACTATTAGTTCATCTAATTTATTCTATATTACTTTGCATGCTGTTCGTTAAAACAATGCAAGCACATAGCTTTCTTATATTGTGAACAAATAGTCATAATTTTTTTACTTTCTTTGCAGCCTGCATATCACCTAATGTAAGTCGTAATTTTGCATAGCAAATGACGCAACGTTTTCTTATTTGACCCTTTGCAAGGATGTGCTGAGACTCTGAATGGTTATGTTATGTTTTGCAGAAAGTGTAAATAAATAAATATATAGAAGAATTTTCAGCTTTTATAATATAACTAAGGTATGGGTGTCACGGGCTCTCATTCTATAAATATATAACTGAACACACACAAAAAAACATTAAACAAAAGAATTTAACAAAAATAAAAAACAAACAATTAACACGATTGCGCAAAGACACGTGCTCCAGTATCGACTATGGTAGCGTCACTAAAGTCGACTTACCTGCTCTCACGCCGCCCGCGCGTCCCGACGCTGGAGGTCGAAATCGGCCTCAACCCGCACCTTATTCACTAATTTTGTGATCAGTGCGTTTGAGGCGTATTTCGACCTCAAATATTTTTTTTACAATATTGAGTCAATGCTTCGCAGACATAAAGAAAGCTATATTTGTCTTTGTCATACCTCATACGGTTTAGTGTAAACAGCCGCCGCACTAGAGAGAAAACACAGTTTTACGCGCCGCACCAGCGTAAAGTCTACCATGAGGCTGAATCAACCTCAAGCCGCAGTGAACGTGTTAAGTCTCCATAACTCCTGAATTAATAAAGTCATCTAATCCGTTATAGTTTTCCTTTAAAGTTCATTATATGGACCACCATCACGATTTTTTCCAGATTTTTTGAGCCACCCGTTTAGCTTTTAGAGGGGGGGACGCCCTGTTTTTACAAAAAGTGCCCTTTAAAGTGGAATTTCTGGCAAACGAATATAGTAAATCAAAAAATCGTCTTAGGAACCCTTTATTGTTTTTAAAAGACCCATCTAATGATACCCCACGCGATGGGGTAGCCGCTAGAAAAAAATTACATCCCCACTATCCCCAAAAATATTTTTCATAATTTTATTGTAGCACTTTGTCGACGTAATTAAAACTTATATATTCATGCAAAGTTTCATATTTCTGACACTTACCGTTTGGACGGTAAGACAAGGACGGACGGACATGACGAATCTATAAGGTTTCCGAATCATAAACTTCGGAACCCTAAAAATGTAAATGTAAGCAATAGCTCAAACAATTAGGGGTCAAATCCCTATGAACTGACCATTTCCTGAAGTTCAATTACAGAACTGCATTATTAATTCGTTTACTTTGTAATTATAATTGTTTAAATGCAGTTTATTACAGTTTACGTCGTGACCTCGGAAATTACAATATTCAAATTATTAAAATAAATTTATATATATACGTACAGTGACGATATGTTTAACTGTGGGTCTGTTTTATTTTATTTTTTACTTGTGTGTAATGAAACTGTTGACCCCAGTTACAAAATACCACTTATGAATAAAACTGAATTTATTCGTGTGGTGACGGATTTGAGAATACGATTTGTCACCAACCATATGTGTGTCGTGACGGATTAAGAATGCAGATTGTCACCACCCCTATTCATTCCGCGGATGTCTTAAAAGGCGACTATGGGATAAACTACGCAAGACAACATCAATGCAAAGAGAAGGAAAACTTGAAACCAACCCTATACCAACCCGTCTGGCCAGCGTGGTATAGAAAGAATTAATTAAACTGTAAAAGGCTGTTGGTGAATTAATCAACCTCAGTAAAAACTTGAAATCAAATCAAACCATTTTTATTTCAAATAAACCAACACAACAGCACTTTTGAAACGTCAAGTAGTCAGCTTATCTTATTTGATGGTTTTGTTTTTTTTCTAACTCTTCATATTACCAAACTATGTAAATAAATGTGATATTAAAATAAATAAAAGATAGATTAGTCCTTTTATTTGTTAAAGATTTTAACATCAATTTAATTTTCATACATTTTTATTTGAACGCTATTAAAAATTATTAACTGGTAATAAATCACAAGTAATCTGCAAATTAAACCTACTACCTAAAATATAAAGTCGAAACATCAGAACTATTGACTATAAAGTAGTGTATACACAAGTGCCCTGCAAAGTATTTATTTAACAGACTTTAGTATTCAACTACTGAACAAATAATAATAACAGTGACATCCCTAGTATTTAAAAAAAAAGGGTTAACTGACGCAACATTGTAAGGACATTCAGTTCTTAAGATCAGGAATTGTTTATTATGTTTAGAATGGTTTATAACTGAAAGCAAATCGTAAAATTAATCGTATCGGTCATTATTACAATAAATATGTAATGGTAATTGAAAAAAGTTAAGCAATTCTGCAGTTCTAACAATACGAAAAAAAAATATTATTTTATGCCCGCCGCTACAAGGCAACATTGTTGAATTTCGATGAATTGTCAAATACTACCTATTATAATGACTCCACTATAGAAAGAAGATATTGATCTAAAACACGCTAGCAGATGCAGGTTAGTACAAAATTTGTTTCAAGTTTTCCTTCTCTTATCAGTGATGCTGTCCTGGTAATTTGATTACTTAGTCGCCTTTTACGACACCTAAAAAGAATTGGGGTGATAACACTATACATTCTTAATCCGTCATCACACGATAAGAATTTATACGTTTTTAAGCACAATTAAAAAAGCTGTTATAATACTGTTCCTATTTGAACGCGAGCCAAAAACGCTAACAAGAAATAAATCACAAGTTATTTACAAGAACAACAAAATTAAACCTACTGCCTAAGACATAAAGTTCACACATTAAAACTATTAAGTACATCATAAAGTAGAGTCTACACAAGCCATTGTAGAATATCAAGTATATCTGAGAACATGTGATCACTTATAATATTAGCAGCGTTATAAGCAGTTGAAATCACCAAAGTAGTTTCGGGTTCGAACCCTAGTGCATAGCTAAGCTAGCTGCTAAATCGGAGATCGTGGGTTCGATTCTCAACTAGGACAAGTGATTGTTTGATGAGCACGGTTTTTTTGTTGATGCAGTTTATCTATACGATTAAAATACGTGTGGCACTCAGGGACTGCCGCGGTAAAGCTTTTGCATAGCATTTCTTATCAACTTATGCAAATTATATATATTTATATATATATATTTTTTTATTATTTTATTATATATATTTTTTATTTAAGCAGTATTTTTTTTCTTTGAAATTAATTCAAGTTTACAAAACAATATATACACTGTCTTTTTACCAACATACATTCTAACAATATTATTGCCAAACAATATAATCATCCTATTAACCGAAAGACAAGGACAATTAAACAGAGAACATAATAGTAATATGAGCATATCTATGGAATAAAAAAATAATCTAGAATGACTATTTTGTCAAGGCAACGGATAACGGCCGGTGGCGGCAGCACGCATGCGCTAATCTGCCTATAGAGCACGGAGCCGCCACGTCCTTGTCGCACTGCAGTTACAATCATATTCTCTATCCTTTTTAGGGTGTTAGGTTTTTTCGTTTTTCGTTTTGTTTTGTATAAATAAACAGTTTTTTACTAAATGCACATCAAATTATATAGGGTAATAACACCAAAAAGGCACTTTTAAAAAATTTTGTCTGTCTGTAAGGAATAAGTTAGGCTACTTTTTGAAGATTAGCTTCGCGTTATTCGTGATTTAGAACAACAACCACGGGAAACACCGCGGGACTCAATTAGTTTAAAATATGTGTAAAAAAGTATCAAGAAATATATACGGATGTTCATCAGTCGTTCAGTAATGGTAACAATTTTATCTTATGCTAAATTATTTAGAACTTTGAACTCTGTTTTTCAATGCACACACGCTGTGTGTATTATACTTAAGAGAGCAGACATTCACTAAACCTGCGCAGGCGCAACGGCCGAACCAAGGCCATCCAACCATTATTTATGTAAAATTAGTCGACACTTCGTAAACAGCGAACAAGGAACGGCTTCTAAGTACACTATTTGTTATTGTGCAAACGTAGCATCACAGCTGATGATTCGATGGAGATAAGAAAGAAAGATAATTTTAACAAAAAGGAACCGACTTCATAGAAAAACTATTCTGAGTACCCAAATCGCGACAATTGTGCCTGATATTTGAGAAGTTCCCTCGATTTCCTTAGGATCCCATCGTCAGATCCCGATATGGTGACGATGGGCCCACCTGTAAGCTGCTCCCATTCCAATGCAAAAATAATTTTTGAAATCGGTTCTTAAACGACGAAATTATCGCTGAACATACATAAAAAAAAAAAAAAAAGTTTCCGACGAATTGATAACCTCCTCCTTTTTTTTAAGTCGGTTAAAAATAAAATTATTTATTCATAATCCACACTGCCTTGACTTTGGTCTAGTGGTCAGCGTATGCGGCTGCTGATCAAGAGGTCTCGGGTTCGATTCCCGGGTCGAACCAAATGTTTGTGTGATCCACAAATATTTGTTAATTTTGTTTCGGAGTTTGGGTGTTTTTCTATGTATAATATTTATATATTTACAAAAAAAAGTATGTTTATGTATTTATATCAGTTGTCTAGTTACCCTTAATACAAGCTCTGCTTAGTTTGGGACTAGACGATGTTGTGTGTAAGATGTCCGAAAATATTTATTTACTTATTTATTATTTATACAATTAGAAATAAGTACAGTAGGTAATAGAGCCACATTGATTTCAGCACGAATGTGCCGGCTTGATCAGGGCAGTACTACCCTCACACAGAAGACCATCCTAATAATGACAGCACTCTTGCTGTCGTATTTCGTTGGTGAATGTGAGACCTGAGATCCAATCATTCTGCATCATTCTCCCAGCTTCCAGAGGCCGGGAGAACGACGCAGAAAAAATAATCCGACCAGGCCACCATGGTATCGGTTACCATGCTTCATTGCCTACCCTCACAATGATAGTTGTGGCCCCTACTTATGCTTTCCATCAGACAGATTAAAGCCACTTTGGTAACTGTGGTCTGCTTTGAAAGTTTGGACTAGAACGGGTTACCATCTCAGCTGAGAGCTGCCCGGTGACCATACAGCGCTGATTTCAGATGGCACCCTCAAATAAGGAGGCCAATAATTACTTTCTGAAATGTGTTAAAATAATACTCGAAATTTCTGTGGATAGATTTATACATTCAATATTAGTATCTCTAGATAATGACTATAAGACAAGGATCCGCAAACTGCACACCCATCCCAGCGCCCGCCCGTACTGACGCAGGTTAAAATATATAGCTACACTAGTTGGCCTATTGAACTTCGTAACTTCTTTAAATTAAAAATGGTAACAAACCAACAACAGTGCCACCTACCGATCCTATTGTATTCTCAAACCTTCCAGGAACCTGCTGAAATATGAGCATACACAAAAGTTGATTCCAAATCATTGAAGCCGTTTAGGAGGAGTTAGGTGATAAACACAGTACAGAAGAAATATATTTATATATTGAGATCATCATCATCATCAACAGCCTTTAACATAGGCCTCTCCTTGTAAAGGAGGTATTGGCCTACTATACCACGCTGGCCAGACGGGTTGGTATAGATTTGGTTTCAAGTTTTCCTTCTCTTTGCATTGATGTTGTCTTGCGTAGTTTATCCCTTAGTCGCCTTTTACGACACCCGCGTGGGATGAATAGGGGTGGTGACACTCTGTATTCTTGATCCGTCATCACAAGGACAAGATATATTGAGATAGAATTCAAGAAATATCTAAATAAGCTGCTGGGCTCAGGTCTACACTCAAGAGAGCGTTAAGGTCATACTACTCCGAGCGCGGGTTGAGGACAAGCAAGCAAGACACGTTATGACCACGTAGTACTTTTAAAAACCGACTGCGTAACGTGACCTCTGAATAACGGAAACGCTCATTATATACTATTGTACAAACGGTCACCCATTTAGGTATTGACCGCGCCGTCGTTGCTTACCCTTTCTAATCACCTTCCAATCTTGTTTTATGACAAAAAAGAAGTATCAGATAAGTAAGTCGGCAAAAAATATAATTTTATCCCAAAATATAATATATAAACACTCTTAACAGTAATTTAAGAGACAGGTCAGTGAGTGCTACTCAGATATAAGTACCCATTGATACTGAAACGTAATTTATAAACAAATATCTCTGGTTCAATAATGTCATATTTTTTTGTAAAGACAACTTCCGCTTAAGTTATATAAATCCTGTGTCGCGGGGAACATTACAAACATTCACATGAAACGGACACAAAGAACACCCAGACTCAGAACAACAGTTTGTTAATCAATCAATTTGAACCTAAGACACTTGGTGAAGTAGGAAGTGGCGTGGCCGCCGCTTCAACCACTAGGCCAAACGTGTAGACAAAATACTTTTTGTGTCATCTTCTGCCTTCCTCTTTAATAGTACCTACATATTTTAGTAAATCAGGGGTCGTGGCTTCAGTTCCCAACAAGCTCAAATATGATGAGCATAGCTATTTGTTCCTGGGTGTGAAATATTGTATTAAGAAATATACTAGGGTGTTGACTGCCTTGTTGGTCTAGTGGTTAGCGTATGCGGCTGCTGATCAAGAGGTCTCGGGTTCGATTCCCAGGTCGTACCAAATATTTGTGTCATCCACAAATATTTGTTTCGTAGTCTGGGTGTTTTCTATGTATAATGTGTATGTATTTACAAAAAAAGTAGGTATGTTTATTGACATTAGTTGTTTAGTACACATAATACAAGCTCTGCTTAGTTTGGGACTACATGAAGTTGTGTGTAAGATGTCCGAAATATTAAAAAAGAAAAGTCAACCGTATAATTACTATCAGTACAGGTTCTACCTCGTTTTAGTGTGAAGAGGGCGCGCATACCAGCGTCTCATGCGACCCTGAGTTAGCCCGCTGAAGAATGAAAGGGTTTCCTTCTCCATCTGCTTCAGTGGCCAGCCGTGAGGTGGTGACGTATGCGCGATAGAAGGTGCCCGTGTCAGTGCGGGCAGGCGTTGGTAGAGGTCCGAATGTCTCAATAACAGCAGTTCCCGAACCTCCGGTAAAAAGCAAATTCCGGTGGGGTGACGGCCTGATAAATAAAATAAATATTTAAGACATCTTGCTCAAAACGCTATCTAGTCCCAAACTAAGTAGAGCTTGTATTATAACTAAACAACTGATATAAATACAAAGAAAACACCCAGACTCCGAAACAAATATTTGTGGACCACAAATATTTGTTCCGACCAGGGAACCGAAACCGAGACTTCTTGATCAGCAGCCGCATACGCTAACCACTAGACCAAATAGGCAGTTATTTCACTAAATAAAAGTATCAACGTATTTAATATATTTATTAATATTATTTTAAACTTCTTCTTACCCAATTTAAAGTCTGTTAAAAACTTCTACTAAATTGGTTGTTCAAAAACTTAATTAATTCAGTTCAGGCAAGCGATAGGTCAGGAATGTGGAGTCAACGATCGCTGGCCAAGGTCAAATATACTAACGGATGTTCAGTACTCAGATATATACTGATACATGCATTAGAAATAAACATACACAATGTATATACATGTGCAAACAATAGCTGTTCTCCGGCTATTAGTTAATTGGATTCTATTTATAAAATGACATCTCTTGAGAAATTAGATGACGTTGACTCATTGATAAATAAATTTAAACTTTATAATAGTGTTTGTAAAAGCTATTATCGTGTGTGAAATACATTTACACAACGCCATTTTGTATCAACCTAAGCAGTGCATGTACTAGACAACTGATATTATATATAAAAGCTTTTTTTTGTAAATACATGCAATATTATATACAGAAATATCCAAACCAAGATACTGTTTGTGGAAATCAACGTTTGATTTGACCGGAATTGAATTTGTGCCCTTGTTTGTTTATAGATCAATATTCCGTAATAGAAACAACTGCTCCATCTGCCCGTAAACAAGGAAGTAAACAAGCAAAATGCTACATTGCCTACCCTCACAATAAGCATGGTGACCCCTACTCCTGGATTCTACTCATGCTTTCCATCAGGCAGAGTAGAGTCACTTTGGCAGGCTTAAATATAAAAAAAAAAAAATAAAAAAAAATAAAAAAAAAAAAAAAAAAAAAAAAAAAACTAATGTCTTGCAAAACTTGTCGGTATAACAGTTTGCTAAAGATGATCTTCATTCTAGTCTTCATTCATTCACTCATTCATTTATTGATCTAATTAAATAAGTAAGAAACACTAACAACCATTTTATACTATTCTTATACACTTGTGCAAATAATTTTTCCCTGTTTCAGAAACCTATAAAATCACACCTGTTTTGACTGTCTTGTTGGTCTAGTGGTTAGCGTATGATGCTGCTGGTCAAGAGGTCTCGGGTTTAATTTCCGGGTCGCACTAAATTTTTTTGTGTGATCCATAAAAATATTTGTTTAGGAGTCTGGGTGTTGTCTATGCTAATATATATGTATTTACAAAAAAAAGTATGTTTATGTATTTATATCAGTTGTAATAATACAAGCTCTGCTAGTTTGGGACTAGATGATGTAAGATGTCCGAAATATTTTTTTTTATTTTGATTTCCATGATTCCTCACTCCTTTTTTCTTTTACTCTCTACCCTCCTCCCCTGTCTGAAAATAAAACATAATTTAATAATCTACAAATAGATGATGCGTAAGAACACTCGCGATCGGCTTATACGTTCAGGGAACATGATTATCGTTTCCAACTATTTTCGTAACTATTTTCCAACGTGTCCTACCTCAATTCATTTTACCTAACGAATTTAAAACTAGCATTAGAACGAATGTCATTGCCCGCTAGACATCCAAGGTCAGCATGATTGCCAGTCATTGTGGTAGGTTAGTTCTGTCTGAGTCATAGATTCAGGCCACTATTATTATACTAGCATCGAAAACGTGTGTGTCAGAGTGTGTAAGAAATTGATACACACATGTCTGTACGTGTAATATGTGTATATGTGTGTACTGGATGTTTATAAAAATGTGTGTGCAAGTGAGTGTGTGTGTCTATTTATTTTTGCTAGTTCCGATGGAATTTTAACTATCGGAAGCAGTTCGGAGAAATTGTAATATTATTTTTATATTAAGCCAGTTAATATTTTATTCAGCATTCGTTCTACTAGCATTTATTTACACATATGTATATTTATCTTTATTGTTAAATAGGTTACAAAAAGTAGTAATGAATAAATATATTTAAAGTAGAAATTAATATAGTATATGTAATTTAATAAAGGAATAATGAATTTACACATTTATTAATATTTTTGGCCAACTGAGAGGTATAATGTCGGAATCAAACTGATATCAAAACCATACATCATTCCATCACATTGTGTCTGTTGCAATCCACTCGGGTATGCCCTTGGGAAGGGATTCTTCGTCATTCATCCCTTAATAGTCATGTGTCGTATACTACTACTGTCATAAACATCTAACGCAATGGCTATCGGTAAGTAAATGTCCTTAAATATACGGACAACTAGTTCAACGTTCGAATGTCATTGTGCTCTCAGGATTACGGAAGTCTAGTGACAGTCGCTGACAATGACCTAAAACAGAACTGTTCTTACTGATTAATAATGGCTAGGTAGAAAAATATTAGATTCAGAAGTAGGTACCCACTTTTTAGAAAGGATGTTTTGGCAGAATTAAGACTAGCGAATAATACTACACCCATCCTCCTAGCCATTATTCCCAAGTTTATTAAGGGGTCGGCTACTAGTACAACCAGTTTTACCTGAATATCAGTTTTTCCACGTAGCGACTGACATCGGACCTCCGCAACCCTAAGGGAGAACTGAAATTCGAAGATTGAACTAGTTGTCAGTATATTTAAGGGCCTGACTTCCCAATAACGATTGCCATAGATGTTCATGACAACCGAGACCAACGGCTTTACATGCTCTCCGAGGCACGGGCGTGAATCACCGCCAAACTTCCAAATACTACACTATAAATTTTAAATACGAATGAGTATTTATTACAGTATAGTATTATACAATCATATCTTAAACATACTCAATTGTGAACACATTTACTCTGAATCCGGTAAATACATAAATGAAGAAAATTCTAGAGCGGTGAAATCGGAATACGCTTTAAAGAGAAGCATTTTTAACCGACTTAAAAAAAAAGAGGAAGGGGCTCAATTCGTCGGTTTTTTTTTATGTATGTTCAGCGATAATTTCGTCGTTTATGAACCGATTTCAAAAATTCTTTTTGCATTGGCATGGGCGTAGCTTACAGCTGGTCCCATCGTCACCATATCGGGATCTGATGATAGGATCCTAAGGAAATCAAGGGAACTTCTCAAATATCATAGGCATAATTATTGTCGCGATTTGGGTATTCGGAATAGTTTAGCTTTGAAGTCAGTTCCTTTTTGTTAAAATTATTATAATTACTACATACTATAAAATAAAGTCCTTCGCCGCATCTGTTTTAAAAATATGAAAAATGTTTCGTAACAATTTGCTTAAAAGTTCATCATATTTGTGTAAAATGTTACTCACGTAAAATAATATTTATATGTGTAAATCTGTGTAACAATATTAAATATAACCCTTAATTATACATTCTATTATTTTTTATACGTTTTAAATATATGTATAGTATAATATGTACCTTAAAAGCGTTGCAATAAACAAATCACAAATGCAAACCTACAACTTAATAGCCACATAAATAAGACGCTTTTACAAAAACAGAAACCTTGCACATTTACACACGTACTTAAAACATATACACATATATGTGCATATATATGTATACACATATACAAGTGTACAATAAAGCAAGCAACTAATACGTAGAGACTTGAACAAATTTAGTGGCGAGGCCCCGCAGAGTTCGACAACATTTTCAAGGCTGGCTCCGTCTATACCTACAGTCATATCGCTTTTGTTTTGGTCTAGTGATCCCTTTGAATAATCTTTTTTCTTATATTGTATATAAAAGATACATATGCTTATCCTTGTTATCTTTGAAGGGGTGGGTATACAAACATATTTTTAGTCAGTGACGTAAAGAGGATTTCTGAAGAAATGTGTTTTTTTAGTTTCCATAAAAGGTGATTTGAGAAAGTTTTCTTAGGAATAATAATTCCAAAAAAACTGCATGTTCTTCTACGAATCCTGTGTAGTTATAAAGAATGTCTAAGATTTGTAATAATAATGAAAGCGACACTATTTATTTGAAAATTATATAAATCGCTAGTTTTTAATTTTTTCGAAGTTCTGTTTTTTTTTATATTTTACTAGCATTTGCCTGGGGCTCCGCCTACATGTATATCGTTAAAGTAGAGTAATCGATGTCCTTGCTCAAGAATAATCTTCTCTCTCTTCATGGCTTTCATCACGATATCATCATCATCACTATATCGCCGTGAAAAAGTAACAGACAGACAAAGTTACTTTCGAATTAATAATTATGTTATTATTATTATAATTTAACGCCTGCCAAAGTGACTTTACTATGTCTGATGGAAAGCATGAGTAAAATCATAAGTGGGGGTCGCCATACTCACTGCAAATGTAATAAATGGCGACCCACATTATGGCGGCCTAATGAGATGCTTTTTCACGCCCCGCATAAAGGGGATCATAGTAGGAAGGAAAAACATGAGCTGGCAGTGAGTTTCAGTTTTTAACTGCTCGGCTCAAGAAGGAAGATCCGAACCGCATAGTTCTGGAGTGTACATCTTTTACTCTGAAGGGGTGACTTCCCAGGTCAGCATGCGTTGTTCTGTGGAGGAAGGGAGAGGGTGGGATGAGTTGGAAGAGCTCTTCAGAACACTCCATGGTAAAGGCGATAGATAAGTGTTATAGAGGCGACGTGAGTCTAATATTTCATGGTCTGTTTAATTGTAAGATATAAAATAATGGATGAATGATCTGAAAATATGATCAAAAAACTGAATATTTTCTATTGATACAAATAATTGTTTTGACTTTGCTGGCGTATTGAACTTCTAGCCTTGAAAAGTCTGTACGTAGGTAGTAAAGTAGGTATTAGCAGCTCTCTGCAAATACATTTATTTACTTTATTGCATACTGCATTGTTTATTTTGGTAACGTTTTGAAAATTCAGGTAGCACGATTCCTTAAGTAATTGCACTGCTACTCAAAGTATAAGTGGATGCCTTAGTAAATATTTAAATATTGACTTTTTAATAAATGAACCTTTTTTATGATGTGTCATCGCTTCAGTAGCGTAAAGTGGTATATATGAACTTAAAAACATGACTGCACGGTTGGCTTAGTGGTTTAAGCGGTCGCCACGCCGCTCTCTACTGCGCTAAGTGTTGTGGATTCAAATCCTAGACGGGAAAACACTTTGTGTGATCCACAAATTATTATTCTGAATCTGGGTGTTCTTTGTGTCCGTTTCTTATAAAGTCTCCACACACAAAAATGTATATTTAAAGCGGGAGTTGTCTATAAGAAGTAAAAAATTTGTAAAACACGGTTTATTTCAGAAACCAACTTATTTCAAGAGAAATGTACTTTGAGTCATAAATTCTCATAAATCTAGTCAGACTTTAGCCGTATTCGTGGTTTACTGAAAAGCTTTTATCAAAAAAATGAAAAGTTTGGAGGAAAAATGGGAACCTTGATATTGTTGAACCGGTTTAACCTGGATATCAGTTTTTCCACGAAGCGACTAGCATCGGACCTCCGCAACAGTTGGAAGTATATTTGAGGTACAATAGTTCTCAGTTTATTAGAGGGCACTGACTTCCCAATAACGATTGCCATAGATATTCATGATAACCGGGACCAACGGCTTAACGTGCTCTCCGAGGCACGAGCTTGAATCACCGCCTTCCATACTCCGGGCTGGTATTAAGAATTACCTGTAACAAAATCCTAACAATACTTGGCCCGACCCGAGATTTAAAGCCGAGACCTCTTGATTAGCAGTTGCATACGCTGACCACTAGACCAAACATCAGCAGGCTGATCTCCAGGTTTTACCTGATTGGAGATCACACGGTTCCGTATAGATTTTTTATTATTTTTCTGCTGTTAACAGAATCTTGTAGGTAAAATAACTAAAAAAAGATTGTAATAAGATAAAAGACTCGAGTTACAACGGAATAGAATTGCAAATATGTTGGTAATGAGATGTTTAACGGCAGGAGACGACGGGCAATGAACTGCCCTGGTTCGAGGACAGGACTTATGTTAATATGTTTAGTGTTAGTTGTATGACCCTGTGTTTATCGGTGTTTGTTCCTTTATCGCATACTAGTTGTTCCCCGTAACTCTTCTTTGTTTTTGATTTTATTTTTTTAACACATCAATCATCAACAGCCTTTAACAGCCCACTGCTGGATATAGGCCTCTCCTTGAAAAGGAGGTATTGGCCTACTATACCACGCTGGTCAGACGGGTTGGTATAGGGTTGGTTTCAAGTTTTCCTTCTCTTTGCGTTGATGTTGTCTTGCATAGTTTATCCCTTAGTCGCCTTTTACGACACCCACTTGGGATGAATAAGGGTGGTGACACTCTGTATTCTTAATCCGTCACCATACGGACTTTTTAAGCACAAAAGTCACTAATTTGGAGTCTGGATCACCTGGATTGTGGGTACAGACAATGCAATGGTATCATACACTTTGGCGACCTAGTGAGATGCTTGTGGATAATTGGAACTCCAATCTCGTACTCACCAACGAAATATGACAACACGAATTAAATGAATACAGACATTTTTGGTTAGCCAAGTGGTTTAGGCGGTCGCAACGCGGCTTTCTACTGCACCAACTATCGTGGGTTCAAACCCTACGTGGGATAGCACTTTGTGTGATTGGTAAATTGTTGTTCTGAGTCTGGGTATTCTTTGTGTCTGTTTCATGTATGTTTGTAACGTCTCCCGTGACACAGGAATTCATATTCCTAATGCAGTTGTCTTTTTTAACAAAAAAAAAATTGGTTGGAAATCTGTGTGAGATTTGAAATGTTAGGTTTTATACACATGTGATAAAAAACTTATTTTTCGTTTTTTTTGAGCATTTTATAACATTTTGGTTACAAATCTTTTTTTCTTATCAAGTTCGCGTTTCACTGACTTAGTTCGTAATCATCACCGCACCATTGCCGCTATTACAAACAAATTAGAACTTAAAAACGACTGCACCGATTGTTAAAGTATTAGACTCTTAGGGTTTGTATCTATTTGAAATAGCAGGATCTATCCAAATAAATAAAATCAGAGTGTCTGTGTGTAATATCAAAGGAACAGTTTTGTACTAAATGCATATGAAAGTATTATAGATACAGTACTGCTACTACTACTGTACTAATTTAAAACGCATTTTTTTTATTTATTTGTCTGTTTGTTCCCGGTATCTCTGGAACGGCTGAACCGATTTTGACGAGACTTTCACTAGTAGAATGCTGGTGACACAAGTCCTACAAAAGAACATCCGAGGGTACCTGGTCCGACGCAAGCATCGACCCCGTATCCGCGGCCTCGCCAAGATCAACGCGTTGCAACACAACCTCAAGGACATGGAGACGGTCACCTCGCAGCTGAAGAAGGAGAAGGGAGTAAATTAGATATTTTTTTAGGATTAGCTTCTAGATATAAGTTGAACGACAACTTCAACACAATATTCAGATGTTCTTTTGTTCCATAATGGTCACTTGGGTATAAAAAAAATGTAAAAATATAAATTATTGAACTCGAATTTCTGAAAATTTTCGCTTATAACTTTTTTACTTATAGTTCTACGACAAAAAGTTACTGGACCAAAGTTGTAGAAAATTTAATTTGCAACAAAAAATGGCAACAATTTTTTTTTATCATAATTATCTAAAGAGATATATCGCAAAAACCATTTCCACCCCTATTTTCAAGAAGGCGGCCGTGGGACAAGAGTGGCGACCCCACAAACTTGGTTTTAGTTTTACACTGACGGTGGGTCACATCATAAAAAAAATGCGTCCTCTAAAAAACGCAACCCTAAATGTAACTTTTTACTGGAATAATAGGATTTTTACCACGCTAACCGACAGTCACGAGCAACGACTGATATTGGAGTATGTATTACAATTGTTATTTTGTAATGCTGTTACATTCATTCAACATACTCGCAACTTAAGTAAAAGAAAACTCCGAAATCAACAAAGAATACATCAATAAAAAAGTAATGATATGCCCGTCGGGGAGTTTCCGCCGGATCTTCGAAGACGGAGCTGAATTCCGAGCCGGTAATCACACTAGTATAAATCGCAATCGCAAAGTTCATGGGAACGATACCCTAACTTTTTTATCTCAGTATATTATTACCCTTTAAGTTCCTGTAAGGAAACTAGCTAAAAGGAATTTATTACAGACTGTCTGAGTCCCGGGGCATAGAGGAAAATCATGTCGTTTTCTCAGAAATATTTACGAAACAATATGTTAGTAAGAATGTATACATATTTTGATACAATATTGTGTATTGTGTGAAAGGTATTGTCGTAATTTTTAGGTTATATTATAGCTTTTTACTGCCTCATTGGTCTAGTGGTTAGCGTATGCGACTGGTAATCAAGAGGTCTCGGGTTCAAATCCCGGGTTGGGCCAAAAAGTGTTTTTGGGATTTTCTTAGGAAATTCCTAATAGCTGCCTGGAGTTTGGAAGTTTGGCGGTGATTCACGCCCGTGCCTCAGTGCCCACAAATATAATGACAACTAGTTCAATCTTTGAATTTCAGTTCTCCCTTCAGGGTTGCGAAGGTCCGATGTCGGTCGCTCCGTGGAAAAACTGAAATTCAGGTAAAACCGGTTGAACTAGTAGCCGACCCCAAATAAAATTGGGAATAAAGCTAGGAAGATGATTATAGTTTTTTATTTGACAGTGACAGTTAAGGAATCATTTGTCAAAATATTTAGTGATGGGAAATCAAATAGCAACTTTATTTAATACCTCATCAATATCTATGTGCATGCATAAAGGTTTTAGTAAAAACTAAAATATTTTAAGTAAATATCGTATGTTCGTCATCTTTTTATAATTTTAGTATAAACTAGCTGAGTCCCGCAGTGTTACCCGCGGTTTTTGTTATAAATCGCGAGTGACGCCGTGGAGGGAAGCTAGTCTAAAAATAATTAGCCTGGGTTACTCGTTATGTCATCAGCTTTCTGCTAGTAGAGTATAAATAAATAAATAAATATTTCGGACATCTTATACACATCAATGCAAAGAGAAGGAAAACTTGAAACCAACCCGTCTGGCCAGCGTGGTATAATAGGCCAATACCTCATTTCTAAGGAAAGGCCTATGTCCAGCAGTGGACTGTTATAGGCTGTTGATGATGATGATACACAGCGCCATCTAGTCCCAAACTAAGCAGAGCTTGTGTTATGGGTACTAGATACCTGATAAACACATAAACATACTTTTTTTTTAAATACATACATATTATACATAGAAAACACCAAGACTCTGAAACAAATATTTGGTCCGACCCGAGAATTGAACCCGAGAGCTCTTGATCAGCAGTCACATACTCTAACCACTAGACCATCAAGGCTGTGAACTTTTACTAGCTTAACTTTAGTGAATAACAAAGACAAAAACATCAATAGTATTTATTACTATACAACAAAATTTACAAACAGATTTTAAAAATTATTGAAATCTGCAATGAAACCACATGCAAGAGTGAGAGAGAAAATTCGAGATAAATTAGGTCAAAAATGACGATGATACAATCTTTTAGAGTTCATCATGATGTAGGCATAATGATGTCACTGACAGTAATACTGTCTGTCTGTCTGTCCCTGAATGAGTGTGGAACACCGGAACCAAATTGTTACGATGTCAACGTTAATATTGTTTCCCCACGTACGTATCAATAAAAAAACCTACTCCCTGAATTTGATTTTTTTATAGTCATCAATGCTGATAGCCAAGTGGCCTTAGGTAATTGGAAACAATCGCTGACGGTAAGCAATGACGGCGCGGTCAGTACCTAGATGGGTGACCGTTTGTAGCATGATATGATAAAAACATCCAATGGCAAGATTACGTAGCCACAACATGTCTTAACAGTCCTTAACCTGTTTCAAATTTAGAAATGCCTATTTCTACTACGTCAACAGCCTTTAACAGTCCACTGCTGGACATAGGCCTCTCCTTTGAAAGGTTTTGGCCTACTATACCACGCTGGCCAGACGGGTTGGTAAAGGGTTTGTTTTCATTCTCTTGGCAGTTATGTTACCTGCTTATTTTGTTCCTTTAGTCGCCTCTTACGACACCCTACCAGTCCCTCTAATATTATAAATCTGTCTGTCTGTCTGCTATGTTTTTACACCCAAACCACTTTACCGATTTGGATGAATTTTGGTATAGAGATAGACGGAACCTTGAGAAAGGACATAGGCTTCATTTTACCACGATAACGACATAGACGCAGGCTAAGCCACGGGCAAAGTTAGTTTGAAATAAATGCGAATAACCATCCAAGATTTGGACAGTATTCTTTCATAACTAACCCACGGTTAGTATTAAAAACAAATATTTGCAGATCATACAAATATGAGGACCGACCTGAGAATCGAACCCGAGACGCCTTGATCAGCAGCCGCATACGCTAACCACTGGACCAACGAGGCAGTGATATAGATAAATAAATAAATAAATATTTCGGACATCTTACACACATCATCTAGTCCCAAACTAAGAAGAGCTTGTATTATGGGTACTAAACAACTGATATAAATACATAAACATATTTTTTTTGTAAATACATACATATTATACATAGAAAACACCCAGACTCCGAAACAAATAATTGAGGATCACACAAATATTTGATCCGACCCGGGAATCGAACCTGAGACGCCTTGATCAGCAGCCGCATACGCTAACCGCTGGACCAACGAGGCAGTTATATAGATGTGTAGATATAGATATTTAGGTAAATGTATCAGCAGTGTGTACCATAGTACAATCTCTACCTGATTCAATGTCAGACTGCCGAGTGATATGTATATTATTTAAAGGTATATTATTATTTATTATTATTACCAGTTTCCTCAAAATCTAATAAAGTACATAGGTAGCAGAGCCAGCACGAATGGGCCGGCTCGACCGACTACCCTCACACAGAAGACCATCCTAATAGTAACAGCACTCTTGATGTCGTATTTCATTGGTGAGTGTGAGACCGGAGGCCCAATCATTTTGAATGATGCACAAACGTCTGACCAGGCCGCCATGGTATGAGGATGGTGACCCCTACTCCTGGATTCTACTCATGCCTTACATCAGGCAGAGAAGAGTCACCTGGTGGGCTTAAATAAAAAACCGTTCTGGCCGGAGGCCCTGAATTATCTGACCAGGCCACCATGGTATGCGTCACCATGCTGCATTGGCTACCGTCACAATGATGATGGTGACGCCTACTCCTCGATTCTCCTCATGCAGGCAGAGTAGTCACTTTGGTAGCCTTAAATATTAATAAAAGGCAGCCAAGTGCGAGTCATACTCGCCCTATGAAGGGTTCCGTAGCAGCAAGTAACATCATTTCTACAGTTCGTTGTAACTTTGATCGATGTTTTAATAATAGTGTATTGATTGAATGAAAGGTAAATTGCGATTCACAATTTATGACGTGTTTAGAAAAATCGGCCAAGTGCGTGTCAGGCCACGCACAGGAAAGGGTTCCTCAGTCACCCATAATGGTACGTGGATTAGAAATCGTATCCAATGGATAATTGTTATGTTTACGTATTAATGCGTGATTTTGTATGACTTTTCCAAGTAAGCGCATTGTAAAAGTTAAGTCTCTATAACTCCTGAACTAACAAAGTCATCTAATTCGTTATAGTTTTCATTTAAAGTTCATTATATGGACCACTATCACAAATTTTTCCGCGGGCGGGACGGCCTGTTTTTTACAAAAAAGTGGCCTTTAAAGTGGAATTTCTCGCAAACGGATACCTAAATCAAAAAATCGTCTCAACAACCCCTTAATGTTTTTAAAAGACCTATATAATGATACCCTACATGATGGGGTAGCCGTGAGATAAAAAAACATCCCCACTTTACGTGTAGGGGAGGTACCCTAAATAAAAATATATTTCATAATTTTATTGTAGCACTTTGTCGACGTAATTACAATACATATTCATGCAAAGTTTCATCTTTCTAGCACTTACTGTTTGGACGATAAGTCGAGGACGGACGGACGGACGGAAGGACAGGCGGACATGACATATCTATAAGGGTTCGAAGTCTTAAACTTCGGAACCCTAAAATGTTGTAGATCTTTTAATTACCTACAACTTTGCCATTTAACTTTTTTCCTTGTAGTTTTGCCGGAAATCGAGATAAACCGTTTTTTACTCTTTGTTGTATATATTTAGCCATCCAATCTGACTCTACCCTGCCTGATGGAAAGCATGAGCAGAATCCAAGAGTCGGGGCTACCACATTTGCTGCGAATGCGGACAATAATGTATGGCGGCACACACTATGGCGGCTTAGTGAGATGCTTTTTCACGCCCCGGTTAAAGGACCCGAGAACCTCCCCCCCCCTACCCCTTCCCGACCTCAGATCGCCCGTAAATTATTTTTCCTTTCATTTTTATAATATTCTCCTCCTTTTCCAATAGGTTTCATCCTACTATAATTTTATTTGTTTTCAAAAATTATCTACTCTGGTCTACTGGTCTATAAGTCATTTACAAACTATCATTATGGTTGCCATGCAAGTGTGTTATTCCTAGCAACCTGTGAAGTTTTGACAGGAGGTAAACAGTGATACATTTTGACATCTTCGATTTATGTATTTTTAAAATCACCTAGCTTTGGTCTTTGTATCTCGATTATTGCAGTAAAATGTAGCCTATGTCCTTTCCCAAGTTCAGTTCTATCATCATACCGAATTTCATCAAAATCGGTACAGTGGTTTAGGCGTGAAAGCGTAACAGACAGACAGACAGAGGTACTTTCGCATTTATAATATTAAGTAGGGATTAAAAAAAAAACTACTCACTAGATCTCGTTCAAACCATGTGACATACGGACGGACAGACAAACAGACAGACAGAGTTGACGAATCTATAAGGGTTCCGTTTTTTGCCATTTGGCTACGGAACCCTAAAAACTACGTACTAGATCTCGTTGAAACCAATTTTCGGTGGAAGTTTGCATGGTAATGTACATTATATATTTTTTTAGTTTTATCATTCTCTTATTTTAGAAGTTGCGGGGGGGGGGGGGACACATTTTACTACTTTGAAAGCGCCTCTCGTGCAAACTATTCAGTTTAGATATTGAAACCTAATAAGAAAGCCTCAAAATCATTTTTGACGACTTATCTATAGATATCCCACAGGTATTAGTTTGATGAAAAATAAAATTTAGAGTTTAAGTTCTAAGTATGGGACACCCAATTTTTTTTTCTATTTGTGAAAATATGCGGTTTACAGAATACATCTTCTTACCTAGTTTCAACAGTATAGTTCTTATAGTTTCGGACAAAAGTGGATGTGACATACGGACAGACAGACATGACGAATCTATAAGGGTTCCGTTCTTTGCCATTTGGCTACGAAACCCTAAAAAAGTATTATATAAATATGTATAAAACTTGCAAAAACTAGAACCAGTTCGATCCCATCCAGTTCTGAGTGGTCAGGCAGAGAGCTCACGAAAATATAAAACTGCATTAGTTCATTAAACCCGAGGCAGTAGATAAATACTGCACATAGGTATATTGCGTTTGAACTCATCTCAACTGGGAGAGACGCAGTTCATACACTGCTGGCCGAAAATATTTGTGCACTAAAATCTATATATTCATACGTGAAGCAAAAAAAATTATCCCTTTTTACGAAAATCGTGTGAACGGAGAATTGTGAAATCTCGCATATTTGTAGTTTTTGCAGAAGAGGAGTGCAAGAAGCTATTATTTAAAAAAATATCAATAAATAAAACCTCACACACACTAGGTACCATGTATTGGTCACACACCATCATAAAAATAATGTGGCCACTTGTAATTTTATTCAAATTAATTATGGCACGACTAGCATTTTATTAAAACGCCAAATTTTGACAATTTAAGTTCCCGGGTCGAGAACGGAGTCTCAGCCTATTTGGCTAAATCATCCGGAAACATCATCTTTTGGCCCAATCCGGGATTTGAATCCGAGACCTCTTGATCGGCAGTCGCATACTCCAGCCACTAGACCAGCAAGGCAGGTATTTTGAAAAATTACATAACAGAAAAATAAAAATGCCGTTAAATCTTCAAGAACACGCATAAACCCGTTGATTGACCCGACGATAGCGCAGTCCTCCAGGCTAAAACAATTTAGCACTACTGTTAACACTAAAGTGTCAAGCAATTTAAAGTCCTAGAACTGAATGGTGCTTAATTGGAGTACGGTCTAGGTACCCGCATGTGTTTCCATGCATACGGGCCATATGCCATTTGATTAAACTAGCCTTAATGGACAACAATAAAAACTTAATCAGTATATTTCTCCAACATTCCTGTTTGTATTTATATTGCAAATTATGTGGTATAAAATTAGATAAGATCAGTCTCTTTTGTTTCGTGTGGTAACTCCTCTTCCTCGGGTCGTCGTTTCTGTCAGTCTGTCAGTTTGTTTGTTCCGGATAATCTCTGGTATAGATTGATCGATTTTGATAGGACTTACACTGACAGGAAGGCGATGACATAAGGAGTAATTTAATCTAATACTTTTGGATTAACTCTGCTCCGCGGCAGAACTCGCCATTAACAACAATATACACGTGTATACGGGTAACACCGTGGGGCTCAGCTAGTATTGAAAATACATAAATATTTGACTTTTACATTAAATTCTCATGATCATTTTGGTTTGGTTGACAGGACTTACACTGACAGAACTCGTTGGTCTAGTCGATAGCGTATGCGACTGCTAATCAAGAGATCTCGGGTTCAAATCCCAGGTCATGCAAAAAAGTGTTTTTAGGTTTTTCTTAGGAAACTCCTAATAGCAGCCCGGAGAGCACGTAAAGCCATCGGTCCCGATTGTCATGAACATCGTTATTGGGAAGTCAGTGCCCTCAAATTTACTGACAACTAGTTCAAATTTCAAATTTCAGTTCTCCCTCAGGGTTGGGGAGGTCCGATGCCAGTCGCTACATGGAAAAACTGATATTTAGGCAAAACTAGTAGCCGACCCCAAATAATATTGGGCAATAAGGCTAGGAAGAAGATCATTTCGGTTGGTCTAATGGTTAGTTATACTGATTACTAAGGTAGTGGGTTCGATTCCTATTCATTAGAAACTTTTATTCAATAATCAAGACTATTTGTTTTGTCTGTTTTTGAGTTTTTATGTTGCCTCGGTTATCGGGGTACAGTCCCATGTCCTTCCTCAAGGATAAAAATATCTTTATGCTAAATTTCATTTAAATTGATCCAGCTTAGCCAAAACAAGACAGCACAACAAAGAAACAGTTACTATCGAATTTATAATATTAAAAACTTGCTAAGTTAGGGCCACTGCAACAAGGGCGATCGGCAACTAATCGCTTTTTAGAAGCTAAATACGGCGACCGAACGCTCTACACCGCACACTTAAAAACGCCAAACGCGGAGATTGAGTCGCTTTTTAGAAGCGCGACACAGCAACTGAACGCTACTCTCCGCACACATTCGGATGCCGGTAGCATCGATTTGGCATCTGAGCAGTCGATAATACGCGGGTTTTCGGATGCTGCGATCGAACGCAGGAAGTCGCTAAAACGCGATGCAGTATCGATGCAGTCGCCAAATCGCCGATCGCCGATGCTAAAAGTGCTTATTTTTGTAAATCGCGCGTAACTCCGCGGAGCGTACTAGTCTATAAAAATTGCAGAGTGCGTAGTCAGGCCACGCATAGAATAGGGTTCCGTAGTCACCTATAATGGAAGATGGATTTAAAATCGTGTCCAATTGATAAGTGTGATCTTTACTTTTTATTTCGTTATTTACGAAGTTTATTTTCTCATTAAATTAAATTAAATTAAACTGCTTGTTTGGTCTAGTGGTTTGCGTATGCGACTGCTAATCAAGAGGTCTCGGGTTCAAATCCCGGGTCGGGCCAAAAAGTGTTTTTGGGATTTTCTTAGGAAATTCCTAATAGCTGCCCGGAGTTTGGAAGTTTGGCGGTGATTCACGCCCGTGCCTCGGAGAGCGCGTAAAGCCGTCGGTCCCGGTTGTCATTAACATCTATAGTAATCGTTATTGAGAAGTCAGTGCCCTCAAATATACTGAGGAGTTGCGGAGGTCCGATGCCAGTCGCTCCGTGGAAAAACTGATATTCAGTAATTCAGTCGACCAGAAGTAAACTTGGAAATAATGGCTAGGAGGATGACGAAGTTTTCCAAATTAGCGCATTTTACAAGTTAGATTCTAGACAGTCTATTACTGATGAATTAATAAACTTATATAAGTCGTCATAGTTTTCCTTTAAAGATCGTGATTTTTTTCTTCAGATTTTTCGAGCCATATAGCTTTTAGAGTTGTTTTAACAAAAAAATGCGCTTTAAAGATAATGAATAAATTCTAAATAAAAAGTCTTGCAACCTCTCAATGTTTTAAAAAAAACCTTTCTTAAGATATCCCATACGCTGGAGTAATCGCAAAAAAAAAACATCCTCACCATGGAGGCACTTGGGGCTATTTTTTTGTAATTTTATTATAGCACTTTGTCGACGTGATCATACCACAAGCTCATTCAAAATTTCATCTTTGTAGCACCAACCGTTTGGTAAGTAAGTCGAGGACGGACGGACTGGAGGACATGACGAATCTATAACCCTAAAAAATCAGCCAAGTGCGTGTCAGACCACGCTCAGGAAAGGGTTCCTCAGTCACCCATAATGGTACGTGGATTTAAAATCATATCCAATATATATATAGTAATGTTTACTTACTAATGCGTAAATTTTGTTTGACGTTTTCTAAGGAAGCGCATTTTACAAGTTAAGCCTCTACAACTCCTGAACTAACAAAGTCATCTAATCCGTTATAGTTTTCCTTTAAAGTTCATTATATGGACCGCCATCACGATTTTTTCCAAATTTTTCGAGGCAGCCGTTTAGCTTTTAGAGTGGGGGGACGCCCAGAAAAGTGCCCCTTAAAGTGGAATTTCTCACAAACGGATACCTAAATCAAAAAATCGTCTTAGAAACCCTTAATTGTTTTTAAGCCAGCCCCCCTAGCTAAGCTTCAAAACGTTTTTCGATTTCTATTCTATTCTCTATTCTTTTATTTCATTGGCTAATATTTGGGTTTGATCATGTGACTGAATGACATTAGCCAATGAAACAAAAGAATATAGAAATAGAATAGAAAACTTGGCTAGGGGGGCTGAATAGAAACATTGAATGTTCTTAGGTATGAATAGACATAATAAAAATATCTTCCAGAAGATTTCGGCACGCAGTGTACCAACACTGAACATTTGCCAAATATTTTTTTCTAAATATGTAACCGTCGTTCACTGACCCCATATTATCGGCTGGCCGGACGAGTGTTTTAGATCGGCGCACGCGCATCTGTGTGGGATATATTATGTTTGGATGTGTGTGTGTATTTTATGTTGCACTTGTATTTTTTAGACAGGATGACGTCATTCAGGAGCGTCGTTATAAATATGCAAGGTGTGTTATTTTCATCCGTAGATAGGATATTTTAGTATTTATATTTCATCAGCTTATGTACTGTAATTTTTCCAACACGTTGCATTCATGTGCTTAACTCTTTTTAGGTGGGAAGTTTGTTGGAAATAGGGGTTCCTATTATGAAGAGGGCCATCTACAAGCCGTAGCTAGATGGCAGGAGGTACGTCGGGGTTCCAGGGATTTCCTTTCTAGAGTACACCTGGTTCCCCGGCTCTTGGTACCAGAGAAAACGTGCGACTTTGTCGGTTCGAGTCCGACATATCCACCTGGTGGTGATTGTGTCCGGGGGAATTTCCGTTCCACAGACAAAAAAATAGGTTTTAAGGGATTTTTTTTATCAAAAACTAATTATTTGGCTTTTTACTCGACTGGTAAAGAAAGAGAATTACGTTTTTAAAATCATACATCTATATATGTATATTTTTTTGGCGTGCGCTCTGCTTTAAATCGATCGATGATGATCGACGTTTTGACTTCAGAGTTTTTTTTTTTTTTTTTTTTATATAAGGAGAGCGCATTTCGCCCTCCTACAATTGTAC
Organism: Phragmatobia fuliginosa; assembly: GCA_932526445.1. NCBI lineage: Eukaryota > Metazoa > Arthropoda > Insecta > Lepidoptera > Erebidae > Phragmatobia > Phragmatobia fuliginosa. Next base: position 21,212,197 of record OW052067.1, on the reverse strand, counting down.
CTCCAACGTAATCGGAGACTTTGTGTAACGATTTTAATTTTTTAGCAATTTAATTTCCTAATTATTTTTGGAGTGTGGTTTTAATTAACGCACACTGTAATATATCAGATAAATTTCTGTCTATATCTTTACTTTCTTGATATATTTTGTTTCCTTATTCCGTTATTGGTGGACGCAATTTTTGTTTAAGTGGCGTAATTCAATTTTATCCTATTGTTTTATTAGCTGTTTGATTATTTATTATGCTATTCTAATATGTTCTGTTTATATTTATGTATTTATTGTATTTATGTGGTTTCTCTATTACTTATTTATCATTACTAGGTATTTCCTATTGATATACTATTTATTTTATGTGCTTTTATTTCTGTTTCTTATCTCACTTTATATCATACGACTAATATTAATTTACATGGATGGATTAGGTGGTGGGCTTTTTAATTTTCTTTGTATATCTTGTATATGTGTGTTTTCTCGTTCTATTGTACTGTGTTGTTAAACTTGCGCTTAAATATTTGTTTGGTTTGTCTAAACTTATTTTTAATTTATTTATGCTGTACAATAATAGTAGCTAAGTATATTATGACAGCATAATTTATTTGACTGTGTTATTTGTTTTGTTTAGCATGCAGCGAAAGTCTTTCCAACTCCTTTTTTAGGGTTCCGAAGTTCATTACTCGGAACCCTTATAGATTCGTCATGTCCGTCTGTCCGTCCGTCCGTCCGTCCGTCCGTCCGTCCGTCCGTCCGTCCGTCCGTCCTCGACTTACCGTCCAAACGGTAAGTGCTAGAAAGATGAAAGTTTGCATGAATACGTGTTGTAATTACGTCGACAAAGTGCTACAATAAAATTATGAAATATCATTTTATTTGGGGTACCTCCCCTACACGTAAAGTGGGGATGATTTTTTTTTCTCGAGGCTACTCCATCGTGTGGGGTATCATTAGATAGGTCTTTTAAAAACAATAAAGGGTTTCCTAGACGATTTTTTGATTTAGGTATCCGTTTGCGAGATATTTCACTTTAAAGGGCACTTTTTTGTAAAAACAGGGCGTCCCCCCCCCTCTAAAAGCTAAACGGCCGGCTCAAAAATTTTGAAAAAAATCGTGATGCTGGTCCATTTAATGAACTTTGAAGGAAAACTATAACCGATTAGATGACTTTCTTAGTTCAGGAGTTATAAAGGCTTATATGGTAAAATGCGCTCACTTGGAAAACGTCATACAAAATTAACGTATTAATACGTAAACATAACAATTATCTATTGGATACGATTTTAAATCCACATACCATTATAGGTGACTGAGGAACCCTTTTCTGTGCGTGGCCTGACACGCACTTGGCCGATTTTTTTTTCTTTTTAATTATTGTCTTCTCGTAATTTCCTTCATTTTTCAGGTGCTCCTCTGCTTCTATGCGTCTACGCATCGGGGCAGCACAGCGCTTTTGGATCTTTAAGGTGGCTACCTTGAAGGGCTTCCCGGACCGCCACGGCACGGCATGTATATTTTTGATTTTGTTTCTAGGTATTATGTTATTGTTTAAAAATTTAGAACTGTCTGATTTTAATTTATTTGTTTTTATGATATTATCTATTTCTATTTTGTTTTTTATATTAACTATTTTTAATTGTCTCCATTTGTAATTAAATTGAGCCCAATTAAATTGTTTTAAAATTTTATTTATTATTTTTCTAAAAGTGTTTGTTATATGAGACTTTCGACATTTAGTTTTAATCACCACGCCGCTGCGGCCAGGGCTAGTAAGATTTTTCGTCAGTATCCATCTGTCCACAACATTCACTATGCTATTGGTACAGATGACCAAGTACAAGTAGCACACGCAGCGCCGATTCCTCCCCCTGTCGGTCCCGGAACTACCCCGCCGAAAGTTGATGTTAAGTGTAAGCCACTGTTGATCGGGCCAGCTTGTCCCATTTCTTTCTTGTGGGGCACTCAAGAAAGAAGGCATTATGTGCTTTCTTGTCTATTTGTGCCCTAGCACAATTTCGGCAGTTTGGTGGCACCTCTGCAAGTCGCTCGGCGCAGTCCCTGTTCAAATGTGGACCGCCACAGTGACAACACAGATCGGCCGGCTCCTTGCAGAAGCGCCTGCCGTGTCCGAAACCCAAGCAGCGGGTACACTGGATCAGTGGGGACTGATCCTCCACCCGGATGCGCTGTAGGTCAATAAAAACTGACCCCGCTTTCAGGGTCCTCGCCCAGATGGAAGGCGAGACACTCACCACGACATGACAAGTATGCGGGTTCTTGGACCTCCTTCGGTATTTAACCGTCATCCTGTCTTCCCCCTCCTCAAGGCCATGAAAAACACCATCATTCTGGTTCCGAAAGGCTTTTTGGATGTCCTCGTCCGTATTCTCGGACAAGACGTCCCGGAACACCAGAAGAGGATCCTTGTTTTTCATCTCCTCGACGAGGAGCTGACTTCCATCCCTCTCCAATCTTTCTTTTGCCTTGCGTCTCTCCTCCCTAGAGCTGAACCCCAATATGACCTTTTTGTCCTTGGCCTTCCTGATTTTTTCCACCTTAATCCATCCTTCTTTTGCATCCACCGCTTGCCTTATTCTGTTAAGAACTTCCTCCCCCATCTCCAACTTCAGAGTTTTTCTCTTCATATTTAGGCCAACCAAAGGAAATCTACTCTGCCTGATGGAAAGCATGAGTAGAATCCACATCCTCAGTGTGGGCATAGGCAATGCAGCATGGTGACCCAAACTTTGGCGGCCTGCTCAGACAATCGCCTACGGAGGCCGGGAGAATGATGCAGAATGATTGGGCCTCCGGTCTCACACTCCCTAACGAAATACGACAGCAAGGATGCTGTCATTATTAGGATAGTCTTCTGTGTGAGGATAGTACTGCCCCCCGTTCATATACTATTAGGTGTTTCTAGATTTGTTTTATTTATACAGGGGTTTTCTACTTCTCAAAATCGTTATATAGCGTTTTTCATCTTTTATCAAGAATTTTACACTCTTCGTTTTTTATTCGTTACTAACATATACCTACATTATGAAATACACACACACTCACATAGGTGATATTTTAACAGCTTCCCTATGTGTGTAAATGAGGCCAGATGCAGAGGTTTTTCACCTCATAAATTGGCGGGGAGACGCGAAATAGTGACTAATGCTGATGACTCTCAGATTGTAAGACTTTAAATATTAAAAAAAGATCATTAAATTCGTTTGTTTTTTAGTTAAGTAAAGAATTTTAGGCCATAACTATTTTTTCTTTTTTTTAAAAGACAACTCCCGCAATAAGAATATTTCTGTGGGTTTACAAAAATATAAGAAGCGGACGCAAAGAACATCCAGATTCAGAATAAAAATTTGAGGATCACACAAAAGGTTATCTCGTGTAGGATTTGAACCCAAAACACTTGGCGCAGTAGGAAGCGGCGTGGTAAGCCACTGGATCAAATTTGCAGTTAAACGTGCAGTCACATGCAGTCGTGCAGTCACTCTATCTATGAACCATTCTAAAAGAAGACCATTCTAATAATGACAGCTTTCGTCTTTCGTTGGTGAGAGTGAGACCAGGCCGCCATAACATGGGTCACCATGCTGCATTGCCTACCCTCACAATGAGGATGACCTCTACTCCTGGATTCTACTTATGCTTTCCATCAGGCAAAGTAGAGTCACTTTGGTAGGCTCACATATAAAAAACTAACAAGTTGTAACAATGAAATGCTTGAGTATTGGTGTATTTTTATAGGGGAGAATGAACAATTACGTCAGCTGACGATAATTGTCAATCCCTACTCATCTACACTTACAATAGGCCTTCTGCTAACTCTTCATCTTCCTCACCTGAGAGTGAACTGAATTTGAAAGATGAAGTAGTGGTCAATATATTTAAAGGCACTGACTTTCTAATAACGATTTCCATAGATGTTAAGACAACTTGGTCCGACGGCTTTAGTTTAGTTTAGTTTTACTGGGCGGTTTCCGCACTTAGTCCTTGCTATTGGACCATTGTGCGTGAGGAAAAAAAAACCGTTTACTCCAGTCACCCTAAACTGATCCAGAAGAATGACTGTGATGAAAGCCAGAAAGAACTAGTATGCGGCATGGAAGTGCGAGAGGAATAAAAGCGAGAACTGGAATGCATGTAAACAGCTAACATAGGCTCCGATTCTGTTGGAGGTACAGTAAAAAAAAAATGATCCAGAAGGAAAGCAGCCTCTGGAGATTACTGCAGGCTTGCAAGTCTTGCCGGTGACTTGAGAAATTGTGCCAGTTGCTCGGCCACACTACTGCATTCCATGATGACATGGAATGCAGTATGGTCTGACGGCTTATCGTGACCTGGAGGTCACGATAAGCCGTCAGTAAGTTTCGCGCTCATGTCTTGGAAGACATGAGCGCGAAACTTCGCATACTTCCACATTCCAGATTTTCATTAAAATAGTTAGCAAAACCTAATAGAACTTTTTAGCGTGACCTGATTGATAATCGAACCTCAGATCTCTTGATCGGCAGTCACATAATCTAAACTCTCGACTAGCGAGTTAGCTAGCTTATTGTTCGAGTTTAAATAAATAAATAAAAACCCTACAAAAGACATACATTAGTATCACATGAAACACACAATAATAATAATAAATACTTCGAACATCTTACACACAACATAATCTAGTCCCAAACTAAGCAGAGTTTGTATTATGGGTACTAAACAACTGATATAATATAAATAATCTGATCTGATATATACAAACATACTTTTTTTGTAAATATATACATATTATACATAGACAAACCGCCACACTCCGAAAGAAATATTTGTGGATCACACAAATATTTGGTCTGACTCGGGAATCGTACCCGAGACCACTTGGTCAGCAGCCGCATACGCTAACCACTAGACCAACAAGGCAGTCATGTAATAAACGCCCTTTATCACAAAACAACAAATTATTACCCATACCCTCATAATATAACCCGTTCAAAGTTACGACATACCATAAAACCCATACAATAACAATATCAAACTACCCGCAATATGTTTGTAAACTATAAACGTGATTACCCCCGATTTAGTCTAGACGCCCCGACCCTTGACTCAAGTGCGGTCAAATAGACCCAACCGTCTACAATAGCGGAAAGGGTTAGAAAGGATAGTGATAATAGTGACCTTTGGGAAAGTTTACAATGTGTGTGTGTGTATGTGTGTGTAAAGATAGCTTAATAGTTAAACGGTTGTTACGCCATTTCATACTCTCCTGAGCTCTCCTGAGTATTGTGAGTTCGGATCCAAAAATGAGATAAAACTTCTTGTGATTCACAAATTGTTGTTCTGAGTCTGGGTGTTTCTTGTATCTGTGTCATGAATGTTTATAGTCCCCGTTATACAGATTATATTAGAATTAATTATTTATTATATTAGAAGAATACATTCTGTATTGAACTTTATTGACTATTGCTGCCCGTGGAGACAAGATAAACCAAGTGCCTTCCCCCCCCCTTTCCGCATTTTTTTAGGTTTAGGTAGTGTGTGTTTGGGGTTATCCTTAAAAATGAATTTTTGGTCTACTATGTCGCCTACAGACATACCATCATGAAATATTGTAATTTCAAATTTTTTTCAACAAATATTAGTAAAATTAATTTAATAAGCTATTATAATAATTAACTAACTAAATAAACGAATATTTCAGTCGATCAACTGGATAATCCGATGAATTACGTTTTTAAGCAAAAAATACTGTTTAATTTTTTATTTAATTTGTAGGTATTGTTTTCCTTGACTGTTTAACCAAAAAAATATTTTTCAGAAATAGTCATTTCTAAATATCAAGGATGCAAGTTCTGGACATTAGTAAGAAATGGAACTGATCTGTCCTGAACTGCCTATTTAAAAGACCATTTTAGAGAAATTATTCATTAAACTGCATAGATTCTTTATACCTAAAAGACCTGGCCTTAAATTCATAATTTTGTAGTCTTACGACCCATAGGATAAGGAATTAAGGATACGCAAAAAGAGGGACAACTCATAACTAACCAACCCTTCTGGGCAGCTTAATTTAATGCCAGTTCTATAAAATGGAGAGTATATGACGAGGTACTCTAACTGATCCCACCTTCTTCTTTCCTTTCCTTTATTTAAGGAGACTCTATTATGACTGTTGGAAAGCATGCGTAGAATCTAAAAGTGGAGTCCCTACTTACTGCAAATGTATGCAGTATTGCGAATAAAACAAAGAATGACCGATTATTTAGGTAATAAAAATCACAGCAAGCAGTAGCTAGTCAGTACTCGCAATAAGCTCAACAGATAAGAACAGGGTTCTAAATTCGTCGACTCATGTACTAAACATACTTCAATCATTACAAAGCTCTACTAAAGTACAATCGGCAAATATATAAAGAGATAGTATGGAAATATGATCTTACTAAATATTCAAACTACCACTACAAAACATACAGAAAATGTTATTCAATAATCAACCATAAACCAATTCCATTTAGATTTAAATCACAACAAATATGTATACAGAACTCTAGCATAAACAATAATTCACTTGTCCCTATCTCGAATGCCTCGCAGAACCCGATCCTATCCCAGACCTTGAAAACACCGTCTTAACTATCAATAGACTCCACGCATGAGTGAGACGATAACAGTCTCGACGACAGAGTGAAAGAGACGGAATAATAACATAAGAAATGCAAGGTCGGCGGGCAGTGGGTCAGCTCGTCTAGCCCACGTCTAGCACACACACTATCGCGATAGTAGCGATAGAAAGTAAAGTGAGAAATTTATAACCATTTCTTTATATATAAATACATTTCATAAATAAACACCTTCCTTTATTTTTAAACAATTATTAATAATAATTTATATAAAGGATTGGGTCTAAAAAACATGTGTAACTTTTTTTAATAAAAGTAGGTAGGTACAGGATCTTGGTCTGGTCTTAAGGTAGTTTCTACTATACCCTTTTTGGTTACGGAGTAGAATCATTCCTTAATTCCTCTGGCTTCTTGTGAACAAAGTAGCCAGGAGCATTTGGAATACCTCTCGATACAATTCCAGTCCTGTATTTAAAAACAAATAAAAAAAATGTGAGCCGTCACGGGACGCCTGGCAGATGTGAAACATCGCCATTATTTTGTAAAAGTAATATGCAGAAAAGAACATATTGTAATAGGAACTAAATATGTCATAATGATAAAATAAAATATTACTAATTATTAAAATAGTAGTCCATATGCAGTATATAGACTGTATATATATACCATCGTATAGCGTGCCGCGGCGACGCGTCGCCAGTCGCCAGGCCAGAAATCTATTTTACGTGCGCCTATAGATGTTTCACATCAATAATAATAAATATTTCGGAAATTGAAACACGACATCTAGTCCCAAACTAATCAGAGCTTGTATTATGTGTACTAGACAACTGATACAAATTTGGGATGCTAAAGTATTAGTAGATGCTGCAATTCTCTTAATAATTGTTAATTTATATTGTTTAAAAGTTGAGTGCCATTGTACCGACTTACGGTACGAAAAATTTTACCGCGATAGATAAGTGGGTCCAAAAAAGTTACCTCGTTAAAAATGTTTTATTTCTTTCTATCCCGTAAGTATAATCCATATATATATATCCAAGTATAATAGATGTCTCCTTTCTACACGTAGGATAGTAGATTCCTTTGTGCTAAAAATATGTCATAAGTATCATGTCGGCTTGGTAAAAAAAAAAAAATCTTAAAGGTCAAAAATATTAAATAATAATATAAGCATAAAAAATTATATAAACTTTTTGCTTGCCAAAAAATGCCATATACATCGTATTAAGGGAAAACATAAAATTTACGTTATATAATATTTAGACAAAAAGTAATACAATTATTCAATTTTATTTGCTAAATACCTCTATACGTAATGATGAAAAATAATCCACAGCTAGCTTTTATACCAAGAGGTTTAAAATCTTTTGAAAGAGAAACAAACACAAGGTCGAAGAGAGGGACTGAGAGAAATAGTTAACAAAATATAACTAGCTTTTATAAGACATTTTCAATCGTTCTTTGAAGAGAAAACAGGGTTTGCATAGAAGAAAATAAGACCTACAAACATACATACAAACATACCGTTCAATAACTGACATGGCAAAGACGAAACAATTTCCTTTGTTTCCAACATACGACACTATAAAAACATAAAATGGTCACTCAACATAAATGCGTCTGTACTTCAATTAAACATTACAATACAAATTAACCTACATACACATGGTCAAACGATATACAAATCTTTAGTAGCGCCATTCAAATGAGCTACGTTCGGCGTGTCTCAATGCTGAATGAAGAGGTACGATTGTCGATAATGGTTCAGCAAACGGTGTGTGTCATTTTAGTCTTCAAATGATTCAAATGATTATTTTGTATCAATTAAAAAAATAATAACATAGAAGTAGAAGCAATAAATGTTGATGATGTTTTAACTTTTGTTGAAACAATTTAAATACTATTTTATTTTTCCCATTTAAAAATCGAATTTCATTATTATTAGTTTGAGCTGGATTTAATTTCCAATGATTCCAACTAAGTTAGAATGATACATACGCTCTCAACCTAAATGGTATAGTTCTTTCTTTCTGTACCGATCAGCTAAAACCTGGAACCTACTACCTGAGCACGTCACTCCTTTCCACTAGGATCTCAAAAAATTCAGAGTAGTTATTTTGGCAATTAATACTTAAAAAAATATTTATAACTAAGTAACATATGTCTACGCATCTTTCAATTCTACATAATATACACTTTTTTCTATTCTACATAATATTACAAAATTCTTACATACAAGGTTTTCAAGCTAACCGTACCTCACACTAGTCGCATCACTACACACGTTCAGTGCATATGTGTGTGTGATAGTTGCGCGGGAAACGCCCGCCATTGTACCTCAGTAAGCATGAGATTATGGGATTACATATATGTTACTTTGTCTAGAGGAAAATCATGTCGTTTTCGCAGAAATATTTACGAAACAATATGTTAGTAAGATGTATACATATTTTGATACAATATTGTGTATTGAGTGAAAGGTTTTGTCGTGAATTTTAGGTTATGTTATAGTTTTTTATTGGACATTGACAGTTATGGAATAATTTATCAAAATATTTAGTGATGGGAAACCAAATAACAACTTTATTTAATACCTCATCATATTCTATGTGCATGCATAAAGGCTTGAGTACAAAACTAAAATGTTATAGTTTTTTATTTGACATTGACAGTAAAGGAATCATTTGTCAAAATATTTAGTGATGGGAAATCAAATAACAACTTTATTTAATACCTCATCAATTTCTATGTGCATGCATAAAGGCATAAGAAAAAAACTAATATATTATAAGTAAATATCGTATGTTCGTCATCTCTTTATAAATTTAGTATAAACTAGCTGAGTCCCGCGGTGTTACCCGCGGTTATTGTTTTAAATCGCGAGTAGCGACGCTAAGCGAAACTAGAGCAAAAAATTTTGCCTAGAATACTCCTTATGTCATAGCTTTCTGTCAAAGAAAGTCTCGCATAAATACAATGTACTACTTGATTTTTACTATCTGGATCGGAGTGGGACTACCCTATCACAAATCATCATCAGCTTATCGCAGTCCACTGCTGAACATAGGCCTCTCCAATTGCACGCCACTTAGTTCGATCCTTGGCTAGTCGCATCCAGCTCCTACCAGCCGTCTTGCGCAAATCATCACTCCATCTAGCCTGTGGACGTCCTACACTACGTTTGCAGAGACGCGGTCTCCACTCAAGAACACGTTTACCCCAACGGTTGTCGGTTCTGCGGCTAATATGGCCAGCCCATTGCCACTTTAGCTTGCTAATCCTATGGGCTATGTGGCTAACTTTAGTTCTCTGCCGGATTATCTCGTTTTTAATAAGATCCCTTAGAGAAACACCGAGCATAGCCCTCTCCATAGCACAGCCGTGCCGTGAGTGTCCACGTTTCGGCTCCATATGTCATGACATGACTATCACAAATGACCAACCTAAAATGACAGCATTCGTGATATCGTATTTCGTTGGTGAGTGTCGATGAGACCAGAGGCCTGATGATGCAGAAGGATTTCAACAAGCAGCAAAAGAATTAGTCACCATATTGGGTTACCACTACTTCTAGTATAGTGACCACTACTTCTAGATACTTCTCATACTTTTCATTAAGCAGAGAGTCACTGTGGTAGGTTCACAAAAATGTTTTAAAATTAAAAATTGGGCAATTTGTTTTTTTTTTATATTTCGGACATCTTACACACAACGCCATCTAGATCCAAACTTAGCAAAGCTTGTATTATGGGTACTAAATAACTGATATAAATACAGAAATATACTTATTTTGTAAAAACATACATATCAGATCATATCATAGAAAACACCCAGACTCCAAAACGAATATTTGTGGATCACACAAACATTTGGTCCGACCCGGGAATCGAACCGGTGACCTCTTAGTCAGCAGCCGCATACGCTAACTACTAGACCAACAAAACGATTTTAATGTGCATTGTACAATTTAAATTAATATTAACAATTAAAAACCGACTTCAAAGAAAAAGTATTCCGAGTATCCAAATCGCGATCGCGATGCGATATTTGAGGAGTTCCCTCTATTTATGTAGGATCCTATGATCATATCTTGCTTTCCTTATCATGGGGCGACACGGGAGGCAACAGCTTTCAAATCAAAAAAGAATCATTAAAATCGGTTCACCCAGTTGAAAGTTCTGAGGTAACAAACTTATAAAAAAATAGTCGATTTGAAAAGCTCCGACTTTTTTGAAGTCGGTAAAACAATTACAGTGAAATTTTGATTCAGTCATTATTTTTCTTGCGAATTTGTGATATTTACTATATATATATAATACTATCCTTGCATAAGCAATAGGCAGGTACTTTATAGCAAGTTAATTTCAAACAACGTGAACTTATGTGGTTTTGGGGTTATTGTGGGGAATTAGACGATACTTGTGGTTAGGGGTGATCAACGTGGGGATTGTTCGTGTATTCGTGTCAGTTTTAGGTTAACCATAAACTTGAACATTTTGGTTACATTTGTCGTTAAGTTTTGAACAACATGTTGTGAAATATTATTAAGAAAAAAACTGTGCATTTGATATTACAAACAGACAATTTAATTTTATTTTGTATAGATAGACATGTAATTTTTATATTCTTTTATTTTGCAGCGTATATCTTGATAAATGTGTAGATTTCATTTATTTTTCTCGTCCATGATTTAAGAATGGTTTTTAAATTTCAAAATTACGCACTGATTTTGCTATTTTACATTATCGTTGCATATATAATAATAATGCACACCATAATACCTAATCATAAACCCGTTTTTTTAAAGAGAAAATTATGCAGTTTCTGGCCAATTCTTCTGCTTATGAATGACATTCGAAAAATCCTAAAAAAATCTACTTCAAATAAAACAGTTGATTGTGTCTATATTTAAAGGTTTATTGAGGGCTGATCGATTTTTGTATAGAATTTTCATTTTGGTATTGTATTTTATATTTTCAAATCTATATATATAAAAAAAGGGGCCAAGTGCGAGTCGGACTCGCCCATGAAGGGTTCCATAGCACCAAGAAACATCATATAAAAGTTCTTGTAGTTCGTTGTAACTTTGATCGATGTTTTTATAATAGTGTATTGATTGGGTGAAAGGTAAATTGCGTGTTACGATTTTTACGTATTAAAAAAAAACTACTCACTAGATCTCGTTCAAACCAATTTTCGTTGGTAGTTTGCATAGTAATATACAACATATATTTTTTTTAGTTTCATCACTCTCTTATTTTAGAAGTGAGACGGGGGGGGGACACACATTTTTCCACTTTGGAAGTGTCTCTCGCGCAAACTATTCAGTTTAGAAAAAAATCATTTGAAACCTCAACATCATTTTTTAACACCTATCCATAGATACCCCACACGGAAAGTTTTAATGAAATAAATTTTTTTGAGTTTCAGTTCCAAGTATGGGGACCCCCTAAATGTATTGTTTTTTTTCTATTTTTATGTAAAAATCTTAATGCGGTTCACAGAATACATCGACTGACAAAATTTCAACAGTATAGCTCTTATAGTTTCGGAAATAATTGGCTGTGACATACGGACGGACAGACAGACAGACTTGACGAATCTATAAGGGTTCCGTTTTTTGGCATTTGGCTACGGAACCCTAAAAATGAAACCCGTTTTCCTTGGTCACGGCATCACGCGTGAATGGCTGGACCGATTTCACTAATTCTTTTTTTGTTGTATTTGTTATTATTAGGAGAAGGTTCTTACGGAAAAAAATCAAATCAAATCAAATCAAAATATTTTCGTAGGCCCAAGATTTTATAATCACACATTAATTATGGTTATTGTTGTATGTTGGTGGACAGTCGCATACGCTTACCACTAGAATATATAATTAAATACTACACTAAATTAGTGAAGACCTTGTATTGTCCATATTCAGCTAGGGAACCGAAAGAAGGATGCTAAGGGAGCTCACAAATCTTCAATCTGTCTACAAAGAGTGCTTGATGTCTTCGGTTACATCGCCAGAAAAGAGGGGAAGAACCTCAAGCAATTTATAGTCAACGAAAATGATGGCAAGAGTCAAGAGGGCGTACTTAGTAGTATAATTAGTTGAACTAGATTAGAACTGCCTGGAACCCTCTCCACGTCACTCCTCATTCCGCCAGGCGGGAGAAGATCTATATCTAGGCTGCTAATAAACAAATGGTTTTTTTTTATATAATAATGGTGATCATTTTAGCCTTGACCTTATCCGGTTCTATCAACAACTCATAATGTCCCAATACTGGGCTCAAGTCTCCTCTAATGAGAGGGTTAAGGCCATACGTCCCCACGCTGGCCGAGTGCGGGTTGGCGACTGGCAAGACACGTTGTGGCTACGTAATCTTGCTGTTGGATGTTTTCACGACTGCTATCTTATGATAACAACCGGAACCGACTGCTTAACGTGACCTCCGAATCATGGAAACGTTCATTAGATATAATGCCACAAACGGTCACCCATCTAGGTCCGACCGCGCCGTCGTTGCTTAACCTTGGTGATTGTTTCCAATCACCTAAGGCCACTCGGCTATGAGCGCTGTGTAACAAGATTTTCTATTAGTCTATAAAAGTATCTCTTTCTTCAAGTTTAAAAAAACAATAGACTTAGAACATCAGTCTTCGCCCTATTTCATTAAAAGTGGATTCCGTACTGGTAACTTATTCAAGTAAAAAAAACAGCGAATCGTATTTCTCCCAACAACCTGATTAATATCAATCGAAAGTTCAATAATACAATCAACCATTTCCCTTCTTTGCTGAAATACAAAAACATTCAGGAATTAAACAAACACTGTAAATTAAAAAGCATATATATAAAAACGAGACCGCACATCGTAATTTAAAACGTAATGACGTTCCGTTTCGCAGGACGACTCAACGAAAATTAAACATGCTTTGCAGTGTGCCAGTTAAAATTATTTTTTCTGCTTACACAGCCCACTGTGTCCGCTGCCGTACATACGAAAAAAAAGAAAAAGACACTAATACAAACACGCGAATCCATCATGTGAACAACAAAATAACAAACACATACATGTATACAACACATGCGAAACATCTACGATGCACTAACGCAAAAAGAATGCACTCGCACACACACGCATGCAACAAATATCACACACTTGTAAAAAATTTGGTGTTCCTATAATCAAAAATTTAAGCAAGTGTGCGTAGCGTCATTCCCACGCACGGATAATGTGTTAACATGCTAGTTCTACAAACAACATTTCCTCATCGAAAAAACAGTCTTAACCCTTTCTCATAAAGTTTAAAATCTGTCAGTGTTCTTTAATGATTGGTTGCATTACGGTTGCATGTGTGCTTGAACGATTCGTTCGTTTTGTTCCTTTTTTAAATTTCACCGTTTAGTTCAATCTATTTATTGGTTGGTGGACATGTGTGTGTTGCGGTCATATGCACACGAGCGGTTAACACTCTAGTGTGTGTATTCGCGAAAGTGCGTAGAAAAATGGCGGGCTATAATTATATATGATTTTTAACTAGCAAATTACCCGTCATGGCTTGCTCTTTTGTTATTATTGAGCAGTTCCAGTACATAATGGAGTGATTACGTGCTTATGGAAGTTAAACCACATTGAACATCAATCAACTGGTGTCAGACTTATAGTGTTTCGTTAAAGACACGTTGAGAAATTTACTTTGTTTTTTGAAACTGTAGATCAATACTACTTGGAAATTTTTCAACGTGACAAAGAATAGATGCATTCGGAAATTTTTGATAAAGTTATCACAGGTTTTACCCAAGATTATAATATAGATTTTCCTTAAACTATTTTTTTAGATCTCACCAATAGTTCATTCGATGATGAGTATTGTGTTTATATGTATCAACAAGCTAGCTGAACCCCATGGCGTTACTTGCGTTTGCGTGGCGTGGCGAATTCAGTCAAAAAGAGTTAGCCTAAGTTACTGCTTGTATTATCAGCTACCTGCGAGGAAATTTCTTTCAAAATCAGCCAACCGTTCAAATGATTAGCCAGAACTAAGAGACAGACAAAAATTGATGTTTATATGTAAGTACTGCATCATTCTGCTGGCCTCTGAAGGGAGGTAGAATGATGCAGATTAATAGGGCCTTCGGTCTCACCACCATACCACCTGGCATAAGAACGACATGTAATATAATTGTTAAACTAGAATTTTCACAGACAGCATCGACGTCCGTTGAGTAGTGCGTTATTTGAAAATAGCTAAAATTTTGGTGTATTTCATGGTTCAAAAACTTTCGTCTGATACTCTAAATCTAGAAAGCATACCTTTCTAGATTTAGAGTATCAGACGAAAGTGAGAGAAAGTGAGAGAGTAGATTTAGAGTGAAATATATTGCGAAATACAGTGTTTCTATGTCTTTTAGTCTGCCGTATTCTTCGATTTTTCTAAAAGGGCCTTTTTGGTTTCGGATTTGGGTCTAATTGAAACTTAGTATTAAATAGCTTTCTAGACTTTCATTACCATAAATTTGCAATGGTATATTTTCACATTATTATTAGGTATTGAAAAAGTGATGTTGAGGAAAACTCAAGACAGTCTTTCAATTTAGGTTTTCCAAATATCGCCTTATAATTCGTTTTTGTAAACATATGTTTCAAGAAATATATGTTCCAGTTAGCCCCACTTTACAGTATTGTTTGTATTTAGTAAAAAGTTTTTATTTTAAATCATAAACGGACAATTAAATTTTATTTATTTATTTTATCTCCGAGACTATTTTACGGGTGACAACCCTAAATACAAGGGAAGTTCCCTAAAACTAATCCGACTACAACTCAATTTGGGAATGTTATCGTTCCTAAGGTGAATTAGGATAAACTACTTTCACATACAGTTCAACAAAAACATACTACAGCGCCATCTATCTAAGACAAACTACGGAAGATCTACTAATCCTGTATTGCGGTATAGAAATTCTCGAGCTGACTAGCATATACACAGCTACCCAACATCAACCGTCATCGCGCCCACCAGACACCTCGCCTTGTTTGAGGATCCTCCCTGTGTGTTGGAGGGAAATGACACTCATTTCTCCAAAACCTCAAATGGTATACAGAACTAAGATAGTAGTTTATAGAGGTCTTTTCAAATTATAGGGAAGAAAGGGGGTAATTTGATGATAGAAAATTTGAAACGATTCAGGAACCTATTAAAATATACGTACCTAAATAATTTCATCCTAATCGGTCATGCCAGTTAGGAGGAGTTACGTCACAAATGTACGTACTGAAGAATTATAATATAAGAATAGCAGAGTCCCGTGGTGTTGCCCGCGGTATTAGCTGGTCAAAGTAAAGTTAGCCTAGTTACACCTTGTGGCATTAGCTTTCTACCAGTGAAAGTCCCGCCAAAATGATTCCAGCCATGAGTCAGACAGAAATAGAAAGACAGATAATAAATAAATAAATATTACGGACATCTCACACACAGCGTCATCTAGTCCCAAACTAAGCAGAGCTTGTATTATAGGTACTAAACAACTGATATAAATACATAAACATACTTTTTTTTTGTAAATACATACATATTATACATAGAAAAAACACCCAGACTCCGAAACAAATATTCACACAAATATTTGGTCTGACCCCGTCGAACCCGAGACCTCTTGATCAGCAGACCCACCCATACGCTAACCACTAGACCAACAAGGCAATAATAATTTCAAAATATCTGCTTTTTTTTATTTAAGCACCTTAAATACCTTTACATGCATTTATTAAAATCCTTTTCAATGACATTAGAAACAAGCACATTTATTTTCTTTATTTGTAAGATGTTAGAGCATAAATTACTTACATACATATTTATACATGCATATATACCTCTTTTACTAGGAACGTGATAGTAAGAAAAAAAAATTTTACAATAAAAATGGTTCTTTTAAAAGATAACTTAATAACTTTCAGAATAAAACCCAGCCCTAAAGAAGACATTTAAATTCTACGCTGATATTTTCAAAGTTTTTCCTCGCTTAAATGAGACCAATTATCATTACAAATCAAATGTAATTAAAAACTAAATATAACCTTGTGTTGTACTCCTTAGAACAATGGCAACATTCCGTTTAAATTGTAGAAAAAAAAGAGAGAACGCAAGAGTCGGCTGATTGTTGCAACTATGTTTAGAAGGATGCCGAGTTATCGAATAAGTATATCAAGTCCAGACAAAGCATTAAAATGTGCTGTAGTTTTGACAGTCTTTTTTCCAATGCTCAACTTTATAATAGTTGAGCTCTCGAAAACCGATTCACATTCGCAGCTCATTACTATCTAATCAGTTGAGCACTCCGTTCGAAGGATTTTTTACATTCTTTTTATTATTTTCACCTATTTATTTCTTTGACTTTTGAAAGCGTTTTATTTTGTTTTTTTTTAAATTATTTTACTTATTGTACTATTCAATTGTTAGGAAAAGTTTAGTCAGTTAACACAAATCTCTTATTGAGTTATTTAGTTCAGTGGCAACAAAATTGTCGATGTATATTTGATTTACCAGTTTTCCTGACCAAAGACAACAAACCGAGAAGTAATTTTTCAGTTTAGATATTATCTTAATCCTATAATTTAACTAGGTAGTTACTTGATTTGAAATGTTGCCATACCAAAGTCTGCGTATTTAGAATGCTCCCCTAAATTTGGATATATAACTTAACTAGTATAGCCAGTTTGAACTGGTAACAACCGGTCTATTCCCGAATTGGCTACAGGTGTGCATTAGTGCACACAAGGAGTTTGTTTGTGTGCGTGCCCGGTGAAATGCAACCCGTTCTTAGGAGTAGAATGCAGTGGTGTGCAACTGAAACGAAATTTTGGTGAAGGGTAATGTATTATTATTATTAGAATGTTACTGGTGTTGACGGACTAATAATACTGAAAATCTAGTAGTACTATTTGTCACCGCCTCTCCAGGTATCGCCTGGGGTCTCACCTTGTTCGGGCTTGACCACCGGGTGGAGTGAATAGCGCAAAATCCCCCCCACGAACAAAAACAACTCAGACAAGATCTCACCCACATGACCTGCCCCTCTTTAGAGGCAGCTCAATGGACACCTCTGGCAGGGGGCAACTTTACATGGAGCGACTATCATCGGGCCTCCACAACGCTGAGGGTGAACTGATATTCGAAGGTTGAACTAGTTGTTAATATATTAGGGGGCGGCGCCCGCGTGTGCAGGACATCGCCTAAGAGCTGGTCTTATAGAGACGGAGCCCGCATCAGGAGCGGGTAGGTGATGAGAGGGGTTCAGAAGTAGATTTGACCCTGGACCCCTCAATAATTCAGGCGCACAGGTTTTAGTCGGTTCGATTCCGCCATACCACCCCGCCGCATAGAGAAATAGAGAACCCCGGAAAAGTTGTAAGTAACTTTAAGGGGTCTGACTCCCCAATAAAGATTACTATAGATGTTCATGACAACCGGGACCGACGGCTTAACGTGCTCTCCGAGGCACGAGCGTGAATCACCGCCAAACTTCCAAACTTCGGGCTATTGTTAAGAATTTCCCAAAAAAACCCAACAACACTTTTTTAGGCCCGACCTGGGATTTGAACCCGAGACCTCTTGATTAGCAGTCACATACGCAAACCACTAGACCAACCAGGCAGTAAAAGAAAAATGATGTATCGTTTAAATTTTTTTTTTGTGATGACTGTATTCTCCTAGAAGAAACGAGGTGCATTTCATCTACAAAAAAAGTAAATACAAAAGCTGAAAGATACAAAACAAAACTTCGAGCTCACAATAGCAGCACTATATTTATGAACCCCTCAAAATCTACTCTCAAAGTCCCTACTGCCAACTCCAAAATCCACCAAAAAAATATCATACCAAGCAACGTTATTTTCATTAAAACAATTGTAAAAGTTTGCAACACCTGGCATAGAGTAATGTAACGCGGTAACAGGTCTCGGGCGGCCATTTTGTTCACTTTTTTAATGCTTTCGAATTTCGGGTGCCTAGGACAATGACCCCGCGGGCCCTGTAGGACGGGCGCATAGGGTTTGTAGTTGAGTAGCTTTGCAAGTTTTTAAATACGTTAGGGTTTTGAAGCATTATTATTACAAAGTTAGTGTTTAAAAGCCCGTGGGAAACTGGGTATGACATTGTTTTAGAATGAAGATAAAATTACAGAAAAGGTAATAATAATTGAATAGTTTTTGGGTTCTTTTGAGAAATTCGACATCATAAAGCGGATTTTAAAAGTATGATATTAAACAGGTACGCATGTTTTAATTTATTAAAAAATTTATTGAGTTTCAATATATTTGAAAAAAAAAAATTAAGGTAAAAAAGTTTAATAAATATTTAATTTATCAAATTATGTGAACAGGTAGGATTTTGAAAAGTGTAGGTACAGTCAGCGTCATAATGATATTGGCGTTCAAAGTGGTCAAAATGATGTGAAAAACACTATTTCAATTTGATGTTGGCTCGCAAGGTGCTCAAATTGTTGTACGCATTCAAAGTGGTCAAAAGATCTTAGCAATCAGTTGTCAATAATATGTTAGCTAACAGAGTGTTCATATTGATGTTAACAAATAGGTTGTTCATTGGTATCTAAGCGTGCAAACTAGTCAAAAATATCTTAGCATTAAAGAGAAACCAACCTTATCACCCACAGATAGAGTATACTTTGCAGTTTCACTACATAGTATAAAACAAAGTCGCTTCCGCTCTCTGTCAGTCCCTATAAATACTTAGAGCTTTGAAACTATGCAACGGATTTTAATTCCGTTTTCTTTAATATATAGAGTGATTCAAGAGGAAGGTTTTTATGTATAATTTATGCATAATATTATAGTGGAGAAACATTGACAACTTTAGAGGTTTCTAATGTGATGTCGTAAATAAACCCATTTTTTACGTTTACATTGTAAACGCTGGCTGTACCCTACGAGATAGATCAAAATAATGTACTACATTATTGTGTACCTTAAAAATTCTAACGTAAATCCTAACGTTAATGCGATTTGGGAATCGTTACGGGATAATATGCAACCTGTAATAATTGATAACAATAACTCATCTTCTGATTATAGTGATTAGCATAGAACCTAAGTCATCTTCTGATAATTCGGACTCTGAACCATCAACTAAGAAAAGTAACAATGAGGACAGTACAGAGGAAGAACCAAACACAGGCATTAGTCTTTCAGGAGAAACATTTGGCAGTGTATCAATAAGCGAGTTTAAAAAATACAGAGTACTAAGCCCGCTAAACATGTTAGAGGAAGAAAGAGGTTTAGTTATAGTAATGTGTGTGTCGAAATCGGTACAAATCCATGTGTAGACCAGCCAATATAACATATAAAGAGGCTTTAAATGGGTTAGAATCAAGAGAATGGTGTAAAGCTTTACAGGAGGAATCATTAAAATCATTTGAAGAAAACGAATCTTGGAAAGTAGTGGACAAGCCAAAACAAACAACAGAGGTTAAGTGTAAGTGGGTGTTCAAGAAAAAAGTGGACAGTTGTGAAAATGTGCGATATTATGGCCAGTTAGTCGCCAAGGGTTTTACACAAAGACCAGGCACAGACTATACAGAAACATTCTCACCAGTGGACCGTCACTACAATAAGACTATTGATTGTATTGAGTATTAAATATAATCTAGACATAACTCACCTTGATGTAATCACAGCTTTTTTGAATGGGCATTTGAAGATGTGTATATGAGTTTACTATACAATTAGGAATGTCATAAAAAGAAAGTATTAAATTTAAAAAAAAGAGGCTCTGACATACGGACGGACAGACAGACAGACAGACAGACATGATGAATCTATAAGGGTTCCGTTTTTTGCCAATTGACAACGGAACCCTAAAAATCGGCCAAGACGTGTCAGACAGAAACCATTTCAACTCTAGAGGAATTGCAATAAGAAAACATTCGTCACCCTCCGTATTCGCCAGACCTTGCTTCAACGGACTACCATTTTTTTCGTAATTTAGATAATTTTCTACGTGATAAAAAGTTTTCTTCCCAGGAGGCAGTACAAAATGCTTTCACACAGTTTGTAGCATCTAGATCACTTGAGTTCTATCGCAAAGACATAAATTACATTCCTATTAGATGGCAGCAATGTATATATAATAATGGTAGATATTTTGATTAAATAAATATGTTAAATGAAAAAATCCCCCACGCACATAAAAGGGTTCCTCAGTCACCCATAATGATACGTGGTTTTAAAATCGTATCCAATAGATAACTGCTATTTTTACGTAGTAATGTGTTAATTTATGACGTTTACCAAGGAAGCGCCTTTTACAACTTAAGCCTCTATAACTCCTGAACTAATAAAGTCATCTAATCTGATACAGTTTTCCTTTAAAGTTCATTATATAGACCACCATCACGAATTTATCCAGATTTTTTACAAAAAAGTGCCCTTGAAAGTGGAGTTTCTCGTAAACGGACACCTAAATCAAAAAATCCTCTTAAAAATCCATTATTGTTTTCAAAACACCTATCTAATAATACCCCACTAGATGGGGTAGTCGCGAGAAAAAAAATCATCCTCACTTTACGTGTAAGGGAGGTACTCCAAGTAAAAATATTTTTCATAATTTTATTGTAGCACTTTGTCGACATAATTACAACACATATTCATGCAAAGTTTTATCTTTCTAGCACCTATCCTTTGGACGGAAAGTCGAGGACGGACGGACGGACATGACGAATCCATAAGGGTTCCGAGTCATAAACTTCGGACCCCTCAAAGGCAATCTACGGATTGAAAGAATCATTTAGGGCATGGTGGGATGCCCTAAATGATTCTTTCAATCATTTAGGGCATCCCATGGGGATAGGGCGTGTGGATGATTTTTTACAAACCTTGGGGTATAGGAAGTCAATCAATGAACCTGTTTATTTGTTAAACATATTGATAATGTCAGGATGATATATAGCCTTGTAAGTGGTCAATTTTATTTATTTTTTGTAATTGTAAACTGAATACCTTCAGACTAAGTTAAAATCTAAATTTAAATTAAAAGCCTTGGGAAATATTAGACAATGCTTAGGAATGAGAGTCAGATGAAACAATAATGAGATTTTTGTAGATAAGGAACAATTTGTAGATCATTTATTAGTTAGGCTTATCATAAAAAATTGTAACCCAGTCAGTACACCAATGGAAGTAAATTTAAAGCTAGAGAAGAGAGACACTCATTGTACTCAGTATCCTTACCAGCAATTAATAGGAACTTTAGTTTATTTATCTATGTTAATCCGCCCAGATATATTTTATGATGTTTGTTACTAGAACCAGTTTAACAATAATTACAATGAAACACATTGGAAACATTTAAAACATATTTTAAAATACTTAAAAAAATCAAGCATTTTGGTTTTTTCGTTTAAGGGTTATGTCAATGCTGAATGGGCATGAATATGAAAATATCCAGTACAAGACTTACGGTCCACACAATATGATATTGTGTGGACCGTAAGTCTTGTACTGGATACATATTTAAGAAGTGTGGTAGTGTCATATCTTTTAAGTGTAAAAAACAACCAACATTAGCATAATCTAGCACAGAAGCTGAATTTATGACCATAATATTTTTAAGGCAAGTGAATAAGCCATTTACTTGAGAAGCTTATTGTTGGAATTAGAATGCAGAAATGAGTCACCTATTCAAAATATGTGTTGGTATAATAAATTAACAAATAAATTATAAAAAAAATTATATTATAAATTTCTAAATTATTACTGTAGGTTATTTTTAGTTTATGTTACTCGTAAAATTTTGTCAGTATTGGCTATAATATAAAAAATATTATGTTTTTAAGAAACATTGACTTTATATGAGTTCCACTAAAATAATCCTACTATATAATCCTAATATTATTATAAACGTGAAGGTTTGTGACTATGTATGTATGTATGTATGTGTGTATGTTTGTTGCTCTTTCACGCAAAAACTACTGAACGGATTTGGATGAAACTTTACAGTAATATAGCTTATATATCAGAATAACACATAGGCTACATTTTACTGCAATAATCGAGATAAGCGGGCGAAAGCTATGTGATTATAAAAATACATTAAATTGTAGATGTCAAAATGTATCACTGTTTATTTCCTGTCAAAACTTCACAGGTTGCTAGGCATAACACATTTGCATAGCAACCATAATGATACGCGGGTAACACCGCGGGGCGCATCTAGTACACTAATATAATCACATTATTAAATCTTCCCTAAAAGATAACTTTAATTATGATGAAAACCGCGTTTAAATACCTTGTGTAATTTAAATGATCAGAGCGGACAGACAATACGAGCGACTTTATAATGAACTGCGTAAAAATTTAATATTATTTGACCGTTCGATTTTAATAGGTACTTTCTGTACCCGGTGTGTAACTTGAATGAATCCTAAGAGCTTTACGATATGACAAGATACATTGCGTACATTGTAGGACATTAAAATACGTTCTACAAAGCCGAACAGTTGATGAATATGTATCTTATACAAAAAACCAAAAACGCAACCACATCGATTCATTTGCTGAAGTTCCTATGGCCACCTTCCGGCTCCATCATCAGACCCTGGTTACCATATAGTATCAAAGTACTCGTAAAGACGAATAAAATGAGCCCAATTTCGATGGGGTTGCGTCTAATTACGGAGTTCCTATGGCCACCTTCCAGCTCCATCATCAGACCCTGGTTACCATATAGTATCAAAGTACTCGTAAAGACGAATAAAATGAACCCAATTTCGATGGGGTTGCGTCTAATTACGGAGTTCCTATGGCCACCTTCCAGCTCCATCATCAGACCCTGGTTACCATCTTAGAGTGTCAAAGTACTCGTCAAGAAGACGAATCAAATGAGAATTTTTACCCGAAAATAAATAATCGTATCATTAATTCTACTTTTTATCAAAGAAACTTCAATTGGTTTTATCTCATTTATATACCTACATCCAAATTCTTTTCTCAGTATAATATTGTAGATTACCTATGATTCAATAGAATATTGGACTATGTTTTTTAATAACATTCGAAACAAAAGACATGTCAATTACGTCATGCAAGAAATGAATGAGAAAGGTACTGAAGACAAAAAAGGACAAACATTTAAAAGTAATAATGAATCTGCAAAGTATACTCTATCTGTGGGCGATAACGTTGGTTTCTGTTTATTGCTAAGATATTTTTGACTAGTTTGCATGCTTAGAAACCAATGAACAACCTATTTGATAACATCAATATGAACACTCTGTTAGCTAACATATTATTGACAACTGATTGCTAAGATCTTTTGACCACTTTGAATGCGTACAACAATTTGAGCACCTTGCGAGCCAACATCAAATTGAAATAGTGTTTTTCACATCATTTTGACCACTTTGAACGCCAATATCATTATGACGCTGACTGTACACGAAACAAAAATGTTAAAACGTTAATAATTACCATTTTATGTTACATATAAGTAGTTTTTTAAATAAATATTTTATAGTCCTGAAAATTTCAGTCTTGATCAACATTTCTAGTCTTTTTAAAGCCTTTTTGATCGTGCAAGAAGTATGCTTTGCCATTTTTGATCGACCGTAGTGTTTTTGTTGCCTTGCTTCTATTGAGAAATCCCGCGACGGAGTATTCCTCCTCTCATTACTGAAGGGACTAAAAGAGTGGTAAAACATGTTCCATGGGGTTGGTAGGCATTTACCATCACCCATTTATTCCCAAAAAATCTATAACAATATACATCAAAAGAAGTTTTATGATTGAAATTGAAATAATCTTTATTTTTACACGCTTTAAATTAGCTTCACCTGTATGTTTGTTTGTTTGTAACCTCCTTTGGGTGCGATTTTGACCCACTTTAAACTTCCTGATTTCGTTCAATCTTTGTAGATTTATCAATACTAATTTGAAAAAAAAACAAAAAAAATTATAAAACAAATTAGTCCTTTATAGTCCAGAAAATATAGTTTTAAATAACTAAACAAACACGCTTTTAGAAAATATTTTAATAACGTCGCCCCACACTTTGTTACATTAAAATTATTTTCTATTTTTTAGTTAATAACCGCTTAATTGCAAAAGTTTAGGTTACTGCAAAAAATTTTTTTGTTAGTTTGCAATTGTATATTATTCTAAACAATAAGATACATCATTCGAAAATGTTTTATTTCTTTCTATCCCGTACAAGTATAATAGATATGCGTGTTTGTATAGTTTTTTTTTTCAATTAGATTTGGATTTCATAATTTACTTGTTACGCGGTTGAGAAAGTGCATGGGTAATTCTGAACCGCGATAGCATGTTCAAGGGCGGAACCGCTGGTAAAAGCTAGTGTATCTATATCATCAACAATTTTTCTCTGCTGAGCTCGAGTTCCACTCATGTCCACGCTGGCCGAGTGCGGGTTGGGGCCTGGAGAGTGTATTTATATCACAGTTTTTATTTTATTTATCTAGTTTTCTGTTAGGGAAATTTCAAAGTTGAATGAGTACCTACCAAATTATTAGGAGATTATTGATCATTAAAAGCAAGTCCTACACATGCGTGTTCGTGTAAAGTGATTACCACTTTGGGAAATTTCCATCCAAGAAAATTTCCGGCGTTGTCGTCCTACGTGTTTAATGATAAGTGGGAAGTATTTAAGGCCAAATTAGGGATGGGTGGCTCTTGACGTTACAAGGGTGTTAAGGGTTATTTGTTGCGGAATAACGGAAATTTCCGTAACCCATATTTTATAATTGGTTTTTTAAATTGGCAATATTATATTCCCGGAACGGAATATTTAGTTGTGGGTAGTACGTGGGTATATTTTAAATACTTATCATAAATAATTTGGCTTGCCAACTTAATATTGTATATGAAAAATATTTTTTTCTTCTTCCTAGCCTTAATCCCAATATTATTTGGGGTAAGCTACTAGTTCAACCGGTTTTACCTGAATATCAGTGTTTCCAGGGAGCGAAACATTGAGGGAGAAATTCGAAGGTTGAACTAGTTGTCAGTATATTTGAGGGCACTGAATTCCCAATAACGATTACCATAGATGTTCATAACAACCGGAACCGACGGCTTTACGTGTTCTCCGAGGCACTGGCGAGAATCACCGCCAAACTTCTAAACTCCGGGCCTCTATTAAGAGTTTCCTAAGAAAAACTCAACAACACTTTTTGGCCCAACCCGGGATTTGAACCCGAGACCTCTTGATTAGCAGTCGCATACGCTATTCACTAGACCAACGAGGCAGTTTAAAGATAATTTCATTTAAGGAAAAATCAATAATATGATTTCTTAAAAACATTTGATCTCACCCATGTCATGAATACAAATCTATGACACTCAATGTCACTCAGTCACGTCATCAAAACAAAATATCAGCCAATGAAACAAGAGAATAGAGAAATAGAATAAATAATAGAATAGAAAACGAAAAACGTTTGCAACTTGGCAAGGGGGTAGATTAATTAAACTTTTCAGCATTTTAGGTGCTACGGTAAAACCTACAAAGATATACAGACTGCCAATACTT
Source organism: Phragmatobia fuliginosa (assembly GCA_932526445.1). Classification (NCBI taxonomy): domain Eukaryota; kingdom Metazoa; phylum Arthropoda; class Insecta; order Lepidoptera; family Erebidae; genus Phragmatobia; species Phragmatobia fuliginosa. The sequence goes on along the minus strand of OW052067.1, from coordinate 21,186,026 downwards.
CCTTTTGGCTTGTCCTTGTACACTTCCATTTTGGCAGGATGCTCTCTTGCATAGTATGCTTACTTAGTCGCCTCCTACACACACCGGTTAATGAATAAGGGTGGTAACGCTCTGTATCGTAATTTTAACAAAAAGGAACCGACTTCAATGAAAAACTATTCTGAGTACCCAAATCGCGACAATTGTGCCTATGATATTTGAGGAGTTCCCTCGATTTCCTTGGGATCCCATCATCAGATCCCGATATGGGACCACCTGTAAGCTACGCCCATTCCAATGAAAAAATAATTTTTATAAACGATCAATAAACGACGAAATTATCGCTGAACATATATAAAAAAAAAAGATTCCGACGAATTGAGAACGTCCTCCTTTTTTTTGAAGTCGGTTAAAAAGCATGTTCATCAAACAGCCACTGTCTAGTTCATGCAGCTGTGTGTCAGATGAGTTTTTTTGAGGCGATAAAAAGCCAGTTCGTATTTTGACAGTGTGTGGTATCGTAGAGGTAAATTAAATTAACAATCGCAAGAAAACAGGACTGTATTAAAAAGAAAAACTTAATTCTAATCCAATACTGGCCCGTCTGGTCTGCGTGGTAGATCAAAACCTCTCTTCTAAGAAGAAGTCTATGTCCAGCAGTGGGCAATCAAGGGCTTTTAAATTGTACCAAAGAACTATATTTTAGACCAATTCTGCACACGTTGTAATTAATTCAATTTCCTCTCCACATGTCACATGACAATATATCATCAAACCACAGACAATATGTCAGCCAAAAATAAAAATTAAAACCACTAGCATTGCAATATTAAAATTTTCACGGACGGGTTAAAATCGTTTGTAACTTAACAAATTGGGAGGGCATTTTGGATGGCCACCCCACCCGTGGGCAGTGGGTGGGTTAGGACAAATACGCAAAAGTGGCTAAAGGTCGCTAATTCGATTCCCGGGCCATATGTAAACATAGATTATGTAGAAGCGGCCATGGGTTTTTATAAAGGATGGTTGTTCAACGCACGAAAAATTAATGTAATTTTTTTATGACTGCTGTTTTTTTTCTAATTAAGATAGTGATATAATATTTCTATGTATCTGTCAGGTGTTACTCTTAATTAGTGTGTTAAATGGCGAGTAAAACCGCGGAATGAAGTTAGTAAAAAAATATTTTGAGTTACTCCTCATAGTCATCTCCTATCTGACAGTGAAAGTCAAATCAGTCCAGCCATTTACCCGGAACAAACACACAGCCATATCGTATATACTCGTACATTTACCAGTAAATACTTTCAAATGCATTTATATATTACTAGCTGCGCCCCGCGTATATCATTATGGTTGCTATGCAAGTGTGTTATGCATAGCAACCTGTGAAGTTTTGAAAGGAGATAAATAGTGATACATTTTGACATCTACGATTTATGTATTTTTATAATCACCTAGTTTTCGCCCGTGTATCTCTATTATTGCAGTAAAAAGTAGCCTATGTGTTATTCTGATATATAAGCTATATTACTGTGAAGTTTCATTCAAATCCGTTCAGTAGTTTTTGCGTGAACGAGGAACAAACATACACACATACATACTCACAAACTTTCGCGTTTATAACATTAGTAGGATAAACAGGCACACATTTATATTAGTAGTAAGATTAACATAACATAAGAACAATCAATACCATTACAAAATACTTCTATTTAAACAGAAAACCAACCAAACCAAAACATTTTTTCAGAAAAAATGGCTCACATATCATGTGTGTAAACTTATAATTCACTTTGAGCGATCGTATATAAGCGAATCGGAACAAAAAACTTTATTGGTGTTTGAAACGACGCCTTAGGGCGACATCGATCGTGGATCGTGTACCGCCATGTAATGTATAAGGTATAAATCGTAAGCGGTAGCGATGTATACAGCGATTAATTCATAAGCGGATACGGTACATACGTTTTAAAAAAAACAAGGTTATATTCAACTGTCATGTTTGTCTGGCTGTTAGTGTATGCGACTGCCCATTAAGATAGTCCAGTCACACTTATTTCAGTGACGGGTCGGCTCGACCGAGGCAGTATACCCTCACACAGAAGACTATCCTAAAACTGACAGCATTCGTGTGGTCGTATTTCTCGTTATTTGTACTCTGTACTATACTGTACTGTATAAGAATGGTGAAACCTTTTTTTTTTTTTTTATTTGTGGAAAATCATCATGGACCGTCACCCCACCGGGGGTTACGGCGGGGTGGTGTGCCCTCTCCGCGCTTCTCCGTTTAAGAGTAGGAGAAGTCCAGGGTGGGATCTCCTTCTGAACTTCTCCAGCGCCTGCCCGTTCCTGATGCGGGCACCGTCTCTGTACGACGACCCTCTCTTAGGCGGCGTCCGGCACACATCGATGCCACCCCGTCGCGGTGGCCACATAGTGCGGGTGGAGGGAAAACCCGTCCCGTCCACCCGCAGCCACACTCAAGGTGGCACGAGGCGCAGATGTTCGCGCTTCCGCCGCCCGAGTCGCCGGCGGCGAATCTGGTCCGATTGGATGTCGTCCTCCCGGGCCTTCTCCGCCGCCTCCTTCTGCGTGATTACGTCCTCGCAGAAGGATGAAGAATGGTGATACCTACTCGAACCTACATAAGTCAAGTCACTTTTTTAGGCTTAAATATAAAGAACTAGCTTTTGCCCAAGGCTCCGCCCGCTTGTATGTCGGTTATCGCTGTAAAAAGTAGCCTATGTCCTTTCCCAAGGTTCCATTTATCTCTATACCAAAATTTATCAAAATCGGTAACAGACAGACAGACAGAGTTACTTTCGCATTTATAATATTAAGTAGGGATAAGATAAAACGGGTTTGATTCCTAGGGCGGTTCGAAAGTATTCTATGGTTTTTTTACAATAAATACTTAGTAACAGCCTAGAATGTGGAAGGTTGGCGGTGTTTCACGTCTGGGCTTTGGAAAGCTCGTTAAGTTGTCAGTCCCAGGTTGTTATGAATATCTATTGCAATTATTATTGGGAACACGGTGCTCTCAAACACACTGACAACTAGTTCCACCTTCAATTATTTCAACCTCAGAACTGTGGAGGTCCGATGTCAATCGCTCCATGGAATAACTGATATTCAGGTAAAACCGGTTGAACTAGTAGCCGTCCCCAAATAATCTTTTGAATAAGAAAGATATTTAGTGTAGTTAACCGCTTCTGAAAGACGAATAGAGGGTAGACCGTCTATAAAGTAGTTTGACATGCTTATGAAGGTCACAGGACCGATTGCTATAACAAACCTTTTAGAAAACCTACGTGCTACAGTGTAGGCCTTCCACCTGAGATAAAGATGATCCAATCAATCTTTATCTACACAAATAAATAAATTTGAGTGTATGTATGTCATATCAAATGAACAGTTTTTACCAAATGCATAGCAAAATATCTTCGGTACTTACATCGAAAAGATTATCAATATTTTTATCTGTCTGTTGGTTTCGACTAATCTCTGACAGCTGAACCAATTTTAACAGGCAGACAGGTGATGATCTAAGGGGTAACTTAAGCTAATTAGACTACCTTCCCTCGACGGCGTTACTCGCGGTCTACAACAAAAACTACGGGTAAGACAGCAGAACTCAGCTAGTCGTTAATAAATATTTTAATCCCGTAATTAGAATACAATATAATAGAATTATATTCTAATTACGGGATTAAAATATTTATTAACGACTAGCTGAGTTCTAATTAGTATAATAGAATTATATTGTATTCTAATTACGGATTATCCACAGCGAGCTATGGAGCGGGCTATGCTTGGGGTCTCTCTACGGGATCGAATCAGAAATGAGGAGATCCGTAGACGAACTAAAGTTACCGACATAGCAGAGAGAGTCAGCAGGCTGAAGTGGCAGTGGGCAGGGCACATAGCTCGGAGAACCGATGGCCGATGGGGCAGAAAGGTTCTTGAGTGGAGACCACGTGACGGCAAACGCAGCGTAGGAAGACCTCCCGCAAGGTGGACGGATGACCTGATTAAGATCGCAGGGACTCGTTGGATACAGGCCGCTACCGACCGGTCGAAATGGAAATCAATAGGGGAGGCCTACGTTCAGCAGTGGACTTCTTACGGCTGATATGATGATGATGATGATGATAATAGAATTAAGGTTAATATCTATAGTGTTATAAAACTAACCAATTCGTGTAGAGATTGGTGCTTATTGCTGCTCAATAATTATCATATGTTCATGAAATTAAAATCACTTGTACTTCTATTCTTCTATTTAATGAATTTAAAATATTTACCTGACCGGTTTGATGAACAATTTTAAAATGAGAAAATTAAGTACTATACAACTGCAAAACTAAATTTTGTGTACTTGACTAAAGAACAAAGACCTCTATAAAGAATAAGCATTGGCAGTAGTGTGCAGTTTACAGTACTGTTTGTAGTTTTGACCTTTTCATATTCATACAGAACATAATAATAGTACATCATTTATCCTGTAACTGTTTTCTTTTTCTAACACTAACATCGCTTATCGCTTTATACTTGCACCACTTCCTAAATATGTGAGCCAACCCCTATCTAAAATCGCTTGGAAATAAAACGCGCATAGAGATCTCCTGCAGGAATTAGCCGGACCCGCTGTACCCACAACTAATAAATTGCTAAATAATAAAGGTACCGACCTTTTTCCAAATAGGGTTAGCTAGCAAAAAAGGGGTGTAGAGGAAAATTCTGCACATTCTGTGAGCATAGAATAGATTATGTTAAATTGACTTAGACATTCATTACGTAATTTCATCTTTTTTATTTGACGCCTGCCAAGGTGACTTCACTATACCTGATGGAAAGCATGATTAATATCCAAAAGTGGGGGTCGCCATATTCACTGCAAATTCAAGCAGTATGGCTACATTATGGCGGCCTAGTGAGATGCTTTTTCACACCGCATAAAGTACCCGGGATCTTGTATATTTTTTGGAAATAATACAGGAAAAACTACAGTTATAGGGGTACATATTACAAGTATACAACTAAGTCTTAAATAACTCATTGCTACAGGATTACAGTATTGACTTTCCTTGAAGTATTTAAAAAAAAAAGGTAAGATACCTCAATTTATACTCCTAGCATTTGTGGGAGAAAATTAATTCAAGAAGTTTCAGGAAGGTTCAAGAATATTTCCGCATCAGGATCGGGCAGGCACTGGGAGGAGTTCAGAAGGAGATCTCACCCTGGACTCCTCCACCTCGTAAAAAAGAAGCGCAGAGAGGGCACAACGTGTGGTTTTTAGTCGGTTCGAGTCCTACACACCGCCCCGCCGAAGAAAACCCCGGTGGGGTGACTTTGATTGAGTTAAGAATTTATGATTTTTATTTATTTCATTTCTTCTATATAATGCTGCCAAAATGACTCTGCTCAGCCTGATGGAAAGCTCAAGTAGAATCCACGAGTGGTGGCCACCGTCCTCATTACCAATGTGGACAAAGCAACACGGTGACCCACACTTTGGCGGCCTAGTCAGATGCTTTTTCACGCCCTGCTTGAAGGACCCGGGATCATAGTGGGAAGGAAACACATGAGTTGGTAAAAAGTTCCAATTTTTGATGATTTGCATATCACGTATTTTTTAAAATCTTACTGCGGACAAGGTCTGGTAATTGATGGTAGTTGACTTATAAGTGCATTACCGTCCTTTGAACTCCCAAGAATCAGGGGTAGGGGGAGTTTTCTGTGAACATCAGTTATTTCCAAGGCCGTGGTATTTCCACTCTGGTTTAGCTGGCCTCTTTGCCCAAGTTCTGCCTCCTAAACTGGTGTGATCTAGTTCTTCCTCACTAAAAGCCTTATTCACACTACACTTCTGAATATAAGACTTTAGTAATAAAAGTACCTTATGCAACTTTATACGCGTACAACGATTTTTTCCGTATTATAAACATATTTTATTTGTACAGGGTTGAATGTGGGGTTGGAATACTAAAGTGTATGAGGGGTGCTCTCAATAATATGGGTTACTAGGTTCCTTTTTTGCTGTCAATGTAATGGTTTCGATAATGTTTCAGATATGAAAGGTTCATTGTTAATTGACTTTGATGTTTTATTATTTTTTACACGCTTTTTTTAGCTTTACCTGTGTGTTTGTTTGTATGCTTGTAAACGACTCCTTCAGTGTGATTTTGACCCACTTTAAACGGCCAGATTTCGTTCAATCTTTGTAGATTTATCGAGGACCGATGACAATTCACTAACTTGAAAAATGGACTTAAAAAAATGTTTAAACAAATTAGTCTTTTTTAGTCTTTCTAAAAAACGTCATTCAATAACGTCGCCCCACGCTTTTTACATTAAAATTACTTTCTACTTTTAGTTTAAAAGCTTGTTTGTTTAGTTTCATAACAGTATTTTTTTATATATTACTAGCCGCCCGCCCGGCTTCGCACGGGGACATATAGTATTGATTTTTCCGGTTATATAGCTTATGTCACCCACAAATAACGTAGCCTTCTATTAGTAAAAGAATTTTTAAAATCGGTTCAATAAATCAAGAGATTCCAAATCAGTAAATCTTACGACATCACAAACTGACAAAATTTACCTCTTTATATATTAGTATAGATATATTTATAGTTTTATTTCTATTTTTAATTTAACGCCTGCCAAGGTGACAGGCATAGTAAATGCCTGATGGAAAGCATGAGTAAAATCCAAAAGTGGGGGTCGCCATACTCACTGCAAATGCAAGCAGTATGGCGACCCACATTAGGGCGGCCTAGTGAGATGCTTTTTCACATCCCGCTTAAAGGACCCGGGATCATAGTAAACATGAGCTGGCAGTGAGTTCCAGTTTTTAACTACTCGTCACTAGAAGGAATGGTTTTTTATTTCATTGCAATAATTTTGAAGGAAGTAGAACCACTTTGGTTTCAGCACAAACTGGCTGACCTTGACGGTACTACCATTTAACAGAAGACCAACAGCTTAAAGTGATAGCATTAGTTGTCTCGTCTTTCGTTGGTGAGTGCAAGACCGGAGGCTCAATAATGCAGAAGCATCTATATAGGCCTCCATAGGTGTCACCATACTTCATTATCAGCATTCGCCATGAGTACAGTGAATTTTAGGTTCTATTCACACTTTCCATCAGGTAGAGAAGAGCAGAACAGACGTGCTACCTGATGATAAGTAACCACCCCATCATTGCTTTAATAACAACAAAGGAATTGCAGCTCTTGAAGTCCTCTCAAACTAGAACTAAAGAACAAGTTACTGGGAACAATCAACTTAAAAATCACGTCATATAACATCAATAGCCATTACTGCTTCTGTGGCGCAGTGGAAGTCTATGCAACTGCTGTGCTTGATGTCTCGGGTTGGATTCCCAGGACGGACCAAAAGTTTGTATGATCTGCAAATATTTGTTTCGGAGTTTAGGTGTTTTCTATTTATAGTAGCTATGTGTTTACAAAAAAAAAAGTATGTTTATGTATTTATATCATTTGTCTAGTACCCATAACACAAGCTCTGCTTAGTTTGGGACTAGATGATGTTGTGTGTTAGATGTCCAAAAAATATTTGATTTCTTTTTATAAAATAATATGAATATATTTTATTGCGAGGGCTTTACGGTAATGTACAGTAAAATAACAATTTATGGATCATATAAATTGAATACACAACGGTCAGTGCACTAAAAAGCAAAATTCGCTCAAACCACTTCATCCATGAAGTTTATCAGTGTTTTTACTACTACACTGTTTAATGTGAATGATACAAGGGCCTAAATAAGTTTAGGTTATGGCAATTGAAGTGCATTATTTTACACAAACAGATACGAATAAAACAATTTCTATTTAGTCTATACATAAAATTGGGAACGTTAAAATAGTGTTCATCGCTGTGAATTATTCAGATGGGATAATCCATATCACTCGTTTTAAGTCCCGTGAATCGGGGAGGGTTGATTTTGAAGCTCTTTTTAAATTAGGGCGACCCTAGTAATTATTCAGGTTGGGGTAACTTTTGAACTAAAGCTTTTTTCAATGTGATATAGAGTGATGTATTTTAATTTAAATTTTCTAATAAACTATACAGATAATAAGTCTGTTTAGTTTATTAGAAAATTTAAAACTACAAACTTTCACCCGCGACTCTGTCCGTGTGCCGTGTCTGCACGTCAGTTATCGCGGTAGAAAGTAGCCAATGTCTTTGCTCAGTTTCTATCATCATCAACATCATCAACCACAACACAACACAACAAAAATATACAGTTGACGAATTTTTAAATGATAAAGAAAAATGGATTTGACTACTTGCTCCTTGTCATTTTATTCTACTCATGTGAATGTTGTTATCACATTATTTAAGAGCATGATTTTACTTTTGTAAGTAAAGATTCTACGTGACGAATAAAGGCCATTCTTCTCTTTCTTTTGATCTTAAAATTAATATTTTATATTTAATCTTTCGTTACCAGTACTTTGGCCAATATTTGAGCACATATAGTTTTTACCTTTGTTGTAAGTAGATGCTCCTCCTACTATGTGGTACCCACTGAGGCTGTTGTTTATTTTTTTTAAATTAGCTTATGTTTTAATTTTTAATCACTATAATTTGCATCAGTCCTCTAACATGGTACTAACATAATCTAACTATAATTTGCATCAGTCCTCTAACATGATACTAACAAATACTAATCTAACATACTATACGTATATTAGTGGCAGCACCTTACCCCCATATCAGGTTTATAAACATTATAACTATGTTATAAACATTATAACTTGTTTTTATTGCCATGTTTTTTTTCTCCGGCTTTACCTATTGTTTGCGAACATGGCATAAATGTATATGTAGAATCTTGACCTGTCACAAGAGATGTATTGCATCCTAAGTGAATAAAGAATTTTGAATTTGAATTTGAACCTATCGCAGTCCACTGCTGGACATAGGCCTCTCCATTGCACACCACTCTGATCGATTTTGGGCTTCTCGCATCCAGCTCCTGCCAGCCATCTTACGCAGGTCGTCACTCCACCTAGCCTGTGGGCGTCCTACACTACGTTTACCGAGACGCGGTCTCCACTCCAGAACTCTTCTACCCCAACGGTCATCAGCTCTGCGGCTAATATGGCCAGCCAACTGCCACTTCAGCTTGCTAATCCAGTTTCTATGTGTGTACTAAATTTCATTTAAATCGATTTAGTAGTTTTGGCGGGAAAAAGCGACCGTCAGACATAGTCACTATTGAATTTATAATATTAATAAGGATTACCGTCAATGGTTTAGCCATTTAGAAAAGATGAATGAAAGAAGACTCACGAAAATAAACTATAGAGCCAATGAGTGTAGAAGTTAGACGAGCATATATTTTTCTACCAAAGTGACTCTACTCTGCCTGATGGAAAACATGAGTAGAATCCAGGAGTAGGGGTCATTGTGAGGGCATACAATGCAACATGGTGACCCAGACCTTCGACTTAGTGTGATGTTTCTACATTTTATAATACGGAGAGTGCTCCGAGGAATTGTTCGAATTAATCCCTGCCGCTTCTTTCCGTCATCGTCTCAAGCGACAGCATTTTCATCCCCATCACTTAGATGGTTGGCAGTCCACAACAGTGCGTTTTTTCCGAAATTTCCTGCCTCGCACATCTAAATTGTGGAATGAACTGTCGCCTACGATGTTTCCGGACCGATACGACCTTCAAAAAAAGATCGTATTCCCTTCTTGAAGGCCGGCAACGCACCTGTGACTCCTCTGGTGTTTCGGGTGTCATTGGGCGGCGGCAATCACCTACCATCACATTCTCCAAAAATAACATTCTTCCAGCCTCCGGACCCGGGAAAATGATGCAAAATGATTGGGCCTCCGGTCTCACACTCACCAACGCAATACGACAATACGAACACTGTCAATTTAAGTTAATCTTCTGTGTGAAGGTATTAAATAAATCAAAATGCTATTGGGTAATAGGTACGTATTATATATTCACTAATATTTAATCATATGTATACTATAGTCGTCACAAAATAAGAAGCCTGGTTTGACATTTGTCATCGTGGCGAACTAATACGATTAATTCGTGTTTTTGAGTGAAATTTTTCAATATCAAGTTAAACTTGATGCTTATTTAAGATAAGCGTTGTGATAGTGTATGGGTAACATAGTAATTAAATAGGATTATGAATTTGATTTTTCAATTTCTTACATGCGGCATGTCAAATGACAAATGTCAAAACGGGCTTCTTATTTTGTGACGACTTTAAGTGACCTAACTTTTCGACACCAACGTGCAGATAGCAACACTCGCTATTAAAAACTACTGAATGCAGTTGTGCATCTTTGCATTTGCATTGTGCATCACTGGGAGAAGTGTATGGAGACTACATATGTAGTAAGAAAATCGTGTTGGATTATCGTTAGATTGGTAATTTTTCTGATCACTTACATATATGGACTTCAAGGAGTAAAACCTGTGCGTAAAGAAATCTTTACTCGGGGTTTGTCTTAGCAATACGTCACCGTTTAAACTATTGTGTATTCACCCCTATCATAAGGGTAACTGCTTGAAGATAACCACCCCTTGTAATGGATTGTAAATACAATCCCTATTTGCATGGCTGCTGAGCTCAGCTTTCAAGTGACTTTCTAAGATTTGCGGTTTAATGGGTAATTTCTGATTTAATGACATTATAATACTTTTATTTCGATTAATAGAAGATATAATATGTAATAGTAACGTCACGTGATTGTTGTTTTAAAGAGATTTTAATAGTTTGAAATGTTACATCCTAATATTGGACTTTACAGTTACAGATATCATAAAAAAAAACAATTAAGGTTTAAAATTTTCCATAATGACAGCCTTATTGGTCTAGTGGTTGGCGTATGCAGCTACTGATCAACAGGTCTCGGGTTCGATTCCCGGGTCAGACCAAATATTTGTGTGATCCACAAATATTTGGTCTGACCCGGGAAATATATGTATTTACCCAGTATTTACCAGTAGTTTAGTACCCATAATACAGGCTCTGCTTAGCGTGGACTAGATGACGTTGTGTGTAAGATGTCTGAAATATTTATTTACTTATGATTGAAAATATTTATTTAAATGTCTGAAATATGTATTTGAAAAATCTCTTTCAATAAGTATAGGTATATTTCTGTACATATGTATACATTTTTATACAGAAAATATTCATAGATCATCATCAACAGCCTTTAACAGTCCACTGCTGGACATAGGCCTCTCCTTTGAAAGGAGGTTTTGGCCTACTATTATCAAGACGAGACTTAACAAATAATGTTTCACAAAACAGTTGATGGTTTTAAAAATATAATTTTAAACAACTGCAGCCCAACTCCACATTACTCATACATTTAACACTAAAACAGTATTCCTAACAGACTAATCTAGAAAACTTTCCTAAAGCATAATATCATATAACAAAACAAAAAATATAAAAAGCGACCCGAAAGGGTACACTAATGATTCGTATTTCGCAAACGGTTTTAATGTGTGCCTTCGGACATATTTAAAACACAAAGTTTCACCCCCTAAACCCCTCATTTTGGTAGTTAGCAAGCGAAAGAGAGAACAGCCCAACGTACCCTCTCGAGGGGCAAAAATACCGTAGTTTTAGCTAATCTGTCGGGCTCGCGTAGCATTTTTAAACTCGGGGCGAGGGTGGTTTTAGGCATTTTAACACTGTACAAAAATGTGGGGGTGGGTGGTGTGTGTGGAATTGGACTTATGTGGGAATCTATTTATGTGATGTACCCCCCCTCGCGTTAATATTGGTTGGCATGGCAACGGGCAGATTACTGCATCCTATCTACTCGATTTTTCGTCGGTTTTTCTGTTGTAATCAAATGAGGTGCGACGCGTGTGTGTTGGGGGTGTTCGCGGGGGTGTTTCGGGGGGTGATGATGGGGTATGGGGGTGACACGCGTGTACTCAATTATCCGCAGTGAATCAATAGCGGCGAGATGAGGGTAGTTGTGATGTTTGTGACGGTACTAATGTCTTTTCATCTGTTTAATTTTTTTCGTATTTTTTTTGGCATTTTTATGTTAAGCGTGATTCTATTTCCTAGTATTTTGATAACTGACTGTTTTCTAAATACTTATGTGTAGTTTTTTTTATAATTTTCAATATAAATAATTTATTGATTTGTAAACTTTGAGCTATTGGCGTTTGGTGGAACTTAAATGTAGTTAATTTATTACGTTATATTACATTCCATGACACAACATTTCGAATAAGACATGTGAGCACTTTGTAGTCACTAGTGCCATAAGTTTGATTTTTGACTGGCGGTTGTGACAATGTCATGCTCGCATAAAAGTCCTGCTGGCGGTGGCGTGTGTAGCGGGTCGTTCGACTCCCTACGGTGTGGTTGAGCTGGACTATGGCTGGTGCATAGGTCATGCTCGTGATACGGGCGCCGCCAGTCGGGGCTGGTCATCTCACAACTGCTATATTATATATTATTATATTAATGTTTAATTATTTTTGGACACTACTAGTGTAAATATCAGCATCGTTATATTGTACTCACATTTAATAAAATGCCTAAAACAATGTAACCGAAAATTGTAAAAACAATGTTGGAAAAGAGTGTCCATGGAGTTTCTTGTCTGTTCTTCTCCATAGCATCTACGAATTGGAACACACAATTAGCTTCACGACTGACTACTTGACGTTTCAAAAGTGCCGTTGTATTGTTGTCTTTGAAATAAAATGCTTTGATTTGATTTGATTTTAGAACACTCTTTTCTATAACACTACTGTGAACTCTAGTAAAAGTAAACTAGTTTATGTTGTTAAATTTTATATCAATGTTTGAACTATACAGTTTTATGAGAAATAAATACATATGACATGTTTTGAAGTAAGTTTTGTGTGTGTTTACCCATAGCTCCGCACCTCATATAATATGTCGATTATGACATATTGTGACATATTACTTTGTTAATGACAGCTAATATAACTTTCCATTCGTGAAAATCTTTATGTTAAAATATCGGTATGGTGGCATTTGAATTTAAATATTAGAACATAATATAAGAATTATTACATTTGAACACAAAACGACTGCCACGGTGGCGCAGTGGTAGTGTACGCAACTGCTGTGCTTGAAGTCTCGGGTTCAAATACTGAATCGGACCAAATGTTTGTATGATCTACAGATGTTCGTTTCGGAGTTTGGGTGTCTTAATAATATGTTAGTATTTACAAAAAATATATATATTAGTATTACATCAGTCAATTTAGCTTTCATAGTACAAACTGTGCTTAGTTTGAAACTAGATGGCGTTGTATGTTATATTAACAACAACTCATAGTGTCCCACTGCTCGGATCTCTTCTTAGGAGATGGTTAAGGCCATCCCCACGCTGGCTGAGTGGGACTGACAAGACACGTCATGGCTACGTAGTCTTGCCGTTGGATGTTTATAATCTGCCCGGAGGCCTCCAACTGTTATCTTATGATAACAACCGGGACCGACTGCTTAACGTGACTCATGAAAACGCTCAAAGCATATCATGCCACAAACAGTGATCCATCTAGGTACTGGCCGTGCTGGTCTGTGTGTTACATGTCCGAAAATATTAATTCATTTACTATTTATAGTATTCTAGCTTTGTGTATCTCGATTATTGCAGTAAAAAGTAGCCTATGTGTTATTCTGATATATAAGCTATATTATTGTGCAGTTTCATCAAAATCCATTCAGTAGTTTTTGCGTGAAAGAGCAACAAACATACATACTCACAAACTTTATAATATTAGTAGGTTAAGGAATAGAAAAACTATATATTTCACTTTAGATTCATAAAATATTTGGCTTTATGCGAAAAAGCGCTTTACTAACGATAGTTGTAAATTTAGTAGGTATAACATAAAACTAGAATATGTAACTAATGTTGAATTTGGCTAAAATTTTGCACATTTAGCTGAAAAATTTTAACTGTCGGCAAACTGTTGAAATTTATTTATCAGGTATGCTAGTTTTATTACCTTAGACCTTATTTAGTGGACTGAAGGCAGTATTTTAAACAAAACAAAGTGAATTATCCAAAAGCCTTCGTAAAGAAGCATTTAAACTATTTACCCGACTGTGCTAGAAAAGGTGTTTTTCTAGATTACGTATTTTTAACCTACTTCAAAAATGAGGAGGTTCTCAATTCAATTGTATTTTTAAAGTTTGTTAGGTACCTCAGAACTTGTTTCGATTAGGAGAACCGATTTTGAAAATTGTTTTTTTATTCGAAAGTTGGTGCTTCTCATGCCGTCCCATGGCAAGGAAATCAGGATCTGATGATAGGATCCTTGAGAAATCGAGGGAACTCCTCAAATATCATAGTCATACCTGTCGCGATTTGGGTACTCGGAATAGTTTTTCTTTGAAATCTGTTTTTTTTTTTTAAATTATTCTTTGGCAAGCTTAAAATAAAGTTGGCCGAGTGCGTGTCAGGCCACGCATAGAATAGTCACCTATAATGGTAGATAGCTTTAAAATCGTGTCCAATAGATAATAGTTATGTTTACTTATTATTTCTTAAGTTTTGTACGAAGTTTTTCAAGTGAGTGCATTTTACAAGTTAGCCCTATAACTACTAAAATAAAAACTTTATCAAAACCACTATAGTTTTCCTATTATCATCATCATCATCATGATTTTTTCCAGATTTCTTGAGCCAGCCGTTTAGCTTTTAGAGGAGGGGGTGCCCTGTTTTCAGATAAAAATGTGCGTTAAAGTTGAATAACTCGCAAACGGATACCTAAATCGAAAAATGGTTTCAGCAACCTCGCAATGTTTCTATAGGCCTATCTTAGGATACCCCTCACGATAGGGTAGACGCGGGAAAAAAAAATATCCCCACTTTACTTGTAGGGGAGGTTCCCCAAATAAATATATTTTTCGTAATTTTAATATAGCACTTTGTCGAAGAAATTACAACACATATTCATGCAAAGTTTTATCTTTCTAGCACCAACCGTTTAGGCAGTAAGCCGAGGACGGACGGACGGACGTATGGACTACTACGGAACCCTAAAAACTATAAATGTTTTGGACATGTGTTTTGGACATGTGTATGAACACACAACATCATCCTCAACATCAACAACATCATCACAACATCAGTCCCAAAGTAAGCAGAGCTTGTGTTATGGGTACTAAACAACTGATATAAATACATAAACATACTTTTTTTTTGTAAATACATACATATTATATATAGAAAACACCCAGACTCCGAAACAAATATTTGTGGATCACACAAATATTTGGTCTGACTCGGGAATCGAACCCGAGACCTCTTGATCAGCAGCCGCATAGGCTAACCACTAGACCAACAAGGCAGTCTATTCACTTGAGATCTAGTTGAATTTGTCTTAATGCTGAGATAAATACTGGGTATTATAATAAAGATATGGTGCTAGCTCGACGACCACAGAAGCTAGTCTCAACGGAGACAGATGCACTCTCTGGTACCTCACTCTCACAATCCGAGGGGTCGACAATCAGACCACGACTGGGGAGATATCAGGAGCAGCAGCCTAGCCAAGTTGCAAACGTTTTTCGTTTTCTATTCTATTCCTTTTCGTTTTTCTCTTGTTTCATTGCTCATTCCTCAGTCTCGTGATCAAAACAAAATAGTTGTCAATGAAACAAGAGAAATAGAGAATAAAATAGAAAACGAAAAACGTTTGCACCTTGGCTATGGGGGCAGCACCGACGTCTTTCAATGTACTCTGACGCGCGCACTCGGCCAACTTTATTTTAAGCTTGCCAAAGAATAATTTTAACAAAAAAATTAAATCGGCCAAGTCCGTGTCAGGCCACGCACAGGAAAGGGTTCCTCAGTCACCCAGAACGGTACGTTGATTTAACGTACCGTTCTGGTCTGGTCTGGTCGTAATAGATGATAGATATGTTTACGTATTAATGTTTTAATTTTGTATGACGTTTTCCAAGTAAGCGCTGTTTACAAGTTAAGCCTCCATAACTCCTGAACTAACAAAGTCATCTAATCCGTTATAGTTTTCCTTTAAAGTTCATTCATTATATGGACAACCATCAACAATTTTTCAAGATTTTTGAGCCAGCCGTTTAGCTTTTAGAATACATATATTAAAAAATTAAATACGGATACATATATTTAAAAAAAATCTTAGAAACCCTTTATTGTTTTTAAGAGACTTATCTAATGATACCCCACACGATGGGGTAGTCGCGAGAAAAAAAAACATTCCCACTTTACGTGTACGGAAGTACCCCAAATAAAAATATTTTACGTTATTTTATTGTAGCACTTTGTCGACGTAATTACAATACATATTCTTGCAAAGTTTCATCTTTCTAGCACTTACCGTTTGGATGGTAAGTCGAGGACGGACGAACAGACGGACATGACGAATCTATAAGGGTTCCGAGTCATAAACCTTTTTTTGTATATAAATTAATATTATACATAGAAACCACTCCGAAACAAATATTTGCTGATCACACAAATATTTGGTCTGACCCGGGTATCGAACCCGAGACCTCTTGATCAGCAGCCGCATACGCTAACCACTAGACCAACGCAGTGTAATTATTATGAGTTACTACAAGGCGTCGTACAAGATGGTGTGTAATTTGGTATTGATGCACATTTCGCCTGTGTACTGTTGATTGGTTTTAATGCGTACAATAATAGTAGATTAGTAGCCAAGGGCTGTAACGCATCAATTGCAGGGGGAGATATTTAGGCGCCCGCCTATAGTTCGAGGGTGCAATTGGTGCTTACACCCGAGCTAACTATTCTGATTTACATCTCGATTGTGAGGTAAGTAGAAAAAAACCGCCCTTATAAGAATAAAACACAATATTTAAAGTAAAAGTTTTTTATTCCAGCCTTTTTTCATTAAAAGGAATCAATTATAGAACTTTTTTTTTTTTTTCAAGAACGAAATTGAGCTTCGCTGTTCGATATTTAAAATTGATGACTATTAAACTCACACGAAGACAAGGCTGAATAGCATTAAGCGACCTCTTTGGTCATTGGGCTGAATGCATGATCTTTGCCAGTATGATGGTTAGATGTACGCGAACTTTTTGTAAGGAAGAAGCGTTAATTACTTACCGCCCTAGGGCTGTTCTAGCTACATTATTACCCTAGAGCGCTAATAAGTCACTTACAAGTCCCATTTGGAGGTAATAAGAACCTACTTACCGAACATGAGAGATGTAAAGTATATTAAATGACATATATGTAGTGTACAAAGGGTGGCATTATTGCCTAAAGCAATCTCTTCCAGGCAACCTTAGGATGAATTAAAATGGACCGGAGAGACAATTGTAGTCACTTATATAGATATAACTCTCACAGCTATAACGAAGCTTTTCCCAATCGGCACATACCCATTGTTGATCGGTAGAAAGGTTATAGAATTATTGCCAATTGATTCGGATGAGGATTATAATCACTAAACATGTAAAAGGCCTTTGTCAACAATTGTAGCACTAATTCCACATAAGCATTATGTGAATTCTGCCATATATATATCGAATCTATCCTACTAATATTATAAACAAGAAAGTTTGTAAGTATGTATGTTTGTTGTTCTTTCACGCAAAAACTACTGAATGGATTTATATGAAACTTCACAATAATATAGCTTACATATCATAATAATACATAGGCTACTATTTACCGCAATTATAGTAAAACACGTGGGCGGAGCCGCGCGCAAAAGGTAGTATTTAATCTATAGATTAGGTAGTAGACGGAGGAGTGTTTCGCGTATACTTTTTGTGGAGCAGGAGTGCAGGGAGCTATTGTTATTTTGAAATGTGCAAAAAATACATTGAATTCATAAATAAAACGTCACACACACTACCATCTATTTAACACACACACACACGCGTAGATACTCTTTTGTCAAATATTAAAAGTACATAACGTTACCTTGGCGAAATCTGTGATTGTAGAAGTCGTTGACAATAGAAAATTAATAATATTGCCACTTTTATTACAAATTAATTATGGTCGAGTTTTGATCACTTGGCGACCACTAGTTTGTATAAATAAGTGATTTTTACCATAATCCAAAGTGAAATGGTAAATTTTATTTCTTCATACATTTATGTATTTCGTTTTATACTGTCAAGTCAGGTTGGCCGAGTGGTCTAAGGCGCCAGATTTAAGCTCTGGTTCCCGAGAGGGAGCGTGGGTTCGAACCCCACACCTGACACAATGATCGGGTTGTATGCTACTTTTATTGAATAGATTTTTTGGTACAGTACTATTTTTTTAAAGTTAAAGCTAAATTTTCAGTTTCTAGCATTTTTCATTTCCTTACTAGTGCCCTCTGTTGGTTGCTACAGGTACTATTTATTACGCCAAAATTACTTATGAGGACGACGAACGACGCTCGGATGTTGAAACTTGTTCGTAAAATATTGCTATCTCTGTTTGATAAATCGCACGCTTAATACAAAAAAGATGTAACTAGAAAATTGTGGGAATCCGCATTCAAAGCACTTTTCAAGAGCAACCTTTAATTGAAATTTACGATTATTTATTACGTTTTCCAAAAACGTTAACTGCTGAATTTGTTAGATAAAACTATAGAGATTAAGTTGTTTATAAAAAGCATAGTCTGCAATCAGTTCTAGATAGTTAATTTTGAAGACAAAAAATAACCTGACAACTTACATCACTTTATGAAAAAATAAGTTGAAGGCTAAAGTGATGAAATCTTAATAATATCAGCACTTCAGTCAAATTTCAAAAAATAAACTGATGCATCACATCAAACCAAAACTCGTCTTCCTTGGTTCACTGCTGATAGATCAACTAAATCATGCTGTTTTTTGGAATCAACCTACCGGTTCCTGTTTATTACAAATTGGCCAAGTGCGTGTCAGGCCACGCACAGTAAAGGGTTCCTCAGTCACCCATAATGGTACGTCGATTTAAAATCGTATCCAATAGATAATTGTTAGGTTTACGTATTAATGCGTTCAATCAATCAATCAAAGCATTTATTTCAAGTAGGCCAGTTACAGGCACTTTTGAATTGTCGAAACAAAAATGTAGCTACAGTCCCAGTCACAAGACATAAAAACTGTGAAAGTACTGTAGTTGCCCATTCCCTAGCGTAGATCTCGTAGCGTTAATTTTGTATGACGTTTTCCAGGTGAGCGCATTTTGCAAGTTAAGCTTCCATAACTCCTGAACTAATAAAGTCATCTAATCCGGTATAGTTTTCCTTCAAAGTTCATTATATAGACCACCATCACGAATTTTGCGAATCCGAATGATATATTTCGGGACCCTAAAAAATGATTTCAAAGAAAAACTATTCCGAGTACCCAAATCGCGACAGGTATGCCTATGATATTTGACGAGTTCCCTCAATTTCTCAAGGATCCTATCATCAAATCCGGATTTCCTTGCCATGGGACGGCATGAGAAACACCAACTTTCGAATAAAAAAACAATTTTCAAAATCGATTCTCCTAATCGAAACAAATTCTACCTCAGTTTTTTTTTCAAATACAGTTGAATTGAGAACCTCCTCATATTTGAAGTTGGTTAAAAATACATGATCTAGAAAAACACCCTTTTTAGCACAGTCGGGTAAACAGTTTAAATTCTACTTTACAGACTTTTGGCTAATTCACTTTGTGTTGTTTAAAATACAGTCTTCAGTCCACTAAATAAGGTCTATTATGGTAATAAAACTAACATACCTTATAAATAAATTTTAACAGTTTGCCAACAGCTAATAGAGAATAGAATAGAAAACGAAAAAAAGCGGCCAAGACTTGCCCATGAAGGGTTCCGTATCAGAGAGTAACATCATATAAAAGTTCTTGCAGTTCGTTGTAACTTTGATCGATGTTTCTATAATAGTGTATAGATTGAATGAAAGGTATATTGCGGTTTACGATTTATGACGTATTAAATAAAATAAAAACGTCCGTGTGGTGACGGATTAAGAATACAGAGTGTCACCACCCCTATTCATCCCGCGGGTGTCGTAAAAGGCGACTAAGGGATAAACTACGCAATAAAACATCAATGCATAGAGAAGGAAAACTTGAAACCAACCCTATACCAACCCGTCTGGCCAGCGTGGTATAGTAGGCCAAAACCTCCTTTCTAAGGAGAGGCCTATGTCCAGCAGTGGACTGTTGACGGCTGTTGATGATGATGATGAAATAAAAACTACTAACTAGATCTCGTTCAAACCAATTTTCGTTGGTAGTTTGCATGGTAATGTACAACATGTTTTTTTTTTAGTTTTATCACTCACTTATTTTAGAAGTTACAGGGGGGGACACACTTTTTTCCATTTTGGAAGTGTCTCTCGCGCAAACTAATTAGTTTAGAAAAAAATGATATTGGTAACCTGAACATCATTTTTTTTTTGAAGACCTATCGATAGATATCCCACAAAAAAACATTTTTGAGTTTCAAATCCAAGTATGGGCCCCCAAAATGTATTGTTTTTTTTTTCTATTTTTATGTGAAAATCTTAATGCGGTTCACAGATGACATCTACTCACCGAGTTTCAAAAGTATAGTTCTTATGGTTTCGGAAAAAAGTGGCTGTGACATACGGACGGACAGACAGACAGACATGACGAATCTATAAGGGTTCCGTTTTTTGACATTTGGCTACGGAACCCTAAAAGCGTTTGCACCTTGGCTATGGGGGCAGCACCGACTTTTCTTCTCTACTCTTTCAATGTTCTCTGACGCACAGGGTATATTGCAATTATAAAATAAAATAAATGTCTAGTTGGTGACTTTTAAGCATACATTTTGACTAAATTAAATATTTTGTTATATTTTTTAAATAAATTTTTAAGCCTACCAAAGTGTCTCTACTCTGCCTGATGGAAAGCATGAGTAGAATTCAGGATTAGGGGCCACCATTCTCATTGTGAGGGTAGCCAATGCAGCATGGTGACCCATACCATGGCGGCCTGGTCCGTGGTTCTTGCATCATTCTCCCAGGGTTGATGATTGGGCCTCTGGCCTCTGGCCTCACAGTCACCAACGAATTATCTGTCATTATGTCATTATCTGTCAAGGCATTAAGTCCGCCTCTGTACAACATGTGTATTATGTGTTAAATAACAAAAAAATTAGGATGTTCTTTTGTGTGAGGATGGTACTGCCCCTAATAGTATTTTTTTGCTATAATTCGGGTTTTTATTATGAATTTCTTGTTAGAACTACCTAAAAACAACTTTGCCCTACCCGGGAATCAAATCCGAGACCTCTCGATTGACACCCGCATACGTTAACCACTAGACCAATAAGGCAGTGATAAATATGATCAACTGTTCAGATAACCGATTTTCTCTTTATTCAATGAATTTCATTTCAATTTCGATGTTCCTATTTGCTCAACATGTACGTTGAGAAAATAGTAATAAAAAAAGTCTTTTAAAGTTGGTTGACCTCGAAAACTAATCAGAAAACTTTATCTAAGAGAAGAAAATATTTTACACTAAACTAAATACCAACCATTAAACACATAAAATTTAACGACATCGCCATCTATGAAGATTTTCACGAACTTAAACATGTATAAAGCAGAGATTTATTACAAATTTTCCAACAACCACCCTTGTCTTTCCATTTTCACAGTTTGTCTACCCCTCAACAGATGACGTTGTTAAACACTCCCTCTATGAAATAGAACATGAAACAACTGTGTTTTTTCTTCACAACGGATGAAATTTTCTCTTTAAGTCATTTTGACATTGTCTATGGTGCTACTTTCTTCGTCTTATTTGATGAAATTTTTGCTATTTAATGATAAAAAAGAGAAAGAGATGAAATGGGGACTGTCTTCCGGTAAAACAATCTCCCGGCGCTACTTTCATACAATATTTTTAGGGTTCCGAAGTTTATGACTCGGAACCCTTATAGATTCGTCAAACCCGTCCGTCGGTCCTCGAATTACCGTCCGTAAAAGCTAAACGGGTGGCTCAAAAAATCCCTAAAAAATTCATGATGGTGGTCCATATATATATGAACTTTAAAGGAAAACTATAACGGATTAGATGACAGGAGTTATATAGGCTTAACTTGTAAAATGCGCTTACTTGGAAAACGTCATACAAATAACGCATTAATACGTAAACATAACAATTATCTATTGGATACGATTTTGAATCCACGTAACATTATGAATGACTGAGGAACCCTTACTTGTGCGTGGCCTGACATGCACTTGGCCGATTTTTAGTGTAAATTTAGAGCTGTCAAAAAAACTAGATTGAAGTTTAATAACTCAAATGAAGATCGTTGTTTTCTATTTTCAGAAGGAACAAGTTAGGATCCCATTACATTATTTACATTTTTTTATCATTAAATAAATTACGACGATGACTTGAAGGCTAGAAGACTTTACAATTAAAGACGATTACTTGACATTGGTAGAAATAGCTGTTATTATTCGGCTGGTTGCCATCTCATCAAAGAAGTAAAACAATAACTCAAAGTTTATGTAAAATTTGGCTAATAACTAGTTAATTTATTCTCTATCTTTGCCTAGCCTTATCCCTTTTCAATGGGTCGGCTCTCCTCCTCATTCTTCACCACTTCATCTATTCTGGGTCGTCGAGTCATTGATTTCAACTTTCTTTGGGTCGTTGTTTATGACGGATTTTTATTAGTTTTTTTATTGTTGTTCCATTTTTAACCGACTTCAAAAAAAAGGAGGAGGTTCTGAATTCGTAGGAATCTTTTTTTTTTTTTATGTATGTTCAGCGATAATTTCGTCGTTTATGAACCGATTTCAAAAATTCTTTTTGCATTGGGATGGTTGTAGCTTACAGGTGGTCCCATCGTCGCCATATCGGGATCTGATGATGGGATCCCAAGGAAATCGAGAGAACTCCTCAAATATCATAGGCACAATTGTCGCGATTTGGGTACACGGAATAGTTTTTCATTGAAGTCGGTTCCTTTTTGTTAAAATTATAAAGGTCCTGGAAGTCGGAATGCATTATCCCCTTATCTCTGATCAAATCAATATTGTTACCTAAAACGTGTTCACATTTTATATGTATTTTGGAAAGAGCAACTATGTAGAGAGAATCAACCAAGAGAGAGAACCAACCAAGAGAAAAATGACGTTTCCTGTAAGTTTTTCTCCATAGATGAATGCATTTACGAACTTACAGTAGTTAATTCTGACTTTTTGCAAGCGCCCGTAAAAGTCTACGTAAATAAAGAACTTTGAATTTTTCATTCATCATCTTCATCTTCCTAGCTTTTATTTCCAAGTTCATTTGGGGTCGACTACTAGTTCAACCGGTTTTACCTTAATTTAAATTTTAGACCTCCGCAACCCTAAGGGAGAACTGAAATTCGAAGATTGAACTAGTTGTCAGTATATTTGAAGCCACTGACTTCCCAATAACGATTGCCATAGACGTTAATGATAACGGCCATGAATCACCGCCAAACTTTCAGACTCTGGGCTGTTATTAAGGATTTCCTGTAAGAAAAACCTAACAACACTTTTTTGGCTTGAGCCGGGATTTGAACCCAGACCTCTTGATTAGCAGTCGTATACGGTAAAAACTAGACCATTAACATTATTCTTGTTTTATAAATATGTTAGGATTTTAGAAGCGAGAAGTGTTATTATAATGTTTTGGACTATTGTATATTTATTATATCTGGCAAACTAATACAGTGTACCTGGTGTGCGTGGAGATCTATGATATAGCTCATAAAAAAGACAAAGCGATAGTGTAAAGGTACTTTGTAGCCAATAGTTGTCAGTGTGGTGATGGATTAAGAATACAGAGTGACACCATCCCTATTCATCCCGCGGGTGTCGTAAAAGGTAACTAAGGGATAAACTACGCAAGACAACACCAATGCAAAGAGAAGGAAAACTTGAAACCAACCCTATACCAACCCGTCTGGTCAGCGTGGTATAGTAGGCCAAAACCTCCTTTTTAAGGTGAGGCTTATGTCCAGCGGTGGACTGTTAAAGGCTGTTGATGATGTATGATGAATAGTTGGACACTTATAATTTAACAGCTATGTCTGGTTAAAGATATCAGTGAACTCATGTATTTTTTGAACAAGTGACTGCCAGGCCATTCCTAGGCATGGCAAAGATCTCCAGCTACAATTTTCACCCAATGAAGCAGGTTAGCGAAACAAACCCCTCCTTAATACTGGAGGTGACACTCAAGGTGTTGACAACGGCCTTGCGGCTCTTGAGTTGCAGTTTACCATGGAGGGTACAAGTCACTTACCATCACATGTAACCTTAAAAGTACTTATATATAAATCAAAAGGCTATTTAATAAAACTCTCAGGAAAATACGCCGCAAATCACTTTAAATTTATTTTATAAAATTAACTTCAAATAAAACATTAAAATTGTTGATGCGAACTAAACAAATTCACGTACAATATTCTTAGAGCTATCTATAATTTGTCAAATACTTATTTTCTCAACTAGCCTACCTACATCAAATTATAAATATATATTTAATAAATAATAATCAAATACTATGTAATCGTTTTAATAAGATGTTTAAAAAAAAATTGTACCTAGAATTTTATTTTTTATGTCAGTGTATGCTAAGAAATTGGATTTCTTTTTAATATTAAAAATCTAAAATCACCCTACTTTCACCCTTATTGAGTGATTTTCAATAACCCTTTACTAAATAAATAATTATTGGCTTTTCAAAACGGTTACATAATAATTTATTGAAAAATTTAACCCAGTTTTAGTTTCACTGTCGAAAATTCTAAAGCTTGCAACACACTCGATCGGTATTATTAATACTGTATCACATTGTATTAAAAATTAAAACACCTAACTAAATTCAAAAACACACTACATGTAATGCAAAACTTAACCTGTACTTAATCTCTACTCCTTAATTTTCTTTGACATGCAAAGCGAATATACAAAAATAAAAATGATAAACTATAATAAAAAAATTAACTAATATATTTTCATTTCGAATAACACAGTATTCATTTATCCTAATAATTACTTGAGTAATTCATTAAAAAAAAAATTGGGAACACGCTGAGCAACTTAATTCTGCCCTCTTTAGGGAATAGGAAGCACTCTGTGAGAGTTGGCATCATTTTATTACTGGCAATACTAAATTAAATTAAAGTGGTAATCTAAAATGCTGAAAAGAGAAACAAAAGAAAAAAATATAATAATAATAATAACATTATTTTTAATCATACAGCTTTCATTTAATCAATTTCATTTATCAAAGAAAACCTAATGACTGCATTGTTACATTCTTTTTTAAATCTAACTACTCTGACTACAAATAACGAATAATGCTTTCATTCGGCGTATTTTTGGCGGGACTTTTTGCATGACGTTTTCCTGTGTACAATTTAGAACTTCGCGCCAAAATTGACTCATTTTATAGTCATAAAAACTAATATTTATTTCAATAAATATCTTTTAATAATAGCTTTGCTTGGCACGTGAAGGTTTCGTTTGTCACTCGGACGGCTCTAAAGCTGGAACTAAATCATGATTTAAAGGAATCTGTCAATTGATACGAATATTTAAAACGCATGTGTGAAATTTTATGAGCCAAAAAAAGAGAGATGAAAAAAAAAAGAAAATGGAAAAAAATCACATTTAACTTTATATTTAAGCATTTTAAAAGCTTTCCTGCTTCAAAATTATTATGGATGAAATTAAACACACAGTGATTGCAAGAATATATTATTTTGCCACAAATTGCGACCAGAATGGCGTGAAATTGTGAAGAAGCGAATCCACGAATTTGAGGAACAGCGTTTAGCTGACCTCGACGCCAAGCGCGATGAGCTTATAACCCGTCCACTCGACACCATTCACTATTATTATGAGAGCGGTAAGCTCACTTCCCACTTTGTGCAAGGGAGTTTGCTGCAAAAAACGGCTATATAAGCCATCTCCATGCGCAACAGCGCCAAGCCCTATAATGGGTCGAAGTGGTCGCCATGGCCGAAATCGGTTGGATAATTATATATGATATAAAATTAAAAATAAAAGAAATCTACTTTGTCTAATTGTATCTTATTATAGTAGTTGAGTCCATGATCTAAACAAACTACAAAAAATATTTAACTTTATGTAGTATAGTTGACAAATACCTTTAAAATCACAAAGTTTTATAAACATTCATAAATTTTATCACAAATTTAAAATTAATTAAAAAACTGAGCAAAATAAACATTTTCACAAACATAATATTTTAATTTTTAATTTATAAACTATGCAATTATGCATATAACTTAAAAAATTATTTATCTTTAAATTTCAATTCCTTATTTTCAAAATAATGTTAATAATAATTATTATCTTATACTATTTAATAGCGAAATTGGTGTAAATGGAGAAACTAAATGTCGGCAGAATTATTTTATGTAGACAGTTTTTGTTTATATTATGTACTCAGTATTTATTTATTTTATGAGAACATCGTCAGTAAAGTCCCCAGTATTCGTCCATTCCTGGAAATACATTCTGAATATGAATTGATTCGTATTATTCATATTCAGAATTTATTTTAATATATTTTTAAAATAAATTAAAATCTAGACCTCTCGAAGAATTCTTCTCCAATTTATGTCAGGGGTCACGGGGTCACCACAGATGGTATTTAAAAATATGAGTAGTACAGGTTGTATGTGTGGTGTGGAGTTTGGCATATTAGTTAATTATAAGTATGTGCGTGTGTGGGTGGGTGGGTGTGAATCAGTGTGAAAATATGTAGTTTATAACGTAATTCTGTCAACATATAGTTCGATTCACTTAAACTACACATAATTCTATTTTGGCCACAACGTTCAAGAACATAAACACACATAATATTGAAGACAACATTTCTCTTTATTATCTAGGTAAATAGTAAAAATGTTCATGAGAGTGAGCTTCCAAAACTACTTCATTAACTCCTACAAGTTGTAGGAAAGAGAAGAGAATTTTTTTACGTATTAAAAATCAATTAGGATCCAAACCAATATTTCCGAATTACAAAATGATTTTAAGCTGCTTTAGTGTATAATACACTTTACTATTTACCTTTTTGACTTCAATTTAAAACAACACACTTATTTACTAAATACCACCGAGATATTTAGATAGTTTAATAGTCTGCCGATCAAGAGGTCTCCGGTTCATTCCCGGGTTGAGTGTAAAGTGTTGCTGGGTTTCCCATTCATGAAATTTTGAAAAATGGGACTCACCAACACACCGGAGTGTGGAAGTTTGGCGTTGGTACACGGCGGTGTCTCATTAAACTGTCGATCTCGGTTATTATGAACATGTATGACAATCGTTATTGGGATGGTCACACTCTCAAGGAATAGGTCAAACCTCTAATATACTGAGACTGGGAAAGCTTTCCGGTCCGTGGGAAACTTGATGTTCACTGATTTGTTAATTTGATTAATATTATTAGTATTATTATTTTCCAGGTATGTGAAGGATCGTATTATCGCGTGGCAGCATCTTAAGGGAACGTCCCTATCTTCAGAAACACACATCAAGCAAGTGTACAAGCTATGGCTCATTCTCCTCAATCTTGGATGGATGAGGGGTTTAATCAACAGTTCGAACAAAAAATGAGACCTTCCCTTTCCTGCATTCCTTTCCCTTTGGTATTTTTTCCTTTTAATATTCTCCTAATTTTTCCTTTCTAGCAGATTTTCTAACAATCTAAATACCCCGGTTTCATCTAATTTAAACAATTACCTACTGAGCGACACATAGAACGGTCAAGATTCAAAACTACATTACAGAGTTTGGTAAGACGATGTGACTGGAAGCTGCTTATGACTACTAGTAGATTTTACAAAATTATTTACTTAAAAGTCAGCACAAATTCATGGGAACAGCTTCAATCGATAAACACATCTCTGATTGAACTTGATCTCAAAAATATTCCAATTTCTCTATGTTTTTTTTACTCCAAGAAACTTTTTCCATTGACACCGCAAAACACTAATTTAAATCACAATATATACACACATGCATGGATAATTAACTCGTACCATCACTCTTACTGGATTCACTTTCTTCTGTGATGGTTATCATTGGAGGGGAGTCGTATATACCATCCCCTGGCGATGACTCGTTCATCAACTTTTCAAATTTCGGTGATGCTGAAGGCAAAATCTCTCTAACTGATTCATACATTGCATCGGTCTTTATGATTGGTAAAGATCCTCTTTTACACTTTAACGTATCCTTTCCAAGGCATTCATCTTCATTAATTGTTTGCATTGGAAGCTTTTCTACATCATCTTCTAACTGCGCAGGAAGGCTATCAACTCTATTCAAAGGTTTCCCATTTTCAACTTTTACGGTCTCAACTGGAGGAATCGCTACTCCATTCTCCATTTTCTTCTGATCGTGAAGATGCTGTAAGCTGTATTCTCTTGCTTGGACGTCGGATAATAAAGGTCCATCCGTGGAGCCTTCGATACAATACCCTGGACCTTGTAAGGCATCGCTTCCTATAATTGAGTCTTGCTTGAAAATTGCTGCAGTAACCACGGGTTTATCAGGATCGGTTGGAGTTTTGCTTATCAATGGTTCTTGTGAGTTGTCATATACGATGCTTTCAGGACCGTTGGTGTATGTTATATCGTAACCAGCATATACTGGATATCCAAAGGGTCCTTGTTCATAGCCCATCTGGCTACTGTATGAGTAACTAACATTATGAGAACCTATTGATGACATGCTCAAATCAGAGATGGATAGACCGGTGCTGGATAAAGCTTGAATTTTAGTTTCAAATTTGCTATTACTTTTTTCACTTTCTTCTTCGATCTTCGTTTCTACTTCTTCAGGGACACGATGTATGAGAGCTTGATTGGTGGATATTTGTGGGTCATGGGGAGGCGAATTGACTATCGGTTTGTTAGGTCTGTAGGCAGTTGACTGTTGTACTTCCACGACGAAAATACCATCGTTGTCTGGTGAGTATTTCATCTTGGTTTCGCGGCCATTTTTTGTTATATCCTGAAAAAATACGTTTAAAAAAGTAATTAATAAAGTG
Source organism: Phragmatobia fuliginosa (assembly GCA_932526445.1). Lineage (NCBI taxonomy): Eukaryota > Metazoa > Arthropoda > Insecta > Lepidoptera > Erebidae > Phragmatobia > Phragmatobia fuliginosa. The sequence continues at coordinate 21,156,947 of OW052067.1, read as the reverse complement.
TCTCTTTTATGGATAGCTGGCAATATGGAAGAACATAAGATTGATGTCAAAACCGCCTGTCATTCCAGAAGTTAGGCGGAACAAACAGACAGACAGACAAAAATAATAAAAAATGACTTTTTTTATATAAGTACCGTGTTTTTTTTTACTAAATGCATATAAATATATACTTCCATAAACATTTCGTAAAAAAATCATATTTACACTTTTACTTTGTTTATTTTAAAGCGTAGGTATATTTGCAAAGACGTGACTCTCCCGGCTACCGGAGACCGCGAGATTGATGCAGAATGCATCTCACCAAGTCGCCATGGTTTAGGTCACCATGCTGCATTGAATGCACTCACAATGAAGATGGTGTTCTACTATTGGATTCTACTCATGCTTTTCATCAAGCAGGTTAGAGTCAATTTGGTAGGTTTAAAATATATAAAATAAAGATAACTTAGTATCTAGGTATCAACGTTTCGAGAATTTTAACAGTAGTTGGAGTAATTTTGACTGCCTCGGGATTGCCGGATCGGGCCAAATGTTTGTGTGATTCACAAATGTTTGTTTCGGAGTTTGGGTGTTTTCTATGTATAATATGTGTATATTCACAAAAAAGTATGTTTATGTATTTACATCAGTTGTCTAGTAGCTATAATATAAACTCTGCTTAGTTTGGGAATGGATGGCGATGTGTGTAAGATTGAAATATTAAAAACCAAACAAGTTACACTCAAATGCGGCCTCATTAAACCTGCATCGTTTTAAAACAACATCAATATTATCAACCTGTATCAGCTCTGTACTTACATTCCTCTCCTCAGTCTCCACAATCAAATGATTGTTCTTCAAGGTCATTGTGAAGATTGATCCGTTGGCGGGAGGAACGTCTTCAGTGCCAGTACCTGTGCTATCATCCGTTGGAGATTTGAGCTGGAAATAACAGAGAGGAAAGAAAATTAAATGAAGTAGGTATTCCTACGTCATATTATATTGTTTGAAGTAATTGATAGAATTTATACACAGATAAGCTTGGCCAGCATATTTCAGATATGAGTCTATTATCGATCACGTAGAATTCGGACACTTCGGACTGCACGGTTGGCCTAGTGGTTTAAGTGTTCGCCATGCCGCTTTCTACTTCGCCAAATGTCGTGGGTTCAATCTTACGTAGGAAAACACTATGTGATTCACAAATTATTGTTCTGAGTCTGGGTGTTCTTTGTGTCCGTAAGCGTCCGTAATTCTTAATGCGGGAGTTGTCTTTGAAAAAAAGAACTTTATCTCGTCGAGATTAAGACGTGATTATAAGCATTGTAGCGATAAGTTGTTTAATATATAATGTAACTGTATATTAGTAAGTAATGTTAGAATAATAAACCAGTGCCTAAATAATAAAGATGGCTGCCATCGTGTATACTGTAATTGTTATTCGCTATCGCTATAGTATGCTATAATATTTTAAGTGTGCAATGTAAGAATGACTACGCGATATACAGGATATGTAACCTGTAAAGATGTGAGATATATATATATATATAGTTTATTTGATACCTGCTAAAGTGACTCTTCTCTGCCTGATAGAAAGCATGAATTGAATCCAGGAGGGGGGGCCTCATACTGTTTGCGATGCAGGAAGTGTGGTGATGCCGACCCAGACTAGGTTCCAAGATCATAATGGGAAGGAAACACGTGAACTGGCAGTGAGATCCAGTTTTTAGCCGCTCGGTACAGGAAAGAGAATTGCTTCTATATAATACAAAATTCTTTTGTAACAATAATAGTTTCCATACCACTCCAAACTCCGGCTAGCACAGATGATAGTATGTGAACTGTTTGGGGGAAACTGGTTAAAGGAGCAGCTCATGGTGAATAACTACGACTATTAATGGATACTAGCTTTCACCTACGTCTCCGCCCGTGTATGTTAGTTATCGTGGTTAAAAGCTAGCCTATGTCCTTTCTCAGGTTCTAGTCTATTTGTGTACCAAATTTCATTATAATAATTTCAGTAGTTTAGCCGTGAATGCCAAACAAATAGAGTTACTAAGTTCATGAGTTAATAACATCATTTTTAACTTGACTGCACGGTTGGCCTAGTGGTTTAAGCGGTCGCCACGCCGCTCTCTACTGCGCCAAGTGTCGTGGGTTCGAATCCCACGTGGGATAACACTTTGTGTGATTTACAAATTGTTGTTCTGAGTCTGGGTGTTCTTTGTGTCCGTTTCATGTATGTTTGTAAAGTCCCCCGCGACACAGGAATTCATATTCCTAATGCGGGAGTTGTCTTTTTAAAAAAAAAAAAAAAGAAAAAAAAAACCCTTTAAATATTTGAATATAACAAAACTTGAAACCACATCTTAAGACTTTCGATTGGTACCGTTAATATTAAAGTACATAATATTCAGTTTGAAAATTATTTCACAATCAAGAGCACAAGATTGCATGTTCCTTCAACCAGTTATTATCATTATAATGACATACATAATGACTAATGCTGCCACTGACAAAGGCCTATCCTCGACTTTTGGGGTCCGCTAATGACCTGCATTGACAAATCGTTCACCTTCGCCCACGTACTGGGGTTAAGGCAAAAGATGATGCGAGAGCGATTTATTAGTGAACCATAGTGATATTATCATAGCCAATAGTGATTGAAAACAGTCACCGAGGTCGATACTTAGACCGTTTGTGTCATGATTTGATATGAGTCTTTCTGTGATTCGGAAGTCACGTTAAGCAGTCGGTCCCGGTTGTTATCATATGATAACAATCATGAAGCTTAGTTAAAAACTTCCAGCGACTAGATTACGTAGCCACAACGTGACTTGCCAGTCCACAATTCACACTCGGTAAGCGTGGAAACGTTTGGTCTTAACCCGCTCTTGAGTGGAGATCTGAGCCATTAGAAAGACTTTATAGGTTATTGATACGTGTTATAATTATGAATATGTTGGGAATTCCAAAGTAGCTCTGTTTAAAAAACCAATTTAAAAAAATGGCATTGAGATACTTTTAGTGTTGAGAGAGAGCAATAGGCTACTTTATACCACGATAACTGACATAGATGCGGGCCGAGCCGGGGGCTTTCACTACTTTCAATTTCAAAACTTTCAAATAAATTCCCTGGAAGATTAAAATATAACTAACATTAAAAAAGATTCCCTAGGGAATCAGCGTATACGAAATCCGAAATATGATAAACGCGAAAGTCTGTGAGTATGTATGTTGCTCTTTCACGCAAATACTACTAAACGGATATGGATGAAACTTTCCAGTAATATAGTTTATATTTCAGAATATATTATTCTGAAATATAAACTATATTACTGGAAAGTTTCATCATCGTAGGATACTTTTTACTGCAATAATCGAGGTACACGCGGGCGTAGTCGCAAGCTGGTTCCAAATAAATCCCTAGCGGCTTTGTGCAGGGGATCCAACTAGACGGAGTCCTTTTAGTAATAATAAAAATTCTGGTCAGCAAAGCATAAAGAATGGACCAATGTTTTTTAAGCCCCAATCGCTATCGCTTATGCTTTACAGCATAGTACAAACCAGATTGAAAAGATCTCTAACGTGTCGTAAAAATCCTAATTTGTCCTTGGACTTACGGAGCATTTGGAGAGTGGTAGGTCCAATAATTTTGGTCTTCTTTTCATTTCATACTTAAGAAATTCGTTGCGTACATCAGTGTGCATGTATCACTGAATAAATAAGCATTTTAAGCCTAATTTCTTTACATATAAGGATAGGATTACGGCAGCTGAGAACTTTATAATTCTTATTTGAATGCAAAAATAAAATAAGTGTTCGGTATTTCAACTTTTGACAGGTAATGAAGTGTGGCCAGGTGTAGTCAATCTTAGGATGGGATTATTTTAAAGTTTATTTTTAAATTAAATTAATTTTCGTTATAAGACTGGAAGTAATGGGTATTAGTAGATATGTAAAACCACTTCATTCTTTAGTTTTTGTCATACCCTATATTTGACCCTAACTGCCTCTGTGGAGCAGTGGGAGCTTATGCGATAGCTGTGCTTGAGGTTTCGGGTTCGATTCCCGGGTCGGATCAAATGTTAGTGTGACCCGCAATTATTTGTTTCAGAGTTTGGGTGTTTTCCATGTATAACATGTATGTATTTACCAAAAAAGTATGTTTATGTATTTATATCAGTTGTCTAGTACCCATAATACAAGCTCTGCTTTTTGGACTAGATGGCGTTGTGTGTAAGATGTCCGAAATTTATCTACTGCATTATCTGCATTCGCAAAGAGTACGGCTACAGCTGGTCTTGGATTCTACTCTTTTTAATGCTTTCCATTATCAGGCAGAGTGGAGTTACAATGCAGCATGGTGACCCTCACCATGGCAGCTTAGCAAGATGTTTCTGCGTCATTCTCCCTTCCTCTGAAGGCTAGAGGAGAATGATGCAGTATGATAAGGCTTCCGGTCTTACACTCACCAATGAAATACGACAGCAAGAGTGCTGTCATTATTAGGTTGGTCTTCTGTGTGAGGGTAGTACTGCCGGTCGAGCCGGACCATTCATGATAAAATCAGCGTGGCTTTACTACCAAAAATTTTTAAGAATCAATCTATTTGCATGGTTTTTTTTTTAATCAGACAGACAAGCGGTCAAAGTTTTTTCGAATTTATAATATTATTATAAATTATGGATTTCTTTCGCTTGACTAACAAGAAGTTACAAAAAACTTTAAACTGACTACGCCTACGACATACACGCGAACTAACCCACGGGCAAAAGCTATTCGGAATATTAACATTATTCCCTAACAAACCTTAATTCGCCGTCCAAAACCCAACCGTCACATATCAAAATACACAAAACATACCGCAGCAATAAAAAGGAACAATAAAAATAACAAAAAGTGGTACAAAACCTCACGCCCACTCGAAGCCTAGTCCTTAAAGTCTTAGGTCTAACTCAGGTCATTGGCCGGTCGTCGCCCGCACAATTCGGCGCACACTCTTTATTTTTTTCTCACTCCCCCCTCCCAACCGCCGCAGACTCCGAATCGAGTTGCAGTTTTTAGATGCACCTACTCGACTCGTATGACTATCTAACGACATGGATATCGAAAGACCTGGAGAGGGTATTGTTACTATAAAATTTGTCGATGTAAACTGTATTTTGTTTTGCCAATATTCACAGTATTTTTGTTATATCAAACTATTTAACCGAACCCAAAAGCATAAAATAATACTCTATTATCTCTTAAACTAGTGTAAGCATACCTAAATAATATTGGGTAGGCGCCAAATAATCAATAAACAAAGGTTACTAAATTACCTTAACTTTAAACAAATAAGTAAATTTAATTAAAAAACAAGGCTGTGTCATATCGCTTGACGTAATTAGTGGATTTTCTTGTTTTTTTCAGAGATTACAGTGAGTGAGAATCAGTGAGTTCACAATCAATCGTGCCCTGTTTTACCATCATTAATCTTGGAGTTATTTATCCAAATTTATATTTTTGTCACTCTATTTGTGTAATATCATTTTATGAAAACCTCCCAGGTGATTCATCTCTCCAATTTTTCAATCCTCATAATGAGGCCTATTATTAAAATAATTCTCACACAACTCGACTCCATCCCACTTGTAACAATGCACGCATTCATCGAGAAGTGCGTTGCACTATAGCGAGCCAGTTTGACTAGATTTTTGGCAACGAGCGAGCTCCCCCCTGCCCCCTCATGCCTTCCGCTCTCCTTATAGCTCTTCGCGTGTCCCCCATGCGCAAGCGCAACGATTATGAATCGTGATGAGTTTTGGAACAATGAGTTGAAAATAACCTCAGTATTGATTAGTTTTGGCTAAACTAAAAAATATGGCGATGATACATGGTTATTGGTCTGTTTTGTTCAAATGTGTATCGCGTACTCTCAAAAGGTTCCATACAAAGGAGGAGTCTCAATGGTATCTGGTTTTATACCACGTGCTCACAGAAACAACTGCTAATCAGATATTAACTGCATGATCAGCCTTTTTTTTTGTTGACGGGGTGTAAAAATTCCTTTCGGATCTCCGGCTCCTCGGGTACAAATGAGGAACCAGGAGTATGTGGTGATTCCACTAAAAAAACACCCCGACAGCCTATGCATGGTTGGCCTAGTGGTTTAAGTGATTGCGACTGCAGTGAGGACACGGCCCAGCACACGCTGGCGGTCCTCACTGCAGTCATCGGAGGGGATCTCTCGCTGCCGGCCGTCATAAGATCGATGGCCGGCAGCGACAGTTGTTTTACCGCGGTCGCAACCTTCTGCGAGGACGTAATCTTGCAGAAGGAGGTGGCGGAGAAGGCCCGGGAGGATTCCATCCAATCGGACCCGATCCGCCGCCGGCGCCCCGGGCGGCGGAGGCGCGCATACCTGCGTCTCATGCCGCCCTGAGAGTGGCCGCGGATGGGCGGGACGGGTTTCCCGTCCGTCCGCAGTAGTGGCCAACCGCGAGGGGGTGACGTCCGCGTGTGACCGGACGTTGCCCAATTAGAGAGTAGAAACCGAAGTAGGTGCCCGCAACAGTGCGGGCAGGCGCCGGTTGGAGTCCAGAAGGAAATCCCCTCCCTGGACTCCTTCCAATACAAAGGCGCAGAGAGGGTCACACCGTGTGGTTTTAGTCGGTTCGAGTCCGACACACCACCCCGCCGTAACCCCCGACGGGGTGACGGTCCGCGGGGATTTCCACACGTAAAAAAAAAAAAAAAAAAAAAAAAAAAAAAAAAAAAAAAAAAAAGGGTTGGTTTCAAGTTTTCCTTCTCTTTGCATTGATGTTGTCTTGCGTAGTTTATCACTTAGTCGCCTTTTACGACACCCGCGGGATGAATAGGGGTGGTGACACTCTGTATTCTTAATCCGTCCGTTTTAAAATAATCTTGACAAATAAATTAAAGTGAAGTGTCTGTAATACGGACTGCTCGGTTGGCCTAGTAGTTTAGGTGGTTGTCACGCCGCTTTCTATTGCGCCGAGTGATGTAGGTTCAAATCCTACATTGGACTGCACTGTGTGATTATTCTAGGCGTTCTTTGTATTCGTTTCATGTATGTTTGTAAAGTCCCCCGCTACACAGGACTTAGATTCCTTAAGCTTTTAATTGTGTTTTTAAATAAAAATTTCAAATGAAACTTTTTTTTACTAATTACATACGATATATACGATATTTACATCAAAAACACAAATTTTAAGATTTTTGTGTGTCTTTTTGTTCCGTTCCTAAGCTCTTGAACGGCTGCACCGAGTTTGAGGTGACTTTCACTGACAATTACCTGATGACTTATGGAGTAACTTAGGCAAACTCTTTCAGACTAACTTTGCTATGTGGCGTTACTCGCGATTCACGACAATAACCGCGGGCAACACCGCGGGACTCAGATAGTATGTCCGCATCGGGAATGTTTTACATGCGTTTATACCCGTGTGAAGAAATGTAATGAAATTTTTAAGTACGTGAGTAAAATAATATTACCTAAGACTTGTTAACGACCGTTATTTTAATTTGAGATTTACGGAAATGAATATAAATTGCCTCCTTGGTCTAGTGGTTAGCGTATGCGACTGGTAATCAAGAGGTCTGGGGTTCAAATCCCGGGTCGGATCAAATGTTTACGATCTGCAAATATTTGTTTCGGAGTTCGGGTGTTTTCTATTTATAATATGTATATTTTTACAAAAAAAAAGTATGTTTATGTATTTATATCAGTTGTCTAGTATATATAATACAAGCTCTGATTAGTTTGGGACTAGATGACGTTCTGTGTAATTCGTCCGTAATAATAAAATTTCCATATATATAATAATTTCATTAATCCACACAATTTTTGTAGAAACAAGTACAAAGTTTTTGCTTCACGTATTTAGATACATTTGCGTAGATTTTTTGTGTCTACGGAAGTGTATGTATGTAGTATGATAATTTTGGGACTGGATAATTCGATATCCTGCGTATCAAAACCCCAATGATCACGCCAAGAACTAATTCAGGCTTTTTAATTCGGTTCTTCCTTCAACAATTTACGAAATCATTCATAACTATTACGTTGAAAAGTCTATAGCTAAGTTTCTGTGATCCAAAAGCGAAGGCAAAACGAAATAAAATTTCGTATCTATCTAGAAACTCAAATTTACACAAAATTTGTAACATAATCTAGGAACCTCGGAACAAAGCCTTTTTGTTTTAGCTTTTCATTTTCTTCATCCGACTATATTCTTGTAGTTCCAATACACTTTGGTACGAGAATACCTATCAAATTTCGTCTTGTAACATTTTAGCAAATTTCAAACATTCGGGAATATATTGGGAGCTAAGTGATATAGTGAGTTATGGGCGCTGACGGTCAGTTGACGTCTAAACGAATACCCGAGTAGCGTCAGCAAAAACGTTTTTAACAGCTATGTACAGAAATTCTTTTTTATTACTTTTTTTTAAATAAATTAGTAAATTTGTCAGTTTACTTAGATATAGATTTCATTGATCCAACAGTAGTTGTACAAGCGATACGCATTATTGTGTTCTCACTAAAAATAATATTCCATTAAATAATAGCAATAAAATATCATTTTATACTTAAAATGTTCACATATTTTTTGCTTGGAAACCGGATTGTCGCCTTATACGATATGTCCTACGAAAAGAAACTGAAAATCGAATCGTCTTTATGTAGATATTTGTATAAAACAGCATTATAGTGATTAAACCTTTGATGTGATTTAAGTATCATTTCATTATTTTAAGTTACCGGCAACTAAAGAATAAAATCCATGCATATATTTACCAATTTGAAAGTAACTTTGTCTGGCTTTCACGGCAAAACAACAGAACCAATTTAAATGACTAATTTAGTACTAGTAGTAGTAGTCTAGGGCCTGAAAAAGGACATAGACTACTTTTTATCGTAATAACCGACATACACGCGGGCGGAGCCGCGGGCAAAATCTAGTTGAAGATAAATAAAGTTTATCACAAAAAACGGTATTTAAATTTTATCGAATGAAAAAGCAATACAACATATAAATAAATAAAACATTGCGAAAAAACGAAGAAGTATATGAAAGAATTTTCTTAGATTTTTTTTGGTATCCGTACTACATTCTTCGTGGCAATTCTATGCCGATCATCCCAGGAAGGAAGGGCGGCTTTCCTTTATTTGCATTCACAACCAAATTTTTGCCTTTAATGTAACCCTTTTCTATCCCTTAATAGCCAGATATAACCCACCATTTTGAGTGATAACTTATTTTGTAAGGAATCTGTGAATATTTGAATATGTTTTTGCGGTATTTTTAGTATTATAATAAAAGAAGAATATATAGTTTATACTGTTGTGACAGATTTTAACGATACGCTGTTGGACATAGACAGCTCCTAGAAGGAAGTTTTCCATAGAAACGCACAGGAATCGTTTTAAATTTTTTACCGACTTATAAACGGAAAGAGGCTCTCATTTCGCTTGTTTTTTTTTAAATGTTTGTTACCTCAGAACTTTCGATATGGTGAACGGATTTTGATAATTCCTTTTTTATTAGAAAGTTGGTGCCTCCCATGTGGTCCCATGATAAGGTAACCAGGATCTCATAATAGTATCCTGGAGAAATCGAGGGGTCTCCTCAAATATCATAGGCACATTTGAGTACTCAGAATAGTTTTTGTATGAAGTCGTTTTTTTTTTGTTAAAATTATCTTCTCTTTGAAGTGATATTTTCTGGTATAATTTACTCGTTTTGTAGACTTTTTTGACACCTATGACAACCGAGACCAACAGTTAAAAAGACCGTTATTTTCCATTGTCCGGGCTGCTATTTAGAATTTCTCGTAAGAAAAATTCAACAATAGCCCGACACGGGATTCTAACACGAGACCTCGTGATCAGCAGTCGCACTCTCTAACCGCTAGGTCAACGAGGCAGTATTATATCAAGTTATATGATTTAAGCGCTCATAGCCGAATGGTCTTAGATGATTGAAAACAATCACCGAGGGTAAACAACGACGGTGCGGTCAGACCTAGATGGGTGACCGTTTGTGGCATTATATCTAATGAGCGTTTCCGTGAATTGGAGGTCACGTTAAGCAGTCGGTCCTGGTTGATGTCATAAGATAGCAGTCGTGAAGCTTAGTTGGAGGCCTTTGGGCGGCTTAAAGGCATCCAACGGCAAGAATACATAGCATGTAGCCACAACGTGTCTTGGTAGTCCCCAACCCGCACTCGGCCAGCGTGTGGACGTATGGCCTTAACCCTCTCATGAGAGAAGACCAGAGACCAACAGTGGGACGTCATGGGTTGTTGATGATGATATAAAAACATAGCTAGAAGTGCAACGATCTTTCCATAAAACAGTAATGTGTTCATAATTTTTCGAAATACATGGACCATGTCTAAACGAGTTACAAAATTAGATTTACGAGCTTGTCTGTTGAGATTGCTTACTTTACGATATAATAAGTGTTTATACAGGGGAAGTTTCTTTTTAAAATATTTTTGATGTATTTATTGAGCCATACTGCCTCGTTGGTCTAGTGATTAGCGTATGCGACTGCTAATCAAGAGGTCTCGGGTTCAAATCCCGGGTCTGTCCAAAAAGTGGTTTTGGAAGTTTGAAAGTTTGGCGGTGATTTACGCCCGTGCCTCAGAGAGCACGTAAAGCCGTCGGTCTCGGTTGTCATGAACATTTATGGCAATCGTTATTGGGAAGTCAGTGCCTTCAAATATACTGACAACTAGTTCAATCTTCGAATTTCAGTTCTCCCTTAGGGTTGCGGAGGTCCGATGCCAGTCGCTCCGTGGAAAAACTGAAATTCAGGTTGAACTAGTAGCCGACCCCAAATAAACTTGGGAATAAAGGCTCGGAAGATGATAATGAGCCATGGTTCAGATCAGATTGGCCGTCCGACTGAAAAAATACCCGGTTTAGTCACTTTTCAGTAAGTGAGGTAACTGGAACTCAAATCTCTTCTTCTTCTGACTCAGGAGCTGTACAGGTCTCCATAAGTATTTACTCTCCACCAGATAGACTATTTGCTTATTTGCCACCTTAATACCACTGCACTATGTGGTTACAAACTATAAAGCGATGGAGGCCGAGGAAACTTACCGCTGAGGGAGATTATAGAACGTGGAAGATTGCACATAAACGGCTTGTAAAAGCTGGCCAGACAAAGTGTTAAAGATCGCGGGTAGCCCATACATACGGGATCCCTTGAGTAGTCGTAAGCGTCCTTCTTCTGATATAACGGTGATCAGGCTCTCATCATCACCATTGTCTCCGAGGAATTTAACCCACGACCAAGTTGTGGACGAATTAGGAGTCAATCTATGTGCCATCCGTGCAGTCATATACAACTCTTAGAACATTAGATGCAATAGTAACAACAATTTGAATCGTCATTTTGTAACCGTCCTTGTGAACATCCCGTGTATATAAAGATTATAATCTACAATAAAAACAGATATTAAAATCTGTTTATTGCTTTTTTCGTTGTGGGTGAATGTTCTCACTGACTATGGAAATGGTTGTAAAGTGTGCTTTTTGTTCGTATGCCTAAGTTTGTCTGTGGTTGTGTAAAAATGAACTACTCCTCAAAGATAAACGGGCATATGAATAAATTTTCTACATTCGTGTTTCACTGATTTGTAGATTTTGATGCAACATTCAAATACAAAATGTAGTAATGTTTGGAAGCTAAGTTTATTAAGACCATCTTTCATAATGAGCTTTCATCATTGTTATCACATCAAAAGTCTTCAACACTGCTTTAACACGCAGCATTTGTATCAAATTTTCTTTTCCCTTTGCAGTGCAATTGTTTTTAACCCCGACGCATAAACGACGGGGTGTTATAAGTTTGACATGTCTGTGTGTATGTATCATCATCAACAGCCTTTAACAGTCCACTGCTGGACATAGGCCTCTCCTTAGATAGGAGGTATTGGCCTACTATACCATGCTGGCCAGACGGGTTGGTATAGGGTTGGTTTAAAGTTTTCCTTCTCTTTGCATTGATGTTGTCTTGCGTAGTTTATCCCTGAGTCGCCTTTTACGACACCCGCGGGATGAATAGGGGTGTTGACACTCTGTATTCTTAATCCGTCACCACACGGTATTGTCAAGTGACCTTAGGTAATTGGTAACAATCACCGATGGTAAGCAGCGACGGCGCGGTCAGTACCTAGATTGGTGACTGTTTGTGGCATGATTAGTTATGAATGGTTCCGTGATTCAGAGGTCATGTAAAGCAGTGGGTCCCGTATGTTATCAATTTAACAGTCGTGAAGCTTAGTTGGAGGCCTTCGGTAAGCTTAAAAACATTCCACGGCAAGATTACGTAGCCACAACGTGTCTTGCCAGTCCTCAACCCGCACTCGGCCAGTGTGGGGACGTATGGCCTTAACCTCTCCTTTGGGGAGACCTGAGCTCAGCAGTGTTACATTATGAACTATACTTTTTATGCAAATAATGGATGAAACCAGTTTAAATTCGAACTTTATTGTTGCAGGAGATTTAAATTTTTGAATCGTACACAAACCAAATTCGATCAAAGTGGCGTGCAATGCACTGCCACTGCGTACAATGCAACATGGCCACATTATGGCGGCCTAGTGATATGTTGATGAAAAAGTTGATTTTTACAAAGTGTTATAATAGAGATTCTTTCCGGTTCTTCTCTATAGGAATATCATCTTACACACAACGCCATCTAGTCCCAAACTAAGCAGAACTTGTATTATGGGCACTACACAACTGATTTAAATATATAAACATACTTTTTGTAAATACATACATATTAAACATAGAAAACACCCAAACTCCGAAACAAATATTTGCAGATCACACAAATATTAACACTGCGCCACCAATGCAGTCAGTAATTATTATCTAAGTATTAATTTAATAAACAAATGGTAAACCAAATTAATTTAAAGATTCGAATCGTAACATGACATTCAAAACACGTTCAAATACACGCTTAAATATCTACGAGGTGTAAATATCTTCATTTTATTATACTATACCTGAATCTTTTATATCGAGAACCCCGATTCGGTTATCACATAACCGATAAATTGTCGTTAGAGGTCATCGGTTCGATTCCCGGCTAACGAGAGAAAGGTTGTTTCTGAGAATAATTCGCTCAGTTAAACATAACTTCGAGTAACGTTCAGTGGTTATGTAGGTCATTTTGCGGGAGGATGAAACTTTTGTGTGTTCTGTGGCTAAGTTTCTTTTAAAGGAGTGATTTTAGTTTTCTAAAGTAACAAATACTGTTTTAGTTCTACTGCTATTTAGTATTATCACTTTAAATTTACGCATACGCTAGCCACTGCCTTGTTGGTCTAGTGGCTAGCGTATGCAGCTGCTGATCAACAGGTCTCGGGTTCGATTCCCGGGTTGGACCAAATATTTGTGTGATCCACAAATATTTGTTTCAGAGTCTGGGTGTTTTGTATAATATGTATGTATAAAAAAAGTACGTTTATGTATTTATATCAGTTGTTTCGTACCTATAATAGAAGCTCTGCTTAGTTTGGGACTAGATGACGTTGTGTAAGATTTCCGAAAAATATTTATTTATTTAAGGCAAAAGTGCGAAAACTTCTTCATAGCGAATTGTCAGTACACTCCTAGCTGACTCCCGCGTTGTTATTATTGTAAATTACTAGTAACGCCATGGAACGAAGATAGTCTAGAAAAACCTATCTGCCAGTGAAATTCCAGTCAAAACGGTATAGCCGTTCCAGAGTTAAGCCGAAACAAAGAAGACTTAACACAAAAAGTTTATGAATTGTTTTTTTGGGGTAAGCACCGCCGGTCCAGTCCGGGTTGTCATGAAAATCTATAGAAATCGTTATTGGGAAATCAGTGCCCTGAAATAAACTGACAACTATTTCAACCTTCAAATTTCAGTTCTCCCTTAAGGTTGCAGAGGTACGATGCCAGTCGCTCCGTGGACAAAGTGATATTCAGGTAAAACCGGTTGAACTAGTAGCCGACCCCAAATAATATTAGGAATAAGGCTAGGAAGAATTCGAATTTCAGTTCGCCCTCTGGGTTGCGGAGGATCGATGCCAGTCACTTTGTGGAAGAACTGATCTCCCATCTCATCCTCCTAGGCTTATTCCCAATATTAATCGGAATCGGCTACTAGTTCAACCGGTTTTACCTGCATATCAGTCGGGCCAAAAAATGTTTTCGGGTTTTTCTAAGGAAATTCCTAATAGCAGCCCGTAGTAGTAATAAAAGTTAGTGCCCTATTAATTAAGTGAACTAATATGGTGAGAAAACAGGGCATTCAATAAGCTTTTACGTACTTCTTCGGAGAAAACCTTAAGCATGAAAGCTTATCATGGTCACACTTGGAGTCAACCTTATTCTACGAGGAAAATTTGAGTCAAGAAAGTGCTGATATGGCCAGTCACAGAACATAAGGTTCTGTGACTGGCCATATCAGCACTTTCACGAGAAACGTGTAAATGAAAATAAGCAATAATGTCAATAATTTTGATAAATATCATACAAAGTAAAAGTTAAAATGTGACCGCAGAACTTTAATGTAATTTTGTGATCTTCCCCAAGTTAAATTACGCAATTTCTGCGAAATTTTGACATCTAATTGCGTAAATTCGACATAAGGGCGCAGTGACGTGCGAATCCGTAGTAATTCATTCAAATCGTGCGCAAGTAGGACACGGGTTAGTGAGAGAAAGCATCGACACGTTCAGTGCGCATGGGCAGAGCTTTGAAGCTATCGATCAAATGTACTGTGACCATGAGTTTATTGCAATGTGGGATTACGACGTCGAATACATAACGTTGAAATCGATTCAAAGAAATCTGTTTAAAAAATATCGATCAAAAACCAGAATTATATGTATTGCCTGCATATTGATCAGCAGCAGCAACCAGAGTGTCTCTATTCTGCCTGATGGAAAGCATGAGTAGAATCCAGGAGTAGAGGCCTCCATCCTCATTTTGAGTGCAGCATTCTCAATGTAGCATTGTGACCCCTACCGAGGGAGCCTGGTCAGATAATTCTGCATCATTCTCCCTAAGGGAGAACTGAAATTCGAAGGTTGAGGTTAGAGGTTCGAGACACGGGCTTAAACACCGCTAAACTCCGGGCTGCTATTAAGAATTTCCTGTAAGAAAAATCCAACAACACTTTCGATTAGCAGTCGCATACGCTAATCCCTAGACCAACGAGGCAGTAAAAAAAGTTATTTACAACAAAAGTATACTTGTATTTATATCAGTTGTCTAGTACCCAGCTCAACTTATTTTGAGACTAGATGTCGTTGTATGTAAGATATCTGAAATATTTATTATTATTATATCAGAGCAGGAAAAACGCCTCACGACACATGGTTGTACATAAAATAGTTTCCTTACACGATATTATCATGGATACCCTATTAAACTCTCTCTCTGAAGGGCCGGCGGCGTTTTACTAACACTTTGGTGAAAGCGGACATTTTTATCACTTCTGAAATAAACCTTGTACCTTATAACAAGTGGAGACTTAAATTATATCCTCAACCATATCTAGAATTAAAAAAACATGGCTTTTAGTATAGTTGGTAGGCCCTATACATTGCGTCTTAAAAGTCGACTATGGGAACAAATTATTCAGAACAATAGGTCTGCGACGGGGCTGGTCATCTCACAACTTCTATTTATTGTTTAATTGTTTTTGGATACTACATGTGTAAATATCAGCATCGTTACATTCTCCTCACATTTAATAAAATGCCATAAACAATGTAACCAAAAATTGTAAAAACAATGTTGGAAAAGAGTGTCCATGGAGTTTCTTGTCTGTTCTTCTCCATAGGATCTACGAATTGGAACAGACGATTAGCTTCACGACTGACTACTGACTGACTACTTGACGTTTCAAAAGTGCCGTTGTATGGTTTATTTGAAATAAAATAGTTTGATTTGATTTGATTTGATTTGATTTGATTTGAAGCAAAACTTTATATCAAATTTACTGTCTACGAACCCATATGGCGTTCAAAGTCAAATGGCCTTAACTGATTGGAAACAATCACCGAGTTAAGCAACGTCCGTGTGGTCAGAACTTAGATGGGTGACATTTTGTGGCATGTTCGTCATGTGAGTCGGCCCTATCGGCTACGTAATCTTGCCGTTAAATGTTTTTAAGCCGCCCGAAGGCCTCCAACTAAACTACACGACTGAAAACAACCGGGACCTTCTGAATCACGGAAAGGATCTTAATATATCATGCCACAAACGGTCACCCATCTAGGAACTGACCGCACCGTCGTTGCTTACACTTACGTTTTTATTTTTCGATTATAACTTCTGTTGCAACATGTTTCTCCAAGTCTTATTCGGACGTAAGTTAGGATGTGACGTGTGGTGACTTTTCCGTCGACTGACAATATTTCGTGAGAATTTTGTTTTAATTACTTACACATGTTACCTAAACAGATAAAATAATTTAATTATTATTTACTTTTAACCCACTTTAGTACTTTTATTATTACTTTGACGACTAGAACCCAGTCCTACAGTTTTGATTCGTTGTTAATATATATGCTACTGCTTTACTTGAGGTTTCGGGATCAATTCCCGTTTCGGACCAAATGTTTGGTGATTCGAAAATATTTGTTTCGGAGTTAAGGTGTTTTTTATATAAGATATGTATGTATTTAGAAAAAAAAGTATGTTTAAGTATTTATATCAGTTGTCTAGTACCCATTATATAAGCCCTACTTTTTTGGCTAGATGGCGTTGTGTGTAAAATTTCTGAATTTATTGAGTTATAGGTGCATTGGGTTTCCTGTTTGAATAAAACCTTAAATAGGTTACATGAAAAAGCATCCAGGCCTCAATTTAGCAGTTCTATCTTGACCGACGGTATCATCATCATCATCAATAGCTTGTAACAGTCCACTGCTGGACATACGCCTCTCCTTACATATGAGGCTTTGGCCCACTATACCATGCTGGCCAAACGGATTGGTAAATAGTTTGTTACAAGTTTTCCTTCTCTTTAAAGTGATGTTCGAACTTTCGTATCATCATAATCAGTCCATCGCTGTCCACTGCTGGACATAGGCCTCTCTCATTGCACACCACTTTGATAGATTTTGGGCTTCCACATCAAGCTCCTGCCAGCCATCCTGGGCAAATCGTCACTCCACCTGGCCTGTGAGCGTTCTACACTACGCTTGCCGAGACGCGGTCTCCACTACAGAACTCTTCTACCCCAACGGTCATCAGTTCTGCGGCTAATTACTTTCGTACAAAATTACAAAACTGGCAAAATTTGTATTGTTAAAAGTAATGTTTATTAATTTATGCATAGTCTCCAGTTATTAAGCACCACTTTGGTTGTAAGGTAGCATGTTTTAATAATACAACTGAAACCACATGGTATAGGGTTAAGTCATAAAGAACACCTGCTAATTAGGAGGGTATCGGCAGATGTACGCATTTGAAAGTTGACACGTCTCGCAAAAAATGTAGGGTAGTCGACACTGTTCGCGTCTCTTCTTTACATATTAATTTTCTTGAAAAAAATTAAAATTATTCTTAAGTAGCTCAAGGACAAATTGATCGGCTTTATTGTGATTAATAGTGTCTAAATATTTTCTTAACTTGTCTAACTCGATCTTCATTAAACTCTAATTAATTAATTTATACTTTGTAATTTTTGAAACATAATTTAATATTTGTTTCCCATTTAAAGAAGTCAAAAAGTTTATTGATGAATGTTATAATAATCATTCATTTAAAAAGGTCATAGACCTAACTATCTTATGAAACCATAAAGAAATAATAGAAAGAAATAACATTTAAGAAATATTTAAATTAAGGAAAAGGCCGCAGTTCGCAGTTGCTTGTAATTACTAATTTCAGCTTGATGACCTTTTTGTATTTAAATTTATGTCTACCATTTCCCGTGTTTATTCGAACAAAAAGCCTTTAATGGTATTTTGTTTAAGACAAATGAGTAAAATATAATAGCTCCCATACTTTCTCTTGATTTGTTACATGATATTATATTAAAATAACATACACATACTAAACATTAGCACAATTTAGGTATATAAAAAAGTTACAATATCTGTCCTTCTATTTCGTAACTCCATAAGTAAATATATAAATAAATAAATATTTCAGAAATGTAACACGTAATGCAATCAAGCAGAGCTTGTAGGTACTGTGAAAGCTAGATTGACTGATACTAATATACTCATTTTTTTGTAAATACATACATAAACATAGAAAACAGCCACCATCTGAAAAATATTTGTAGATCATACAAAAGCTTGGTTCGACCTAGGACCTTAAGCACAGCAGTTGCGTACACTACCACGACGCCGAGGCAGTCACATATTTCAATATTACTTTAGGGATGTAAGAAATTTGTATTACCTCTAAGATTCAGATGTAGTATCGGATTAAGTTACATCCATGCTACTTTATTTAACATTTAAAATAGTTCAGCAGTGAGTTAACCGTTTATCCTCATCATCATCGCAGTCCACTGCTGGACATAGGCCTCTAAAATTGCACGCCACAACCGTTTAGATACAACTAATTATAAGTTACATATATTGTTTCCACGTGTAAAACAAGTATAAATAAATAAAATTGAAGTTTCTATTGGTAATATCAGATGATAATTTATTTAATAAACGCATTTTAAAAGAATTTACGGCATCTATATCAAGAAAGCAGTTTTATAAGGTTTTGTCAGTCTGTTTCGTATAATTTCTGGAATAGATAGACCTTAGACTTTGATTGAAAGATAGACGTTGATATAGGTAGTCATCCTCCTAGCCATTATTCCCAAGTTTATTTGGGGTCGGCTACTAGTTCAACCAGTTTTACCTGAATTTCAGTTTTTACACGGAGTGACTGGCATCGGACCTCCGCAACCCTAAGGGAGAACTGAAATTCGAAGATTGAACTAGTTGTCAATATATTTGAGGGCACTGACTTCCCAATAACGATTGCCATATATGTTCATGACAACCGGGACCGACGGCTTTACGTGCTCTTTGAGGCACGGGCGTGAATCACCCGCTAAACTTCCAAACTCCGGGCAGCTATTAGGAATTTCCTAAGAAAATCCCAAAAACACTTTTTGGCCCGACCCGGGATTTGAACCCGAGACCTCTTGATTAGCAGTCGCATACGCTTACCAAGATAAGACGATGATATAGGGAGTAACTTATAATTTTTTCAAACAATAACAAACGCGGATAACGCCGCAGTGCTCAGCTCCTATAAAACAAAATGTAACTCCAATATATCAACTAGTGGTAACGTTACTATTTTTTCGATCATTAAACTTGACAGGAAAATACACAACAAAAAATAACGAGTCGGCAGATAATTGGGTGTGTCACCCTGCCCGCCTACCTTAAATCGACTCAACCATTATTATTGGCTAAGAAAATGTGCGGTAGTTTGGTAAAAATAACTAAGGAGAAGTTCTTTTGTTTTAAAAAAAGGCATTTGATATTTATACTTAACAAAGGTAGCATAAAGGCTCACGTCATATGATTTTATGTTGTAGTTTGTAGTATTTGAGATGAATTTGGATTTTGATTGTTTGATGCTTGTTTGGTTGAACGCGATAATGTCAGAAAGAACTGGTTCGATTTCATTAAATCAAGCGCAAACGGAATAAATATAGATACAATTATTATTCTTGCTGCATTAAGAAAAAAAATCATAATTAATAGCCTATTTATATAAATGATCTAGCTATCTTATATAGCAGGCCTTTATAAGTTGGTGAACGCTATCACCGTGAAAATAGGGTGATGAAAATTGAACTCATACCAGACCTTTCTCAAGTTCTATCAATTAAAAATATCATCGTCCTCAATCGGTAAGTGGTTCAAAGAAATCTTTTCACAATCAAGTATTCATATATGGATACATAGGTTGTATCAGAACGGTTTAAGGTACTTACACACGGATAAACGATTATATCTTGGCATGTGTAGTGTACATACGTATTCTTAGAAAAAAACGTACTCGAAAGAAACCACACAAAAGCTATTACAATTTACGACTTCAACAAAACACTTCGTTTACGTACGAGGAAAACATTACGAAAACAGGGCCACGTTTGTTTTTAATTCTTGATGTTTTAGCACTATGGGTCACTCATTAACACTAATACCCTGCTGTCAACTCACCACAAAAGAATTTTCGTAACGGTTATGGAAAAATTTCGGAGATCTTTTTTTTTTTGTTTTTTTCGGAAATCGTTCCCAATTTCATCTCATCTACATTATTTTTAATTAATTACGACGACGACTTGAAGACTAGAAGACTTGCGGATTGAAGACATTAATAATACTTAGATATCATAGGCAGAAATAGCTATTAATCGGCTGGTTGCCATCTCATTAAAAGAAAAAGGAAAATTTTCTTTCAGTTATAATTTGTTTTACTTACAGTATATTTTTGTTAAATAAATCATTATTATTAGCATATTGATAATACACTCACGTTGTAAAGCTATTTCTCGTTCAAAAAGATTTGAAAGGTCCTTGACCGATCTTGAGTCAATTCGGTCGTTTTTAAGTAACAATAATTATATTGATTGCCTTGATTTATCTTTTGTAAAACCGTGTCTCCTCCACATTCAATTAATAGTATGGTCATGTAACGTACCTAGGGACGCTTGTACCTTTGGACACAGATTATATTTTGAAAAGTACCAACATTAAAATTACAAAATTCTACAAAACGGATAGTATTTTTCCTAATTGGCAACGACAGTTAGTGGCGTAATTGTATTGACATCGGGTGACGTGTGAAATTTTTGTGAAGTTTTTCGTGTTCAAAAGTAAGTATTTTGATGTTTTGATTATAGATTTATATACGACATGCATGCACATAATTATTACAATTAATTAATTTACTTGTCTTAAGGTAGTTGAGTCTATAATAATATAACTAACAACACAGAATTTTAACCTACAAGTCAAGATAATTCGTTTCTTTGTTAAATTGCTTTGATTGTACCTTTGGACATAATTCTGTATGTACCTTGGGACACGTCCGGAGGTTCAAACAATGTTTGTACCTATGGACACTATTTGATGATGTTCCATTTCTTTTTGCCTGCAGTGCCAAGGAGTAAACCCGGCGTTAAAAGAAAAGGAGTTAGCCCAGAACGATTCAAAGCCATTCCATTAAGAGTCCTGAAGCTTGGAATCGTGATGGAATGGCTGGCCGGCTGTTCAGATAGACTGGGTGTTCTACAGTTCATAAGCCTGAAAAAACTTTAGCTCCGAAATCATTTGAAATATTTTGGATGACTTAGATCTCATTTTTTTTCTAATTTAATTAAAGTGTTCTTATTATTACCTAAGACTATTATTTGATTTTGTTGTTTAACTAGCAGAAGATACGTTGTTACAGTTCTATTATCTAATTTAATGATGATTAAAAGACTGATTAGACAGAAATCTTTGTCTTTTGTTTCGTCCCAAGGTACATACAAGGCTGTCCGAAGGTACAAACAAGTAACGTACCTTAGGACAAAACACCATACTTACAAATAATGTTTGAAAATAATATAATGGCAACACTAAAGACGTAATAAAAAAAACCAGTCATATTAGACCGTCTGCCCTACAATATAAGATCTTAACTATTTCTATACTTTGAGTATATACAAAGATATGTCGATTTAAATATTAGGTAGTCAAAAATGTCCACAGGTACGTTACATGACCCTACTAATAAAAGGTATTATAAACTACTGCTCCCCGCAATTTTACCTGAGGTTAATGTTGTACCTTTATATGAACAATCGCGACTAACACTGGCACAGCTGGTTTAAATTAAAAGTAGCCTACGTTATTTCATATATCTGCTATTGAATGTCTTGTCAAAATTGTTCCAGAGTTTAGTTGGAACAAATATACACACACATACAATTTTTAAGAATTTCTTTTTGACCCAAGTACCGTATATACATTTTTTTTCGGAAGGAAGCTCCCGCATTAGGGATATAAACTTCCACAAGATTCAAAGTAATAGAATCCATATGAACGAAGACTTTATTACCCAAAACTTTCGAACCCAACATTAATCTTCAAAGAAAAATACATAACAAAGTTCCGCAGTACATAATGGTACACTAATACATAGTACACACGAACCAGAATTACCGTTAGCCCCCAAAACAGTCGGTAACAAAGATGCTGGGCCCACCTTTCCAACTAAACAGCAACTTTTATAAGAATTGATCTTTAAATCTTTCTAAATAGAGTTCATTTTCTGTTTCTCCATACGCATTATTTATGTTGTAGCAATTTATTCGGGTTACCAATTGTACGGTGTTCTGAACAATGGATCATGTTTTGTTGTTCCATTGACGCGTGCGGAATGCGCTTCAAATGTTAATAAATTGTCTTTATTATAGCTTCTGCGATTATACAAAATTTTATAACCAAAACCATAACCCTTATTTAGCTTGACCGTAGTTGGGTAAAACTTAGGTGAAAGTCAAATCAAATCATTTTTATTTCAAATAAACCAATACAACGGTACTTTTGAAACGTCAAGTAGTCAGTCAGTAGTCAGTCGTGAAGCTAATTGTCTGTTCCAATTCGTAGATCCTATGGAGACAAGAAACTCCATGGATACTCTTTTCCAACATAGTTTTTAAAATTTTTGGTTACATTGTTTTAGGCATTTTATTGAGAAAACAGTTAAATGTGAGGACAATGTAACGATGCTGATATTTACACAGGTAGTGTCCAAAAATAACTAAACAGAGAACAAACAACAAAATTATCATTATAAGACGAAAAGAGCCTTTGTGGACATAGAACGAAATAATAAACCTATTAAACCAGCCTGGGTATCAACATACATACATAATCCCTACTTAAATTAAAAGTTCTAAAGTAACTCGGTCTGTCTGTTACACTTCCACGGCTACTGCCGAAAAAACTGCACCGATTTCGATAAAGTTTGGCATCGAGTTTCTTTGATTTTTGAGAAAGGATATGAACTAACCGACATATAAGTGTGCAGAGCCACAGGCAAAAACTAGTTGTGTATTTACCTAGAAACTTAATACACTTAATATCCAGGAGATTCTCTTCCAGTAAACCTTCGATAGAAATCTCTGTGACACACTGTGTTACATACTTATTACGTAGTCACATAAAATTACATACTTGTTACGTACAGCCGTCGGTCCCAGTTGTCATGAACATCTATTGCAATTGTTATTGGGAAGTCAGTACCCTTAAAATTTACTGACAACTAGTTCAAACTTCGAATTTCAGTTCTCCCTTAAGGTTACGGAGGTTCGATGCCAGTTGCTCCGTGGACTAAATGATATTCAGGTAAAACCGGTTGAACTAGTAGCCGCACCCAAATCATATTGGAAATAAGACTAGGAAAGAGAAGTTCAAATACATCGATTCATACTCAAAACAGAACACATATAGATAAAAATAGAAACATAGACATGTACGTATACATATAAGATGTTCTATGAATGAAAGATTAAGAAAGAGAGAGAGAAAAGCAAGGAAATTTTACACTTCAGCATCTTTAATATTTTTGTTGACAAAATGTCCTGGAGTTGAAAAATTATTCCTTATTTATAAAACACTATCTTTTGTATTTCGCAACGAGTGTTAAACAGAGATAAAATGAAAATTTCGAGACTCTCACTTCACAGAATATTCGCTGTAGTTTGTGATGTACTAATCCCATATTAAAAATCATCTTTACTGAAAACTTTCCGAATCTACAGACGTTCCTTGTTAAAAGTTTAAATACTTACTATAACTTTGCAGAAAAACTTCCTATCAAAATTTTCTAGGCATATTTCAATAGTTTGGATGCCATAGTATCCGATAGGGTATCGGAGCCTTTTTGTATACTTTACCCTATTTTTTTTTTGCTGGATTGGAAAAATCCCTTCGATTTCCGGTTTCTCGGGGAAAGACGAGCCAGGAGTATGTAGTGTTTCGGTAGTTCGGTGGTTCGGGTTTCGGTAGTGCTCCGGGAAGACCCTGGCCATGTCATTTCAGGTTCTCAACCTTTACCCTAGCTGTCTAACCGTATAGTTAGTATCGAACCTTAATTGAAGAAATTCGAAAAAATTCGGAATACTTAATGTTCGTGTCTGTTTTATTTCGATCGCCTCGATTAGTCATGATTCTTAATTTTTCTGTTATCGACAGAGAACCAATATGATAGTGTTGCTATCAATACAATCTAGATAAATAAATAAAATTGGAGTATCTGTATGTAATATCAAATGAATAGTTTTTTTAATAAAAATACGGTACTTATTAAAAATACGGTACTTACTAATTTAAATGTTATACATGTTAATAAAGTTACGCAGGTAAAGCACATACGTATACAAAGAGGTTATCATTAATTTTCAAACCTGAAGTATTTGTAACAAGATCAATCAATCAAAAACTTTTCTTATTAGAATACCTACTTATGTTTTTTGATGATAGCAAGCGCCGTAATATCTCAACGGCTTCAGGATAAAGTTGTACACAGAGCAACTTGTCTGTGAGCTCTGAGAATATTAATTAATTGGTAACGTTAAATATTAAAAATACTGTACAGAGATGAGCCGTATAAGAGAGACATGAATAATTAAAACGTAGCAGTAAACGCTCGAAAAAACTGTTGAAATATATAAAATAACTAGCTGATGCCCGCGGCTCCGCTCGCCTTTTAGGGGTTATAAAACAGATAGTAGCCGATTCTCAGACTTCCTTAATATGCATAAAAAATTTCATAACAATCGGTCAAGCCGTTTCGGAGGAGTATGGGAACGAACATTGTGACACGAGAATTTTATATATTAGATGTTTTTCATCTCGAACAGCTCGAATGGGGTGGCTCGACGGGGCAGTACTACCCTCACACAGAAGACCATCCTAATAATAACAGCATTCTTGCTGTCGTATTTCGTTGGTGAATGTGAGACCAGAGGCCCAATCATTCTGCATCATACTCGATAATTCTGCATTGTGCAGAATTATCTGAGCAGGCCGTCGTGTATGGGTCACCATGCTGCTTTGCCTAACCTCACAATGAGGATGGTGACTCCTATTCCTGGATTCTACCAATGCTTTTCATCCGTACCGTATCCAAAGATGGGCCGTACAAGGAAGAGGCTGGTACTCGAAGCTCTGATAACTCAGTTGCCCTACGTCATTAGAAACAATCATCGACCAGTATGCAACGACTGTATGGTCAATTCCTGTCTGGGTGACCGTGAGCAACGGTAGACACAATCAGAAGATCCACCAGCCATCATTTTTAAATCTCTCTCATTCTAATATCTAATGCTTACCCAATCAGCAAATTCATTTTCCTAAAAACGTTATTATAATCTACTAAATTATACCAAACTGCTCAGTTCGATGGTCTGGAAGCGCGTAAATTTTAATTGGCAACACTCGAACTATCAGCAATTTCAAACTTTAGGCCGTTACAAAGTTCCACGTGAACATCCATCTATTGTATGTATATTGTTGGTGGTTGCAACTTCTATCGAGGAAGCAATTACCTTGAGGTTAATAAATTGAATGGTGTTCAGTTGGAGTCGTGAAACTTGATCAACAATAGTAATTAAAATTCTTGAAATTAATGTCATTTGTACTTCTATTTCACTATTATAATTTAAGTACTATTTAAATAGTGGACTAGAGGTTCAAGTGACTTTAATTTCTTCCGAAGGCAGACGCTCAGCAGGAGCTGGATGCGAGAAGCCGAGGGTCGAATCAAGTAGCGTGTAATTGAAGAGGGCTATGTCCAGCAGTAGACTGTAATAGGCTGATGATGATGATGACTTCAAAACAGTAGTATGAACACCGAGAGAATTACCTCATTTAGAAGACCAACTCATTTGAAAGTGCCGTGTGGTGACGGATTAAGAATACAGAGTGTCACCACCCCTATTCATCCCGCGGGTGTCGTAAAAGGCGACTAAGGGATACGCAAGACAACATCGATGCAAAGAGAAGGAAAACTTGAAATCAACCCTATACCAACCCGTCTGGCCAGCGTGCTATAGTAGGCCAATACCTCCTTTCTAAGGAGAGGCCTATGTCCAGCAGTGGACTGTTGGAGGCTGTTGATGATGATGATGACAATGAAAGACTAACATTGACTGTTAATCATACTACAAAACAAAATAACCTTAATATGACCTTTACAATCTTTCGACTTTCTAAGGGCATTCACACTATTAACTTAACTCACAATAAATATTCCAAGAAAGCAGTAATATCAAATTACTTTCTAAAAGGGATTAACACTAAAAACATTTCTTTGAACGGCACGGCCATTGCCAAAAAACTACACGTGGCTCCCCCTACGTAGGTACTAAGTATAATCCTCGAAAATTCTTTCAAGTTTCATTAAACTATTTATAGGTGTATGGGTACCCTAAAAATGTACTTTGGTAAACCGGCTTCCTCACACATAGGCGTCAACTACAGGTATTAATTGTATGTGTGTGCGTCTGCGCTTGCGACTCTCGCACACTAACGGAGGAAGGGCAAAGGGAAATTTTGGCAATAATTTCGTGTTTTATAGTTTATACGCTTAGAGTATGTGCGCATTTTCTGTTTTGGCATTTTAAATTGAAAGTAATGACTGTATACATATGATTTCATCTATAGAATCCGATTAAACTCTTTTAGAAATTGTTTTAAAGAAATTCTTGATTGTATTCTTATTGGATTTTACTGGTTCCTAAATATAAACGCGGCAATGGGTGTTGCTTTAAGCAGCCGTTTGATGCAAGACATGTTATGATATGAAGGTTTAAAGTGTGTAATATACGTCTAAAAATGGCTTAAAATGTTCTTACACCAATAAATAATTTTTAGTCTAGAATTGTATAGATAATTAGAAAAACCTATTTATAAAATAGTTAGTTATTCGTTGCCTTAATCTTTTTAATGATGTTAGAATTATTAAACGACAACAAATTATGTGCTCAATGAAGACGATCGAACGAAAACATTGCTAAATCTTCTGCAAATTATCTAATACGGAAAATTTGACAAGTTTTCTGTCTGTTTATCTTACCACGACTTTTTAATCTATTAATGGACTTACACAGATTCATTTTAAATAATTTTGATGATGGGATCATTACAGAAGAAGTTGCACTTTATTTAGTCGTACATTTATTACTGCAGTAAGTAGCCCCATCAGTATCGATGTTACATTAGTGTGTGCGTTTTGTCTGTGTGTGTCTGCATATTTGTGTGCAGCCGATCATTATTCGTAAGTACTAGAGTTCAGTAGAGTTATATACATAGGTGGAATTTCGGCAGCCGTCTGGTTACATTTTAAGTTTTATAACATTGTGCAGCTTGAGTTTTAGCGAGTTTTTGTGCTGTAGGGTATCCTTTTGTGTTTTATTTTAACGTATACTATTGATCAGATGCTCTTATCAGATTATCTTACAGATAATCATCATCATCAGCCTATTGCAGGCCACACCTGGACATAGACCTCTCATAGGAATTGTTGGTATAGTGGTTAGCGTATGCGGCTGCTGATCAAGAGGTCGAGGTTCGATTACCAGGTCGGACTAAATACTTGTGTAATCCACAAATATTTGTTTCGGAGTATGGGTGTTTTCTATGTATATTATGTATGTATTTACAAAAAAAAAGTATGTTTATGTATTTATATCAGTTGTTTAGTACCCATAATACAAGCTCTGCTTAGTTTGGGACTAGATGATAATATAAGTTTCCAAAAAAATTAAAAATTGCACGCTACTCTGATCGGTTTTTGGGCTTCTCGCGTCCAGCTCCTGTCAGTTTGTGCAAGTCGTCACTTCACTTGGCCAGTAAGCGTTTTACACTATGTTTGCCGAGTCGCGGTTTCTATTCCACAACTTTTCTACTCCAACGGTTGTCTATGCTGCGGCTAATATAACCAGGCTTCTGTCACTTCAACTTGCTAATAAGCAACGATGTCGTGGTCAGACCTAGATGGGTGACCGTTAGCGGCATTATATGTTATGAGCTTTTCCGTGATTCGGAGGTCACGTTAAGCAGTCGGTCCCGGTTGTTATCATAAGATAACAGTCGTGAAGCTTAGTTGGTTGTTCTAAACACACTTCGTAGTTATTGTGGTGACTTCCACATACAGCGCGACGAAAACATACGACAGCGCCATCCAGCGAAGTAACACGGAACTACAAGAAAACACGTAACGATTTATACGGAGTAATTACTAATCCTGAATCGCAAAAGTGACATTCTCGCGCCGATTAGCATATAATACAACATCACAACATCAACTGTTGGGCAGTAGCCCGCCAGGCACGATCACCTCGCCTGGTCGGAGGAACCTCCCTTTGTGATGGAGGAACACGACACCCGTTCCTCCACAGTTTATAATACGACGTGTTAAATAATCTTCAAAATATTGGGAATGTGAGAGTTTCTAAGGATTTATGAATGAATGCTAATTACTCATTTACGCAAAAAGTAATGGACGGATTTTTGTGAAACTTTGACAATAATATAACTTAGAATAACACACAAGTGACTATTTAGTATAATAAATATTTAAATGCCTATCATAGCATTGAAATAATAGTCATATCCTTTCCCAATCAAATCAGAAAGTATCTGCGTACTTTCAAATTTAAAATATAGGTACGGAAGTCGTCTTCCTAGCCTTTATTCCCAAGTTTATTTGGGGTCGGCTACTAGTTCAACTGGTTTTACCTGAATTTCAGTTTTTCCACGGAGCGACTGGCATCGGACCTCCGCAACCTAAAGGGAGGACTATAATTCGAAGATTGAACTATAGCCGGTTCCAAAAATAACGGGTCAGTCACATAAACCAATAACGGGTCAATCACATAAACCCGAATATCTCCCGAACTACGTATGCCATCCTAATGAAACGAAGACTGTTCAATTGAGAATTTAATTATACAGATAAAAAATAAAATAAAACTTAGTTACACCCACAATATTAATCTTAAATTAAAAAAAAACTAAAGTAGTCATATTTTTCTTAAGATTACATTTTTTTTATGATTGTTTTTTTGCTGTTTTTCATCACTTTCTTCATTTAATACTTTGTATTGCCTCCACGTGATGAAGCCTCCAGTGATGAAAAACAGCAAAAAAACAATCATAAAAAAAATGTAATCTTAAGAAAAATATGACTACTTTAGTTTTTTTTTAATTTAAGATTAATATTGTGGGTGTAACTAAGTTTTATTTTATTTTTTATCTGTATAATTAAATTCTCAATTGAACAGTCTTCGTTTCATTAGGATGGCATACGTAGTTCGGGAGATATTCGGGTTTATGTGACTGACCCGTTATTTTTGGAACCGAGTGTAGTTGTCAGTATATTTGAGGGCACTGACTTCCAAATAACGATTGAAATGACGCCATAGATGTTCATGACAACCGGGCCCGAAGACTATACGTGCTCTCCGAGGAACGGGCGTGAATCACCGCCAAACTTCCAAACTCCGGGCTGCTATTAGGAATTTCCTAAGAAAAACCCAAAAACACTTTTTGGCCCGGCCTGGGATTTGAAAATGAGACCTCTTGATTAGCAGTCGCATACGCTAACCACTAGATCAACGAGGCAATTAAAAAAATATAGGTACGCAAGTACGAATTTGAAATCTTTAAGTAAATAAGTACATATACTTTTGTTGCCATAATTAAAACAAGTATTAATTACAAAGATGCTCAACATAAATACCCACATCGGTACTATTGACAGAACAAATAGGAAAATAACAAACTCACCCCGTTCACAGGATGGCTCTTATTAATTAAATCATGCCCGAGTTACAGGGCCGGCTTGGGCATGAAAAGGTGGCAGGAATTTTAAACTACACCCTAATTGAAATGTATAATTAATATATTAACGTCAATTTAATTTAGTATCTGTTAAAGCTTGTTTCTTAGTTTCATTAAAATCGGTTACTTTCGAATTTATTATTTTAGTGTGGATAAAAAACAGATTGTTAAAACTCTTAGCAATTAAAATATTGGGCTGCGTAGTGGCCCTTCCTACCCATGGTAGAATAATTGAAGCCCAGAATAATGGTAAGCCCAAAATCGATCAAAGTGGTGTGCAATGGGAGAGGCCTATGTCCAGCAGTGGACTGAGATAGGCTGATGATGATGATGATAATGGTAACTCCCACCAACAATAGCAGTAATAATATCTCTCTATATATATAGCACTAATAGTTTAAGCTGTCGCCAAACTGCTTTCTACTACGTCAGGTGTCGTGGGTTCAAATCCCATATTTTATGTATGTATGTATATCAGTTGTTTAGTTCTTATAATACAAGCTCTGCTTAGTTTGGGACTAGACGATGTTGTGTGTAAGTTGTCCTAAATATTGATTTAAATATGTATGTTTGTAAAGTCCCCAGCGACACGGGATGTATTCTTGATGGGGGAGTTGTATTTAAAAGAAAACCTGATTTAGGGTCAATCCCATGAGGTGGAAGACTTCAAGAACTAAAAATTTTTGAATCACCCAAAGTGAAGTCTTGTTTCACGTGGGAATAAAACTCACAACTGTCCGTGCGGTAAAAACCGGTGACTATCACCTAAACCACTCCACCATCTGTACATATCTGTACTTGTACATATTGACCTCATTTTCACACCAATTACTAACAACTATAAGTATTAAAACACCCTTATAAATAAAAAAAATACATTCAAGTGGGTAACAAGGGTAAGTTATTGCGATGAAAGAATACATGGCAGATACGCGAAGTGTACTAAATCATCTCTGAACGTGATCGCCGTCCCTGGAGGGAGGTAAATCCTCTGTGACGTCACGGGCTTGTAGTTCGCTACTAGGGTATGAATTGTGTATACGGTTATAATACACAACGAGGGCGGAGGGATGGGTATGACGTTTGGACTAACTGGCGAATCGTTTGTTTGCATATGTTGGTGCACATAAGTTGGAAATTATGAATGACTAACTGAGTTCCGCGGCGTCGTCCGCATGTATGTAGGTTATTGCGGTAACAAGTACCTTTCTCGGGTTCCAGACTATCTGTGTACCAAATTGCATTTAAATCGGTTCAGTACTTTTGGCGTAAAAGCGAGACAGAGAGACAGTTACTTTCGGATTTAAAATTTTATAAAAAAATAGTAAACATCTGCAAAGTTAACAAAAATGAACAGATATTATACTAAATACATTATATTATATTTTCAAGATTTTTCTTGCTCATGATTTTATCTCGGTTTCACATCCTAATTCCCGCTCTGAAACCTTCAGAGAAGAGGAGGTTCGGATTCCTTCGAATTAAAAAATACGGTATCCATTAAAACTTTTGTGAGTATAGTGCATGTGTGTATGGCTGCTTGTTATTGTAGTATATGTATTTTTATATTTGTGTCTAATCTATTTATGTATCTATGTAAACTATTCGCTACTATTCCTGATGTACCTATTACTAAGTTTTCAGTTTTTGTATTCCAGAGTCTAATTATTTCTACTTTTAGAGTGTGTTCTTGGCTGAGTTTCTCTATTTCTTTGGGTCCAATATTGTAGTCAAAAGGTATTGTAACATCACAGCAACATGGCCACAAAATTATAAGGACCCCGCCATACCACTGCCAATACAATGATATAGAGATGATTTTGCTCAAGTTAAAGGTTAATATAAAATGTGTGTTTAAATATGAATTTATTATAAGAGTAACCGAAGAAGACAGTTCAAGTGATGATATGTTTTCTGGATCAAGTGACGAAAGAGTTTTTTTTTTTTTAATTTAGTTTATTTATTCTTGCATGCACTTATTTATTCTAATTAAATTCTTGACTAGCGACCCACCCGCCCAGGCTTCACATGGGAACATGATATCAGAAGCTTACCCTGATGTTGCGTCTAGGTACGCCACTGATGCATAACATACAATGTATTTTTATTTAATATACATAATCCTTCCGGAAGAAATCAGTATGTCGGGTTTTAGTTTGTCTTGGGTTGGCTTTGAATCTAGCCCAAATATAAACTTTGTTGGAATTTATGTAATAACTGTTAAATATTAGAAACGAAAACGAAACAATATTTTTTTCCCTTCACTACACAAAGTATTTTTATAGCTGTCAAATCCGACTTCTTACATTGCGACTATTAAAACAACTAATATCTCCCTTTTTTAATTTTGTTCTAGAAATGTTGTAGCTTATATTTACTGATTAAATATCTCTCACGTATATTTTTGCACTTATTACTTTAGTCAAAATAGTTCACGCAGTCATAAATAACTAAAATGAAATTTGTTTTAACATCCATTAAAAGGAGGTTCAACCTAGATAGACAAAAATTAGATTAATGTCTACCAAATTAAATTCTAGAGAGAGAGGGATCTGACACTAATAAATGCCGGAATGACTCGAGCGCCTGTGAAATAATTGTCAGCAATTTGTAGTTTTGTGTTACGTAAAAGCACCATAGATTAGTGTTCGATATGTCTCTTTCTCCAAGTAAATGTAAATTTATTAGCTGTCAATCCTACTAATATTATAAACGCAGAAGTTTGTGAGTATTTATGTGTGTATGTATGTTTGTTCCTCTTTCACGCAAAAACTACTCAACGCATTTGGATGAAACTTTACAGTAATATAGCTTAAATATCAGAATAACACGTAGGCTACTTTTAACTGCAATAATCGAGATACACGGGCGAAAATTAGGTGATTATAAAAATACATAAATCGTAGATGTCAAAATGTATCACTGTTTATCTCCTCCTCTCCTCCAAAACTTCACAGGTTGCTATGCATAGCACACTTGCATAGCAACCATAATGACATACGCGGGTAACACCACGGGGCGCAGCTAGTATGTTATAATTATTTTTATTATTTATAATTGGCACCTCTTTTTGAGAAGACACCTGCCATGTCCTTACTGTACTGTAGAGAATGCCATATGGCATTAAGTCCACCTCATGCAAATTTAATGCAGAAAGTGTTAAAAATAAAATAAATTAAAATTATTAATTATAATTAAATTGATCATCCTTCATTACTCCTTTTATTAAATAGAGCAGTATATTTTCGACCTGCAATATTATGTTTATTACTATAGTAACTTAAAAACTGTGTTTCATGGACCCATCTGGGTATATGAAGTCGTTTTAGACAATATTCTAACTTTCTATCATTGATCATTGAAAAAATCGTATTAAAATAATATTTAATTCCTGATGTGAGTGGTAAGTGATTATATTTCTTTAAAAATTCAATAATATATTATTTATTATGTGTTAAAACATGCATCACTGAATAACAAACAATATTTCTGTGTCAGAAATATTTCAAAAATATCGAACGCCTGAATTAAAAATAACGGCAACTTGTAGCATGTGGGAAACAGTCTATTAATAATTTAGTAACACAAACAGATTCAATTTGTGTTTCTTATAACACAGTGGAATATTAATATCGTCAGTATTCGAAGTATCTAGGTTTGTGTATTTGAGTTGATGATATTTTGTTTGTATTCTTCTTTTATTGTTAGTAACTTTTAGTTTTTGAGAATGTATATAGGTTGGGTATGTTTATTGCGTTTTCACGCAAAAACTAATGAACGGTTTTATATGAAACTTTACAGTAATATAGCTTATATAGTAAAAAGCTAATATAGTAAAAGTAGCCTATGTGGTCTGACACATAGGCTACTTTTTAATGCAATAATCGATATACACGAGGGCGGAGCCGCTGGCGAAAGTTAGTACTCTATATAGGCCTATAGCCTTACCTTTCCTAACAAACAGACTTCCTTTTCAAACAGACCAGTAGTTACTGACATAAGCGCATTCAAACAAACATGTTTGCTTTTTTATATTAGTATAGATGTTTTAGATGTCCATTTATGGACTACTTGTGGCCCACCCAGGCTCTACACTATAAGTAGGTATTGGTATATAACAAATATTTCAAACTTGACAAATAATTATACTCGAGAAACAATCTATTCATCGCTGGAAACAGCATGAAAATCGTTGCAGTAGTGTTTAAGTTTATCGCGAACAGACACGGCAGAGGCCTTCATTTTATCATATGTAGTGATTGTTAAACATAAATGTGCATGTAAATTATGGCTGTACAGCTAGTTATAAATCATGTTCATGATAATCACTCATTAGTTAACTCAATTCTAACATATTGAATCTCTTTGGTCTAATGGATAGCGTATGCGACTGCTAATCAAGAGGTCTCGGGTTCAAATCCCGGGTCGGACCAAAAATTTGTTTTTGGCCCGAACGGAAAATTCCTAATAGCAGCCCGGAGTTTGGAAGTTTGGCGGTGATTCACGCAATTCAAATGTTCATTTTATTTGGAACATAATTTGGGACCAAGGGGCCTCCACTCCTTTGTTGCCCCGAGGCCTCCACACCTTTAAATCCGGCCCTGCCAATAATCACACACTACACTACACCTACAGCTATATCTCTAAACACTAAACGCTAAACACACACATTGCACCTCACAAGAAGTCACAATACCCTTATAACATTCATCACTAATTCAGCTCCCTCGCCAAGTTGCTCACGTTTTTCTTTTTTTATTCTATTCTATAAACTATTTCTCTATTATCTTGATTTATTGGCTAATGTCACCCAGTCACGTCATCAAAAGAAAATATTAGCCAATGAACAAGAGAATAGAGAAATAGAATTGACAACGAAAAACGTTTGCAATTTCGCTAGGGAGACTGTTCAGTCAATCATCTCACTCACGCACATCTGACTATTAACTTAAAACACAATATAACTTATTAGCCCCGCGATGTTACCCTTGTATTTTCGGGATAAAAAGTAGCCTACAAATGTGATTATCCAGAACTCATTTATAAAGCATTAACAAACTATCATTACGGTTGCTATGAAACTTTGTTAAACATAGCAACCTATGAAGTTTTGACAGGAGACAAAAAGTGATACATTTTGACATCTACGATTTATGTATTTTTATAATCACCTAGCTTTCGCCCGTGAATCCCGATTATTGCAGTTAAAAGTAGCCTATGTGTTATTCTGATATTTAAGCTATATTACTGTAAAGTTTCATCCAAATCCGTTAGGTAGTTTTTGCGTGAAAATACACACATAAATACTCACAAACTTCGGCCTTTATAATATTAGTAGGATGGACAGCTAATAAATTTACATTTACTTGTACTTAGAAAGAGACATATCGAACACTAATCTATGGTGCTTTTACGTAACACAAAACTACAAATTGCTGACAATTATTTCACAGGCGCTCGAGTCATTCCGGCATTTATTAGTGTCAGATCTCTAGAGTTTAATTTGGTAGACATTAATCTAATTTTTGTATCTAGGTTTAACCTCCTTTTAATGGATGTTAAAACAAATTTCATTTTAGTTATTTATGACTGCGTGAACTATTTTTACTAAAGTAAGAAGTGTAATTGTTATTCTGATTTATAAGCTATATTACCTACTGTAAAGTTTCATTCAAACCCGTTCAGTAGTTTTTGCGTGAAAGAGCAACAAACATACATACAAACAAACATATAATAATATAGTAGGCTAACGATCACACACACTTATACACGCATTTATTTATAACAGGGAGTATTCATCTGCAGATAATTTTCTTTAATTTAAAAAATAACTTTAATGTTACATCTTTAGCTTTAGTTTTGTAACTTAAATATCATTGCACCTGGATTATTCTGTTCTTTTTTTCTTTCTCTTTTTTTCTATTAGTGTTATGTTGAATATTGTATGATAAACTTATATTGCTTTGCTATGGAAGAGCGGAGCTTCCCAACACAGGGATCTTTTATGTAAACTTATGAAGCAATAAACAATTTTGTATTTGTAATGTTTGTTTAGTTCGGGTTTAAAGGGCGTATATTTTACACTTCGCATTGAATAATTAACTTGCTTAGATTTCGTTCGAATGACTAAGTAAATCTACCGAAAGCCATTAAATATTTAACTACTGAATGGACGAGTACATTATGTTTTCGTTTCAATTTTATCGAATTGTTTAACTATAAACTCAAATGTACTGTGAATATTTTAAGATTCTAATGCCCTTTTATTTTTTTACCAACTAGACATACATACTTGTACTTCAAGCGTCTCCGTACTAGAAGCTCCTTATGTGGAAGAAAGAGTGTCGTATCCCTCCAACACAAAGGGAGGATCCTCCGACCAGGCGAGGTGATCATGCCTGGCGGGCCATTGCCTAGCGATCGATGTTGGGTGTTGTATATTATGCTAAATGGCTCGAGAATTTCTATATCGCGATTCAGGATTAGTAATTACTTCGTAACTCCATGGTTTTATTCAGTAAATGGCGCTGTTATATATTTTCTCTCGCGCGGTATGTGGTAGTCGCCACACGTAGGTAACCTCTTAAATTTTAAGAGAAATGTAATCAGTTAGGTATACCCTAAAGGTTAGTGAAAACGAAAATATTAGTGAGCTCTCTCTCTCTCTCTCTGGAAATTTTCAAAAACAGTATTTGATAGTAGTTTTAGGTTTCACCAACCACCACCCTAACCTAAAATCAGTATTCATCAGTATTATTCATATTGACTGCCTCGTTGGTCTAGTGGTTAGCGTATGCGGCTGCTGATCAAGAGGTCTCGGGTTCGATTCCCGGGTCGGACCAAATATTATTTGTGTGATTCAGAAATATTTGTTTCGGAGTCTGGGTGTTTTCTATGTATAATATGTATGTATGTATTTACAAAAAAAAAAGTATGTTTATGTATTTATATCAGTTGGCTAGTAATCATTATACAAGATCTGCTTAGTTTGGGAATAGATGGTGTTGTGTGTAAGATGTCCGAAATATTATACACAACACACTTATACACAAGATTTCAATCCTATTTTTCAATAATACAAGACATACCTACAAAAACTATTGGTCACGTTCAAACACACACGACTAAGCCCCACAGACACCCTTTGTGTCATTACTACCCCACTGTCTTTTTATGTCAGGGTGAAAAAGCGATATTGACGACAGAGGCCATTCGGTGCCATTACGGGATACGGGATAGTCCATTACCGAGGCCCGTGGTAGCCCAACGTGAGGAAGTAGTAGAACAATTTCAGTAGATAGCTTCTTACGGCCCTTAAGAAATCGAA
This sequence comes from Phragmatobia fuliginosa, assembly GCA_932526445.1. Lineage (NCBI taxonomy): Eukaryota > Metazoa > Arthropoda > Insecta > Lepidoptera > Erebidae > Phragmatobia > Phragmatobia fuliginosa. The sequence goes on along the minus strand of OW052067.1, from coordinate 21,119,749 downwards.
CCATATTATCTGCTTTTCGATAGTCGTATCTTGAATTTTTCATGAATTTTCTTTTGTAAAAGGACGAAACACATTTACTTTGTATAAGTCGTTCAATCTATACAAATAATTTAAAATGGAGTTTTAAATTTTTACTATCTGTCTGTTCCGGCTTATCTTTGGAACGGTTGAACCAATTTTGACGAGGGTTTCTCTAGCAGAACGCTGATGACATAAGGACCAACCCAGGTTAATCAAAATCAAAGCATTTATTTCAAGTAGGCCAGTTACAGGCACTTTTGAATTGTCGAAACAAAAATGTAGCTACAGTCCCAGTCACAAGACATAAAAACTGTGAAAGTACTGTAGTTGCCCATTCCCTAGCGTAGATCTCTATGGAGAAGAACGGGCAAGAAACTCCATGGACACTCTTTTAAATCAAAATGTTTTTACAAAATCATGGTTACATCATTCATGTTGAGATGGTACATTATGTGAGAACGATGTAGCAAGACGTGCACGTTAAAAGTGTCCATAGTACAACAAAAATACAATTGAAAAATAAAATAATTTATTCAAATAAGCCTTTTTAGACAAGCTTCTAAGTTCTTCTAAGTTCTTGTTTTTAAATAAAATGCATTACACTTGTACTAAAATAAACACTAAATATCTAATGCAATTTAAAGTTGAGTTTTTTTACAAGAAATTCTAAATATGTAACAGCCCGAAGTGTGGAAGTTTGACGTGCTTCAAGCGCGTGCCTCGGAGAGCGCGTCAAGCCGTCGGTCCCGGTTGTCATGACCGTGTATGGCAATCGTTATTAGGATGTCAGTTCCCTCAAATATACAGAAAACTAGTTCAACATTCGAATTTCAGTTCTAACTCAGGGTTGAAGAGGTCTGATGCCAAATAATGTTGGAAATAAAGACTAGGAAAAAGAAAATTAAAAAAGACAACTCCCGTCTTAGAAATATACATCCTGTGTCGTGGTGAACTTTACAAACACACAAAGTGTTGTCCCTCGTGGGATTTGAACACCCGACACTTGGCGAAGTAGTAAGCCGAGGCGACTACCTCAGCCATCAGGCCAAACGTGCAGCTAAAAAGTGTCTAAAAACTATTAAATATAATATTAAATTTCGTATTGAAGTTTCAGCTCACCTGTTGATGATTGGCATCCTGCTTATCACTGCTCTCAGACTCCAGGGATCCAGTTGGCTTCTTGCAGAAAGTGGGGCAGTACCGTCGACATAAACATCTGCCAAAGAATAATGCTTATTACTATTTTTATACTAACAAAAGAAACCCGAGTCCCGCAGTGGGCTGTTGATTGATTGATACTAAAAGAAGACAAACTTATAAACAAACTAGCTGCGCCCCGCGGTGTTACCTGCGTATTTTAGCCATTTACAAACTATCATTATGGTTGCTATGCAAGTGTGTTATGCCTAGCAACCTATGAAGTTTTGACAGGAGATAAACAGTGATACATTTTGACATCTACGATTTATGCATTTTTATAATCACCTAGCTTTCGCCCGTGTAACTCGATTATTGCAGTAAGAAGTAGCCTATGTGTTATTCTGATGTATAAGCTATATTACTGTAAAGTTTCATCCAAATCCGTTCAGTAGTTTTTGCATGAAAGAGCAACAAACATACACACATACATACTCACAAACTTTCGCGTTTATTATTAGTAGGATTAATACTTTGGACATGTTGCTCACAACGCCATCTCGCTTCAAACTACGCAGAGCTTGCACTATGAAAGTTATATTGGCTGATGGAATACTTTTTTTTGTAAACACATTCATAGTATACATAAAAAATACCCAAACTTCGAAACAAATATCTGTGGATCACGCAAACATTTAGACCGACCCAAAAGAAGCTGAGTCCTTCGCTTCCAACTTAGCTTCACGACTATGATAACAACCGGGACTGACTGCGTGACCGTGTAATTACGGACCACTCACAACATATCATGCGACAAACGGTCACCCATCTAAGTACTGACCGCGCCGTTGTTGCTTACCCTCGGTGATTGTTTCCAATCGCTTAAGTCCGAGCACTTCTATGATTGTTTAAACATGAATGTTAAAAGAATAATTGATATATGAGTAATACTTTCAATAATTATCTAACTTCGTTAGCTTAATTTCAACTTAGTTTAACGTATCCTTTTAATCTTAACCCTTTAATTCAATATTATATATGAGGGCTTCTTATAAACTAAGCTGCTTTTATGTAATTTCATTTCATACACATAATAAAGTTCTTTTAAATTTCAATAAAAACTGTATCAGCATACAGGGTGAATTTTTGAGACGGGACAGTAAGGGCAGGTACCTTAATCGTTATAGTTACAGGAAAACGCTATTAGAAGACTATCCATAATTTTTTAAGATATTCTGAACTGCATTTACAGATTTTTGAAAAATTGTACAGCCCGCAAGAAAATGGCCATTTTTAAACAAAAACTTTTTTTGATGCCAATCGATCCTGTTTCTTATAAGGATCAAAAGTCTCTACTAGACCGACTGAGGTTTGAGTACTAGAAATGCCGTTCAGAATATTTTAAAAAAATATGGATAGTCTTCTAAAAGCGTTTTCCTCTATCTATAACGGTTAAGGTACCTACCCTTACTGTCTCGTCTCAAAATTTCACTCTGTATAGTCGAAATCGCTTTTTTGCCAAGTATGTATTAACATTATAAGCTTTGTAGACTTCAAGTAACAGTGTTACTATTTAAGACAAAACGCAAAGGTAGAAAGTTTCCAATCTTGGATGGGATTCAATATACCGCTTGGCTTCTATCCAGATCCTGCACTGTGCTGAATCCGGCTCAACTTAATTTTGCTCCAGTACACTCTAAAATTTTTGCTCCAGTCAATTTAGACAAAAAAGACAATTTTATTTCTGTTCGTGGATGTTTGATCAAGCTTTTTGGTTAGTATTCTCTTTGTGTTTCATTTCATACCAAACACTGGATCGTTATTGGGTTATTGCAGTAATAATCTGCTTTTAAATATATTTTTTACAGTGTGATTTTTAAAGTAGGTTTTTAAATATGCTTCTTGATTTTATCCTTTATAAGGACAACTTCCGCATTGGGAATATATTCCTGTGTCGCGAAAGACTTTACCAACATACAAGAAACAACAATATACAGACTCAGAATAACAATTTGTAGATCACACAATGTATCCCGTGTAGGTATGAACCCACAATACCCGCACAGTAGAAAGCGGCGAAGCGACAACTAAAACCAATGGGCCAACCGTGCAATCGATTTGATTGGCCTATAGACCTAGTGGTTAATAATTCTGACTGTTGATTCAGCAATTATGTGTTCCATTCCAATTCAACCAGGGCAATTATTATTTAATGAGTACGATATTACTTCGGTCTCTCAAAATTATAACAATATTTTACTCTATCTATCAATTCAAATAAATTAATACGTTGAAGCGAATTTCAATAATGGTCCTATTTATAATTCAATCTATTTTAATTAAAACAGCTGTCAAACACAATTTCACATTTCATTAATCGACAATGCGTTATGAGTGTGCAACTCCACATTTAAATTAGAAATTTAAAAAAGAAACGAACCATAAATGAATGTAGATTTCCGCTATCAGAGTCACACGGACATCCTTAATTAATTCCTATTGAACAGAAACTCTTAGCCACAGATCGGCTAAACAGAAAAATAAAAGTCTATAGTAAAATTTACATGTTTTTTTTTTTGAAAAATAAATTTATTATTATTAAAAAATGTGTGGAGATTTCCTCCCGCAAAAAAATGACGCATTGTTTTTTACCGAAAATATCCTATGCCTGTGTTTCTCTATAATAGTAACACTTGACAATAGCAAAGAGAAGGAAAACTTGAAACAAACCCTCTAAACCGTCCGACCAATGTGGACTGCCTCAGTGGCGAAGTCGGAGCTTAAGCAACTGCTAGGTTTGAGGTCTATTCATCGTATTTTATTTATTTGTATAGGTTAGGTCTCGAGTTCGATTCCTGGGTCGAAACAAACGTTTATGTGATCCGCTAATATTTGTTTCGGAGTTTGGGAGTTTTCTATGAATAATATGTGTATTTACAAAAAAAAAAAATGTATTTTCATCAGTTGTCTAGTGCCCATAAAACAATTTATGCTTAGTTTGGGACTAGTCCAAAAAAAATAGTAAGCCAAAACCCCCTGCCTGACTACTAAAAAATATTTTTTTTTATATAAAGAAACCACAGGCATTAATTAACTACATCACATATCTACACATTCCAATTACTTACATACCAAGAGGTATATTTCAACATAGGCCATACAACCTTCAATGAACCCTCATACGAACGTTGTAATTCGATAAGGCCTTCATCCCACCCCAGTAATTGTGTTCCTCGGAGTCCATTTAGGTCCTATTGTGTTAACTATATTGTTTCCGATCTTCAGTTTAGGGGCAAAGGTTCGATGCTCTGTTATTACATATTTGAGTAATACAGTGATCTAGCCCTCGTAACACTTAAGGTATTAAGGGGCACTTTGCTGTTCCTTTGTTTCCTCTTAGCAATTTGTAGTAGCATTAGAAAGAAGGAAAGAATGGAAAGAAAGGAGAGGCCTATCGCAGTCCACTGCTGGACTGCGATAGGCGTCTCCCATTGCACACCCAATGATTGGTTTTGGGCTTCTCGCATCCAGCTCCTGCCAACCATCTTACGCAGGTCGTTGGTTGAACAAATTTTAACTAAACGCATAGCAAAGTACATACGGTACTCACATCAAAAAGGCTATTTTTGAAATTTTCTGAAGAGTTGTTCCAACTGGTCCCCCTTTCCCCTTTCATACAGGACAACACGTGCTGGCCTCGGAAGCAGTTCGGCTCTTCCTTTCTGTGCCGAGCAGTTAAAACCTGGAACTCTCTACCAGCGCATGTGTTTCCGCCCTTCTATGACCCCGGGTCCTTCAAGCGGGGCGTGAAAAGCATCTTACCGCTTTTTACATACACGGTACATATGGCAAAAAAATTTTTTTACAGTTTTTTGTTTGTCTGTCGGTTTGTTCCGGGTAATATCTGGAATGGCTAAACCGATTTCGACGGAACGTTCACTGGCAGATAGCTGATGATATAAGAAGTAACTTAGGCTACTTTTTAGGGTTCCGTAGCCAAATGGCATAAAACGGAACCCTTATAGATTCGTCATGTCTGTCTGTCTGTATGTCACAGCCACTTTTTTCCGAAACTATAAGAACTATACTGTTGAAACTTGGCAAGTAGATGTATTCTGTGAACCGCATTATCCTTTCATAGCTATTCAAAAATGAAATTGAGGTTTCTAATATTTTTTTTTCTTAACTGAATAGTTTGCGTGAGAGACACTTCCAAAGTGGTAAAATATGTGTCCGCCCCCCCTCCCCCCTGTAACATCTAAAATAAGGGAGTAATAAAACTAAAACAATATGATGTACATTACCACCAAAAATTGGTTTGAACGAGATCTAGTAAGTATTTTTAACCGACTTCAAAAAAAAGGAGGAGGTTATCAATTCGTCGGAATCTTTTTTTTTTTTTTTTTTTTTTTATGTATGTTCAGCGATAATTTCGTCGTTTATGAACCGATTTCAAAAATTCTTTTTGCATTGGAATGGGCGTAGCTTACAGGTGGTCCCATCGTCACCATATCGGGATCTGATCATGGGATCCCAAGGAAATCGAGGGAACTCCTCAAATATCATAGGCACAATGTCGCAATTTGGGTACTCGGAATAGTTTTTCATGGAAGTCGGTTCCTTTTTGTTAAAATTATAATTTTTTAATACGTCATAAACCGTAAACCGCAATTTACCTTTCATTCAATCAATACACTATTAATGAAACATCGATCAAAGGTACAACGAAATACAACAACTTTTTAGTCCAGTCATTTAAGCTTAAATTAGGTAATAATCTCGGAATTCGAGATACCCAGCTGTAAGTCTGTAAATATTTGTATATTAACACCCTAAAAGTTGTCTCAAAACCTACATATGGTAGGGTGTACGCAACTATTAAATTTCAAGGTCAAAAGTCACAAGAATCGGTTTTTTACGCTTTTTTTGTAAATATCTCATTTCCTATGGTTTTTTGCTATTTGTAATCATTATCAATATTGTAGAATACAAAATTCTCTACAAATTTTGTTTAAAAAAAATTTATACGATGAACCGTTTTCGAGATAGAGGGCGGAGAGCGCGCGGTCACAGAATCACTTCAGATCAACAAGTAAATATTCAAATTTATGGTCAAATATTCCACCAACAAGTGCAGTTGCTCATCAACATTTCAAACGTGTATATTATCAAGTTCAAACTTGGTTAGGGCATGTTTTGGAACCAACCACCACCACCATCTGCTCCAGAAGATTTGCTAAATACAATTTTCTGCAACTGCAAGAGTGGTTGTGGTTGCAGGAAAGCGGGCTTGCAATGCTCTTTAGCTTGTGGTCAATGTAATGGGCAAGCTTGTCTCAATGCTCTACCATATCAGAGCGACATTAACGAAGATGGAACCTTTGACCCCGAAATCATGGAAGAACTTGAGACAAATGTCGTTAAAGACGATAATGAAGACAAGTTTGAAATTTACCAGCAGCCGGAAGACGACGATGAAGAGGAAGAAGATGAATAAAATTATAAATTGTAGTTTTTGTACCCAATATTCGATATGTTTACTTTTAATAAAAATAAATGTATTGAATGATATTTTTTAATAAAAACATTAATTAGTAATTTATTTGTTTTTTTTTCATCATTTAATAAGTTATTAATATTAATTAGGTTAAAATTCAAATATAATTCCTATATTTTCATTAACAATTCTGCAATTACATGGGCAGGTAAGTGTTGTTAAATAAATTAATACTAAATAAAAAGTGGAAAGGTTAGGAAAAAATGATAAAATATAATATAATAGTTAATAAAAACTGACAAATATTTATGTTCATTTTTTTTTATAATCAGTTTTCAACCGGAGGCACCGGTTGACCTGAAGTGATGCTGTGACCGCGCGCTCTCCGTCCTACATCTCGAAAATGGTTCATCGTATAAAATTTTTTTTAAACAAAATTTGTAGAGAATTTTGTATTCTACAATATTGTAAATAATTACAAATAGCAAAAAACCATAGGAAATGAGATATTTACAAAAAAAAGCGCAAAAAATCGATTTTTGTGACTTTTGACCTTGAAATTTAAAAGTTGCGTACACCCTACCATATGTAGGTTTTGAGACAACTTTTAGGGTGTCAATATACAAGTATTTACAGAATTACAGCTGGGTATCTTGAATTCCGAGGTGAACTTACTATAATGACTGGACTATTTATGTTATGTTATACTTGATGTTATTTGCTGCTACGGAACCATTCATGTGCGAGTCCGGCTCGCATTTGGCCGCTTTTTTAGACCAGCTGCGCCCCGCGGCGTTGCCCGCGGTTACAACAACAAACGCGGGTAACACAGCTAGTCTTTATATATATAATTCTTCTGTGAGTGTGTATGTCACTGAACTTCTCTCAAACGACTGGACCAATTTTGATGAAATTTTTTGTGTGTGTTCAATGGGATCTGGGAATGGTTTAGATTCGCAATTGGACCCGGTAGGTGGCGCTGCGATCAAGTTCTGGAATTTTAAAGTTGGGCGGTACGAAGTTCGCTGGGTCAACTAGTAATAAATAAAATCCTAGCAAATTAGGTACTTTATCTTTATAAGGAAAAAAGACAAAGGTGTATTTAACGTCCGCGTTTACACTTACGATTACGTCATTGAAGCCCGTTTCTTTTCATTTGTACGAAATATGATATACATAGTTACATCTATAGAAAAAATAACTAGAGTCGGTTATGTAACGTTTTGAAAGTACCTGAAAAGGCTTTTTTGATATAAAAGCTAAGTATTTATTTTATCTTATTCTGATTGTCCTGAACACGAACTTACTACTTCTGATCTAGCAATATAAACCAGCTATCCTCCTAGCCATTATTCCCAAGTTTATTTGGGGTAGGCTACTAGTTCAACCGGTTTTACCTGAATAACAGTTTTTCCACGGAGCGACTGGCATCGGACCTCCGCAACCCTAATTAAAATTCGAAGATTGAACTAGTTGTCAGTATATTTTTTGTTAGTGTAAGCCAGCTACTAAACCAAAAAGGTTGTCATGTACTTAAATATTTTTCTACGAATCCAAAACCATGCCCAAAGCTTTTAAAATAAAAAATATAAAACTAGTTTCATAAAATATCAATACTGAAACCAACAATTTAATTTTTTGAAAGCATAAATTCTTTTAGTGGTCGTACATAACCCGTGTCAAATCTACCGAATAAAAGAGCTACTCAATTTTTAAACAGAATTCTGTCAATTGCACTGAACAATTCTGTTACTATTTATGAGTTTTAATATATTTTTGATATACGTCACACATACTTTCGAAGGTACAACGTAAATTGAATTTTATTTAGATAGATAATAACGTCTAAAATTCTGCTAGCAGTACATCTTCATGTGTCTCGATCTATCAGGATGATAAAGGTGTGGGAGTATTAAATATTTCATAGGCAGGTTTTTGTAATTTTTTACAATAAACTTACAACCCAAGCTTGTGGTGATAACAAGCAAAAGAAGACAAACAGTGACTTAAAACTACGGAAAAATTACAAAAAACGGGGGTGTAAACCATACAAAATAACAAGCTTTTGTCAGTGGATCCGCCCGTGTGTATGTTAGTTCTATAGCAAAAGTAGAGTAGGTTGTGTTCTTCCTTAACCCTCGGTCACTCGCGCGGTTTTTAGCCTCGTGAGCACTCGCGGGGTGTTGTAGCCACCCCACACACTCAACGTTCATTTTTATATATATAATATCAGTTAATGGAAATATAACAGAATTTTATTATTTAGTGTTGTATGACGTATGTAAATTAAAAACGTAAATTTAATAATCTACTTTATTACTATTGTACAAAACATTATAGTAATCAGTCTTTTCAGTAACAACATTGAGATCTTTCCTCAAAGAACCAGAAAAAAATAAATCTTCTTAGTTTTTAACATAAACTTTCTCATTGAAATCATAAATATAGGGATTAATTAACAAAATTATTAAAAAAACACGTATTTTTCGCAACAAGAACTGCAAATTAACTTCATGTGCTTTTGACCCATGGTTTATTTGCAAAAATTGCAGTGACTCAATGTTTAGAGCGCGGACAAACTATGCAGCGCTACTTTTTTGTTGGTGCCATTCCTTCGGTGCTTGATCCACAAGCATTCAACATCCTCTTGAGTGCTTTGGGTAACCCTAGTTGTAAAGATCTTTTTTCAAGGTGACCTTGAAGCATGCTCAAACCCAATGATTCCAAAAATTCAGTCCTTTTCATGTTAGGTTGCGATTGCGTTATATTCCAGTTGTAGATAATTGAAATTGCGGCTTCTAATTGAAGTACGACCCTTGACTTTGTGCTACTTAGTAACTTTATCTTTTCCGATGTAATCACGTTGACGATCCTCGGTTTTAGCCTCTTCTACTTCAGACTTTTCAAGCCATGAAGCATCCTGTTCTGACAAAGAATCATGATCTGATTCCTGAACAAAATCTTCATCCATGCTGGCACCAGTTTCCACTGCAACATTGTCTTCGTTATCCTTCTATTTCTTCTAACAAAGCTGCCAATCTCGCTTGCTCTTGTTTCCAACTCATCTGAAAACAAAATGAAAAAAAAAATACTAAATTTGAAAAAAAAACATTAAATGTATGTTTCGAAAAACACCACTATTTATACCATAGTAAGTAAGGGTACAATTAAATAATTTACTCTAACAAAATAATTGAAAACACGTACCTTGCTGTAAAGTAACCTCTGCAAAAGTATAACACGAGCGCTCGCGGGGTGTCGTGACCACCCCATACGAAGTTTAACACGTCCTTACGTTGCAAGCGCTGGCACAACACTACCCCTCTCGCCCCTTGTCGACTGTTTTAAAGGACACTTGAAGGTACTGAGACGCGCGGATATGTAACTAGAGAAATTATTATTCATTTTGACGTTCAAAAATGCGTGGGGTGCTGACAGCACCCCGCGCGAGTGACGGCGGGTTAACAATCAAACAGTGCAACGGTTTAGCCGTGAAAGCATAACAGACAGGCAAACAAATAGATATAGATACTTTATAATTCATAATATTAGTATTAATTACATCGATATCGGAGTCTATTGTATACCTCTAAAGATAATAACATATATAATAAAATATTTCAAGTAATTATATTCAGAACCTTAAGCAGTATGAAAGTAATAGGAGTAGAACCAGTTGGGCAACCCCTAAAATATATCTATATGTTTCATCTCTTCATATTTGTTGTTCTAAATCGCAAGTAACGCCGAGAAGCGAATCTAGTCAAAAAACCCAAATTACACCTTATGTCATTAATTAACTGTCAGTGAGAGTTCCGTCAGAATTGGTACAGCCATCCCAGAGATTAGTGGCAACAAACAAACTGACAGTCATTTTTTTTAAATATCTTTTTAGGGTTCCTCTTCTAGGGAAGCTTATGACTCGGAACCCTTATAGATTCGTCATGTCCGTCTGTCCGTCCATCCATCAGTCCTCGACTTACCGTCCAAACGGTAAGTGCTAGAAAGATGAAACTTTGCATGGATATGTGTTGTAATTACGTCGACAAAGTGCTACAATAAAATCATGAAATTTTTTTTACCCCTACCCGTAAATTGGGAATGATAATTTTTTCTCGCGGCAACCCCAACGTGTGGTATATTAGATAGGTCTTTTAAAAACAATACAGGGTTGCTAAGACGATTTATGATTTCGGTATCCGTTTGCGAGAAATTCCACTTTAAAGGACACTTTTTTGTAAAAACAGGGCGTTCTTCTAAAAGCTAAACGGCTGGCTCAAAAAATCTGGAAAAATTCGTGATGGTGGTCTTTATAATGAACTTTGAAGGAAAACTATAACGGATTAGATGATTTTGTTAGTTCAGGAGTTATAGAGGCATAACTGGTAAAATGCGCTTACTTGAAAAACGTCATACAAAATTAACGCATTATTACGTAAATATAACAATAATGTATTGGGTACGATTTGAAATCCACGTGACGAGGAACCCTTTCCTGTGCGTGGCCTGACACGCACTTGGCCGATTTTTTAAGTACGTACCGTATTTACTTTCATATGTATTTAGTAAAGTATTTTTGGGTTTTTCTTAGGAAATTCCTAATTAGCAGCCCGGAGTTTGGCAGTTTGGCGGTGTTCACTCCCGTGCCTCGGAGAGCACGTAAAGCCGTCGGTCCCGGTTGACATGAACATCTATGGCAATTGTTATTGTCAGTCAGTGCCCTCAAATATACTGACAAATAGTTCAATCTTCCAATTTCAGTTCATACTTAGGGTTGCGGAGGTCCGATGCCAGTCGCTCCGTGGAAAAACTAAAATTCAGGTAAAACCGGTTGAACTAGTAGCCGACCCCAAATAAACTTGGGAATAAAGGCTAGGAAGATGATATATTTAGTAAAAAACGGTCCATTTAATATTACAAAGACACATTTCAATTACATTTATTTCTATATACGTTACTATCTTGTTAAACTGACAAGTTCCTTCCATTACTCTCTCTATGACCCTTCGTCCGTTCTTTAATATTGTATTACCTCACCTGAGAGCACCGGTATTATCCTCAATGGAACTAACAGTAATCAAGCTTTGATGTTCTGACTGTAGCCATTCGTAAAGCTATATTTTTTTCCTTACTTATTTATATACCTACTTTTATCTTACTAGTATTATAAACGCGAAAGTTTGTGAGTATGTATGTGTGTATGTAACCTGTTTGTTGCTCTTTCATGCAAAAACTACTGAACGGATTTGGATAAAACTACAGTAATATAGCTTATATCACATAGAATCATATATATCAGAGTAACACATAGGCTACTGCAATAATCGAGATACACGGCGATAGGTGATTATAAAAAAAAAAGATTCCAACGAATTGAGAACCTCCTCCTTTTTATTCGAAGTCGGTTAAAAAATAAATGAATCGAGGATGTCAAAATGTATCACTGTTTATCTCTTGTCAAAACTTCACAGGTTGCTATACATAACACACTTGCATAGCAGCCATAATGATAGTTCGTAAATGGTTAATTTATCCCGAAAATACGCGGGTAACACCGCGGGGAGCAGCTAGTATAGTTATATAGTGGTCCACAAATTCCTGAAATAGCGATTCGTATTTCTACATGTCACTTTTTAGAGTTCCGCAGAGCATGACTCGGAACCCTTATAGATTCGTCATGTCCGTCCGTCTGTCCTCGACTTACCGCCCAAGTGGTTGGTGCTAGTACCGCTCAAAACATGAAACTATGCATGAATATGTGACGATTGCGTCAAAAAAGTGCTAGTAAGCTGATCCCAAAATAATGTTGTGAATAAAGGCTAGGAAATAGAAGATAATACATATTAGTTATTATTTTAGGTCAGGCTTCTGTACCTACAGAAAATAATCTAATATATTTAAAATACCAATTCTTGCATATATTTGTAAATGTGTTCTCGGAAACGGCTCTAACGATTTCGCTGAAATTTATTATTTGAAGATTTAGGGGAGTGAAAACTCGATCTAGATTAGTCTTATGTTTGAAAAAACGCGAGATTATTCGTTTATTTCGTTTCCGTTCGTTTAGCATCGATGTTGTTCTGCATAGTTTTTTCTCTAAGTTGTCATTTCACTTAACAACGAGTATTAGTAAAGTGTAATAAAAATATATCAGCATCATCATCATCATCAGCCCATTGCAGTCCACTGCTGGACATAGGCCTGTCATATTGCACACCACTTTGATCGATTTCGGGATTCTCGCATCCAGCTCCTGTCAGCCATCTTGCGCAAATCGTCACTCCACTTGGCCTGTACGTACACATATATAATAATAAATGCTTACAGTACATATTTAATTACAATACGTTATAACAAAATATTTCCCATATTTTGTTCCAATAAACAATATGTTGTGTATTGGCACCAAATATCTGAAATATTTCGAATCTGTTTCCTCAAACCAAGCCAACGCTTTCATTCTGCGAGGCCGTGTTCAGTCGTTTTATTTATCGCATTTTACAAGTGAACGAATGTTAGGAAAATGGAATCGTACATTCATGAAATGGTTTAATATTACAACAATAATAATAATCCATACGTAACAATTCAATAGGCTAATCTAAGTATTGAATGGGTAGTAAAGCTACGCATAATTTATCATGAATACGCCGTCTCAACCGGGGCAGAAGAACTACTAATATCAGTCCCTCTTGTATCATTGGCTAATGTCACACAGTCACGTGATCAAAATAAATATTAGCCAATTAAACAAGAGAATAGATAACTAGAACAGAAAACGAAAAATGTTTGCAACTTGTCTAGAGGGACAGGTACGAAATAGCAAACGCGAGTGTTCCCATCTGTCAAAGCATAAGCCCAAATGGGTCTATGCATTACATTGTTATGATATATCGGCGCAACACAACATTCAACGAACTAAGCCATCGCTGCACGTGTTCTCACTGACGTAAACAACTCGCAACGGTCGACCGCCCCACTACAATGCCCATAAAAAGCCGCCCGCTGCAGCGGAGCGATCATTCGTTTGTATGCGCACGGACAGCAAACACCTAACTTGTTGTGAAATATTCGAAGCTGTGTAATCAATACTAATTAAAAGTGAATTCTGGTTGAAGTAAAGTTTATTTAAAGTTATTTCTGAAAATGAAATACTCCAATAATAATAATAGTAATGACGTCACTATTTTTAAAAACATTACCGGGCACACCGTTCCGTCAGATATAAATGAGTGTGTGAAATTGCTAATGAGTGTGTGTATAAGCGCTCAAGGCCAAGTACCCTTAGGTGATTGGGAACAATTACCGAGGGTAAGCAACGACGCCGCGGTCAGTACCTAGATGGGTGATCATTTGTGGCATGATATGTTATGAGCGTTTCCATGATTCGAAGGTCAAGTTAAGCAGTCGGTCCCGGTTGTTATGATAAGATAACAGTAGTGAAATTATTTGGATGCCTTATGGCGGATTAAAAACATCCAACGGTAAAATTACGAAGTCACAACGTGCCTTGCCAGTCACTAACCCGCACTCTGCCAGCGTGGGGACGTATGGCCTTAACCTATCCTGCGAGAAGACACAAGCCTAGCAGTGGGACGTTATGGATTGTTGTAGTGAGAAATATTGTTTTTTTTGTTGTATTTTGTTATGTGTGTGTCAGGCGATTGTTTTTGTATACGAGTCTAAAATGTGTGTGATGGAAGCAGATATTGCGTCCCTCCATCATATAGGGAGGATTCTCCGACCAAAGGATACTGCCCAACGTTTGATGTTGGATATATGGTAATCGGCACGAGAATTTCTCTATCGCGATTCAGGATTAGTAGTTACTCCGTGTTTTCTTCGTGGTTCAGTGTTTTATCGGTAGATGGCGCTGTTGTATATTCTTTCTTGCGCTGTATGTGGAAGTCGCCACAATTGTTTGTGTGAAGATTTCTACCCGCAGAAATTGTCGAACTATTTTGTGTCCGAAAAAAGCTCTAGTGCTACTCCTGTCGGGATCTTGGGGCTTTGACTGTAAGTTAATTCAAATGTAGTTTGGCAAAAAAGATGTCTCTGTCTATTTCTTTAGGGATAAAAGTAAATACAATATTATGCGAAACCACCTAAACAATATTTTCCACCAAATTTCGCTCTTAATATTGAGTTCAGCGTCATTTTTAGAAAAACGTAATGAAAGAACATTAAGCTCAAATTATAGCCTTTGTTGCCAACGCTCTCGGCTCAGCCGGATTCAATTAGACCCTAGTAACTCGGCTTATATTTCAACACTTAATTGGAACGATATATGTAAAATATGAAACACTTATATTGGCTTTTCAGCTCATAAATCTGTTAGAAACTTAATGTAAGTTTAAAAGGACTTTGATAATATATTTTAATGGATATTATTTCTGAACGATCACGTAGATATATTTAGGTACTTTTACGTATGTGTAAGTCTATATATTCGATGGAAAGCCCTTGGTTTCCTCCGGTTAAAATCCATTCACCCAAAATACGGTCGCTTTTGTATGCCGTCACGTGTTATGCCTTTTATCAAATACACGATATGAAAGAAGTCTGTTATTCTTAGGTGATATTATATAAATGATAGATAATATTTCTATTGTCACTTTGCTAATAGGTTCTCTAATTAAATAAATTGTCAATGTTTTTTTTTTTAAATATAATTATTTATATTTGTATTTCGCAATAATAACCACAATTTCGTGCGGGTATACCGACATTATCTGAACGAATATACCAGGGGCTGTAATGTTTGTGTTATTCGGAAATATTTGTTTCGGAGTCTGGGTGTTTTCTATGTTTAATATGTATGTATTTACAAATGTATGTGTTTATGTATGTACGAGTATTTACAAAAACGTATGTTATGTGTATGTATGTGTGTGTACCCATAATACAAGCTCAGCTCAGTTTGGGACTAGATGACGTTGTGTTTAAAATGTCCAAAAAAAATATTAATTATTTATTGTAATATGCATGAAGATTTCAATCTACTTAAATATCTGTAGATAGAATAAAAAATATATAGCTTCTATTAGATGCTCACCTGATGAAGAGCGTCGCGAAGAGTACTGCGAGCAGCGGCAGCAACGTCCCGAAGCAAGCCAGGAACAAGGTCTGCACGTCCGTGAAGCCTGAGAACACAGATAAAACTGCGACAGGTCAAATGCCCACATATCTTAGTACATACAGTCTTAAGAATTAACATTCATAGATGCCGATTAAGAATACAAAGTGTCACCACCCCTATTCATTCCATGGGTGTCGTAAGAGCCGACTAAAGGAACAAAATAAGCAGCTAACATCACTGCCAAGAGAAGGAAAATTTAAAACAACCCCTTTACCAACCCGTCTGGCCAGCGTGATATAGTAGGCCAAAACCTCCTTTCAAAGGAGAGGCCTATATGTCCAGCAGTGGACTGTTAAAGGCTGTTGATGATACGCCACGTGGCCTTAGGTGATGGAAACAGTTACCGAGGGTAAGCAATGACGATGCGGTTATTACCGAGATGGATAACCGTTTATGAAATGATATGTTATGAGCATTTCCGTGATTCAAGGGTCACTTTGAGCAGTCGGTCCCGGTTGTTATCATAAAATAACAGTCCTGAAAGTTAGTTGGAGGCTTTCGGCATAAAAATATCCAACGGCCAACCCACACTCGCCAGCGTGGGGACGTATGGCCTTAACCCTGAGAGGAGACGCGAGCCCAGCAGTGGGATGATTTAATTTGTCTGTCTATCCGTTTGTCTGTCTGTCTGTCTGTCTATTTGTTCCAGTTAATCTATGGACTTTAATTGGCAGAAAGCTAATGACATAACGAGTAACTTACGCTCATTTTTTGACTAGCTTTTAAACATTGATATACAACACTAGCATAATGTCCCATCACTCGACTCGCACCGAGGAAATGTGTCTAGAAAATGGTGGAGTGTTAGCGTGTAGCTCATATAGAAAATTAAAAATTAAGTGTTTATACAGTGTGTAAACAATTATAAATATATTGAAGTACAATTTTTTATCGGTGTTTCTCTTCAAAATTTAGAATTCTACACAAATGGACGAGAACTAACAAAATATGTTAGAATCACATCAACTCAACACGTGAACAAAAGAACAGCCAATAACAGCCGCTTTAAAGGAGATTTTAGGGCCACAGCACACTAGCTACTTTTATCATCGGCGATCGGCAACTAGTCGCTTTTTAGAAGCTAAATGCGGCGACCGAACGCTCTACACCGCACACTTAAAAACGCCAAACGCGGAGATTGAGTCGCTTTTTAGAAGCGCGACACAGCAGCTGAACGCTACTCTCCGCACACATTCGGATGCCGGTAGCATCGATTTGGCATCTGAGCAGTCGCTAAAATGCGCGTTTCCGATACCGCGATCGAACGCAAGAAGTCGCTAAAACGCGATGCAGCATCGATGCAGTCGCCAAATCGCCAATCGCCGATGCTTAAAGTAGCTAGTGTGCTGTGGCCCTTAACCATAATTTTATTCCTTTAATCTGAGAAATTTACCAAAATAATTTTACCATCTGAGAGAGATTTTTATCCCGCCATAACCACCATAAAGCCACATAAACCTTCTATTCATTCTACTTTTTAAAGTATTCATCCTCTTTGACATGTTTATGGTATATTTTGCACGCATATATAAGTATTTACGTGTCTATATATTATTTTTTATCCCTAAAACAGCTCGTCTTTGAATTTATTACAAACACTTTTACAGAAACAAATTCCGCATCGTTACTCTTGGTACATTAAGCCCATAATATAGACCATTAATTCTGTATATAGGTTGCTGACACGTTGGTATAGCTGTAAGCGTATGCGATTGCTGATCAAGGGGTCTCGGGTTCGATTAGTTATATAAGAGAACGATGGAAGTTATCGCTTAGTTATTTGTCCTATTTTGGAATCGCTCCAATATTATGATTTCTACCTAAGCAGTGAGGTCCAGAAAATCAACAAGCTAGCCAAAAACAATAGTCACTTTATAAGACAACACTTACATTTTTTCAAAAACCTTTTTCTAACGGGTATATTGAGACAGAAAAACAAACGCGTTCTACCTATCTTATTTAGGAGCATAACCATTTAAATTCGTTAGCCAACATATACCTAACTTTTATCTATATATCGTCATCTTCCTAGCCTTGTTCCCAAGTTTATTTGGGGTCGGCTACTAGTTCAATCGGTTGTACCTTATAAACAAGTTTTTCCACGGAGCGACTGGCATCAGACGTAAGCAACTCTGAGTGAGAACTAAAATTCATAGGTTAAACTAATTGTCAGTAAATTTGAGGATACTGGCTTCCCAATAACGATTGCCATAGATGTTCATGACAACCGGGACCGACGGTTTAACGTGCTCTCCGAGGCACGAGCGTGAATCACCGCCAAACTTCCAGACTCCGGGCTGTTATTAAGAATTTTCTGTAAGAAAAACCGAACAACACTTTTTTGGCCCGACCCGGGATTCGCACCCGAGACCTCTTGATTAGCAGTGGCATACGCTAACCACTAGACCAACAAGGCAGCATATATATACATCTTTACATAAAAAAGTGTCTTTTTGTAATTTCAAAAGATACATTCTTCACGAAATAAATGCAAGTATAAAAGTAAATACGGTATTTATATCAAAATATCATTTTTTTAAATTTTGTCTCTGTTTATTCCGACTAATCTCTGGAACAACTGGACAAAATTTGACGGAACTGCCAGATTGCATTCGTTACAAGAGGTACGGCTATTTGCGGTTTTATTCGAGGCTGCTGTTTTCAAGGTACAAAGAAAACATCACTACAGCAACTAGTTTAAAATAAAACCTCTATTAAATGGACCTCTTTATATTCTGATTTCAAAAATCATCCCTTACGGCGCAGTGTAACAACAAAAACGCCTATTTAAAGAACTTTCCCACCATCATAAATAAAATATGTGTACATACATTAAATAATAATAACCTATTTCGCATGTATGTGTGTGTTATTGAGTAACAAATACACAATCTATTACTGGGATTATGCTGTCATATAAGAATTCATATTTCTTGCTAATGTTATAAAGTCGAAAATAGATCTAATCTAAATCTAAAATTTAGAAATCTATGCAATAAAATAAAATAAATAATTAAATATTTCGGACATCTAACACACAACGTCACCTAGTCCCAAACAAAGTAGAGCTTGTATTATGGGTACTAGAGAACTGAAATTAAATTTGAGTACAATTATATACTTTTTTTGTAAATAAATACATATTAAACAAAGAAAACACCCATATTCCGAAACATTTAGTTCGACCCGAGAATCGAGACCTAGTGATCGGCAGCCACATATGCCAACCGCTAGACCATCGAGGTATCGATATTAGTTATGGGTTCTAGTTTCACATAATATACACTCGGCGTCAAGAAATGGTCTTTCATACATTTTCTGTTTCATTGGTATAGCGGTTAACGTATGCAACTACCAATCAAAATGTCTCAGGTTCAATTCGTTCACCGGAGTTTTGATGCCAGTCGCTCCGTAGAAAAACTGATATTCAAATAAAACCGATTTAACTAGTGGTTTAAAGAATACTTGAAGCACCAAATAGCTTTCGGGGAAGCCTTCCAAACACGATTCTATATTAGATATATTACTAAACAATTAATGTGTAGTTTACGTCTACAGACAAGCCAACCTAGTATGAAAATATTATCAATCTAAGACTCATTTAAAAAGAAAAACTCCCAAATTACAAATAAATTCACACACTAAATGGAAATAAAATTAAAATCAACAGCAACATAAATTGCAATCCCAGCAGAGAATTACAAATGCTAGTCAAGACCGAGTAAGCCTTAATCAACATCCCTACATTGCAAACAAACATATTGTATACAACATATGTATCCAATCTGCACAATACAACACACACACACACATAGCACTGCAATTTAAAGTTCTACAAACGTCGCTTGATACATCTCATGAATGGTAAGCAAAGTCTCTGTGGAGCTAGGGACGGTAGAATACCCTGAAATGGACAATAAAGATTTCTCATCTTCCTAGCCTTATTCTAAAGTTGATTTGGGGTCGGCTACTAGTTCAACCGGTTTTACCTGAATATCAGTTTTTCCACGGAGCGACTTTCATCGGACCTCCGCAACCCTAAGGGAGAACTGAAATTCGAAGATTGAACTAGTTGTCAGTATATTTGAGGTCACTGACTTCCCAATAACGATTGCCATAGATGTTCATGACAACCGGGACCGACGGCTTTACGTGCTCTCCGAGGCACGGGCGTGAATCACTGCCCAACTTCCAAACTCCGGGCAGCTATTAGGAATTTCCTGAGAAAATCCCAAAAACACTTTGACCCGGGATTTGAACCCGAGACCTCTTGATTAGCAATGGCATACGCTAACCACTAGACAAACGAGGCAGTTTAAGACAATAAAGATTTTTAACTACCTAGAATTGTATTTATTCCTACAACGTATTCGTGTTTCTTTTAGAATAGCATTGGCGCAACGAAGCACTTTTAACATATTGTTGTATATTTATCTATACAAATAAATAGTATTGAAGTGTCTGTATCATCATCATCATCATCATCATCATCAGCCTTTAACAGTCCACTGCTGGACATAGGCTTCTCTTTGAAAATGAGGTATTGGCCTACTATACCACGCTGGCCAGACGGGTGGGTATAGGGTTGGTTTCAAGTTTTCCTTCTCTTTGCATTGATGCTGTCTTGCGTAGTTTATGCCTTAGTCGCCTTTTACGACACTCTGTATTCTTTTGTAGGGTAAACTGTATAATGATTGGCACCATAAGGCTATCTAGCCAAGATTTGATTTTTAAAAATTAAACTAGATGTCAGATTCTAATTTAATCTTCATAAAACGTTTTAATAATTTATTCATTTAGAAATAAAAACAGATTCATTTATGTAAACACAGTTTAATAAACAAAAAATAATAAAATTTAAAAACGTTCCGAAAAGTGCAGTAATTGGCATCAAAAGTACAGTTATTATCACATAGCAATCAGTCATTGGCACTTAATATTAGCTAACAGTTTTAATAATACTATTCCTAAATTTAGATAAAAAGTTAGGTTTTTCACTTGAGGACATGTTCAGTCATCATCAGGTAATAAACATTAACATAAAAATCAACAAAACTTATTTACATTATGAGGTATACATATTAGAAACTATTAGGCAGAATCATCTTCATATTTTTCTAAAAAATCGGAATATTTTTTATACTTTGATAGAAATCAAGCTCACTATTCATTGGCATCACTTAATTTTATGTTATAATGGATATAATGTGAAAAAATACACTCAAAACGATAATTTAACTCAAAACGAAACATATAAACACTTCACAATATCACATTCATGATAAACTCGAATTAAAAGATGTAAAATCTTACCTTAAGCCTTAATGGATCTTAATAGAAAGCGGCGGTGACAATCACCGGTGCGAGTAGCCCGCGTTTTTATTTATTTTTACGTGTTTCCAGGATACATTTTAAAATGATTCAGTTGAACTCCCATAATGTCGACATGGTAGAATTTGAAAAACAGATTTCCACGTATTTTTGTTATAGCAGTTCTTAATATTTGCATTTAAAATGCAAAGTGCCAATGACTGATGGGATGCCAACAATAGTATAGTTTACCCTATATACATTCAAAATAACAATTTTGACTAAATGCATACGAAAATAAATGTGGTACTTACAAAAGCAAGTTTTAATTTATTGTCTATCTGTCTGTCTGTCCGTCTGTCTGTCTGTTTGGCTGCACCGATTTTGACGGGACTTTCACTGTCAGAAAGCTAATGATATAAGGAATAACTTAGGCTAATATTTTTATACTAGCCTCGCTCCGCGTCGTTACTCGCGATTTAAAACAATAACCACAGGTGCCACCGCGGGGCATAGCTAGTATTATTAATTAATTAATGTCTCCCCATCAACAAAGACTTTCATTAACACAAACTCTCCTACGATAAATTTACTAAACATCCCAAAATTCTATTAGAAAAAGCTGTAAGTACCATCCATAGATACCAAATTCAGATTAAACCGAACACGTTTCAAATAACTTAATTTCCGAAGTTCTGTGGAGTTATCCTTTCCCCGGGCACTGGTCCAATTGGCGTCCAGACCAGGCTGAACTAGCATTTCTCGACGTTGATAATCTCAGAATTATTCCATTACAAACATCTATTTTACGTGACTTTACTGCAAATTAGGTGGTCGATGAATTGGCCAATAATCAGTGGCAGTTAATTTGGACGACAGATAATTAAGTTGAATATAGAGGAATGCCGTTTGAATATGTAATGTACACATATTGATTTCTATAAAATGAAAGAATTAATGCATGTATACTTTCAATTATCATTTTAAACTGCCTCGTTGGTCTAGTGAATAGCGTATGCGACTGATAATCAGAAGGTCTCGGGTTCAAGCGGGTTGGGCCAAAAAGTGTTTTTGGGTTTTTCTTAGGAAATTCCTAATAGCAGCCCGGAGTTTGGAAATTTGGGGGTGATTTACGCCCGTGCCTCGGAGAGCACGTAAAGCCGTCGGTCCCGGTTGTCATGAACATCTATGGCAATCGTTATTGGAAAGTCAGTGCTTTCAATTTTACTGACAAGTAGTTCAACCTTCGAGTTATAGTTTTCCCTTAGGGTTACGGAGGTCCGATGCCAGTCGCTCCGTGGAAAAACTGATATTCAGGTAAAACCGGTTGAACTAGTAGCCGACCCCAAATAAATCTGACTGCACGGTTGGCCTAGTGGTTTAAGCGGTCGCCACGCCGCTCTTTACTGCGCCAAGTGTCGATGTTTCGAATCCCACGTGGGATAACAATTTGTGTGATTCACAAATTGTTGTTCTTAGTCTGGGTGTTCTTTGTGTCCGTTTCATGTGTGTTTGTAAAGTCCCCCGCGACACAGGAATTCATATTCCTAATGCGGGAGTTGTCTTTTTAAAATAAAAAAGAAAAAATAAATAAATGGGAATAAAGGCTAGGAAGATGGTCATCATCATCCAATTTTTGTCAATTATTATTTTGTTGATTGAAAGTACATTGAAACAATGATAGCCGAATAGGAAATTAAATGATGGTAAAACTATACTTCATTTATATATAATCAACAGCCCATAACGACCTACTACTGAACTTGGGTCCCCTCTACCTCCCCACACTGGCCGAGTCCAGGTTGGGGACTGGCAAGACACGTTGTGGCTACGGAATCTTGTCGTTGGATATTTTGTCAAAGCGCCCGACGGCCTTTTACTAAACTTTACGAGTGCTATCTTATGATAGCAAATGGGACCGACTGCTTACTGCTGCAGCATTTAGCTGCTGTGTCACGCTTCTAAAAAGCGATTCCATCTCCGCGTTTGGTGTTTTTTAGTGTGCGGTGTGGACCGTTCGGTCACCGTATTTAGCTTCTAAAAAGCAACTAGTCGCCGATTGTCGATGCTAAAAGTAGCTAGTGTGCTGTGGCCCTTATTTAAAAATATAACAAACAATATAACATAATGTTAAAAAATTTAATAAATTCTTAAATAATTCTAGAATATACAATCAACGTGAACGCTAAACGTAACTGAAAACCATTAAAAAAGCTCAATTATGTAATCCTTTTTACTCTAACAATAACACATTTTTAAAATTATTCTCTCTAATTAAAATTCAGAGATATTACAGCACTCGAAGCGAATTACAGAAGAAGACGAATTCTGATAGAAAGTTTGGAAGTTTATTTGTACTAATGAAGCATTGTATAACTGCTGATTCTGTTGAAGGAGTTATGTAAAACTTGTTCAAAGTTAAAATTATATAAACACTAGCTTTCACTGGCTACTCCGCTCGCTTCATAAAGAGGCCTTTGTCCTTTCCAGACTCTAGACTATCTAAGACCTATATAATGAAAAAAAAAAAAAAAAAAAAAAAAGTACCAAATTTCTTTTAAATCGGTTCAGTAGTTTTGGAGTAAAATCAGACAGACAGACATACTTTCGTATTTTTTATGTTATTAGTAAGGATTATTTTTACGTCATATAAAAACTGTCTCGCTAGCCAAATTCACATTCTACAAACAAAAACGTGATTAAAAAACTAACTGCTTAAGAATGACAGCATATGAACGCTAAGTTACATGGTCAAAGTAAAATATCAGCCAATAATACAAGAGTTTAGAGGCGTTAGACATTGTAGAAAGAGTATCAATGCAGCACACTTTCATCATAGCATATGGAACTGCCCCCCCACCCCCCCCAAGCTAAGTAGCAAATGGTTTTCGTTCTGCTATCGCTGAAGATTGACTAATGTCAGTCAGTCACGTGATCAAAACAAAATATCAGCCAATCAGACCAGAGATCAAACCAGAGAATAGAGTTTTCAAATTGGCTAGGCCCACAGGTTATAAAATAGCTAACTTTCGATCGTTATAACCTAGTGATTTAAGTGGTCGCGATGCCACTTTCAACTACACTGTATTGTTGGTTCAAATCACACAGAGTTCAGCACTTTGTGTGATCCAAAAATTGTTGTTCTGAGTCTGGGTGTTATTTATGTACGTATCACGTACCTATGTTTGTAAAGTCCCCTGCGACACAGGATGAATATTCCTATTACAAGAGTTCTTATTTTTTTAAAGTAACGTCTGCAATTAAACAGGTAACGCTCCGTCTTCCAGTCTTTCCCCCTTCCAGTCCTTATCCCCTATAAGGTAGTCCGTATTAAAGTCGCGTCAAACTTATTGGATGCGGACTGCATAGGACAGTTTTTGGAGAGCCTTGGGGAGGCCTATGTCCAGCAGTGGAATCACTCGGTGGAAAACATAAAAATAATTTATACACCAGTTTCTTGAATGGCCTTTCTGTGAGTTGGACTTTCTGACTATAGAGCTAACGGGGATATAATATAGTCAGTTTATTCCCCATTTTATTCCTATGCCTATGCCTATTCCTATGCCGAGCAGTCAAAGAACGAAACTCACTACCAGCTCACGTGTTTCCTTCCCAAAATTCCCGGGTCCTTTAAGCGGGGCGTGAAAAAGCATCTCAATAAGCCGCCATAGTGTGGGCCGCCATACTTTATTGTCTGCATTTACAGCAAGTGTGGTGGCCCCCACTTTTGGATTCTGCTCATGCTTTCCATCAGGCAGAGTAGAGTCATTTTGGATGGCTAAATATTAAAAAAAAAATGGTTTTGATACACTTTTATCTACTTTTAACAAATTTCATTTAATAGTATGTATCATGAAATCTGAGCCAAATTGAACTGATCTCCTAATAATGAGTGAAATATTAAAGCCATCGACATCTTTGCATGTGTTTATTTTAAAGGTTCCTCGAGATTATTCTCAAGTTCAATTGGCTGTATTCATTCATCATATCAAATGCTCAAGTTCATTTGGATATTTGCCAGAGAACTAAGTAGCCAGTATTAAAGGTAGTAGAGCTCTTCTCTTTGGGAATGGTATTTTGAAACCGAGCAAATGGAGTCAGTAAGGTAAGGTTTTGAAAATGCCTGATTAAAATAATACCTTTGTGATTTTTAAAACGGACTAGCTGCGCCCCGCGGTGTTACCCGCGTATATCATTATGGGGGACCCCTGTAACTTCTAAAATGAGAGAGTGATAAAACTGAGAGAGTGATAAAACTGAAAAAAATATATGTTGTACATTACCATGCAAAGTACCACCGAAAATCGGTTTGAACGAGATCTAGTAAGTAGTTTTTTTTATACGTCATAAATCCTAAACCGCAATTCACCTTTCATTTAATCAATACACTAATAAAACATTGATCAAAGTTACAACGAACTACGAGCACTTTTATATGATGTTACTTGCTGCTACGGAACCCTTCATAGGCGAGTTCGACTCGCACTTGGCCGCTTTTTTTCTAATTTGACAAATAAGTATTCCTTTACATGATATTCAATACAATTTTGCATTCGCCCTCTCACTCGCCTCGCTATAATGAAATTGTATGGTATAAGTGAAGAGGGAAAAAAGCCAAAAAAATGCTTTTCGGATAAGTGAAATCTTTAAAAATGTCATCAATCTGAAAGGAATCGTTGAGTGATTCTGTGAGGTGACAAACGAGGTTGATTGATGGGAGTTCTTACAAGTGAGTGGGGCCCTCTTGAGAGCAGACGGTGCGTATCTTGTTATGTTAAAATTGTATTAATTTTTGTTTCTGGTTGAAATTATATTCCACAAGTGTGTTTCTTTTTGGAGGTTTTAGGGACCCTAGCAGAATTTAAGGAGCTGATAGAGTGGTGTATTTACTGCCGTTACGTACGTTACAGCGGTAAATAGTCATCATCAACAACCCTTAATGTCCCACTGCTGGCCTCGGGTATTATCTCAAGAGGGGTTTATGGCCATACATCCCCACGCTGGTCGAAGGCCTCCCAGCTAAAATTCACAACTGTTTCACGATTTAAATTCTATTTGGTATGGAGATATTTAAATCTTGATAAAGGATATAGGTTAGTATTTACCGCGATAACCGAAAAACACGCGGGCAGAATCGCACGCAAAAGTTTATAAATGCCGTATTAGTAGGTGTTTATTTTTACTTAAAAAATACAACTCCCGCCTTAGGAATATTCAACCAGGCTTGCGGGGGACTTTACAAACGAACACAAAGAACATCCAGAACAATAATTTGTAAATTACACAATATTTTCCTGTGTGGGATTTGAACCCAAAACACTTAGCGCAGTAGAAAGCGACCGCTTAAACTGAATACAGTTTGAGATACATACATCTTTTGATTGTACGCAATGTAATATAACACTCTATTCATTAGTGTACTCTCCACTCAAGGATAAAATACAATAATATCCAGTTACATCATTAAGTCGAATCCCAAGATACTTCGGAAGTAAGAGCATACTGAGGAGGAATGATCAAGTTACAATCGTTACACAAAACACTCGTAAAACACTCGATGTAATCATTTTGAAAATTCTTTTAAGGCCGCTGCATACGTGACGGGATTTTACACGGACGGGACGTGGACGTGGTTGCCTCGTTATAAACGGGAACGTGATGTAAATGCATACGCACCGTGACTGTGACTCGGATCTAACGTGCTAGTGTTGTGAACAAGGAAAGATGTATTTTTCATTTCAAGAATTGGCTTAATTGCCATTGACGAGCTAAACATCGTCGGCGACGATATTTAGCTTGTCCCGTGCGTGCCACGTTCCCGCCCCGTCCGTGTCTCCGTGAAGTATGCATTTCGTTATACATTTTGTATGAAACGATGTTTGCAAAACTTCCCGTCCCACAGCACAAATGGGGCAGTACCCTCACACAGAAGACCATTCTAATAATGACAGCATTCTTGATGTCGTATTTCGTTGGTTCGTGTGAGACTGTGTGAGACCGGTGGCCCAAAGATTCTGCATCATTCTCTCTGCCTCCGGAGGACGGGAGAATGATGCAAAAACAACTGACCAGGCCGCCATGGAATGGGTCACTATGTTGCTTTGCCTACCCTCACAATGAGGATGGTGACCCCTACTCCTGGATTCTACTCATGCTTTCCATCAGGCACAGTAGAGTCACTTTGGTAGGCTTCAATATAATTAAATTTTCAACTAACTTTTGCCTGCTACTCCGCCCGCATATATGTTGGTTATCACGGTAAAGCCTCAGGTATTTTCATACCGGATTTCATACACGGTTAAACCAATGGAAGCGTAACAGACTGACAGAGTAAATTTTAAATGTAATATGAGTATTAATAATTTCATGTTTAAACTGGAGGTACTACAAAATTTTCATTATAACTCGTGCGACCTAAGATGGCACCTGACTCAAATGTCAGTCGTTTAAAGTACTGAGTGCAAGAAAAATATATTTTATTCTAGTTTTTTTAAATTTCAACATTTATTTTGCTTCAATTAGTTTCTCATAACATACTACTTTATCTTAAGTGGTACTTTACTACCTGAGTTGCATACATATGCATACCAATAGGAAGCAGGCTTAATTCATTATTTACCGGAATGCATTCTTCGTGCAGTGATTTAAATAATATTAGGTAATACCTAATATTATTTTAAATGAAATTAGGAACTGAAATATGGTTATAACATACAATTAAAAATCGTCATGATAAGCCTTTTAATCGTAGTCTCTAAATATCATATGTATATGGATATTCTTTATTTTAAACTATTGCGTCTCATAGTCGTCATGCTGTTTTTTTTTCGTGTGACCTTTCTTAAAACAATTGGGTTATCCAGACGAATCTAATGATATATAAATAAAAAAAATCGTGATTTATATGACATTAGGTAACACCTAATAAACTAAAATTATTAGGGAAAGATTCGTGCAACGGTAATAGTGATGCTAACGCTACTCGCAAGACGACAGAGGGGTATCACGTGGGGGAACGGTATCATGTTTTGTTTTGAGCCAGGTGCCATCTTAGCTCGCACGAGTTATATTTTGAAAATTCATTAATGGATCTGATAAAATCTTTTTATATGATATGATATGATATGATAAAAACATTATGCTGTGCAGTGTTTTGGTTCAATAACTTTTGACACCATCTTGATTACAGACTAAATGGTCTGTGAAATGTTCCCGATAATTAAAAAGCTAGGTCCTGTAAGACCTATGTAGAAATAGAAGGCCTGTGAACCTAATAAAATATGTTACACCCTAAGAACAGAATATATTAGAAGTGAGTCAAGTCCGACCATTACGTGCATTGGCTGTTTAAAACTAACTCCAGACAACGCATATTATGACGTTTTGTTATCTATACTATTAATATTATAAAGAAGTAAAGTTTGTGTGTTTGTTAAATTGTAAGGGGTAATCTCGGGATCTACTGAACCGATTTTAAAAATTCTTTCACCAATAGAAAGCCACATTATTGCTGAGTGTCATAGGTTATATAAAAAACCGAAAAATAAAAAAGCTTTTACGTGGTAGTCCGTTTTGCAAAGTAAATCGGAGAAAAAACGGTCGAATGAAAGTGTTTCTTACGAACGCTGCCTTAACTATGAAAGATATATTTTTGAGTTCTGGGGAAAAGATGTGGAGCTTGAAAATGCCTATAAAAAGTCAACGACAGCATATATGTCTAACTTTTATATTTAAGTTATGCCCAACGAAGTGGGCACGGGTCAGCTAGTCTATAAATAAGAAGAAATTCTGCATCTGCTCCCCTAGCCAAGTTGAAAACTGTTTTCTATTCTATTCTGTACTCTATTACTATATTCTCGTTTCATTGGCTAATGTCACTCAGTCACGTAATCAAAACAAAATATTAGCCAATGAAACAAGAGAATAGAGAATAGAATAGAAAACCAAAAACGTTTACAGTTTTTTGTTTTCTATTCGTTCTAAATCGGTCTTCATTGTTCATTCTGAATTGAAGACCTAAGTACATTTACTCTACATACAGTTTTTGATTATATTTTCCCATACTATGTCTAATAACTTTATTCTATATCAGAATACTCACTTGTATCGGGAGCCAAATCATTATCCACCTCGTGTATAGTGCCGTTCATCATATACGCGCTGCTGTTCTCCTGCGAGGGCTTATCCACTTCTACAAGCTCCACATAATCCACCTTCTTTAACACGTCACTACTATTTCTGTCTCTTTCACTCTCACTTAAATTTCTAGTCCCAAAGTCACTCTCATTTATCTTTGCAGCTATCAGAAATTCGAAACGAGGCATATCTTCAACGAATTCAGATTCAGGTCTGAACAGTATATCCGTTATCGTATCTTCTCTGTCTGTTTCTGAGTTTATGATATCTTCTAGCAGACTACTCGATACGTTTAACTGCTTTTCGAAAGCATCTGTATCAGAACTTGGTATTTCCATTGTCTTTTTTTGATCTCTTACAGTTTTTTGTGAAAATGCTTCGTCCCTATCCTGTTCAGCGCTGACCATTGCTCGCATATCAGTTTTAGAGCTTCTATCAGTTTCTCTTGTTTCTTCATCGGTTGCAGCAACAAGAGTATCGGAGTCAGGATCGACAGGTAAATGAAATGTATTATTGTTGGCATATTTTATAATGATATCTGTTCTATTGTGGTTGGAATATGGACGAGCATAAACAATATCGGCTGTCAATAGTGAGTTTAAAAGGAAAAACATGAGTTTTAGCTTTACGTTTGTCATTTTATTTATCAGTTAGGCCTTTATTTTCATCTTAAGTACATTTTGAAAGACGTCTTCAATAACTCTTGTCTCCAGATCTGAAACAAAACAATAATTCCTGATGAATGTGAGGTAGCAAAAACGTTCATTCAAGTAACAATTTGATTTTTTGCCATTGTTATAAAAGATTGATTGATAATAAAAGATGAAGATCATTATAAAAGGCCATTATCTTCAACAATCAAATATAGATATTTAAGACCAATTTGTGTTATTAAACTAGTATCTTGTTGAAGTGCCCAAAAGCGACAAGATATAAAAGATTTAAGTACTGACGCCTGTAAAAATTATTACCAAATACTTTCAAACCACAAACTGTGCACATAATCTCTCACTCTCAATGAAAAATGAGTTCATCAATGATCATTTATAACAGTTAACTTCTTAAGTAATCTACTTTCTAAACATTTTTAGGGTTCCGTAGCCAAATGGCAAAAAACGGAACCCTTATAGATTCGTCAAGTCTGTCTGTCTGTCTGTCTGTCTGTCTGTCTGTCCGTCCGTATGTCACAGCCAATTATTTCCGAAACTATAAGAGCTACACTGTTGAAATTTGATCAGTCGATGTATTCTGTGAACCGCATTAAGATTTTTACATAAAAAAAGAAAAAAAACAATACATTTTGGGGGTCTCCATACTTGGAA
The DNA here is from genome assembly GCA_932526445.1 of Phragmatobia fuliginosa. Classification (NCBI taxonomy): domain Eukaryota; kingdom Metazoa; phylum Arthropoda; class Insecta; order Lepidoptera; family Erebidae; genus Phragmatobia; species Phragmatobia fuliginosa. The sequence goes on along the minus strand of OW052067.1, from coordinate 21,089,187 downwards.
CTGAAACTCAAAAATTTTTTTTTCATCAAACCTATACGTGTGGGGTATCTATGGATAGGTGTTCAAAAATGATGTTGAGGTTTCTAATATCATTTTTTTCTAAACTGAATAGTTTGCGCGAGAGACACTTCCAAAGTGGAAAAATGTGTGTCCCCCCCCCTCTAACTTCTAAAATAAGAGAGTGATAAAACTAAAAAAAATATATTTTGTACATTAACACGCAAACTACCAACGAAAATTGGTTTGAACGAGATCTAGTGAGTAGTTTTTTTTTTAATCCCTACTTAATATTGTAAATGCGAAAGTACCTCTGTCTGTCTGTCTGTTACGCTTTCACGCCTAAACCACTGTATCGATTTTGATGAAATTCGGTATGATGATAGAACTGAACTTGGGAAAGGACATAGGCTACTTTTTTCTGCAATAATCGAGACACAAAGACCAAAGCTAGGTGATTATAAAAATACATAAATCGAAGATGTCAAAATGTATCACTGTTTACCTCCTGTCAAAACTTCACAGGTTGCTAGGAATAACACACTTGCATGGCAACCATAATGATAGTTTGTAAATGACATATAGACCAGTAGACCAGAGTAGATAATTTTTGAAAACAAATAAAATTATAGTAGGATGAAACCTATTGGAAAAGGAGGAGAATATTATAAAAATGAAAGGAAAAATAATTTACGGGCGATCTGAGGTCAAGAAGGGGTAGGGAGGGAGGTTTTCGGGTCCTTTAACCGGGGCGTGAAAAAGCATCTCACTAAGCCGCCATAGTGTGGGCCGCCATACATTATTGTCCGCATTCGCAGCAAGTGTAGTAGCCCCGACCCTTGGATTCTGCTCATGCTTTCCATCAGACAGGGTAGAGTCAGATTGGATGGCTAAATATATACAACAAAGGGTAAAAAACGGTTTATCTCGATTTCCAGCAAAACTACAAGGAAAATAGTTAAATGGCAAAGTTGTAGGTAATTAAAAGATCTACAACTTTTTAGGGTTCCGAAGTTTATGACTTCGAACCCTTATAGACATGTCATGTTCGTCTGTCCATCCGTCCGTCCGTCCGTCCTCGACTTGTCGTCCAAACAGTAAGTGCTAGAAAGATGAAACTTTGCATGAATATGTATTGTAATTACGTCGACAAAGTGCTACAATAAAATTATGAAATATATTTTTATTTAGGGTACCTCCCCTACACGTAAAGTGGGGATGTTTTTTTTTCTCACGGCTACCCCATCATGTAGGGTATCATTATATAGGTCTTTTAAAAACATTACAGGTTTGTTAAGACGATTTTTTGATTTAGGTATCCGTTTGCGAGAAATTCCACTTTAAAGGCAAACTTTTTGTAAAAACAGGCCGTCCCGCCCGCCGAAAAATTTGTGATAGTGGTCCATATAATGAACTTTAAATGAAAACTATAACGAATTAGATGACTTTGTTAGTTCAGGAGTTATAGAGGCTTAACTTTTACAATGCGCTTACTTGGAAAAGTCATACAAAATCAACGCATTAATACGTAAACATAACAATTATCACACACTTAGCCGATTTTTTATAATATCATTGATCAAAACACTATTATTAAAACATCGATCAAAGTTACAACTAACCACAAGAAATTTTATATGATGTTACCTGCTGATACGGAACCCTTCATGGGCGAGTCCGACTCGCACTTGGCCGCTTTTTTACTACTAGAAAGATAGCGTTCTAACACTTCAGAGCTCTCAAAGTAGAAGTATAATATCCTTTTAACGTCAAGCATCAGTAATCGGTATCAAACGAGAAACTTCTGCTATACAAAGATGTATTTCCATTGTAGACTATTTGTTAACAATACAATACATCGTATCCTCACAATCAGGCAGTAAGTGGTGTGTGCAGACACCCTGTGTGTTGGTCAATTTCTGCGATTGACTGACGTAGTTGTCTGCAGTGTCGCACGTAATACGACATCAATTGGTAAGTGTATCTCACGATCATAAACACAAATAGAATGATATTCACCTTTATGATCTTGAGAAGTTCTTAATCAACATTTCAGAAGGTTTTTACTTGCTTTTTTTGAACTCATTGAGAATGTAAACGAATTAAACAGATATAGATTTTGACTGCCTTGTTGGTCTAGTGGTTAGAGTATGCGGCTGCTGATCAAGAGGTCTCGGGTTTGATTCCCGGGTCGGAGCAAATGTTTGTGTGATCTGCAAACATTTGTTTCAGAGTTTGGGTGTTTACATACATAGAGAATTTACAAAAAAAGTATGGATATTTGTATCAATTGTCTAGTGCCCATAATACAAGCTCTGCTTAGTTTGTGACTAGATGGCGTTGTGTGTAAGATGTCCAAAATATTTATTATTATTATTATAAATTATTCGACTTGGACGACCTTTTCAGATACATTTTGTAAACACACACATAACAGCATATTAAATATACATTTGTAGTTCATTCAAACTTTTGATCTGACCCGGGAATCAAACGAGACCTCATGATTTGCAGCTGCATACGCTAACCACTAGACCAACAATGCAGTCTACCGAATAAATTGGTGATGTTCTGAACATGAGCCGGCCGAAATTGAAGAGCAAGCATACAGCGATTGGTAAATGTGTACGTAGAAAAGAGGTGTGTCTGGACTGTAGTAAGTGGAGAGCAATTGTCTCTGCTGACCCCCTGAACAAAAGGCGTGACTCAATGTCATGTATCATGAAGTCACAAATATCACAAACAACAGATGTTAAGCTATTCATTCGAAGCATTAACCAAGATTACCGGAGCCCGTAATCCAGGAAGAATATGAACCTTTGATTTTGTTGCAACCTCAAAGGCCAGAATCACCCTTGAAACTCTTGACATAGAGGTTTTAGTGACCGGCAACTTCCACCATCAAGTGACTTATTATCATACTTTTCTCCATAAAAAGAAAGGGAAAGAAATTAAGGCAAGGAAAACGGTTATACGAAAAAGTAATTTTAAATTTTAAATGGGATTGAAACTAATTTGATTACATTAATTTAAATCAGCCGGAAAATTGTCTATCTTTAGTAAAGCTGACTACTAAGTAATAGTTTCTGGATTTGAGTCCCATCTAGGACTAACATTGTGAAATGAACACGATCATTTAATTTTGATCTGTATGTGTGTGTGCGTATGTTATTCAGTCTATTCGTACAATGCGTATGTATTTGCAGTGCTATGCAGTAATGTGATGCGTAGTATGTTCGATTAGTTGCCTCTTGTAACACCCACGGTATCTTATAAATCAAATTCTCGTATCACAATGTTAGTTCCCATACTCCTCCGAAACGGCTGGACCGATTTGCATGGAATGTTGTGAGCATATCGGGTCGGTTTGAGAATCGGCCAACATCTATATTACATACCCCTAGGACGCGAGCGGAGCCGCGGGCATCAGCTAGTCTAATATATAAAATTCTCGTGTCACAATGTTAGTTGCCATTAGCTGACCCTGTGTGGGTCAGCTAATGATTTTGAAGCTCTCAAGAGAAAAAATATTCCCCTTCTTTGAAACATTCTTCGGTAGTGCTCCACTCTTATTGGTCTTAGCGTAATGATATATAGCCTACCTTCCTCGATAAATGAGCTATCTACTAAAAGAGTTTTTCAATACAGAGGTTGGGTGTTTTCTGTGTATAATATGTATGTATTTACAAAAAAAAGATGTTTACGTATTTATATCAGTTGTCTGGTACCCATAGCTCTGCTTAGTTTGAGACTAGACGATGTTGTGTGTAAGATGTCCGAAATATTTATTAATTAAGCCATTGTTTATTTAATAGTCTGAGTCCAGGACCATTTTGTCATTACAGTGTTAATGTAATAATATTAAAAACTGCTATTAATTGTAACTATGTAATGTAAAAGACAAATAAAATTGTTCTTATTCTTAGTTGTCTTATACAAAAAGTCCTTCCCTCAGTGGATAAAGTTGTTCGAAGAAATGGCCCATTTGCCCACTAAATGTAAATTAATGCTGTACCGTGGCGTTCTCGCCCCCTTTGTAGGTCATCGTGTATGAATTAGGAACGAGCCTCGCAGCCAATTTGTCACCGTCACAACTGATGTGTCATTCATGCGAATGAATGACAAATATTTGCACCGAGATAGCAGTTTTTATTGCTTTTAAATTATTTTGAAAAAGATATTGAGTATATGTTATGAATATGTACCTATTTGACTGCCCTGTTGGTCTAGTGGTTAACGTATGCGGCTGCTGATCAAGAGGTTTCGGGTTCGATTCCCGGGTCGGACCAAATAAATGGTTGTATGATCTGCAAATATTTGTTTCGGAATCTGGGTGTTTTATATGTATAGTATCTATGTATTTACAAAAAAAAGTATGTTTATGTACATATATGAGTTTTCTAGTATCCATAATACAAGCTCTGCTTAGTTTGGGACTAGATGACGTTGTGTATCAGATGTCTGAAATATTTATGATTATTATTATCATTATTTGTTTCATCGAAAACCTATCACCGTCCACTACTGATCGAAGGTCTCCCCATCCCAGTCTTGGACAGTCCGCATCCATCCACCGCCAGCCGCTTTCTTTAAATCTTCGGTCGATAGGGTGCCCTACACTCAGTTTGCCTGGTCGTGTTCTCCAATCAAGCACACTTTGGCTCCAGCGACCATCAGTCCGTCTGGAGACATGACCGACCCACTTCAACTTCAGCGTACTGATTCTCTGTGCGATGACGGTTACTTTGGTTCTCTATCAAATAACTTTATTACGATTCATACTATATGTTTATGGCGATAAAATTTCATGCAGTTCATTTATGTTATAAGAACATCTCTACATATTTCTGTGTAAATAATGTATTTAATTTTATGTTCATAGGTTTTAGCTCCTTTTATCTTTTTTTCTGGCTGTCCTGTCCTATCGTAATGTCCTCTATATGGCTTTTTGGTTCATTTATATTTTATTATATTATATGTGTACTATATTTTAATATATATAAAAAAAAAATAACTTAAAGAATATTTACATATAAGCATCAAAAACTTCCCCCGCATCATCGCTTACTGGTAGCGTTTTACTTATTACTCAGTATTTGATTATACTTTAATTTATAACTCTGTGCTACTGGGTCTAAATTTAGTAGAAAAATTCGGTGTACTGATTCTAAATTTACCTTAAACCTAACTGGAAATACTAAAACGCTACCTAAACTTCGAAACTGCCTGAATATGAATACTGGTACTTATAATCAGGCAATGGGGCCTACTTCTGTACTAATCAATTGAATTTTATTTGTTGAGCACTTATCAGTTTTATGTCTCTTACGTATTTACGAGACTACGAGACAACAACACAATACCCATTTTAAGCGTTCAAGTTGCAAATTTTTCGTAAATATGTATTTCGTCCTCGTGGTTGGAAAATAAAATAAGTCCGGTTTTGGCAAAATTGACTTTTCCCTATTTTCAAAACACCTGACACGTGCCGCATATTATAGCCTTACAAGCATTTTCGTATCGTATTCCGTTCCAAAAATATAGCCATTTTTTGTCGGACAGATGGAATAATAAATATCTTAAAAAAATAAATAACTCGGTAAATAAATCAATTACTGTGGTCAATGATAAGTTACACGTCAATAACATGAGTTGTGGAATTTTACCTAAACTTAAAAATTCTCTCACAAAACACTAAATCGCGTTTATCTCAGAACCACAAAATCAGAGTTATTTAATTTTTCCACTACGGGGACGATATACGTATTTAGACATATACAGGTAATGATGGACAATTTTATAAATAAAAATGTTTGAACTGACTCACATAAACTGTCAAATTAGTCTCGAATGGAAGGAGTCTATGTACATCATATTAAATGAAGAACTCCCTGACTAACGCGAATGTTTCCTTAGAGTGCTGACACCACAGACCGACCTTGAAGTCTCAACTCACGTCCCAGACTCCCCTGAGACTTGCACTATGCTCAAACAGATCTAAATAACTACTGTACTACGATGACGAGGTTTTAGGAAAGCAGTATTTTTGAGAATAGTCATGGATGTAAACAATGTTGTCTAGACATAGTTGTCAGTAAATTTGAGGGCACTAACTTCTCAATAACGATTGCCATAGATGTTTATGACAACCGAGACCGACGGTTTTACGTGCTCTCCGAACGCCGCACGGGCGTTAATCACCGCCAAATGTCCAAACTCCGGGCTGCTATTAGGAATTTCCTAAGAAAAACCCAAAAACACTTTTATATCTCCGGGGAATATTTTAGAAATCAAACACGGTAAATGTATAATTTCCACAGCTCATAAAACTCCCGTCACCTGACATAGTGTGTACCATAGGCTTATTTCGAGGGGAGATTTCCCTTGAGTACTGCGCTATACGCTACACAAATCCAACTTAAACTTTATACTGCAAAATTATATGCTGGAAGTGAATATCTATATAAGTTATTATTACTTGTCATTGTTAGCAATTTAAAAAAGTAAAAAATTATACGGAAGTAGGAAGTCAATTAAATTGTCGCACTGTGGAGCAATTAATTGGATCGTTTGAACAAAGGGAATCAATCAAATGACTTCAAATACATTTCGAAATTCGAATAAAGAACATTTATTTTAATTAAAACGGGACTTTCCCGTTTAAAAATATGAATTTATCTACATACATAAAAAAGATTAAGTTTGTAGAAAGTAATCTTTGGATGTGCTGAACCGATTCAAACATCCTTCTAACAAGAGAAAGCCATTCGCTCTTCAACCTTCGACACGCCCAATGGTCTAGTAATACTATAAACATATCAGCTTTTCCCCGCGGCTCCACCCGCGTGTATGTCGGTTTTTGCATTCAAGAAAAGCTTCCTCATGAATTAAAGTATTTCATTGCCAAATTTCATTGAAATCTTTAAAAGCGTAAATAACAGATTTACGTCGAATCTATACTTCAGTATTATAAAACTTAATAGTTTGATTTGATTTTTTTTTTTCAGTTTTAGATAGCCCTGTTATCAAACAAGGATATAGGCTGAATATAATAATGCTACGACCAGTAGGAACAGAGCATATTGAATGTTTGAGAATGAAAACATAAAAATGTTTAAAAAACGGAGGAGATTTATTTTTAAAGCTTCCATTACGTCCGCTGCTTAAATAGTTAAAGATTCGTGAAACTAATATATAAGAGAGTTGTTCCTCTTGAAAAGTCCAAAAAAAAATGTCTAAATCATGACTGTCTTTGATTAACTTACGTTAACCGCTCTGGTGGCGGATTAAGAATACATAGTGTCACCACCCCTATTCATCCCGCGCGGGTGTCGTAAAAGGCGACTAAGGGATAAACTACGCAAGACAACATCGATGCAAAGAGGAGGAAAACTTGAAACCAAACCGTCTGGCCAGCGTGGTGGTACAGTAGGCCAAAACCTCCTTTTCAAGTAGAGGCCTATGTCCATCAGTGGACTGTTAAAGGCTGTTGATGATGATGAACCACTCACACACTCACAATAATGCCACTAACAACAGAAGACGCAGAAGGAGCTACATGGGTTCACTAGTTTCTAATATTAATATAGATATCCGTATTTTCGCCATGCTAACACGTTATATACAGAACCGTTGTGTGAATGATAAATTTAGGGGTCTTGGTGGTTGAGCGGGGTTGAAAGTATATTGATGCCCTCAGGCGCCTTACACTTCTACAACGGGCGATATTTTCCCCTTGTCGACGATACAGTCCTCGTTTATGAAACACAGAGCTGCCATTTATCATTTTGGTGACAAACAATTTCAGATCTAATATTGATATTGTAATTTCTATGTGTTTTTATTTTCCGGGGTATTCTACGAGATTTTATTATTTTTTCTCGTGAGCTTCTGTGTAAATTTGACTATTAGATCAATTTTATAATATCTTTATTGTATTATATTCATAGGTTATATTAATTATTTTGAATTGAATTACTCATTTCGTAGTTTTTATCTTTTATTGATTTTTTCTTTTATAGTTATTTCATCTTTTATAGTTAGTTACGTCGTTTTTATCTTTTATATTCTTGATTTTTATTCCCGTTTTTTTAATTTGAATGTAATCAAAGATGGATTTCAACTAGTTCTAGATGAAACTCCTACTTTATAACGATGTACATCACTATATCAAATTTGGCAAAACATAACCTAATTTGACATTTACAATTTGTCTCCCTAGTAGGTGGAGTCGTTTTAATATTGCAAGTATTTATAATTAACTTAGGGCTTCTCACCCCTCATTCACCCTGATGAGCAATAATTTTATACGTCTATGTTTATATCTTCCAAGGGGCTCTCAGAACTTCATCACATACCCATATTATAAACTTAATAAACTCATATTCAATCAGTTGGTAAGCTTATTGAAGTCTACTGAAAATTTTGAGAATTAAAAAAGTTGCTTACTATACGGTATGCATTTTGAAATATTCTGGGCCGATTTATAGCTTGCCTCATATTATATGAAAACTAAGATTATGGTTGGTAATTAATTGATCTTATTCCGCTTTTGGCCGTCCCTTCAGAGGAACAAACCTCCTCTTAAAGTAATTTGATTACAACTTGCGAATTTGGTATCTGGATTTCTTAATTGTGTAGTCGGTGTCATAGTTTTTTCGTCAGAGGGAGAACTATGTTCCTGAATAACATTATAAAATACTAGTCTACTTTATTATAAATCTGCTTAAAACAGATGGGTTATAGGAGGTAGGCAAGTTTACCTGAATTTGACTAAAACATATTGGTTCAGTTCAAACTAATTTAATAAACAAATATTGAACGATTTTTGGGAAATTGGTAAGTGATGGATCAAACTGAAACTATATGAAGTCATAAAATGAAATGTACCCATTTTTAGGGCTTCGTAGCCAAATGGCAAAATACGTAACCCTAATAGATTCGTCACGTCTGTCTGTCTGCATATCCGTCACAGTCACTTTTTTCCGAAACCACATATAAGATTTATACTGTTGAAACTTGGTAAGTAGATGTATTCTGTGAACCGCATCAAGATTTTCACACAAAAATAGAAAAAAAAACAATAAATTTTGGGGGTTCCCTAATACTTAGATTAGAAACACAATTTTTTTTTTCATCAAACCATACGTGTATCTGTGGATAGGTCTTCAAAAAGATAATGAGGTTTCTAGTATCATTTTTTTCTAAACTTAATAGTTTACGCGAGAGACACTTTCAAAGTGGTAAAATGTGTGTACCTCCCCTGTAACTTCTAAAATAAGAGAATGATAAAACTACCAAAAAGAAATGATGTACATTACCATGCAAACTTCCACCGAAAATTGGTTTGAACGAGATCTATAAGTTCCAGTCTTCCTGGCCTTTATTACTTCTCTCGGCTACTAGTGCAACCTGTTTTACCTGAATATCAGGTTTTCCACGGAACAACTGGAATTCATCATCATCATCAACAGCCTTTAACAGTCCACTGCTGGACATAGGCCTCTCCTTAGAAAGGAGGTTTTGGTCTACTATACCACGCTGGCCAGACTAGAACTACAACTAGCATTAGACCTCCGAAACCTTAAACACCTAGGGAGAAGTTCTAACTAGTTGTCAATATGTGAGGATATATTATATAAATTATTTATATATTTATATTATATTATTAATTATAATAGTATACAGAATCAAAATCAAAAACCTTTTTAGGGTTCCGTAGCCAAATGGCAAAAAACGGAACCCTTATAGATTCGTCAAGTCTGTCTGTCTGTCTGTCCGTCCGTATGTCACAGCCAATTATTTCCGAAACTATAAGAGTTATACTGTTGGTCAGTACTGTTGGTAAATTTGGTCAGTCGATGTATTCTGTGAACCGCATTAAGATTTTTACATAAAAATAAAAAAAAACAATACATTTAGGGGTCCCCATACTTGGAACTGAAACTCAAAAATTTTTTTTTCATCAAACCTATACGTGTATATCTATGGATAGGTGTTCAAAAATGATGTTGAGGTTTCTAACATCATTTTATTCTAAGCTGAATAGTTTGCGCGAGAGACACTTCCAAAGTGAAAAAATGTGTGCCCTCCCCCCCCCCCCCCACCTCTAACTTCTCAAATACGAGAGTGATAAAACTACAAAAAATATATGTTGTACATTACCATGGAAACTACCAACGAAAATTGGTTTAAACAAGATCTAGTGAGTATTTTTTTTTAATACGTCATAAATCGTTACACGCAATTTACCTTTCATCCAATCAATACACTAGTATAAAAACATCGATGAAAGTTACAACGAACTACAAGAACTTTTATATGATGTTACTTGCTGATACGGAACCCTTCATGGGCGAGTCCGACTCGCTCTTGCCCGCTTTTTTTACTACCTATTTGCAACAATAATCGTTGGTAACACCACCTCAGCTTATGTAGTATTTAAAAAAGTACGCAAACAATTTCCATTTGACATATCGTTCAAAATGGCGACGGCCTGTCAGTTTAGTTTACGTCAACTGAGCGAACGGGACACGTATTCTACCTACACAGTACTGTCAAACCTATTTTCTCGATTGCCAATTTAAATTGAACCATGTTTATAGGGGAATTCAATTTATTTCAGCTTCTCCATTTTTTGGTAGACGTCATGTTGATTTATAACTTAGTTTAAGGATATAGATTGGCTCCCACTTTTTTGTCGTGTTTATTGTCTACCTATAAGTGTATCCCACAGAACGTATTGGCTTAATTATGTTCCCTGTTTAGTTGTCATTGTCTTTCGGTTATTAGGATAATTATATTGTTTGGCAATAATAGTTTTAGACAATACGATGGTAAAATGACAGTGCATATTGTTTTGTAAACTTGAATTAATTTCAAAGAAAATAAAATACTGCATAAATAAAAAATAAATAAATAAATATAATTGCTTAGGTTGATAAAAAATGCTATGCTCTAGCTTTACCGCGGCAGTCCCCGAGTGCCACACGACTTATTTTGTTCTAAATACTTAGGTACATACGAGTATTAAACAAAAAAATTTTTTGGAGTCTGGGTCCTTTAAATAAAACACCCAGAATCCAAAACAAATATTTGTGAATCACACATATGAAATAGTAATATGAGCATATATATGGAATAAAAAAACACTAAGATTCAATTATACGGTACTGGAGGACACGAACGCTGTGTACTCGTATTGTGTCTACGATATCTCTTCTATTTGGCTATGCAAAGTATGTTTATGTTTTTGTATCAGTTGTCTAGTACTCAAAATACAAGCTATGCTTAGTTTGAGACTAGATGGCGTTGTGTGTAAGATGATCGAAGTATTTATTTATTTTTATTATGTGAGCGCATTAAAGTTGGCGATACTCATTTTAAAATAACTTACTTTCAAAGTAACTATCAGGAACACAGAAACGAAATATATCACAATTTAATAAAGTACCTTTATATAATAAATAGGTATTCGAAAGAAGCGAAAGTTCTTTATAACAATTACTTTTCCGTCTTCAATTCAATACAATTTGAAAATTAAGCCGGTCCAACTTTTACGACTTGAAAACTAAGTGTAAACGTTGATTTAAGTTCTATGGCTTCTCGCTGACAAACATTCAATTATAAAGGAAGGACTTGAGTGCTTCTACGTTTGTATAAAAGAGTGCTTTTTAAAACGTATCTTGCTGGAAATCTCAATATGGTGGAGAACATTGAGTGTCAACACCCTGTGTGTTGGAGAGCCACGTGATGCTCTTAAAAGTACACGCTTTCTTTGTGAATAAAAAAGATCTATATCGTCTTTAGCTTTCGTTTTAATAGTGCCGTACAAATCTAATAATAATAATAATTGTTTATTCAAGAAATATTTCAAAATATGAAATTAAAAAACTGTATTTGATATTAATAGTCATCAGAAACTTGGTATAGAGACAATCATAGAGTGTTCTTTAGTTGCAATCTGTAAAAAAAAAATCGGCCAAGTGCGTGTCAGGCCACGCACAGGAAAGGGTTCCTCAGTCACCTATAATGGTATGTGGATTTAAAATCGTATCCAATAGATAATTGTTATGTTTACGTATTAATACGTTAATTTTGTATGACGTTTTCCAAGTGAGCGCATTTTACCATATAAGCCTTTATAACTCCTGAACTAAGAAAGTCATCTAATCGGTTATAGTTTTCCTTCAAAGTTCATTAAATGGACCAGCATCACGATTTTTTTCAAAATTTTTGAGCCAGCCGTTTAGCTTTTAGAGGGGGGGGGGACGCCCTGTTTTTACAAAAAAGTGCCCTTTAAAGTGAAATATCTCGCAAACGGATACCTAAATCAAAAAATCGTCTAGGAAAAGTATTGTTTTTAAAAGATCTATCTAATGATACCCCACACGATGGGGTAGCCTCGAGAAAAAAAAATCATCCCCACTTTACGTGTAGGGGAGGTACCCCAAATAAAATTATATTTCATAATTTTATTGTAGCGCTTTGTCGACGTAATTACAACACGTATTCATGCAAACTTTCATCTTTCTAGCACTTACCGTTTGGACGGTAAGTCGAGGACGGACGGACGGACGGACGGACGGACGGACGGACAGACGGACATGACGAATCTATAAGGGTTCCGAGTTATGAACTTCGGAACCCTAAAAATAGTAGCCCTGTATCATAAACTAGGGAAATCCGTATCTACAGGGGCAGTGGTTGTATTACCACATCATTTTAATTTAGTTATTTTAACTGGTTTGTGTGTGTTTGTATGTGTGTGTGTGTGTGTACGTGTAAGTGTGCGTGCGTGTACGTGTGCGTGCACTGTTTGTGTTTATAAAAACAGGGCGCCCCCCCCTCCTCTTAAAGCTAGAAAACTGAAAAAAAATCATGATGGTAGTCTATGTAATGAACTTTAAAGAAAAACTATAACGGTTTAGATAGCTTTATTGATTCTGGAGTTGTAGAGGACTAAGCTTGTGAAATACGCTTACTTGGAAAACTACAAAAATCGTTATTTTTATAATATATATAATGTGTTTATATATATTATAAAAATAATATATATAAACACTTATTGTTAAAACTAATTAGGTATTATTTTACCAAACTTTTAAAATTAAGAAATAAAATAACATATACATAAGGAGTAAAAATATCAAAACAGTCAGATTGATATTTTTATCTTTATGTTACCCCATCATTTTGAAAATATATTTTATACTAGCTTTTGCCCGCGGCTCCGCCCGCGTGTTTTTCAGTTATCGCGGTAAAAAGTAGCCTATGTCCTTTCCCAAGTTCAGTTCTATCTTCACACCAAATTTCATCAAAATCGGTTCAGTGGTTTAGGCGTGAAAGCGTAACAGACAGACAGACAGACAAGTTACTTTGCATTTATAACATTTAAAGTAGGGATCTCGCGAGCTGTCGAAAGATTGTGAACTGTATTATAATCTACCGAAAAGCAATGCATTAAATTAAATTGTAAGCAGTATGTTATGATCACAACCTTTCGACAGTTCACAATCTCGCAAGATAAATTGTAATCTAACTATATTTACAATTTTACGGTGACAATTATTTACAATTGTACCAAAAGGTTATATTTGTGCAAACAGGTATTTATCTCTGTGCATACTCATAAATTGTACTTAACCACAACTTAACCGGCTTGAGGAAACTAAATATAAGCTTATTCAACGGCCAGAGTCTACCAGCCCTAATACCGTCTATGTGTTTCAATTTTCTCCCGTTCAGCGGACATGTTAGCGCATGTCTTTATAGCTTTAATTTACTTAAGTGCTTTTTCTAAAGTAGGTTTGAAACTGAAATAAGATGTGTTTTGTCCATTTTATCAGGAAAAACATATGGAAAGTACATTTTTTATATTACTTCTATCTTTAGTAGTATTATAAACGCGAAAGTTTGTGAGGATGTATCAGTATTCATGTTTGTTTCTCTTTCACGCAAAACTACTGAATGGATTTTGATGAAACTTCACAATAATATAGTGTTACAATAATAATACATAGGCTACTATTTACCGCCATGACGGACCTACGCGGGCGGAGTCGCGTGCAAAAGCTAGTGCACCATATTTCTGGATTAACAAGATTTATCATTTATTATTTTTTGTTAGATATAATTCGAAAGTAACTCCGTATTTTTTTCTGTCACACTATTACACTTTCAATCCTAAATAACTATACTGATTTCAATGAATTGTGACCTGGAGAAACTTCGATTCTTGAGGAAGGACACAGGCTACTCTTTACTGCGACAACCGTCATAGATAAGGGTGGACCCGCAGACAAAAGCGAGTCAACTATACATGCCTTTTTTGCATAACTTTTTTTTTTATTTAGCCATCCAAAATGACTCTACCCTGCCTGATGGAAGGCATGAGCAGAATCCAAGAGTGGGGGCCAACCACACTTGCTGTGAATGCAGACAATAAAGTATGGCGGCCCGTACTATGGCGGCTTAGTGAGATGTTTTTTCACGCCCCGTTTAAAGAACCCGGGATCATAGTGGGAAGGAAACACGTGAGCTGGTAGTGAATTCCAGTCTTTGACTGCTCGGCATAGGAAAGAAGAGTCGAACTGTTTTGTAACTCTTGATAATCCAACCTTAATAACAAATAGATATAAGTCCTAGGCATAAGATAACATTATCGCTTGATAGCCATAACACAGGCTCTGCCTAGTGTGGCTGTCACAGTAAATGTTAACATTTTTGTATTTTGTTCATGAAATATACCATTATTATTATTAATATACACAATATAATATACTCATCATCTTTACAAATAAATTAAATAGGAGAGTCTGTTTGTAGTAACAAATGAATATTTTGTTACTAAATCCATATCCAAGTAAATATGGATAATAAATATGGAAATAAAATTATCTGGAACGGCTGAACTGATTTTGATAGGGCTTTCGCTGGCAGAAAGGTGATGACCTAAGGAGTATCTTAGGCTATTTTTTAGACTAGCTTCACTCCACGGCGTTACTCGTTAAGGCTTGATGATAATGATGATTTTAAGAAATTGTCGAATACGCTCACTTTGTGGGTAGTTAGTCAAAATATTTAGATGAGAAATTTCTATTAGAAGGTGAAGTGTTGCTTTTTAAACTAAGAATTAATTTTCCAATCTTATAGGTGAGTTTAGTACAATGATATTCTCCATTGAAGTTTGAGAACTTCAAATAACGATCCAATTTATTCTTCGTTGAAGTTTTAATAAGTTTCCAGCCAATTTTACCATTTTTGCATTAAAATACTAGCTTTCCCCCGCGGCTCCGCCTCGATTATTGCAGTAAACAGTAGCCTATGTATTATTCTAATATTTAAGCTATATTACTGTAAAGTTTCATCCAAATCCGTTCAAAGTTTTTGCGTGTAAGAGCAACAAACATACATACATACTCACAAACTTTCGCGTTTATAATATTATTAAGGATCATCTCTACTTGGACTTTAGATATCTATCTAAATAATAAAATCGCTTTTAAAGTTTAAACAATAACCCATAACGTCTAGAAACCCGCGACACAGAATATATATGTAATCACAGTGCCGGAGTTGTCATTAAAAAAAAACTACCTACCAATCTTAAAAATTATTTTATTATTTTTCTGCCTTAACTCTGAAACAGATAAAATTAATAAAAAAAAAGTTTGCGTAATTATTCTTACAAAATTCTAAACGATATTACGTTAAATTCATAAAATATTTAAAGTGATTACTCAAGAACGTTAAAAAACGATTTTGAAAGTAAGCAGTGTCATAAAATATAATAAATTTACTATTATATTCTGAAGTTGGGGTATTAATGTGAAATATAGATTATGGTTCAAGTTTGTTAAAGATTATTTTGTGTTAAAAAATGGTTTCCACTCATTATGATGAGGTTTTATCGGTAAATAGGGTTGTCAGATTTCACCAACTTCTAAAATATTCATAATGATGTCAGTCTTGTCCATTATTATCTACAAGCTGTTTTGTTGTAATTATTGTATTGTAGATTATCAGCTATCTGTCAGTGAAAGTCTCGTCAAAATTGGCCCCGCCGTTCATGAGATTACCCGGCACAAACAGACAGAATGACAAAAAAAATTATAAATTGCTTTTTTGGTGTTAGTAACGTATTTATACAACACCTGAAGGTCGACTGGGAGAGAATGCCTTATGGCATTAAGTCCGCCTTTGTTATACATAAATAATAAGTTTAAAATAAATAAATATACTTTCATATACATTTAGTAAAATAAATACAGGGGTCTAGGCTCCGAATATGATTTTGTCCCATTCCGTGTCAAGACCCTTGGGCCGTGGGGTCCTAGCGTTATAAAGCTTTTCAAGGAAATAGCAAAAAGATTAGTCGACATCACAGGAGACCGAAGAGCTGGCAGTTACCTCGGTCAAAGAATTACTCTAGCTATTCAAAGGGGGAACGCTGCCAGTATCTTCGGAACCATGCCTAAATTATTTATATTTATTAAGGTTTTTAGTTGTAAAATAATGATAATTTAAAATTACATACAGACAGACACGTCCATTTCAGAATATTACTTATCGACCGCGGAAATCTTAATACATCAAACTCTAGTAAGTAAGAGCGTTATCGGCTTATATATTCATTATACATTACATACTCGTATAGTGTAAAACTATGAATGCAAATTATACAAATATTTACGTATTTATTTTCAAAGTAAGCTACTATGTATTAAATAATTATAGACAATCACAAAAACCTTCCAACATCCTACATAAATTCGAGGGGTGAGATAATAGACATGCAGGGTGCTCTAATGAGCAATCTACGTCACCCCGACGCCCCTAATCACGAGATACGGAGCAGGGTGTAAGTATAGGGTACCTATTTTTAGCATCTAATTTTAAGTATGTATGTTAGAATCTAAATTTTAGGCTAAGACTATCTTCTTCTTCGTCGTCCTAGCCTTATTCCCAATATTATTTAGGGTCGGCTACTAATTCATCCGGTTTAACTTGAATATCAGTTTTTCCACGGAGCGACTGGCATCGGACCTCCGCATCCCTAAGGGAGAACTGAAATTCGAAGGTTGAACTAATTTTCAGTAAATTTGAGGACTCTGACTTCCCAATAAAGATTGCCATAGATGTTCATGTGCTCTTAGAGGCAAGGTGAATCACCGCCAAACTTCCAAACTCCGGGCTGTTATTGGGAATTTCTTAAGAAAAACCCAAAAACACTTTTTGGACCGACCCGGGATTTGTACCCGAGAACTCTTGATTGGCAGTCGCAAACACTACCCACTAGACCAACGTGACAGGCTACTTTTATTTATAATAAAATATTATACTATATTAGACTATCATAATGTTTTTTTTTTCAGATTTTCGAGCCAGTCGTTTAGAGGCGGGCGGGGTGCGCTCTGTTTTTACACACACGCACACACAAACCAGTTAAAATAACTAAAGTAAAATGATGTGGTAATACAACTGCCCCTTTAGATACGGATTTGCCTAGTTTAAGATACAGTGCTACTAATTTTTTTTACAGATTGCAACTAAAGAACAATCTATGAGTGTCCCTATACCAAGTTTTTAATGTCTATTATTATCAAACACAGTTTTTTTATTTCATGTTTTGAAATCTTTCTTGATTAAACAATTACTATTATTATTAGATTTGTACGGCACTATTAAAACGAAAGCTAGAGACGATATAGATCTTTTTTATTCACAAAGAAAGTGTGTACTTTTAAGAGCATCACTAGGCTTTCCAACACAGGGTGTTGACACTCAATGTTCTCCAATATGGCTTTCTAGCAAGATACATTTTAAAAAGCACTCTTTTATACAAACATAGAACCACTCAAATCCTTTATAATTGAATGTTTGTCAGCGAGAAGCCATAAAACTTAAATCAACGTTTACACTTAGTCTCCAAGTCGTAAAACTTGGACCGGCTTAATTCTCAAATTGTATTCGACTGAAGACGGAAAAGTAATTGTTATAAAGAACTTTCGCTTCTTTCGAATACCTATTTATTATATAATGGTACTTTATTAAATTGTGATATATTTCGTTTCTGTGTAACTAGTAGTTTCTTTGAAAGTAAGTTATTTTAAAATTAGTATTGCGAACTCTATTGCAGTCACTTAATAAAATTAAATAAATACTTCGGACATCTTACACTCAACGTCATCTAGTCTCAAACTAAGCATAGCTTATATTTTGAGTACTAGACAACTGATACAAAAACATAAACATACTTTTTTATGCTATTTCATAGCTTTTGTCGCGGGCTTTGAGAGCGGCGCCCGAATCAAGAAATTCCGTAACAAAAAAACCTAACTCCCGTGTTAAAAAAGGATAGAGAATATGATTGTAATTGCAGTGCCAGTGCGACAAGGACAAATAACGGGTGCCTGGAATGTGTAATAGATTAATCAAATAGAAGGGATATCGTAGGCACAATACATACATAGCGTCCGCGTCCTCCAGTACCGTCTAATTGAATTTTAGTGTTTTTGCAATTCCATAGATATTGCTCATATTACTATTATGTTCAATGTTTAGTTGTCATTATCTTTCGGTTAATAGGATAATTATATTGTTTGGCAATAATAGTTTTAGACAATACGATGGTAAAATGACAGTGCATATTGTTTTGTAAACTTGAATTCATTTCAAAGGAAATAAAATACTGCATAAATAAAAAATAAATTAATAAATATAATTGCATAAGTTGATAAAAAATGCTATGCACTAGCTTTACCGCGGCAGTCCCCGAGTGTCACACGATTTTTTTATTTTTCTAAATACTTACAAACGAGTATTATATATATATTTGTTTAGGAGTCTGGGTGTTTTATATAAACCAAATATTTGTGAATCACACATATGAAATCAGCAGTCGGATACTGTGCCACTGCGCCACCGAGGGAGTCATAAATGGCTCTACATAGGTTTTGAAATAGTAACCAACAAATGTAAAGTCCTAAATAACACAGAAATAAGGATCTTTTAAGGACTGAAAAGAGACAATATATCTCGATCGCTGTTCATCGAAATCATTACCTTGAAGAACAGACAATAAAAAAATTAGTTTAGAACAATAAGTTTTGTGGACACATACAGGTAGACTTTTTCGTCGTGTTTATTGTCATAAACACGACGAAAAAGTGGGAGCCAATCTATATCCTTAAACTAAGTTATAAATCAACATGACGTCTACCAAAACATGGAGAAGCTGAAATAAATTGTATCTCCCTTTAAACATGGTTGAATTTAAATTGGCAATCGAGAAAATAAGTTTGACAGTACTGTGTAGGTGTAATACGTGTCCCGTTCGCTCAGTTAACGTAAGCTAAACTGACAGGCCGTCGCCATTTTGAACGATATGTCAAATGGATATTGTGTGTGTACTTTTTAAAATACAAGATGAGGAGGTGTTACCAACGATTGTTGTTGCAAATCGGTAGTAAAAAAAGGTTTTTGATTTTGATGTTGGTCAGACATGGCTAAACTACAAAGGTGTCTTATAGTCTACGGAACCTGATAATGAATGTAGGCTGCAAGAATGAAGGCGTGTTAAGTTTCCATTAAAAAAAATCGCTTAACCTATTACCGACCAAGTCCCCCTTTAATTTAAAAAGTTAATTAACAATTTTTACATCATTGTCTGATTATTCACTAATATGCCGTAGCTATGATCAATTTTAGCTTAGCCGAATAAGTTTTCGATAAGCCGGGAGAATAATACAGAAACATCTGACCAGACCGCCATGGTATGGCTACTCCTTAATTCTGCTGATGCTTTCCATCAGGCAGATTACAGTCACTTATGTATGTTTAAATATAAAAAAAATTGTGACGTACGTAGCCCCCACCACAATAGTTACGTATTATAATAACATATATACTATATATTTTAGGCTTGGCACCGACTTTTGTTATTATATTATAATTTATAAGGTTTTTTACTTTTTAGGTTTATTGTTCATGTATATTTATTGAATTAAATGTGTTCACATATACAAATTGTAGAGTAGCGATATGGACATGATAATTATGTCTTGTTTTCTCTTCTCTTTTCTTCTTTTTTAATACAACTTACATGCACCTACAAAAGCAATATAGCTTTTTCTTGTATGTATCTAATAATATCTTGTTTACAAATAACGCTCATTGCGCATTCGTATAAAACTCAGAGCTTGGTGTAAATAAAAAAAAAAAAGATTTTAAGTAGGTCCTTTTCGTGTGTTTTCAAGTAATCCGTGTTGTGTCAAAACGTTTACAAAATGGGATATTGTCAACTTGACACATTGCTTCATAAGCAAAGGGTTGAGGGCTTATTTGTTATGGGTTAATGAACTACTCTAAGTTTTATGATTGAAGTGTTAAAACTTTATTATTACAACTAGCTAAGCCCCGAGGCTATTGCTTTAGGAGGCGAGTAACGTTGCCTAAGCTACTTATGTATACTTATATCCAGTCGTTTCAGAGATTAGTCGGAACGAACAGACAGACATTTGAAATCGTAAAGGAAATAATATTATTTAGGAATGTAGTTCTCCCTTGTACGAAAAACCTATGACACCGACTTCACAATTAAGAAATCTAGATACCAAATGCGCAAGTTGTAATCAAATTACTTTAAGATGAGATTTGTTCCTCTCAAAAGGGACGGCCAAAAGCGGATTAACATCAATATATTGCCAACCATAATCTTAGTTTTCATATAAATAAATAATAAATAAATAAATATTTTGGACATTGACACACAACATCATTTAGTCCCAAGCTCAGCAGAGCTTGTATTATGGGTACTAGACAACTGATATAAATACATGAACATACTTTTTTTTGTAAATACATACATATTATACATAGAAAACACCCAGACTCCGAAACAAATATTTGTGAATCACACAAATAATATTTGGTCCGACGCGGGAATCGAACCCGAGACCTCTTGATCAGCAGCCTCATACGCTAACCACTAGACCAACGAGGCAGTCAATATAATATGACGCAATCCATCAATCGGCCTAGAATATTTCAAAATGCATACCGTATGGGAAGTAACCTAAAACGAGCGGCAAACCAGAAATACTTTTCAAATTTTCCATCTTTAATTCTCAAAATTTCCAATAGACATCAATAAGCTTACAAACTGAGTGAATAGGACTTAATTAAGTTTATAATATGGGTATGCGATTAAGTTCTGAGAGGCCCTTGGAAGATATAGACGTATACGTATAAAATTATTGCTCAACAGGGTGTGTGAGGGGTGAGAAACCCTAAGTTAATTATAAATACTTGCAATATTAAAACGACTCCACCTACTAGGGAGACAAATTGTAAATGTCAAATTAGGTTATGTTTTGCCAAATTTGATATAGTGATGTACATCGTCAAATTTTATTATCTTACATCATCTTCCGAGCCCTTATTCCCAAGTTTATTTGGGGTTGGCTACTAGTTCAACCGGTTTTACCTGAATTTCAGTTTTTCCACGGAGCGACTGGCATCGGACCTCCGCAACCCTAAGGGAGAACTGAAATTCGAAGATTGAACTAGTTGTCAGTATATTTGAGGGCACTGACTTCCCAATAACGATTGCCATAGATGTTCATGACAACCGAGACCGCCGGCTTTAAATTGTATTATCTTACAAATAAATAAAATTGGAGTTTTTTACTAAATGCTTAAGTATGTATACACGGTACATATGCCAATTATTATTTTTTACAATTTTCGCTGGCAGTTAGCTGCTGATATTAGGAGTAACTTAGGCAATTTTTTTAGACTAGCTTCATCCCGTGGTGTTGCCCGCGGTTACAACAAAAAACGCGGGTAACACCGCGGGGCTAAGCTAGTTATAAAAATAAGTCCTCCCCTGCCTCTGTCTGTTCGCAGTAAACTCAAAAACCACTGCACCGATTAAAAAAAAAAAAAAATACCCAGATTGTCTAAAGCCTGAATAATTTTAACAAAAAGAAACCGACTTCAAAGAAAAACTATTCCGAGTACCCAAATCGCGACAATTGTGCCTATGATATTTGAGGAGTTCCCTAGATTTCTTTGGGATCCCATCTTCAGATCCCGATACGGTGACGATGGGACCACCTGTAAGCTACGCCCATTCCAATGCGAAAAGAAATTTTGAAATCGGTTCATAAACGACGGGATTATCGCTGAACATACATAAAAATAAATAAAGATTCCGATGAATTGAGAACTTCCTCCTTTTTTTTGAAGTCGGTTAAAAAGGACTTAAACGCGGGCGGAGCCGCGGGCGAAAGCCAGTAATTGATTGATCGTAAGTGCTGAAATTTTGTAGGTAGTACTAGATGTAATTTACTCTCAATTGCTTCTAACTATAAGTTCCAAAAAGCTAGTAAATAATAAACTTCACAATTTGTAAATAAACTATTCCACCAACAATCTTACAATAACAGCACTTGCTCATTCTACTTATTAATTTATGTGACCTAGATGTTTATCTCAGGCCGCGCCTACCGCCTAGCCCGCACTCTCCGAAACGTGGATATAAAAGATAAAAATGTACATTTGTCCTCTATTGGGCCTGAGGGACTGAAGGCATCATTGGCCTACTATTCACGGTTGGCGTACAACCTCTAAATGTCCTTGAGGAATCCAAGGTTATTTATTTATTTATTTCTTCGTTACAATTCGAAAAGAACAACGTTTGACGTAAAATTGATGAGATGACGACGACGAAGTGATCTAAAAGGTTTGATCTAAAAAGATCCGACCCGGGAATCGAACCCAAGACCTCAAGCACAGGTGTTGCATACGCTACCACTGCGCCACCGAGACAGTTTATATTTTAAAACTGTTGATCGTAGGTTTCAAAAATCCCACGGTCATAGAAATCTAACGAAAAACCTCTGTATGTAATATCAAAGTAACAGTTTTTTTACTGAATGCATATCAAAGTATATACGGAACTGACATCAAAACATCAATTGTTTTTAATTTTTGCCTGTCTGTATGTCCGGCTGTCTATCTGCCTGTATGTTCCAGTGAAACTCTGAAACGGCTAATACGATTTTGACGGAACTTTCACTGGTAGAAGGCTGATGACCCAAGGAGTAATTTAAGCAAATTTTTTAGACTAGCTTCGTTCCTCGGCGTTACTCGCAATAAACAGCAGTAACCGCGGAACACCACGGAACTCAGTTATATTCAATAGAAGTATTTTGATAATTTTTAAGCAATCTTGTTAGGGCCGCAAATCGAACACTTCCTCGGTTTGCGGCCAATACAGGTCGGCTCTAGATAAAAGCAGATATGAACGGTCGAATACTGACAAACATAGTGCCATTGTAACAAAGGTCATGACACTAACTCCATTAGTGTTTGATTGAGTGTAATACGTCAAACAATGTTTTTTTGTCTGGAAATCTTCAGAAAGAAATAAAATTGAAGTCTCTGTGTCTAGTACCTATAGTACTAGACCACAGACAGACACATTTACAAACTACTTAGCTGTTGGGACAAGATGCCGTTGTGTGTCAGAAGTTCCAAATATTTAATTGTTTACTATTTTTTTAAAGTGAGGGGGATGCAAACAGATTAACTGATAGTAAGGGACCATCGTCTTCCATGAGCACCTCAAATGCGTTGCCATCTTTTGATTACTCTCACCTTAAGATTTTTTCCCTTATTCAGTTGAATAGTAGGTATTACACATGAGGATCAGATCATTATTGGCGAACAAAGCCTCTTTCCACTGCAAAATTTTCAATCTATTTAACTAGTTTTACTCTATTATTAATATCATCTAAGTTAAGGTTATACATCCGAGTGCGGGTTGCAAATCTTGCTAGCCGCAAGACACATTCCTGCTACGTAATCTTGCTCTTGGATGTTTTTAAGCCGCCCGAAGGCCTGTTGCCAGCTTCACGTCTGTTATCGTATGATAATAACCGGGCCCGACTGGTTAGCCTCCAAATCACGGAAATGCTCATAAAATATCATGCCACAAACGGTCACCCATCGAAGTACTGACCGTGCAGCTTTTGCAATCACCTAAGACCACTTGACTCTGAGCGCCTCTTGAGATTTCATTATTAATTATATGATTACGCTTTTCGATTTTAATTATACGACCACCCTAATTTAACGCACTAGTGCACACATGTACAATTTTTATAACGTTTCGTTTTACCTTTTCAGTACATAATATTTGACAATCCACAGACCCTTTGAGAGGACACACATTCCAGTAGCGAAAAGGTCTTCAGGCCAATCTCCGATGAGCCAATATGTGTACGACAAATATTTGATCTGCAGCTGAGTATATACGTGTACAAACTTCCATAGATTCCAGGAAGGGTCCAAAAAGCTTAAGGATAAAAATAATAACTTGTTACCAAGACGTCGGCAATAGGAGAAATAAATCAATACAGTAAAAAACGTATGTAGTTAAAAATAATACAGTTTTATCATATAATTTGTAGCAATGAGATGGCGAGAATTGAGCGTGGCCATTTTAGATCAGCAATTAATATTGTTTAATATTGCTACTATTATTGATCCAGAGGGTGCTTTATGGTACCGCAGACGGTGACGTGTGAAATGTAGTTCTAGTTCAAAATTCTTTGTCCGTAGGTAACAAAGTATTGTTTGTCACCGCATGCTGCACCATAAAGCGGTCAGTATGCTTACAAAACAATGCATTATTCAGTCCAATTGTACACAGATATTGTGATAGGTACTTGTTTTTCTCTTTTCAGTTCATTACTTTTAAGCAGTTGGGTTTTTTGTTTCTATAATAATTATTGTATTTACATTGATGACTATTACCCACAATTCCATTCCATTATCTCATATTCTGCCAATAATCTTAATCTTTTTGTTGGATTTGATTATCAAAGATTTATGTAAAAAAAAACTTTACCATATAAAAAACCATTAACTAAGTCTAAGTATTCAAAAAATCACTTGTGATTTTCTAGAAATAACGTAACGTAATACGCAACACTCAAGTATCTCTTTAATTAATTTGTCCTCTCCCCCTTCCTCCACCTGACAATGTGATACAAAAAAATTAAATAAGAGAAATTCAGATTAAAGAGACAGTATACTATAAAGGCAAAGTTTACAGATATTCATAATACCTATGTAATATTTTTGAACTTTGAAATTCCATGATATACTCTTAAATGCACAAGTTCATACCTGTGTCTCTGAATAATCAACTAGATTCCACGGCTGAGGTCACAGACCACCTATAACCTAATACTACGTAATACTAAAAATATACAGGTATATATTAAATAAAGAAAAGACGAATTTATTATAAAAAACCTTTCACAAAAGGACAATCCAAATTTGACAATACAATCCAATAAAATGGATTCCTCAATCACATAAACCAGTTACATAGTGACGAGTTTGAATCAAATTTGGAACCCTTCAGAGACGAGTCAAAAAAGACTTCTAAATCCTTGTTTAAATAAAAGCCTTTTGAGTTATAAAAAATAAGCAATCAGCTACTTGTTGCCTATCTGTAAAATATTAAACGTTACAAGGGCTTACATTCTTAAAAATAATATTAAGGGTGAAATAGTGAAAAACACACGCCAAATAATTATTTTTTTAAACTCTAATAAATAGGTATAACTGATACTTATAATTATTATAACTAATTAAACTTACCGCAAATCTAATTTTCCAATAAAGATTATCACAAATTCACTGTTCACTTCAATGTTAAATACAGTAACAAGTTAATTATATTTCTGTATACTTTCCTAAAACAAAGGTCACAATCTCACACTGAACATTCACAGTAACTGGCCTACAACAAAAAAAAAAACAAATTCCAAATTCAAATGTGACAACAGTGTAATGCAAAAAGGCGCATTTTTTGACAGTTCGATTACTTTTTGTAATTATTACGATGACACTGATAGAATTTTATCCGGCAGCCGGTGTTTTCAACGACACGTTCGTCCGCCCGGGAGATTCTACCGGTTCCAGAGGCTGACTCTCGCCCGTCGGCCGATCGAAGCTCCATATACTGCGCCTCCCCTCTTGCGTAACTGATATTGTTGTAAATTATCATAATTTATTTTTGTTGTATTCAAATTACCTTTTTATATTTTGTATATTTATATAAACATTTATTACGCAGATAAATAAGTTCTTTGACATCCAATTGTTGTTTACAAATGAAAAAACATTTTCTGTCTCATAATTGCTGAAATAAAGGAAACTAATTGGAAGCAACGAAAAGGCGTAGTACCTATTCAAAACATTTATCAAAATTATTATACTGTACAGCAGTCCATATAAATTCATGGTATAAATTTCACTCTATGAAGCTTCGACTGGCCAACATCTTTTAGGAAAACTCTCAGTGCGCAGGCGTGAACTAGAAAAACCAACAGAGAGAGAGCTACCAGCATCGTATTATTAGAGAGGGACAACGACTGTACCGAACAGTGCATAATAATCTACTCAATTTGTTGTCTAGGCACGTTCGAAATTTAAAAAGAAAATATGCACGACACTTTTTTTTCTTCATTCACCTGAAGTTAAAACATTTGAAACAAAGGAATTAGGAAATAAAAGAACTCTTTTGTTTTTTTAAGTGATTTTAATGAAGCAGTAAATTTTAATAATAGGTAATCCTTTTTGGAACTGCTCTCTTTTTCCATTCTGTTTACAGGTAAGTTGGCTATTAATTAACGGATACTAATTAAAACTTCGCTTTTATTGTGATAAATACATTAGATTGTCTTGTAACTTTTAAGTAAAGTTACAGATATATGATATACTAATACAAAATATCTATAGATATAAATTATGTATGTAGCTAGTTAATTTCTAGTTAATACGATATCGAATCTGATATCGGAAGCTCAAGGGCGATCCCAAAATGAATTTGGGACCAGCTACACCCAATCTATATATTTTGTACGTATAACTAAGTAATTATTTATTGGATTATTAGTCTCTTGGATAAACAGTTATTATGAAACGTTGACAGGTGAGTCTTATATAATCTATGGTTCTTTTTATATTTAGTACTGCTGTTTTACTGCCCTGATGGCGCAGTTCTAGCATATTAAACTGCTGTGTTTGAGGTCTTGTGTTCCGTTCCTGAGTCGGACCAAATGTTTGTATGATCTGCAAATAATTGTTTCGGAATTTTGGTGGTTTCTGGGTATTTACATATATCGGTTATCTATTATCTAACACATAAAAGGCTTGCAAAGCAGTTGTGAATCTTTACTTGCGATCATCACCTCGTTAAGTCTCTACATAATAGAAACATCACCTGTTACCTACTAAACGAAGGTCTCACCCTTGGAAAGCCAACTATCCTGGTCTTGGGCAATTATCCATAGGCTTTCTTTTTTCATTAGGAATATGAATCCTTTGTCCCGGGATACTTTACAAGCATACATGAACTGCACACAAAGAACACCCATACTCAGAACAAAAATTTGTGAATCATACACATACATTTTTGTCTAGTACGTATAGTAGGTACAAGCTTTACTTAGTTTGGGACTAGATGGCGATATGTTTCAAAAGTGTATTCCCACGTGGGATTGGACCCACAACACCTAGCACATTAAACTTGGAAAGAAAAGTAAAAAAAAATTTTGTTTACTTTTCGCACCAAAAACTGCCCGTGAATTCGTTCTTTATCAGTCTATTTTTCCATCCCAAGGTTGCCTGTAAGAAATTGCTTTTTAGCGATAAGGCCGCCATTTGTACATGGTCATACTTTAGATGGACTCCTAAATGTAAACTGAATGAAATGGTGTACAATAAAGATTATTCTATTCTATTCTATTCTATTCTATTCTATTCTATTCTATTCTATTCTAAACCTTCACAATACTAGTTTTTTTTTGTGAAAACAATGTTAAATAAAACAATTATATGATAGTTTAAACAATAAAGTCAAAAATGTAACCCTCATTTCGTAACTTTGAAACAACATTAGTATTAGATTTCAATTTCCGGATTTTTTTTTACACAGAAAAATTAACCAAACCTACAGAAAAATATTCATTTTCTTCTAATTTACAAAAAGGCAAATTTAATTTAATCTAAATTATATTTCTAACCAAGTAAATTACACTTCGCATGTAAGTACATCTGGAGCCGCCGCGGGTTCGGATCCTGCGGTTTAAATGTACAATGGCGAGATATGGTTAATTTAATATCCTAAGGCAAACACGACGCTGTTTCTAAAGTAGATATTATTATTATCTTCTGATATTTACAGTTTGTATTAGGTATTGCTGATAAAACATTATCATAGTCGATTTTTTTTTATAAGTACTAAAGTGACTCTAGAATGGAATCCAGGAGTAGAGGTCACCATCCTCATTGTGAGGGTAGGTAATGACCCATGGCGGCCTGGTCAGATGTTTCTGCATTATTCTCCCAGCCTCTGTAGACCGGGAAAATGATTCAGAATGATTAGGCCTCCAGTCTCACACTCACTAACGAAATATGACAGCAAAAGTGCTGTCATTATTAGGATGATCCTCTGTATGAAGGTAGTACTAAGCCGGTCGAGTCAGCCCGTTCGTGCTGAAATCAGCGTGTCTCTGCTACCTCCAAAACTTATATAGAGATTTAAAGATTAATGAAACTCGCTATGTCCGTGTGGTGACGGATTAAGAATACAGATTGTCACCACTCCTATTCATCCCGCGGGTGTCGTAAAAGGCGACTAAGTGATAAACTACGCAAGACAGCATCAATGCAAAGAGAAGGAAAACTTGAAACCAACCCTTTTTTTTTTACGTGTGGAAATCCCCGCGGACCGTCACCCCGTCGGGGGTTACGGCGGGGTGGTGTGTCGGACTCGAACCGACTAAAACCACACGGTGTGACCCTCTCTGCGCCTTTGTATTGGAAGGAGTCCAGGGAGGGGATTTCCTTCTGGACTCCAAACTTGAAACCAACCCTATACCAACCCGTCTGGCCAGCGTGGTGTAGTAGGCATATACCTCCTTTCTAAGGAGAGGCCTATGTCCAGCAGTGGACTGATAAAGGCTGTTGATGAAACTAGCTTTAAAACATATTTTTAACCGACTTCAAAAAAAAGGAGGAGGTTCTCAATTCGTCGGAATCTTTTTTTTTTATGTATGTTCAGCGATAATTTCGTCGTTTATGAACCGATTTTAAAAATTCGTTTTGCATTGGAATGAGCGTAGCCTACAGGTGGTCCCATCGTCACCATATCGAGATCTGATGATGGGATCCCAAGGAAATCAAGGGAACTCCTCAAATACCGTAGGCACAATGTCGCGATTTGGGTACTCGGAATAGTTATTCATTGAAGTCGGTTCCTTTTTGTTAAAATTATATGATATATATATATGACGTATGTAGGTACATGTTGGTCTAGTGGGTAGTGACTCTGGTAGTTAGTGGTCAATCACGGAAGCGTTCATAACATATAATGCCACAAACAGTCATCCATCTAGTTACTGGCCACGATGTCGTTGCTTAAACTCGGTGATTATGGTCAATCACCTAAGGCCGGCTATGAGCTGGTCTGAACGTACAACGGTGGCAAGTGCTGAAAATAAGGAGCACGACATTCGAAAAATTCAAGTTGGAAGCCCTAATTGTTTAGTGTCCGTTAATGAATCAGTCAGACATAGCAAATATTTTCTATGTTCCGAGTGTAATGCGAAATTAACTCTGTCTGTCTGTTACGTTTTCACGCCAAAACCGCTGAACCGATTTTGATAAATTTTGGTATAGAGATAGATAGAACCTTGGCAAAGAACATTTGCTACTTTTTACCGGGATAACCGACATACACACGGGCAAAGCAGCTGGCAAAAGCTAGTTGAAAAACAACTTGAAATCAGTTTCAAATTGTCACAAGCTTATTAAGGGGATTAATAAAATTAATTTCCAGACTTAATATGCTTATATTCATGCTTCGTCAGTATTAACGTGCGTGATATTTAGGAGATCTCAAGGATTAACATAGAAGGTTGATTGGGAAAGAATGCCTCATGGCATTAAGTTCGTCTTTCTACAATATGTGCAGCAATACGTTTTTTTTTTATATCTATAGAAATAAATGAAATTGGAGTGTCTGTTTGTAATATTAAAATAACCGCTTTTTACTTAATGCATATGTAACCCCCGACGGGGTGACGGTCCGCGGGGATTTCCACACGTTAAAAAAAAAAAAAAAAGTACATATATATTTTAGCCTACCATTCCGCTTGATGCAAAGCATGAATAGAATTCAGGAGAAGGGGTCACCATCCTCATAGTGAAGATAGGCAATGCAGCATGGTGTCACATACGATAGCGGCCTGGTCAGTTGTTTCTGATTGACTTGACTGACTGATTGAACCTCCGGTCTCACACTAACCAACGAAATACCTCAGCAAGAATGCTGTCATTATTCGAATGGTCTTCTGTATGAGCCCCGGTTGAGATCGCCCATTCGTGCTCAATTAAGGCTAGGAAGATATAAAAAAAACCTCTTCAAAGGTGGTTTTTATTAGGGTTCCGAAGTTTATGACTTCGAACCCTTAAAGATTCGTCATGTCCGTCTGTCCGTCCGTCCATCCTCGACTTACCGTCCAAACGGTAAGTGCTAGAAAGATGAAACCTTGCATGGATATGTGTTGTAAGTACGTCGACAAAGTGCTACAATAAAATTATGAAAAATATTTTTATTTGGGGTACCTCCCCTACACGTAAAGTGGGGATGATATGTTTTTCTTGTGACTACCCCATCGTATGGGGTATCATTAGATAGGTCTTAAAAAAACAATAAAGGGTTTCTAAGACAATTTTTTGATTTAGGTATCTGTTTGCGAGATATTCCACTGTAAGGGGCACTTTTTTGTAAAAACAGGGCGTCCCCCCCCCCCTCTAAAAGCTAAACGGCTGGCTCAAAAAATCTGAAGAAATTCGTGATGGTGGTCCATATGATGAACTTTGAAGGAAAACTATAACGGATCAGATGACTTTGTTAGTTCAGGAGTTAAAGAGGCTTAACATGTAAAAAGCGCTCACTTGGAAAACGTCATACAAAATTAATGCATTAATACGTAACTTAACAATTATCTATTGGATACGATTTTAAATCCATTATGGGTGACTGAGGAACCCTTTCTATGCGTGGCCTAACACGCACTTGGCCGATTGTTTTATTTTGGGACGTAATGTGCCACAGCAATATGTGACAACATACAGCTATCAACTATAAATGATACACAAATTAGAAGTGTCCTTTAACCGCCAAGAGTACTCTATAACATTATAAAGAAATTAAAAGGACGCACACAGAATAAAGAACGACCCTTTTACATTTTTTTCACCATCACAATTGTGTTAAAAATACATAATTTTATGTTAATTTGCGAACAACTGCGACTGCTTGTCGACAAAAATAGCCGGAATATTTAGTGTATAAAACATTTTTTTTGCGAAATACATTATCATATTTACGTCATGTGTTCTGTTGTAGCTTTTTCTTTGTAATATATTCTAAGGGGTTACAGTCATTTGAGTAGGTTAGATTCTTGTGCAGCGTATTTGCCAACTTTTTACTACCAACATTTTTGTACGTCTGTCCGTCTATCTGTTTGTCTGTTTATTCCAGCTAATCTCTGGAACGGACATACTTATTTTAACGGCACTTTCACTGGTAGAAAGCTGATTATTTAGACTAACCTGGCTCGCGGCGTTACACGCCTTTTACAATAATAACCTTAGGTAACACCGCGGGATTCGACTAGTTAATTAATAATTCTAAAAGAAAATGTAATACATTTATTTTCTAATACTAATACAATGTTCAACATACCCTTTCCAATATATATCACAACAGAGAAAATCCAAAACACTAGTAACGAAAATTTTCCACATCAAAATAAACAAAATATGGCGTCGACACATGATCTATCTCGCGCAGTATAAATATGTACAATTTGCGGGTCGGGCACGTTTCCAGAACAATATAAGTAATTGTTTCCTCAACTTATTGTGTGATGCACGTGGCGAAATATACTACCAACGGTTCTCGATACGTACTCACTGCGTACTCACTTGTACACTCGATTGAAGTGAGTATCACGTGATCACATCGAGCAACATAGGCCGGAGTTATGTAGCCATAACGGATTTTTCCGATACACAACAGTATGTCCTTTTTACGAGGAATAATCACACATACATATTATAGACTTACATACAAGAAGAATAGCTTGTCACCATGAACTCACACATAACAATTAAAACAAAAATTCAAAATTTCACACACACATGAACACATTCTGTGTCATATCAGTGTTGTCTTATTCGTGACACGGAATTAATTTTTGGAAACGAAAACGGAAAAAGCAGTCGAGATTTGAAAATATCTCTTATGTATGTATATTGTCCGTGTGGTGACGGATTAAGAATACAAAGTGTCACCACCCCTATACATCCCGCGGGTGTCGTAAAAGGCGACTAATTGATAAACTACGCAAGACAACATCAATGCAAAGAGAAGGAATACTTGAAACCAACCCTTTTTTTTTTTTTTTTTTTATGTGTGGAAAATCATCATGGACCGTCACCCCACCGGGGGTTACGGCGGGGTGGTGTGTCGGACTTGAACCGACTAAAAACCACACAGTGTGCCCTCTACGCGCTTCTCCGTTTAGGAGTAGGAGAAGTCCAGGGTGGGATCTCCTTCTGAACTTCTCCAGCGCCTGCCCGCTCCTGATGCGGGCACCGTCTCTGTACGACGACCCTCTCTTAGGCGGCGTCCGGCACACACCGACGCCGCCACCTCGCGGCTGGCCACATAATGCGGGTGAAGGGAAAACCCGTCCCGTCCACCCGCGGCCACACTCAAGGCGGCATGAGGCGCAGATGTTCGCGCCTCCGCCGCCCGAGTCGCCGGTGGCGAATCTGGTCCGATATGATGTCGTCCTCCCGGGCCTTCTCCGCCGCCTCCTTCTGCGTGATTACGTCCTCGCAGAAGGTTGCGACCGCGGTAAATGAGACTTGAAACCAACCACGTCTGGCCAGCGTGGTATATTAGGCCAAAACCTTTCTAAAAAAAGGCCTATGTCCAGCAGAACTGTTGAAGGCTGTTGATGATGATGATTATGTATGTTTTTGTTTAGTATAACTTTTGTTGATGCATCTGCTACATAAACACAATCTACCAAAAAAAAGAGATCTAAAATTTTCCAAAAATCAGTTACTTAAAATTGCTATCACTTTCAACAATTTCTGGTGAAATTTTCCAATCGTAGCTCCCTTAGTCACGTGAGTGTCAGTTCTTTGAATATCTGTGTGGAGATTTGTTGTTAAAAGCTATTGAACCAGTGAGAGAGAATCTTCTTATGAAGGCTCGATTACTTCTTATCTGTAACCAATTGTAATCATTCAGAGTCATACAGCAACATGATAGGGAGAGTCAAAGCATGAGTCGAAATAGGCATTATTTTTTGCCCATATACCCTTATTTTTAAAATATAATGTGAACATGTTTGATATTTTCCTTCAATTGTTGTGTGAATTCAACAGGCGCTTTTTTAATTTTATTTTTTAAATAATTTGAACATCTAATACAACGTCATCTAGTCCTAAGCTAAGCAGAGCATAGATCTGCAAATATTTGTTTCGGAGTCTGGGATGTTATCTATGTTTATTGCGTATGTATTTACAAAAAGAAAGTGTGTTTATATATTTTGTTGTCTGGTACCCATAATACAGGCTCTGCTGTTCGAAATATTTATTTATTTATTATTTCGCACTTTTAGTAGTAGTGGAATAGGGCAACAGATGTTCCAAAATATCACATCACAATTTCCTGAATGGGAGGTGATTGAACGCAATATGCATTGACTTGCAATACAGCGTCAACTGTATTGATAAAACAAATTAATATCTGCTTTTACTGTAGATAAATATATAATTAAACATATTGTCCATTTCATAGGAGAAGATGATTTACAACATGTATTATGTAATTATTGTTACTTTATCAAAGTAAATCTTAATTGTCAAAAATATCTATAAATGCCCTGTTTAAAATAGCGAACTAACAAAGTACTACTAACTAAGCCGTTATAAACTAAGCCGTTTTAAAGTTCAGCACATTAACTTCCATCACGAATTTTTCAGATTTTTTAAGGTAAGATTTTTTAAGGGAGGGGGACCTATTTATAGAAAGAAATGTCCTTTAAAGTTGAATAACTCGCAAACTGATACCCAGATTAAAATATCATCGTAGCAAGCTCTCAATGTTTTTAAATGACTTATCTAATGATGCCCATCATGTAGGGGTAGACTTAAGAAAAAAAAAATCCACTTTACGGGTTGGGAAGGTACCGCAAATAAAAAACACTTTTTCAACGTGTTAAAACACATATTTATGCAAAGTTTTATCTTTCTAAGACTAACCGTTTGGACGGTAGTTGAGGATGGACAGACATGACAAATGTATAAGGGTTCCGAGTCATGAAAAAAGACAATTTTTTTACATACGCATACGATTTTTATATCTATAGTAGTGGTTATCTGCCAATCATAATCTAGTCTGGCGGCTCGAGGTGCTAGCCGACAGGACATCGCACATTATCACTTTATATATTAAGTTGGAATTGGCAATGAACTTTGTGTTCGGTGCAGATGAACTACAGATAACAAGATATTATAGAGTCTCTCGCAATCCTTTGGCATTGGCCTCCTTTAACATTTGTCTGGGCATGTGTGGGTGCGTATTTATTAATTTTAGCTATGAGTAAGTGTTAGTAAAATAAGTTCCATTTATGTCACGCCTGTGGGACGTCTACTTTATAACAAGGTTATATCGTGCTTCTGGTCGTTAATCTTGACGATTAGCAGTTAGGCAAGACGATGGCTGGGGCTCGAATGCTGGCTATATGGACAAGTCGACTCAAAAGCATGGTTTGTTCAAAAGGCCAACCCAGACGCTGTACTGTAGTCATCATTACACTGTAGTACTCATTTGACTGCCATCTTGGTCTAGTGGTTAGCGTATGCGGCTGCTGATCAAGAGGTCTCGGGTTCGATTCCCGGGTCGGACCAAATATTTGCGTGACCCACAAAATTAAATATTCGTTTCTGAGTTTGGGTGTTTACTATATAATATGATTATATGATAAGTATGTATTTACAAAAAAATACTATGTTTATGTATTTATATCAGTTGTTTAGTACCCATAGCACAGGATCTGCTTAATTTGGGACTAGATGACGTTGTGTGTAAGATGTCCGAAAAAAAATATATTATTTACGGACTTTCGAAAACAGATACCTCTGCGGTTTGTTTCGGTATTTCTTCCCAGAGTGAATCTTATGAAATGCCGGCACCTCCTAGCTGTAAAGTTCGACGTGTAAAAATATCTGTAAAAGATTTACTTCCAAAATAATGATCATTTATCAAAAGCGTAGCACATAGTTTTTTAAGCGGAGTTATATTCCATCTATTGTATCATTGTTTCAAAATAAAAAACCTTTCTTACCAGCGACTAGGCAAGTGTTAGTGTTCCTTTTCTGACAGCCAATGTTCTTCAAGAGTACACGTATATACCTCTCAATAGTAATAATGGTGACAAACTAGTCGATGGGTCACCATTGTGTATAGTTTAATCTGTTTTACCGAGAAAAATAAATAAATAGTTTCTTTCCCAGAAGCTTATATCAAAAACATTTTATAGTTATATCCGACAAACTCCCCACTACTAGTCAAGAGCTCTCATCTCTAGTAGTTCGAAAAGAGGTTGGCTAATATCCGCCGCATTCAAACCGACAAACTTGTGTACTTATTCATAGATTTTAACCAACTTAAAAAAAGGAGGATACTTATTACTAATTTAGTAGCTTGCGTAGTTTAGAAAGCCAATACCTCCTTTTTAAGGAGAGGCCTATGTCCAGCAGTTTACTGTTAAGGGCTGTTGATGATGATGATGACGATTTTGTAGCTAAGCTTCGCGATGTTAACCACAGTTGTTGTTATACCACCGCGAGTTACGCGAAGGTAGTCGAAAAAAGTAGTCTAAATTACTCATTGTATCGTCAGCTTTCTAAAAGTGAAATCCCCGTCAAAATCGGTCAAGCCGTTCTAGAGACTAGCCGGACTTTGCTTTGCATGAAAGAGCAACAAGCATACATACATATATACTCACCAAGTAGGATATAGCAAATATTCGCATTCGCATCACTAGTACAATACATAACCTACCTACCTAAGCAAGTTGAATGATGTATAGTTTAGTTGAAAGCGTGGCTATAATTAGTTTTATAATTGACTACAGTGAGGCAATTAAACATTTCATAATGAGTTGCACTTTGACCCAGTTCTGTGCAAACCTACTATTGTGTAACCTACATACAGACATTTATTATGTAAAAGAAATAAATAAATATTTATGATAAATATTTGGGACATGTGACATACAACGTCATCTAGTCCCAAATTAAGCAGAGCTTGTACTAGGCAACTGATATTACATTTGCATATCATACAAGCATAAAACAAGGTAGTAATCTTGACTGCCTTATTGGTCTAATGGTTGGCGTATGCGGCTGCTGATCAAGAAGTCTCCGGTTTGATTCCCGTTTCGAAGTCTTGGTGTTTTCTATGTAAAATATGTATGTATTTACAAAAGAAGTAGCATGTTTATATATTTATATCATCATCATCATCATCATCATCAACAACAGCCTGTAACAGTCCACTGCTGGACATAGGCCTCTCCTTAGAAAGGAGGTTTTGGCCTACTATACCACGCTGGCCAGACGGGTTGGTATAGGGTTGGTTTCAAGTTTTCCTTCTCTTTGCATTGATGTTGTCTTGTGTAGTTTATCCCTTTTACGACACCCGCGGGATGAATAGGAGTGGTGACACTCTGTATTCTTAATCCGTCACCATACGGTTTATATCAGTTGTCTAGTAGTTGTCAGTTGTCTAGTACCCATAATACAAGCCCTGCTTAGTTTGGGACTAGATGGCGATGTGCGTAGATGTCCGAAAAAAATAAATGTCCTTAATATTTTACGTTTGTGTACGAATTGCAATTATCAAAACTATAATAAGTTCCTAATAAGCTATAATTTTGAAGGTACTTTCCATGTTATTAATATTGCTACGAGAATATTCGTAGCACTACGTATGATGAAAGCGTAACTCACGCTACGAGATACAGGCTACGCTATTAACGTAGACGATAAAATTTAAAGCTACAGTTCTACGAATAATAAATGAGTGAGAGTGCCTTTAAGAGGCACTTAGAACAGTTACTTAAATAAATATACCCTCACATCTAAATAATACGGATTTAATTTTTGAATTATAAATAAATCGTAAAACATGGAATATAAATATGTATGGACATATTTTCATTTCCTAATTGTGGAAAGTCAAACCAAAATTGACGAAACTCAAAAACGAGAAAAAAATTAAATTCCTCTGATTCTGTATTATGTCTGAAATAAATGAATAAATATCTAAAGGTTTGAACGATTTCGAACAATAATTAAATCCATATTAATATCATAAAGATGAAGTTTGTTTGTTTGGTTGAACGCGCTAATCTCATGAACCATTAGTCCGATTTGAAAAGTTATTTAAGTGTTAGATGGTCCATTTATTGAGAAAGGTTATGGGCTATATATCATCACACTAAGACCAATAGGAGCTGAGCACCAATGAAGAATGTTTCAAAATCAGTTTTTTCCTCTGAAGAGCTTCTGCTGAGTGCTCTACGTAAAATGTTCTTCTTCATCTTTTGATGAAATGGCAACCAGCTGAATATCAACATCGTTTTTGAAGACCTATCTTTAAATACGGGTTTGATGAAAAAAAAATGTTTTAAGTTTTAGTTCTAAGTATTTTTTTTTCTATGTTTCAAGTTTCAATGGTACGGCTCTTATAGTTTCGAAAAAAAGTGGCTGTGACATACGGACGGACAGACAGATATGACGAATCTCTAAGGGTTCCATTTTTTGCCATTTGGCTACGGAACCCTAAAAAAACGACCTCACGGAAATTTTTTAAGTTTCGCAAAATTCATGTGTGACAGAATTGTTCTTCTTTTAAAGTTCTAAAAAAACGTCTAACAACATTTATCTATCTTTAAAGGTTGGTTCACGATAACCTTTTTTTATGTGAAACAAATTTGCTTTCGCGGTATAACATCACGCTGCGGGCAATAGAAGATGCAGGCGGGGCTGTGTGGGTCAGTAAGTAACTAAATAAACGAATTAGTTTGTTGCCTTTATCAAGCAGAGTTAATATAAAAGACGTATACATACAAAATGACCCGAAGAAAAATTCGCTACATCTAAATAGTTGTTAAAATTATATTATCAATAACTAATAAGCCACATTTTGATGAAGCAAAAAAAACAAGCGAAGCTACAGACAATTTATTTTTTTATTATTTGATGATTGCCAATGTGACTCCACTCTGCCTGACGGTAAGCATGAATGGAATCCAAGAGTGGGGGCCACCATACTTGCTGCATCGCGGGCAGTATGGTGGCCCCCACTCTTGGATTCCATTCATGCTTACCATCAGGCAGATGCCGTAAATTGCAGTGTCTGTCGAACAGTTTTACACTTAAGGCGAGGTTATAAGCAGACATTCGGCAATCAGAGGGGGTGAGGTGCGGTACGTAAGCTCCGCCTACCGGGGGGACGCGGTATCGTACGCGGGGGTCGAGAGCGGTAACCGCGGACCGCGGGTCATCGAGACTTGTATGTTAAACTACGGCCGATATAATCTTGGCTAGTCCAAACTTAGCGCAGATGGTTCCGCAATAACCTTTTTTTAGGAACAAAATGTTGGCATGAGGCGACGTAAGGGGGCGGTGGTCTAGGCTAGAGATTGACCTAAGTAAACACAATCGACCCTTTATTGAATCAAATATCGTAGTTCTTGTTTTTTGTTTACATAAGATATAATGGATTTACAAATATTAGTAAATTTTGAAGTGAATTAACGAGATTTCGACTATTATAAAAAATACTAATAAATCTTTGCTGGGATAAAATATATCCTATACAGTGTAAAAAACAATCATTTATTTAAAAAATATTTTTAATAATATTACTAATAAAAAAAATAAAAAGAAGTCGTGTGGCACTCGGGGACTGCCGCGGCACAGCTATTGCATAGCATTTTTTATCAACTTATGCAATTAATTTTTTTTTTATTTATATAGTATTTTTTTTCTTTGATATTAATTCAAGTTTACGAAACAATATACACTGTCTTTTTACTAACATACATTCTAACAATATTATTGCCAAACAATATAATTATCCTAATAACCGTAAGACAATGACAACTAAACAGGGAACATAATAAATAGTAATATGAGCATATCTATGGAATGAAAAAGGAAAATAAAAAAAAAAGACTTGAGAGGTGTCAAGTGACACCCGGATGGAACGAAGTTACACGCACGGCTTGCTAAAATGTGTCGGTATACAGACGAAACCTCATACTCTACTAATATCATTAAAACTTGTCTAAACACGCTACAATTAAATTCTACTCTAGTACTTGTAACTTAATATTTTGCTTTGTTGGAAATACATTCATACCATATAGAATCAAAGTACACGTCAAGACGAATCAAATGAGCCCAATCTCGATGGGGTTTCTATGGCCCCCTTCCAGCTCCATCATCAGACCCTGGTTACCATATAGTGTCAAAGTACTCGTCAAGACGAATCAAATGAGCCCAAACTCGATGGGGTTCCTATGGCCACCTTCCAGCTCCATCATCAGACCCTGGTTACCATATAGTGTCAAAGTACTCGTCAAGACGAATCAAATGAGCCCAAACTCGATGGGGTTCCTATGGCCACCTTCCAGCTCCAGCATCAGACCCTGGTTACCATATAGTGTCAAAGTACTCGTCAAGACGAATCAAATGAGCCCAATCTCGATGGGGTTCCTATGGCCACCTTCCAGCTCCATCATCAGACCCTGGTTACCATATAGTGTCAAAGTACTCGTCAAGACGAATCAAATGAGCCCAAACTCGATGGGGTTCCTATGGCCACCTTCCAGCTCCATCATCAGACCCTGGTTACCATATAGTGTCAAAGTACTCGTCAAGACGAATCAAATGAGCCCAAACTCGATGGGGTTCCTATGGCCACCTTCCAGCTCCAGCATCAGACCCTGGTTACCATATAGTGTCAAGGTGTCAATAGCTAGTTTCTCACTTTCAATCATCCATTTCTTCCGATTTTGCATTTATTACCCCTTATTATAAGTTTATAATTTGTAATAACACTATATCTGTTTAGACTTATGGACCTCACTATTAATATTAAATTAAAAAATAAAAATTACAATTTACAATGTAAAAAAATAATAAAAGGGAGAAAACCCACGCGAAGACAGTAGTATGTGAGCCAAGCGCTATGTACTTGCGCGTCAGTAATATTTTGGCACAGAGCGTCCGGAACCGACTTCCCGATTCCCGATTCGAATAGCGTAGCGAATATTACGTCTACTAGTGACTCGAATAAGGTTGAATATCATACGCTCTGTTTGTTGTGTTTTTGCTCGTGACTCTTTCTTAGGCGCTTACGTTTGTTGATTAATGGGCTTTTCGATTTATTAAGACAAATATATTAATATAAATAAAAAAATAGTCGGTGATCGTTTTAAAAAATCATATTTTTTAATTAATTTTTAAAAAAAATTGTACTGTTATCGCTTAAAATACGGTGTATTTCGACGATTAAGTGTAAAAGAAAGAGGCAAAGGTTATAATTTATTATGTAATTTTAGTAAGTTAATCTTAAAATTAAATTCGGTAGAGTTTTAGTGTAGATGTTTATCTTTACATGTTATTTTTCTTATCTCAGTACCTTAAAGCTGTACTTCACACTAGAGAAAAGTTTAAAGAGATAGGCATTATGACAGTTGCATCACAATATATATTTGCAAACATTATGTTTATAAAACAAAATATGCATTTATATCACAGGAATAGTGACGTTCACTCGGTGAACACGAGACATAAGCATAAATTAGTAGGTCAATATCATTGGCTACATAAAACGCATAATTCATTTATGGGTCTTTCCGTGCGATTTTTTAATAGGTTACCAGCTAGTGTTATGAGTCTATCAGTGGAAAAGTTTAAAAATGTAGTCAAAACTTATCTTATACGTAGGGGATATTATACAGTTGACGAATTTTTAAATGATAAAGAAAAATGGATTTGACTACTTGCTCCTTATCATTTTATTCTACTCATGTGAATGTTGTTATCACATTGTTTAAGAACATGATTTTACTTTTGTAAGTAAAGATTCTACGTGACTAATAAAGGCCATTCTTCTCTTTCTTTTGATCTTATAATTAATATTTTATATTTAATCTTTCGTTACCAGTAATTTGGCCAATATTTGAGCACATATAGTCTTTACCTTTGTTGTAAGTAGATGCTCCTACTATGTTGTACCCACTGAGGCTGTTGTTTTTTTTTTTTTTAAATTAGCATAAGTTCTAATTTTTAATCACTATAATTTGCATCAGTCCTCTAACATGGTGTATAGTATATTAGTGGCAGCACCTTACCCCCATATCAGGTTTATAAACATTAAAACTATGTAAACATTGGCGATTTGAAAGGAGTGGCCGCGAGTTTTTATTGCCATGTTCTTTTCTCCGGCTCTACCTATTGTTTGCGAACATGGCATAAATGTACATGTAGAATCTTGACCTGTCACAAGAGATGTATTGCATCCTAAGTGAATAAAGAATTTTGAATTTGAATTTGAAATTTGACGTTAATAGATAGTGCGTTTTTGACAAATCCCGATTAAACCTCGCCTTAATGCATAATAAGATGAAAGTATGTACATTACTTATATTCGATTCGATTCCTGAGTCGGACAAAATGTTACTGTGGGTGATTTCTATGTACAATCAGTATTTGTTTACAAAAAAGTATGTTTATGCATTTATATCAGTTGTCTAGTACTCATAATACAAGCTCTGCTTAGTTGGGGACTGGAAGACGTTGTGTGTAAGATGTCTGAAATATTTATAATTTGCCAGCTTTCGCCTGCGGCTTAAAAAGTAGCATATGTGTTATTCTGATATACCTATTTACCACAAACAATTTTTTATTCTTGGTGAAAGCGTAACAAACAAACTTACATTCACATTTATAATATTAGTAGATATCAGAAAGAAGTTTCAATATGTCTTTTCTGTCTGTGTGCCTGTTGATTCCGGTTAAACTCTGGAACGGCTAAATAGATTTTGACGGGCCTTACACTGATAACTTTTTTAGACTAACTTTACTCCGTGGTTTTACTCAAGATATACAACAATAATCGCATATAGATGTTTAGCACCTGTCTGGTTGCCATAGCACAATATCTATCCAGTTTGTTATCGATTCTGTCACCCCTTCCACTCCATTGTTCTGTACTAGACACCAGACATCTTTTGTTCAGAAAAATATCATTTTAACACACATACATCCAAATATTTCTTTACCAAAAAGGACAATAGAGATATTACAACTATTCATAAAAGTAATATATAAATAAGGTTCGAGGATAAACCCGGTTATAGGTGTTGATATTACCGTGAGCCATGTTGCCCGGGTGCCGGGTGTAAACGGAGCTAACACGCGGTAACCGGATACAATAAGTGACAAACACGATCCGGCTATTTGTCGATGTTCGATACGTCGGCAACCCTCTGTACTGTGTCCAAGTAAGAATATTATTTTTTAGGATTATTTCATTAGTAAGATTTCGGTGGCGCAGTGGCTCGTCGTGGCAGTCTCGGATTCGATTCCCAGGTCGGACCAAATGTTTATGTGATCTGCAAAGGTTTGTTTCGGAGTTTGTGTGTTTTCTGTGTATAACATGTATGTATTTACAAAGAAAAGGTATGTTTATGTACTTATATGAGTTGTCAAGTACCCATAACACAAGCTTAGCTTAGCTTAGCTTTGGGACTAGATGATGTTGTGTGTAAGAGTGAAGCTCTATTAGGTGTTGATAAGGATTGATTGACACTTGAAGATGAAAAAGAATGTTATATTTCAACAATATAAATAGGTACTTAAATAATCAGTATTGAAAATTGTAATTTATCATTTATTTTTTAAAATGCTGATGTTTTACTGATAGCATTTATTGTTACTTATAAGAAAACATTTAAAAATTAAACATTTCAATAAGGAACCTTAAACTCGTTTCATAACCTCAAACTTTTATCAACTATGATTATGTCAGCAATTTTTAAGACGTTGTTATATTTTGCCATGTCTTATAAATAATTAATTTATTATCTTAAATAAGGGAGTTTTAGCCAGCTACGCAGAAAGGGCTATATCCAGCAATAAACTGGCA
This sequence comes from Phragmatobia fuliginosa, assembly GCA_932526445.1. NCBI lineage: Eukaryota > Metazoa > Arthropoda > Insecta > Lepidoptera > Erebidae > Phragmatobia > Phragmatobia fuliginosa. Next base: position 21,045,785 of record OW052067.1, on the reverse strand, counting down.
AACCTGAATTAATATATTTTTCTTTAAATCTTTACAAAATACTACTGCGTTATAGCTAGTGTCTTATAGTTTATATATATATATATTAGAATTACATCAAAGCGTCAAGATTCAAACAGTGTAAATCAACAACAACCCATAACGTCACACTGCTGGGTAAGGTCTCCCCTGAGAAGAGGGTTAAGGCCATATGTACGAAAAGTGTGAAAAGCATCTCACTAAGCCGCCATAGTGTGGGCCGCCAGACTATATTGTCTGCATTCACAGCAAGTGTGGTGGCCCCCACTCTTGGATTCTACTCATGCTTTCCATCAGGTAGGATAGAGACACTTTGGAAGGATAATTAAAAAAAACGTTACACGTTATGCGGTGTATTTTATTTAGTTGTTAAGTAAAACTTAATAATTCATTATTTCATCTGATACTAGGTATTTTGTTTTATAACCTGTCTCAAGAAAATTCGAATTCATAGACCCTATACACAAGGATCGGCGTATCGGTAAACTTAGAACAACTTTATATTGAAACCTTTCGACTTAAAACTCTTGATTCCTGACCTTTTAAGAAAGGGCCTTCTTTTATAACTTTGTCTTTTGTTCCATCCCTTGTGGCACAAAGTTTCAAAGTAAACGATTAATTCATCCAACCTGATACTAAGGAATTCTTACTTTGTTTGTGTAAATTTAATGTACTAAGATCGCATTTTCATCTGTGCTAATGATCACTGAGCCTCAGTTTCATGACCGGATTAATTAAGTTTCTTTTTCATATATTTTTTATTTAAGCCTACCAAAGTGACTCTACTCTGGCTGATGGAAAGCATGAGTAGAATCCAGGAGTAGAGGCCACCATCCTCATTGTGAGAGTAAGCAATAGGCATGGTGATCCATTCCATTGCGGCCTGGTCAAATAATTCTGCATCATTCTCTCTGCCTCCGGAGGTCAGGAGAATGATGAAGAATGATCAGGCCTCCGGTCTCCAATAACCAATTAAATACGACAGCAAGAATGCTGCCATTATTAAGATAGTCTTCAGTGTGAGGGTAGTACTGCCACGGTCAAGCTCATTCGTGTTGAAATCAGCGTACCTCTGTTACCAGTTTCAATAAACATTTTGTCAAATACATATAACTAAATATTATTCAAAATGATTTTATGGTACAGATTAAGATGGTTTAAAAATGAAATATAAAAAAATAGATACCTATCTGTAATAGGTATCTAAAACAAATAGTAATTTAATAACTGCGATCATTTATATTTTGTCTTTCATAAATACAATTAAGTTTACCTAAGTCACTCTACTTTGCCTGATGGCAAACATGAGTAAAATCTAAGACGGTCACCATCCTCATTGGTAGAGTAACTTGGCAGGCATCAAATAAAATCCTGTGTTCGATCCTGGTGTTCCTCTCAACTGCCGAGGTAGGCCGCCGCGGGGTTTAGTGGGTAGACCGGTTGCCCGGGAGTCCCACACACGCCCTTCGTTTACCCCACGAAGGGTATGGTGCGAAAAGCATTCCCCGCGTAAAAAAAATAAAAAAAGGCATCAAATAAAAAAGCAAAATGTTGTATTTTTTATCAACCAAGAGTATCGTCCTACACAGCATTCGTTCATTAGGATCACATAAAATAACAGCAAACTAATTAAAGTAAGGAACGTTCCCTCACGCGTGTTCCAAACTACTTAGAAGTCATTTTAGGTGCGGCCAAACTGAGGCCTAATTTCCGTCTTTCTGAACTCCTTTAAGTTAACTATCAACAAACTCAGTTCTCACTTTTTAGACGTAATTAATTTAATTTACGTAAATACATTTGGAGCTACTTATGTAATCAGAAACCAATTTACACACATACCAAAATCTAAATAAGGACCCTATCTACAACAGACAAGGACGAAAAATTGAAATCAAATCATTGTAGGTTCGATTCCTAGGATAAATACCCGTGTGATAAGCGCGACAATATGTTCCATCTAGGTGTTATGTACCCATATGTTTGCCTTGTTGGTCTAGTGGTTAGCGTCTGCGGCTGCTGATGAAGAGGTCTCGGATTCGATTCCCAAGTCGGACTAAATATTTGTGTGATCCACTAATAGTACTAGTAGTATTCTTAATCCGTCACCACACGGACATAATAACAATAATAATAAATAAATAAACAATAAATAAAAAGAACACGAAAAAATAAAAACAATCACACACAACGTCATCTAATCCCAAACTAAGCAGAGCTTGTGTTATGGGTACTCATAGCACAAGCACTGCTTAGTTTGGGACTAGACGGCGTTGAATATAAAATAAGCCCGTAAAACCTTACTTACGCTGTTAAAACAATGAAGAAGATATGTAATCTGCAGAGAACTCATAGGGTTCATCTAACTTGTGCAAAATGTGCAAGTAAATGCACACCTGACTGTTTTCTCCATCGAGTTTATTAAAACAATATCCAACATAAATTTTCTCTCACTTTATTTAATTAAAGATAAATATTTGATATAACAAGTCACTTAATTTTCAAAACTACAATTCTAAAGTCAGTCAATAGTGACTCTACTCAATCTATACGAATCGCCTACAACTTCAGCAGTGCTGTACTTTTGGAAGAAATTACTCTTCGGATCCAACCCTGTCTCTCCTGTCATTCCAGTTATCGCTGTCACCACATCATTGGTCTTCTTCCCACTCTTGTGCCCCAGGGTTATGTTATACCTGGTGATCTCTAGTCCCATATTCCTGGAACTAAAACTACGACCAAGCGATTTTGACCTCTTCACCGAAAATTTATTTTTTGGCATCTTAATGTCGTAGATTGGATTTAGGATGCCGGTGTACTCGATTTGTGGAGGGTTTAGAGATAGTTGGCTAATAGTTGGCTCTAGTTGGAGTCGGCTTGGAGGTAGATAGTCGGAATATCGATGAGACACCTATAAAAAGAAAAATAGTAATGTATTTTGAATTATCTTACCTTATATCAGATCCAAATTTGAGAATCTAAAAAGTCAAATTGATCCACAATTTGCTGAGGGAAATTTAGAGATTAGATTATTCTTAAAGTATTTATTTTAAATTTTTAGGTCAAATTTAAAGTAGATGTTAAAATTTAAAGTAGAAGTTAAAATTTAAAGTAGAAGTTAAAATTTAAAGTAGAAGTTAAAATTTAAAGTAGAAGTTAAAATTTCAAGTAGAAGTTAAAATTTAAAGTAGGAGTTAAAATTTAAAGTAGAAGTTAACATTTCAAGTAGAAGTTAAAATTTAAAGTAGGAGTTAAAATTTAAAGTAGAAGTTAAAATTTAAAGTAGAACTTAAAATTTAAAATAGTACTTTAAATATTATTAAATTTAAAGTAGAACTTTAAATTTGATCTTTAAAGTAAAAAATCACATGATAAAATAGAAATGAAACCTGAAGCGAAAGCTTTTCTTTCTATTAGTCCTAGATAATAATTAAAAAGTTGGATATTTTGAAAAAAACTTGATCTGCTAATCCCATAACTACTTGAAAGGCATGATTAAAATATAGATTCTGAAATACCTGTCTCCCAATGCTCGAGTGCCGAGGCAAAGGTGGCGGAGGAGGAGGTGCTTCGTCACCAGACATGTAATCTGGAGGTCTAGCTCTATACTTCTGAGGGGCTTCTGCTGTAGGCCCTTCAGCTTCTGGTAATCGCCATGAACTAAGGAAAATAAATATATATAAACTCTAAAAGTATCTAGATAATACGGTCTCAAATTGAATTAGTCTGAAGAATTTAAGCAAAGTAATATTAATGATAGTCGATGTGTCATTGTCATTGTGGAGGGACGGTTGTCGTGTCCCTCCAACACAAAGGGAGGATCCTCCGACCAGACGAGGTGACCATGCCTGGTGGGCAACTGCCATACGGTTGATGTTGGGATGCTGTATATAAGCTAATCGGTGCGAGATTTTCTCTATCGCGATTCAGGAGTAATAGTTACTCCGTATAGTTCAATCCGTGTTTCACTGTTCCTTCGGTAGATGGCGCTGTTGTATCTTTATCGCTTACGATGTATATGGAGGGCACCACCTCTATCGTGCCGTAGGTGTCGTAAGAGGCAACTATGTGTGAAAACAGCACTGCAAATAGAAGTAAAACTTGACATACATCAAACCATTACCCAGCGTGATATATTAAGTCAAAACTTAATTCTAAGGAGAGGCCTATGTTGAACTGTGGTCTATTAAAAACTGTTGATGATGATGGAAAGTTGAAGAAAGATGAATATCCTTGTACAAAACAGTTAGCAAAGCACTCATAGCCAAGTGATCTTAGGTGATTGGAAGAACCACCATGCGTAGGCAACGATTGCACGGTCAGTACCTAGATAGAGGACCTTTTGTGACATGATATGAGTCTAGGTCACGTTAAGCATTCGGTCTCTGTTGTTATCTATGTTAACAGTCGTAAAGCTTAGCTGAAGGACTTCGTGCGGCTTAAAAACATTAAACAGCAAGATTACGTAGCCACAACGTATCTTGCTAGTCCCCAACCCGCACTCGGATAGCGTGGGTACGTATGGCCTTAACCCTCTTCTGAGAGGGAAACTGAGCCCAGCAGTGGGACGTTATGGGTTTTTGACTAGGTAGATGAGTTTCAATGATAAAGATTGAGTATTATGAATACCTCGTAGCCCTTTCGCTGCTTCTGGATCTAGCAGCTCTTGCAAGACGATGCAGGGCAAATAGTGCTCCTTCGCTACCTTCACCCAGGAATGAGCATAACTCTTGAAGTATCTAGAAGAAACGTGTACTGATTAGTGTTTTTTATAGAAGAAAAACAACTCCCGCATAACGAATATAAATCCTTGGATACAAGAACACCCAGACTCAGAGCAACAATTTTTATATCATACAAAGTGTTTTCCCACGTGGGATTTGAAGCCACGATACTTGGCCAAGTAGAAGGAAGTGTGGTGACCACTTAAGCCACTAGGTCACTTAGGGTCGTGCAGTAAATAATACACCTATATGGACTTACAGTGAACTTCCCGGACTGGAGTAAAGCTAGGACGAGGTCACCAAGCGCCAAATGTAGTGTATTGGCGCCGCAACACTGTGTCACCAGGTTCAAAGGAGCTGCCTGACCCACCAGCCACTCTTCTTCTAACGACCAGGCTGTGTCTTCTGTGTCGGAGGCACCAGATTCTTCAACTGCATAAGCACACAAACCTCATGTTATTTTAATTCTAAATTTTCATGTGAAATAGTCTCAAAGGTAGATAAAATGACTTAGATTTAAATTTATTAGTAATTTTTTCATTAAAAGCAGGTTTGAAGATGGGAGAAGCTGGTCAAATACCCTAAGTTAGCCCCTATGTCATCAGCTACTTACCAGTGAAAACTCGTCAAAATCGGGCTAACCGGTCCAGAGCTTAGCCGGAATAAACATACAGACAGACAGACAAAACTAAAATAAAACATTATCTGTATAGATAAAGATAGTTTAATTGGTTAAAGGATAAACTCACCACACAAAGCGTCCTTCACACTATTTATAAAGTCCAACGTCTCCAAAATACTTGGTCTACTCAAAGCTTCCTTATTCTTCACCGTTGAACCAGCAGATCGAGGTCTTTCTCTCAACTCTCTTATGTTTTCCACCGATTCTGTATAGACCAAACTCTTCAAGGTGTGGTATTTTCTTCTCATGGTCTTCGTATCTGACTGGTTGGTGATGGAAATTTCTGGGAACCCATATGAAGTAGATGGCCGGTGTCTCCGTGACCGTCTTCTGACTTTGGGCATTTCCAGGGTGTTTTTGTTAAGGTCTTGGATAGAAGTGGAAGGTATAATATCTGGTTTAGCAGTTCTCCAGTAGTTGCCAGTTTTGACGCTGGCGAGGATTTCCTCGCTGCTCTCGTGGCGCGATATCGGATTTTGTTTCGAGCTGTTTAAGGAAAATTAAGATTGAATATATTGACAATGTGCTCGCTTCGTTGCATCCTGTATTACCTAGGAGCATATAAAATAGTTTACATGCTCAGACCTACTGAATATTTACGCAAAATTTCAAATTAAACCTTGATCGACCGGTTTGGGGGAGCGTGGCACCAAAAATTGTGAAACAATAATGTCATAAATATAAATAGATTAAATTAAATACTGCTGTAATATGTGAAACCTAAAGTTTAATTTAGCTGATGACATTTTTTTTTAATTTAATTTAAAATCACATTACCTAAATGAATATTTCGCAAAATTTTAGTACTGCAGAACAATATGAGATCGTTCATAATTACATGTAAAGTCCTCCATATTGGTAGCTAACAATAATTCTATTCACGATTACAGCATATATTGCGAGTCATCGGAACAGATAACATTTAACGGTTTACCCTCATCCAAGGATGACAAATAGCCCTCTCCCTCGGCCTTTGGCTAACATAAATGTGTGTGTGGGCGTCCGTTCATTTTTCTGATTGTTAATAATGAAATATTGCATCCCGTGTAGCATTTTTGGTGTTAGGATTGTATTTTGTGTTTTATTAGTGAAAGCTATTTATATTTCTATTGTATAGGGGGTGAATCGAGTCACTTAATTGTAAGTGAATTTCTGCCCCTAACATTTTTTTTATTTAAATTGTATGTGGATTTTTCCATCTGTTTCAACTTTATTACCTAGGATTACAACAATAGTTTGCGGCCTATTGTCTTAGACCTACCGATACACAAAATTCTATAAAAATCTATCTAGCCGTTTCGGAGGTGTATGGCAACTTATATTGTGATACGAGAATTGTATGTTATACTGGCTGCGCTCCGCGGTGTTACCCGCGTATGTCATTGCCATGCAAGTGTGTTATGCATAGCAACCTTGAAGTTTTGAAAGGAGATAAACAGTGATAAATTTTGACATCTACGATTTATGTATTTTTTAATCACCTAGATTTTGCCCGTGTATCTCGATTATTACAGTAAAAAGTAGCCTATGTGTTATTCTGATATATAAGCTATATTACTGTAAAGTTTCATCCAAATCCGTTCAGTAATTTTTGCGTGAAAAAGGAGCAAACACTTTCACGTTTATAATATTAGTAGGATAAGATATGCTATCCAACCTTGCAAGAACATATATACAGAGTAATTTATCACCGACTTAGTCTTAAACAACAAACTATTTGAACTACTTTCATCGGATAAAGCTTCACGACTGCTATCTTATGATAACAACCGGGACCGACTGCTTAAAGTGACCTCCGAATCACAGAAACAATCATAACACATTTGTTCCTGTGTCATCATGACAATGACAAACAAGTCCTATATAATCACAGCAATTGTTTGCACTATCGGTTGCTTATAATATGCTTAAAAACAATTTCATACAAATGGAGCCACCAAAAAGTCCTAAGAAGTTTTCCTTGTCGTTTTCAAATTTATTTAAATTAAGGCTTTTTAATACTATTTTTGCTAAAGATGAACCAGATTCTTTTCCACAACAAGTAGAAGCCAGTGCGCCACCTACACCGAAAAACCAATGTGAATGTAAATCATCAATCATCATCAACAGCCTATAACAGTCCACTGCTGGACATAGGCCTCTCCTTCGAAAGGTGGTTTTGGCCTACTATACCACGCCGGCCAGACGGGTTGGTAAAGGGTTTGTTTCAAGTTTTCCTTCTCTTGGCAGTGATGTTAGCTGCTTATTTTGTTCCTTTAGTCGCCTCTTACGACACCCATGGAATGAATAGTATTGGTGACACTTGTATTCTTAATCCGTCACCATACGGACGATGTAAATGTAATGAAATTATGAAGAGAAATAAGGTCGTATGGACGACTTTGAGAAGCGCTTACAGAAATTATTTGAGAACTTAATAAATAGGAATCCGATACCTGGCCAGTACGAACACCCATCTAATTAATTTATGCCGTATCTAAATTATCTTTCTTATTTCAGAGTCAATTAAAACACAACATGTACTATTGTTACTCGCACTAAACCTTACGGACGGAACAACGTGACGAATTAAAGGCGCTGTCCATTAACCACGTGATCTCTCTTTTTTCTTTTTAATTTTTCACCCCTTCCCCTTGGTGATACATGAGGTTTAAGACTACCCCCTATATCAGTGCAGTTTTTAGTACCTACAAAGAATTTTTATTTTAAATATGAATAAAATACAGTACAGTATCAACTAATCTTTTTATAGAAAATTAAAGACTACAATAATTACGTTCAGAGGTAGAGTAGAAAGGTTACAGGTTGTTTTTGCCTGACATTAAAATAATGAAAGAAAAGAGAAAATTTTGCAGAAAAATACGTGATATATACTACACCCCCCTACCCCTTGTGATATTTCGTGATTTTTGTGAAGCCTTTGAGCCTCACGTAATTAATGGACAGCCCCTAACAAGTAATCCGCAAACCTTTTGCAAACTTTTAACGATGGCTGTTGTTCAACGTGGAACGGCGAACGGACTTTGTTGCTCATTTAAAAGTTCTGGATAAAATTTATATGGTATTTGGTGTAATTTAAAACTTAAAGCAAGAAATTTTATTGTGAAATGCATCATAGATACTTGTGCAATTCCAAAATCGCATAACAGACAAAAAAAAAATCGGTGTAAGTGCTTCAGCACGACGAAAAACATACAACAGCGTCATCTACCGAAGAAACGCTGAACCACGAAAAAGCACGGTATGAACTTATCCTGAATCGCGATAGAGAAATTCTCGCGTGGATTAGCAATGTTAACATCATCACAATATCAACTGCGAGGCCGTGGCCCGCCAGGCATGGTCACCTCGCTTGGTCGGGGAATCCTCCCTTTGTGTTGGAGGAACACGATACCCGTTCCTCCACAGTACCGTATATACTTTGCATTTAGTAAAATAGTTTATATAATATTATTCATTTGTATTCATTTTTTATTCATTTGTATAAATTAATGCAACAGCCATTAAATTACCTATCCTCTCAAAGCATCAGTTTTGCACGAAACTGTTTAAAGTTGATCGGAAGCTATCATGCCTACTGGCGTTCTGCCAAAACTTCAAGCGATGCAATATTCGGTGCCACGGGAGCTGACCTCAAAATACTACCACAGACAGGTAAAATGGAAAATTTAATTGTGATAATATTAAATACTAGCCAATTCCTGCGGTAATTGTTGTATAAATAGAAAACACCCAAACCTAGATACAAATATTTGCAGATCATACAAACATATGGTCCGACTCGGGAATCGAATCAAAATTCAAATTCAAAATTCTTTATTCACTTAGGATGCAATACATCTCTTGTGACAGGTCAAGATTCTACATGTACATATATGCCATGTTCGCAAACAATAGGTAGAGCCGGAGAAAAGAACATGGCAATAAAAACTCGCGGCCACTCCTTTCAAATCGCCAATGATTACATGGTTTTAATGTTTATAAACCTGATATGGGGGTAAGGTATATACTATACACCATGTTAGAGGACTGATGCAAATTATAGTGATAAAAAATTAGAACATAAGCTAATTAAAAAAAAAAAAAAATACAACAGCCTCAGTGGGTACAACATAGTAGGAGCATCTACTTACAACAAAGGTAAAAACTATATGTGCTCAAATAATGGCCAAATTACTGGTAACGAAAGATTAAATATAAAATATTAATTATAAGATCAAAAGAAAGAGAAGAATGGCCTTTATTTGTCACGTAGAATCTTTACTTACAAAAGTAAAATCATGCTCTTAAACAATGTGATAACAACATTCACATGAGTAGAATAAAATGACAAGGAGCAAGTAGTCAAATCCATTTTTCTTTATCATTTAAAAATCGAGATCTCTAACCACTAGACACCGATTCCCCCTTGGGGGTTATCTGTGCCAATAGACCAACAAGACAATATAGTAACACTACACTTGTGTTCACTACTCCTCTGTTTCTAAAACCTCAGTGTATTTCAGTGTGAAACTTACCGCCTGTCTCCTACCAGGGCATTAGCGAACGCTCCCAACACGCATCTCTTGGCCAACCTCAGCTTTGCTTCTGCTTTGTCACGCCTACTGAGAGTAAGGGTCCTGGCTGAACTGTATTCTCTACGTGAAGGTAGCTTGATAGGGTAGGAGACCGCCATACTGTCGCTCGTTGGAAATACAAGTCGAAAATCTGTAACACAGTTATTTTAATTTTTGCTATCATCATCATCAGCAGTTCTTTAACAGTCCACTGCTCGACATAGGCCTCTCCTTTAACATGCATCACTGTTTGAAGTACCTTTTTTTACGCGCGGAATGCTTTTCGCACCATACCCTTCGTGGGGTATACGAAGGGCGTGTGTGGGACTTCCACTTCCACTAAGCTCCGCGGCGGCCAATCGGCTGTCGGGAGGAACACCAGAATCGCAACAGCGGCTTCTGGTGTCCCCCCTGCCTTACCCCTCAACTGGTGTACATATCGGGGTGTTTGAAGTACCTACTGAAGGTATACTGAGATCTGGTTGCTATGAAAATATCAGTGAATTATTTATTAAGCTTACAATATAAAAAAGTCGAAATGACAGTTGAACCAAAGTTACCTTTGTATGATGTGTTAAATAATAAAACTAGCTGATTCCCACGGTGTTACTAGCGGTTATTGATGTAAATCATTTTTCCAGATTTTTTGAGACAGCCGTTTAGCTTTTAGAGGGGGGGACGCCCTGTTTTTACAAAAAACTGCCCTATAAAGTGGAATTTCTCGCAAACGAATACCTAAATCAAAAAATCGTCTTAGAAACCCCTCATTTTTTAAAGACCTATCTACGATCCTCACACGAGAACGGACGGACGGAAATGACGAACCTATAAGGGTTCCGAGTCATAAACTTCGGAACCCTAAAAATACACTACAGAAACCATCTGAAATATCCAGTATAATCGAAAATGAACTTTTATAAAAGAGTTCGCCTACACAATATCCGTTTCTTATATCCTCTTGCAGTAGAGTTTGTAGTAGTAGAATATTATTTCAAACGTCTGCTAAGCTTATCATCGGCAGATGACCTCGACCGAGAGGTTTAGCGCGCCATTTAACACAACCATTGTCATTGAGACCTATCTTGTATTAAAATATATGGCCGTATCAACGTTAGCGAACTTTAGTGAAATAGATCGGCGTTATTAAGTATAAAACTGTATAATAATAATGGAGCCTAGACTGCCATGTTAGTCTAGCGGTTAGCGTATGCGGCTGCTTATCAAGAGGTCTTGGGTTTGGAGCCCAGGTCTAACCAAATTTCTGTATATTTATGTCAGTTGTCTTTATACCCATAGTACAAGCTCTGCTTAGTTTGGGACTAGATGATGTTATGTGTTAGACGTCCGAAATATTTAATATTAGTACCCTTAGTACAAGCTCTACTTAATTATTATTTGGACCCGCGGCTCAGCCCGTGTATAATGGCGGTAAATAGTAGCCTATGTGTTATTCCGATATGTAAGCTATATTATTGTGAAGTTTCATCAAAATCCATTAAGTTTCATTTGTGGCGGCTTCCTCACACAGCGCAAGCGAATAACATACAACACCGCCACCTACCGAAGAAACATTTAACTACGAAGAAAACACGTAACAATATATACAGAGTAACTACTAATTGTGAATCGCGAAAGAGAAATTCTCGCGCTGATTAGCATATATACAACATCCCAACATCAACTGTTGGGCAGTGGCCCGCCAGGCATGTTCACCTCGCTTGGTCGGAGGATCCTCCTTTTGTGTTGGAGGAACACGATTCCCGTTCCTCCAAATATTTTAGGAAAACTTCTAAATCACATTGAAGATTCATCTAGTAAAAATGTTGATAATCCTCTGTTCAATAGTTTATGGTAGGTGTACGAGTTTAAGATAAATAATATCAAAGCTTTTCTAGCGGTTAGACATCAGTTTTGAACAAAAGTAACTCAGGACAGATTATGCGGTATCCACAAGTTAGTTGGACATGCGAGTCGTTACACTTTACAACTTTACAAACGATAATAATAACTGGAACTGCCAAGAACCATATTTTCAAAATCCACTTAAAAATAAATACATGAGCATTGAAATGTCAAAGATTTAGTGGGCTCAACCATCTATATTGTCTTACTAACTGAGCCCCGCGGTGTTACCCGCATTTGTTTTTGTAACCGCGGGCATCGCCGCCGAGCGAAGCTAGTCTAATAAAAGTAGCCTAAGTTACTCCCTAAATCATCAGCTATCTGCCAGTGAAAGTCCCGTCAAAATCGGTCCAGCCGTTCCAGAGATTACCCGAAATAAACGATAGACAGACAAAATATTTTGGCATATGTACCGTGTATACATACATATGCATTTAGTAAAAAGCAGTTATTTTAATATTACAAACAGACAGTCCGATTTTATTTATTTGTATAGATACACTGTTCAAGGTAGAAACAGGTTGACTCCAATTAGGAGAATGACCCTCAGAATTGATAATAATGATACACAGAAAGACACCATGAAAATATGCGAGTTTCTGTTGAAAAGTTAAAAAAGTTGTTTAAATGTTCAAGCAAAAGAAACAGAACTCAACGTTTTAGAAATAGAAAAGGATTATGTCCAGCAGTGGACTGCTTTATTATGATAATGAAACAGAGATCGAGACCTGAGATAGACAATGAGCAACAAACATAACATTCTAGATTTTTTTTAGCTAATATCAGATCCTAAAATTTGGTCAATACCTTCTTACTCACACTACATGATAATAAAGTCTATTTTGAGTTTTAGGCTTATTTCTCATAACGTAATTAATACTAAATTTATCCTCGTTTAAATGTGGGCGTTATAATTTTACATTTCTACAATTTTAGGAGTATAGACGTCACAATAATAAAGGCACATCTTGGAACTATAAATCTTTGTACTACAATTTCAACTGGCATTAACTTTTGACCAGCACCCGCTGACCTTGGCGTTTCCTACAATCAACTCCAGCCTCGAGAGTATCAAAGGCCCAGAAACACTGGTTATATTAAAAATGCTAACGTATTCCGCTGCAATGCAAAACGATCGTGAAATTTTGATCCGTAGGATTGTGATTTGAAATAGCACTTTATTGTGGTGAGTTTACTGTTACATTGAACTCAGTCGTTTGTGGCAAATTAATACGTATTTTGGGTGCATACTTAATGTGCCTAAAATATGGAATAATTTGCCACAAACCACTAGATATTATATTCATTTTAGGTACTTAATGCCTGCAAAATTGACTACTCTGCCTGATGAAATAAGCGAATGCAGATAATGCAGCGTGGCAGCCTTGTAAAATGCTCTTTCACGTCCCGCGTAAAGACCCCGGAATCATAGTATGAAGGAAACACGTGAGATAGTGGTGAGAATCAGTTTTTAAGTACTCGGTACAAGAAGTAAGAGCCGAACTGTTAAGTTCAAATGCGTTTCCACTCTAAAGCGGTGACTTTTATAATCAGCACGTGTTGTCCTGTAAAGAAAGGGAGAAGAAAGACCAGTTGGAAGACCGCTTCAGAGGAATCTCCATGGATAAGGTGATAAAGGAATGCCATAAAAGCGACATATTTTCGCAACTGCAAGGAGCAGATGGATATGGTGGCGAGTGTCAAGCACATGGACCTATAAATCAACCAGAATAAGGAGGAGTTATTTAGAAAAGCTCCCTAAAATAATGATGAATGGCACCACTATACCTGTCTATCGAAAAGTGAAGGACTTAGGGTCGGAAATCGACTGTACTCTGAGCTGGCGTGACCAAGTCACATATGTATGCCAGAGAGTCACTGGCATCCTCAGAGCACTATATCGCTTAAAAAACGTTCTCCCGTGAAGACAATGCTTGTGCAATCTCTTATCTTCCCTTTGATCGACTATGGTGACGTGTGCTATTGTGGCCTGAATGCAGATTCTCAACAAGTTAGATCGTCTTCTCAATAACTGCATTCGACTCATTTATAATCAAAAATATTTTAAAGTTGGTTGCCGATTCGTCAACGCACTTTCCTGTACACTATCCTCAATTCCCCTTCCCCTCCTACTTATTTGAAAACACATTTACAACTGTTGTGCAGTAATCACAACCGAAATCTTCGCTCGGCTTTTAGGGATTAGGGATACATTAAAGAAATTAAGGAACACTTACCAATATGCCGATAGCGATCAACGAAGTCCACTAAAGCCTTAGCCCATGCAAATTTCTTGGCTGCATCAAGCAAACCTAAACAGACTTCCACTGTACCATCATGGACTCCCAGACAATACTCCTTCAGTCCATCAAATTCTTTCACACATTTTTTCCCCTCAAAGTCTTCCAAAAACCATGAATTCTCATTTGAAGTGGCGAAAAGATTGTCTAAGTAAGGTTTTAAAACAGGTCCGAGGTATTTTTTATCGTCTTTTGCGCCTTTATAGAGCCAATTGAGGATGCTCTTCATCATAACCATGTGTTCTTTTAGGTCTTCTTGTCGAAGTTCAGGATCTCGACGAACTGCGTCAATCAGACAGGCCGAGGATGCGTCGTAGTAGTCTTTTAGTTTTTTCCACTTTTTTGATCTGAGGGAGCATGTTTAGATTAAAATAGCAAAATTGGACGTTTTATTCCGAAATCTATAGATGGTGACGGATTAAGAATACAGAGTGTCACCATCCCTATTCATCCCGCGGGTATCGTAAAAGGCGACTAAGGGATAAACTACACAAGACAACATCGTTGCAAAGAGAAGAAAAACTTGAAACCAACCCTATACCAACCCGTCTGGCCAGCGTGGTATAGTAGGCCAATACCTCCTATCTAAGGAGAGGCCTATGTCCAGCAGTGGACTGTTGAAGGCTGTTGATGATGATTGATGATACAAGTAAATAATATTGTAGTGTCTGTACATAACTGTAACAGTTTTTTTAATAAATTTCTCTTCGTTCCAGGTAATCCGGAATGGCTGAACCGATTTCGATGAGAAAGCAGAAAGTTGATGATCTGAGAAGTAACTCAGGCCAATTTTTTTAGATTGGCTTTGCTCCGTGGCAGGTAGCACCGCGGGCCTCGGCTAGTAATAAATAAATATTTAGACGTTTCCACAAGTAGAGATTTTTGGCGGTAAGAACTTATTCAAGGTGCTAAAAATATTAGGGTGAGAATCAAACTCATAACCTCTAATTTACCTTGTTTCAATGATCAAAGACGTAAGCCAAAATCCCCATGTACAGGGAACACTAATACCTATTAAGTTGACCAGGAGACTACTTATGGTCACCTTAACTTCAGAATAGTTGTCCAATTTATATTAACTCACCTGTAAGCCGAAAACTCTCTATCAAATTCTCCCACGCTCCTGTTTTGAAAGTTATTCAAATACAAATCTCTTGCCTGGTCGAGCATAATGGCCAAAAGATGGATGAGATCTTCAATAGATTCGTCGTTGAGTAAAGTTGCTTGAATGAGATTCGCTCGAAAGGTGCTGTGATTCTCCTAAAACAGGGATAAACTTTAATTTCATTAAATTAAATGAATAATCAATAAATATTTTGGACATCTTACACACAACGTCATCTAGTCCCAAGCTAAGCAGAGCTTGTATTATGGATACTAGACAACTGATATAAATATATAAACATATTTTTTTTTTAAATACATACATAGAAAACACCCAATCTCCGAAACAAATACAAACAAACAAACAAACCGTGACAGACATCACCATCTAGTCCCCAAACTAAGCAGAGCAAACTAGAAAACTGACATAAATACATAAACATACTTTTTTTTGTAAATACATAGAATACACCTAAACTTCGAAAAAAATATTTGTGGATCACACAAACATTTCATCCGATCCGGTAATCGAACCCGAGACCTGTTGTTTAGCAGTCGCATACGCTAACCACTAAACCAACGAGGCAATTTTCTGTCCACGGTGAAATTTCTCATATATTATATTTCCTCTACCTACACGAGAATTCTTTTATATTATACTCAGAACATTCATCACTGCTTTTCCATAATTCAATGACGTTATTACAAATTCCTTGCCCAGAAATATACTATACTAGCTGCGCCCCGCGGTGTTACCCGCGTATCATTATGGTTGCTATACAAGTGTGTCATGTATAGCAACCTGTAAAGTTGTGACAGGAGATAAACAGTGATACATTTTGACATCTACGATTTAATGTATTTTATAATCACCAAGCTTTCGGCCGTTTATCTCGATTATTGCAGTAAAAAGTAGCTTATATGTTACTCTGATATATAAGCTATATTACTATAAACTTTCATCCAAATCCGTTCAGTAGTTTTTGAAAGTGAAAGAGCAACAAACATACATACACACATACATACACACAAACTTTCGCGTTTATAATATAAATACTAGCTGACCCTCACAGCCCCGTTTATGTCTTCTAATGCCCGAAGCGTGATGTTATAAATTTGTTTCCCATAAGAAAAAACAGTTTTATACAACAATTATTAACAAAATAATTGTAATGTAACAAAAGCGTTCGGTGCTTTCTGAAAGGCCGCCGATAAGGCCGCCACTTGTACCTACATACATATGTGGCTAGTTCTAAATTCTAACTGTATTTTTTTCTGGTGTACAATAAAGTCAGTATCGTTATTAACTAACTATCGCGATTATTGCAATAAAAATAGCCAATGTGTTATTCTGATATTTAAGCTATATTACTGAACAATTTCATCTAAATATCGTTCAATAGTTTTTGCGTGAAAGAGCAACAAACATACTCACAAACTTTCGCGTTTATAACATTAGTAAGGTAAGGATATTAACGTCAATTGTGAGATTGAATTGATTGGAACGAAATTGTGTCAGTAATTTTGTTAAGAGAAATGGCCCTGTGAATGTACTCGATATTCCTCACGCCTCAATATTCACCTCACGTACAAATGGTACCTCTTAACGCTGCACTTTGCAGATATGTAAATCCTCACTGAATGACAAGTAGTTTAAAATATTCCTAAGATTGAGGTCACGAATAGAAATTTTTTTTATTATTTTTGGTTGGGTGCTTTTTGAATTTCGTTTTATTCATCAACAACCCATAACGTCCCACTGCCGGGCCCGGGACTCCTCTCAGTAGAGTGTTAAAGCCATACGTCACCATGACGTCCAAGTGTGGGTTGGGGACTGGCAAGACACGTTGTGGCTATGTAATCTTACCGTTGATTGTTTTTAAGCCGCCCAAAAGCCTCTAATTAAGCTTCACGATTGTTAATTTTTGATTATTTTTATTTATTTTTATTTTTTATTTTTTTAAAAACACAACTCCCGCATTAGGAATATAAATTCCTGTGTCGCGAGGGACTTTACAAACATACATGAAACGGGCACAAAGAACACCCAGACTCAGAACAACAAATTGTGAATCACACAAAGTGTTGTCCTACGTGGGATTTGAACCCACGACACTTGGCGCAGTAGGAAGCGGCGTGGCGACCGCTTAAGCCACTAGGCCAACCGTGCAGTCTAAATCCAGGACCGGCTGCTTAGCATAACCAGGGGGGTGTCACTCCGCAGTTTAAGTATAGTCGGCCGCCTGCCTGCCGGGACGAGCATGCCGGTCGAATAGACGTCGTCAGAACAGGTAAGAGTTACACGATAGAAAGAGACGCAACGGTAGGTAAATATAATTGTAGTTGATTCGGCGCTGTGCGATCTGAATTGAACCTAATGTTTTGACGCCTAGGGCCCCAATTTCTTTAATTTACTTTTCGGAGTGAGGCTTCTGTATTAGTACTATTATGTATTCTGTGGCATAACCACCGAGTTATGAAAATGCTCATAACTATCATGCCACAAACGGTCACCTATCTAGGTACTGACCGTGCCGTCGTTGCTTACCCTCAGTGATTGATTCAAATCATCTAACGCCACTTGGCTATGAACGCTTATTTTATTAACACTTTGTTATAATAAAATTTGTTATTAGATGCATCAGGAACTAACTCTGATGACTTCCTCTAGGATAGAGAATAGTTAGACGCAGCGCCGATCCTGAGGAGGACCTGAAATAACATGGTCCGGGTCCTCCTCAGAGCAGAATTCCTGAGATCGGCTGTCGGGGGGATTTTTAGTGGAATCACCACATACTCCTGGTTCCTCAGGCCTCGAGGAGCCGGAGATCCGAAGGAATTTTTCCACCTCGTCAACAGGTCATTGGTAACTGGTACTGGCTGACTTATGTAAATTGATTAACGTCTCTGAATTCCATTATAATATTTTAAAAAAATCCATTGCTGCTTAGAGTAGAACAACAAGTGGTCATATCGAGATGATATTTCAATAAAACGGCTACCCAACACTAAAAAAATCAATTCGAATGAGTACTCTCTGACATCAAGATGGTCAATAAAAAAAAATGTTTTATAATGTTTGTATAAATAATTGTATGATGAAAAGTATATATTGAAGACAAATTTAATTGTTAAAGAGATTTTATAATTAAACGAGTTTTCAAAATAATTCCTGGTAACACTTACACTTTCTTTTAGAATTACCTGGATTTAAGTAGACATAACTTACTTGTGTACTCATACTCTTGCAGGTGAGCAGTTCGCTAGCAACTCGCCAGAGGTACCGGATTTGTCTCCTGGAGTAAATCGGAGGGGAACCGGCTGAAGCCTTGGCTTCTCTGTTCAGGTTCTCCCATCGACTGAATAGTGCTGTTTCTAGGGCATCCGATGGAGAAGGAGGAATGTTTTCAGCTGTTGAGAAAATGTTTTGAAACATGTTCAATCTTATATATGTTAAACATTTTTTTTTTATTTTATGCCATAAAAATATTCCATTCGCGTTACAAAAAAAGTGACGTATCTATTGCTTTCAATTATTTGCCCAATCAGGTCATCATCATCATCATCAACAGCCTTTAACAGTCCACTGCTGGACATAGGCCTCTACTTAGAAAGGAGGTATTGGCCTACTATACCACGCTGGCCAGACGGGTTGGTATAGGGTTGGTTTCAAGTTTTCCTTCTCTTCGCATTTATGTTGTCTTGCGTAGTTTATCCCTTAGTCGCCTTTTACGACACCCGCGGGATGAATAGGGGTGGTGACCTTCTGTATTCTTTATTCGTCACTACACGGTACCACACAGGTCCTAAGAAGTTATCGTTTCATATGCAAGCTGATTGGTTATGGGTCATTGTTTGTTCCATGCGTCACTATTTTCTTAATTCCAATAAACTATTGATCAAGTTGGAGTCAGAGTCATACAATACTTGTATTTGTAATATACTTTACTACTGGTCAAAGCCTGAACTATTGTCTTTAGTACTGTGATATTTTTGGGCAATTTGAATACATTATTTTGTTCTGAATGTTTTTTTTTTTAATCTACCAAAGTGATTTTACTCTGCCTGATGGAAAGCATGAGTAGAATCCGAAAGAGTCTGGCCACCACCCTCATTGTGAAAGTAAGCAATGCAGCATGGTGACCCATACCATGGCGGCCTGGTCAGTTGCTTCTGCGTCATTCATATATCGGCCGCCGGAGACCGGGAGAATTCAGCAGAATGAGTGCTCCAACGAAATACGACAGCAAGAATGCTGTCGTTATTAAAGTGTAAGTCAGTTTTTTCTTCTGTAATAACAGAACGAACAGATGTGACTTCACAGACAGTTAAATATTAGAGTTTACAAGTGCAGGTAAAGTTACTGAGATAAAGTAGTAAACTGCCTCGTTGGTCTAGTGGTTAGCGTATGCGACTGCTAATCAAGAGGTCTCGGGTTCAAATCCCGAGTCGGGCCAAAAAGTGTTTTTGGGATTTTCTTAAGAAATTCCTAATAGCAGCCCGGAGTTGGAAATTTGACGGTGATTCACGCCCGTGCCTCGGAGAGCACGTAAAGCCGTCGGTCCCGGTTGTCATGAACATCTATGGCAATCGTTAGTGGGAAATCAGTGCCCTCAAATATACTGACAACAAGTTCAATCTTCGAATTTCAGTTCTCAGTTCAGGTAAAACCGGTTGAACTATTAGCCGACCTCAAATAAACTTGGGAATAAAGGTTCGGAAGATGATAAGTTAAAGTTACTGAGATAGGTTTACTTGCAGATACATTTGTACAACTAAGTTACACAAAGTCACCTGTAACGTGATGCAGTTGCTGTAGACAGCTTTTGACACAAGCAGCATCGAACAGCCAGTCCGCGTCCCTCGCCCCCCTCCGCACCACCGCACCCCTCTCCACCGGGTATACGTACCCCGCTACACCACCTCGTTCGCATAACAAATACAACCTAGGACACAAATATAACCAATCTAATAGACATTTAATATGCAATGTAAATATCTGACACTAGCATAAAAATTGTTGAACAATTATTTCGTTTCTATTGCTCAAAACAATAAAGATCCCGGGTCCTTTAAGCGGGGCGTGAAACAGCATCTCATTTGGCCGCCATAATGTGGTTTGCCAATTCGCCATACTGCTTGCATTTGCAGTGAGTATGGCGACCCCCACTTGTGGGTTTTACTCATGCTTTCCATCACGCATAGTAAAGTCACCTTGGCAGGCGTTATATAAAAAAAAAAAAGATACTAGAGATATAATCACACCTTTTCATAATTTCCCCCCCCCCCCTCTCCCGTCTCTCCCTCCCCACAAAGTTTGGTGATAACGAGCAGAAGGGTAAACAGTTGGTAGGTAACACGTTCATATAAACCGAAAATTCCGAATAGCGTAAATATTTCAATAATATAGTTTCACACAGACCATTCAACATGATTTTTTCTGATCAAAACTGTACCTTTGCCTTGAAGTTTAAAAGTCCAAAATATCTATTAAAGATTTATTTAGAAAAATAAACACCATTTACCAAAAGTCACTATGGCAAATTTTCGAGATACGACATTTCGGCATTCTGCCATCGATATTCAACTCAAAAGCACGTAGACTGCTCGTGTGACCTAGTAGCTTAGGTGGTCGCCAGCCGTTTTATACTCCGATATATGCAATGGGTTTAAATCCCACTTGGAACAATGCTTTGCATGATCCAGAAATTGTTGTTCAGAGTCTGAATGTGTATTCCTAATGCGAGAGTTGTCTTTTGAGAAAAAAAAGGCACAATATCTTAGACTTCCCTTGTCGTCGTCGTCCCCCCCTCCCAAAAGCCCTAAGCGAATGGGCACCCAATACTCACGAATCCAGGATGAGTAATAGATGGTGCGAGGCGTGAGCAGCCACCCAGCAGCGCGCGGCGGAGTGCACGTAAGCGCCCGCACGTTCCAGCCGTCGACGCAAGCTGCACATCACCGCGTAACGACTTAACACGCGGAGAGTACCCTGACAACCGACAATTTTTCCTTTTTAGAATTCCTTAGTTTATGACTCGTGGTGGTTTCGTCATGTTCGTCCTTCCTCTAACTATAGCGGCTTAGATAACTTATTAGATTAGGAGTTATAGGGGCCTAGTAAAATGCACTTATCTATGGCATTGTGGGTGACTACTGAACCCTATTCTATACGTGGCCTGACGTGGAATCTAATCAACCTGATGAAAAGTATGAGTAGAATCCAGAAATACGCGTAACCATCCTCATTTTGCGTACAGACAATACAGCTTGGTGACCTGGCGAACTAGTGAGAAGAGGCCGATTTAGGAATCAGTATTGCTGATTCCTAAATTAAAACTACTGCGTCTATGGTAAACTTAAGTTTCATCAAATGAATAGTTTTACCAAAAGCCTTTGAGCTCCTTTAATAAAGAGTCTGTAAAATGTACTAAAACTTTATCTCCGAAGCTTAAGATTATTATATGACAGCCTCTAACTTGTGAAAGCAATAATGACTTTAAGAAAGCACTGGCGCATCGATGAAACCCCGCAGTCAGAACCATATTTCTTGAAACCTGATTGGTCAGGAGCCAGGGCTTAAAAGTGACGTCACTATTTTCTTAAAGCAAATGGACTATTGTATCGATACCGCTTGTAACTTTTTTAATTCACCTGATAAACTCCTTCCCTCATTTTGTCTACTAAAGCGTTAAGTGCAGCTGCCACTCTTGCCACATGTGATAGATCAGAGCAGTGCGAATCCAACTCTGCTTCAAGAGACGGATGCCACAGTTGCCACGTTGATGAACGATCTCCACAAACCATGGAAGATGGGGGACCGACAGCCGCTGCGTAGTAACCCTGGGAAAGGTAAAATAAATATTTAAGAAGGAATCGAAATTACCAGAAGCTCAGATGTCACATATTTGTAGAGATTTTTATCCAAATACCCAGTAAGTTCACCCTAAATGTCACATGGGTGGTCAAATGTTTCGAATATATTTTTAGTCTTATATTTTTAAGTTTTAAATTTCACCAGCTGACCCGGCGAACTTCGTGCCACAAAATTTTGTAATCCCAGAACTTGATCGCTGCACCACCTCCGGTAGGTGGTGCTGCGATCAAGTGGAAAATCCAATCCAATTAAAAATCGAAATTATTCTCGAACCCACTTGAACATACACAAAAGAGAAAAGGCCGAACTCATCTGCTCAAAAAATAAAAAAAGTTTAACTTGCAAAAGTGTTCATGTAACCTAATTGCAGAATAAATGATTTCATTTCATTTCATCAAAATCGGTTTTGCCGTTCAGAAGGTGTTTAATTACAATCACGCGAACAAAAGATTTATTTATAACGGGTTTTTCAACAAGAACTTTGTTTTCTAAAACAAAAAAATCATATGAAGATGATTCAAATTTTTATAGTATTACGAAGAGAAAAGTTTGGTAATTGTAAATGAAAAATTATATCTGAAAAATGTCCACCACGAGCACGCTGATAGATGTCGATTCTTTTATCAAAGTTTTTAATCACTTTTTGGCAAAATGGCGCGTCTATTTTGTTATTTACATCACGGATTTTGAGTTTAAAGGCTGCTTTCGATTGACTCCGTATATACTCTATCCTTAACATAGCCCCACAAAAAAATAATCCAGTGGTGTTCAATCACACGATCTGGCTGAACAAAACAATAACTATATGAACAAAATTCCACTCACTCCCTGAGCACTTGAATAGTGCAGTAAAGCCATCGGATGCGTCAACGGGACCCTCGTTGTGTAAGCTGCAGTATTACATCCTTCGACCCTGACTCCAAGCATTAGTTTAGCTTCGGCTTCTCCAGCCCCGACGCGCACCATCACCCAGGCTGCTCCTTCAACGATTGCCAAGCGACGATCCTGGGTAGTTTGAGGTGCTGATCCTTTAAAATGATAATATCGATGTTTAGATACTGTGTATTTTTTGCCATAAAACACAGTACAAAACAATCTGATCTTTTTTAAGAGGGGAATTCACACATGCACTGTCTGGGTGTTTTCTATGAATAATATGTATGTATTTACATAAAAAAAAAGTGTTTATATATTTATATCAGTTACCTAGTACCCATAATACAAGTTTTACTTAGTTTGGAACTAGATGACGTTGTGGGTGAGATGTTCGAAATATTTATTTATTTTAATGGCAAACAGTACATATTCGCTTTTAAACTGTAATAAAAATTCTTTCATCGAAAGGTTTTCTCACGTACAAACGTTTTTGTTTTATTCTACTCATCTACTGGAACATTACTTTTTCGGTGAATTTCTGGAATACTACTTTCTTAAATGTATGTTCCTAAATGTATATACATTGTATGTACCTAAACCTTCATAATCCTACTAATATTATAAATGCGAAAGTTTGTAAGTATGTATGTATCTTTGTTCCTCGTTCACGCAAAAACTACTGAACGGATTTGAATGAAACTTTACAGTAATTTAGCTTATATATCAGAAAAACAAATAGGCTACTTTTTACTGCAATAATCGAGATACACGGGTAAAAGCTAAGTGATTATAAAAGTACAGTAATCGTAGATGTAAAAATGTATCACTGTTTATCTCCTGTCAAAACTTCACAGGTTGCTATGCATAACACACTTACATAGCAACCATAAAGATATACGCGGGTAACACCGCGGGGCGCAGCTAGTAATGAAATAAAAGGTACAGCAATGCGGCAAAATCGAACAAAAAAGGTTTCTATACATTTGAAAATATATCGTCCACTCGTGCGAGAACGTGTAGGCTGAAATGTTAAGTACACTACAATAAACTATATTTCGCTCAAGTTCATTCCATTCCATTGAACACTAATACGATCGTTACGTTTCGAACTAGGCGAAACTTATAATTACTTACTAGGTATCTTACAATATTTTTTGTATCTGTATTCAGAGATCGTGGTGTTAAAAAATTGTGTTCAGTATTGCATATATTTTGGTAGGTTGTCGCGTTCTGCACACATGTTATATTAAGAAATAGGAGACACTGGCCGTGATTCTGTTGTTAATCTCACTAAACTAACCCAAACTAAAAAATTGGTTTTAATTATAATCTTTAGTTCCATTTTTCATGCGACATTGAAAATGAACTGTAAGTCATTGAGATTAAAGTAAATAATCCAACAACAAATTTCAGTCGACTTATACTTATTGATGTTAACAAGAGAATTACTACTTAAAATATAGGATTATACGGTTTTTTTGTATGTTTGCAACAACCACGGATAACACCGCGGGGCAAAGCTAGCCTAAAATAAAGTAGACTGAGCTACTATTTATATCATCTGCTATCTATCAAAGAAAGTCTGGTCATAATTGGTTTAGCCTTTCCAGAGATTATCCGGAAGAAATACATAGAAGGATGAAGAAACAGAAAAGAAAGCCAAAAAAAAAAAAGATTTGTTTTATAACTACCTTTTATACTTTCATATGAATTGAGTGAGAAGTAATATTTACCTCGACTATCGATAAACAAGCAGACAGAGCCACGGTAAAAAGTTAATTATCACATACTTTTACCAATAGCTATTTAAACTGTAGAAAAAACACTTTTTGGTAGATTTCCATAATCATTTAAGTAATGATGTCGAGATAGCGTTAATGAACAAACTAACAAAAATATTCATATTATAATTTAAGATAATCAATATTATTTCTACTTTCTAGGTAAATAATATTATGGCTTAGACTTCTGCTAACCGTCGACAACGGAACCCTAAAAAATACTCAGATATTTAAGCTTAAAAATATTTTTCCATTCAATACGAAAAAGTTGATCCCTTGTTCAAAAATTTTTACTTTTCTTGTTTCCCAATACCGGCACAGATACAAAATGAAGTTTTGTGTTCGCCTCACTAAACTTATAAATATAGAAAGAAGTCTTAAGTTTTTGCGCAATCTGTGATGGACAAACGAAGAGCCTATAGAATATATTAAATAGATATTTGTTTTATCTGTATCTATGGCTTGTATCTTTAGATACAGTATCTATATCTGCATACTAGTTCACAGAAAGGCGTGTCGATATTTTAGGTTTGATCCTATAAATAACTCAAAAGGAATATTTTCAGTTTGCTTTGTTTTCTGCACTAAAATCTCACTTGGAATATTATGAATTAACCTTAAAACTAAGTAATAATACAAATAGTTGTAATTCTAGTGGACATGAACCTTTGCTGTGCATCTAATGAGGATCATAATTGCATATCATTAAAAAGCATACTTTAGAAGATTTCGGAGAATTAAACCCACAGCTAGACCATTTACCCGTGCAAAACCGAGACAGCTCACTAGTATTATCATTAATAGTAACAAATGATCTATTTATAATCAAATAATATCCATATTGGTTTTTTCGAGTAACTCTGTCTGTCCGTTCGCTTTCACAATTGAACCATTGAACTGATTTGAATGAATTCCGGTATAAAGATAGATTGGACCATGGAAAAGCCGAAAAGGATATACGCAACCGCACCCAAAACCTAGTAAATAAAAAGCATAAGTTTCAATTTTTATAGTCTTAATGATCACCATACGATCAAAAACACTTTTATAATCCACTATTTCACATATAACTCTTTTGATCATTGACCCCTGAATGTACCCGGAAAATGCTTGGCAATTTTAGTACAGTCGGACTAATAAAGAAACTCGCCTCCGCTCTTAAAGCAAGAAACATGAAAGATATTAATCGAGAGCTGGGCAAGTCTGACATTTAACTAAAGTAACAGCATCAATCCACGCCTATTTTATTTCGTTATACACATTTTAATATCAAACTCAATACACCCTATAATATTTCTACACAAAAAATTCGAGGGACTGAAGTGAAATATGAAGTCTTACATTTTTTTAATAAATTGGCCGAGACAAGGCACTGAACGGACATAATGAATAAATGAAATATGCAGAGTAGTAGAACTACCACGAGATTACAATGCTTACAATAGTTTACCTCTATGTGGTATATCCATATTAATATTATTACAAATTTGAGAGTAATTCGGTCTGTTGTTTGAAATTATTCTTTAGAAAGGACATCGCGGTCTGTGTGGTCCGTACATACTGTCCGTGTGGTGACGGATTAAGAATACAGAGTGTCACCACCCCTATTCATCGCGGGAGTGTCGTAAAAGGCGACTAAGGGATAAACTACGCAAGACAACATCAATGCAAAGAGAAGGAAAACTTGAAACCAACCCAATACAAACCCGTCTGGCCAGCGTGGTATAGTAGGCCAAAACCTCCTTTCTAACGAGACTGTTGAAGGCTGTTGATAATGATGATGATGACGCGGTTGAAGTCGCAGCCATAAATTAGTTCATAATATTGAAAAAGTATACAAAAACTCATCCTCACAAGTTTGGGTGTATTTTTTTGACAATCACGTCATTTTCAGTTTATTGAATGAGGTTATAGAAGAGGAAATATATATTCATTATGTATGTAAGTTGTCTAGAACCCATAGTAGAAGCTCTGCTCTCTCAAATAATAAAATATGAGTGTATTACGCTTTTAGTTAAAAAATATGTATGCATGTTAGTTTTATTACCATATAACCAACCTAGTTGCATTTTCGTACCTTGACTATTTCAACGTTTCTAAACTACAGTTACTATAGTTACAAACTATAGAATTTCGTTATAAATGCTCGTAGTAATATCGACACTATATTCATCGCATTTAATAATATGCATACCGTGTATCCGAAATAACGGTCATTGTTTTTGAAGTAAGAGAAGAACAAATTTATTTGGTGCAAATATTACGTGTAGAACAGGAAAAGTGAAAATTTAACAGCAATTGGACTAACTACAAAGCGAGGGTTCTGGATCTGGTTCGTGAAAAAAATTGTGTTGAAAAGTCTTTTATGAAACTTTTATCAGATCTGCCCTCATAAAGAGGACCCTCCTAGACACTTTGTGTAATTCTCAAATTGTTGTTCTGAGTCTAGAAGTCTATGTCACCATCCTCATTGTGAGTGTAAATAATGCAGCATAGCGGCCCACACTATCACGTGTTAGTGAGATGTGTCTGCATCATTTTTTGTCAATGATAGGCCCTCCTTTCTCACACTCAACAATGAAAGACTGAAAAACTCTTCTGTTTGAGGGTAGTTCTGAGCCACCCTAGTTTTCACTATCAGCATCATTGGATAATGCAATTCACAGCGTAAGATTGTGACAAAATTCCGCTTAACCCAAAATTCATCAATATCAACTCTCAAGATAAATTAGACACACGTGCATGGATAACAATATTGAACTTCTATCAAACGTTTGATCTTTCCAATACCAGCAATATATTAACAAGAATGTTGAATCAAAGTAACAGAGTTTCGCCCTCAGAGACAAACTGTACTCAACGCTCTACATATATGAACTGCAAAAGTTACTAAATAATCTTGATAATCCTTCAAAGTATTTCTATTAGTAAGTTATACGTATTTGTGTTCGGGGATATTTTATGTCGTCTAAATTGTTCCGCCCTTTGCTTGTCGTTGTCCTGGGTTCGAAACTCGTGCCAAAAGTGCCGTTTTCTTGAATTAGATTCAACCACAACGTTTATAAGAGAAGAAATATGAGTAAAAAGAACTTCAAACAAAATCACCTAAAGGATAAGAATATAATAATATATTATATCTAATATATAAAATTCTCGTGTCACAGTTTTCGTTGCCATACTCCTCCGAAACGGCTTGACCGATCTTCATGAAACTTTATATGCATATTCAGTAGGTCTGAGAATCGGCCAACATTTATTTTTCATACTTCTATGACGCGAGCGGAGCCGCGGGCATCAGCTAGTAATATATAAAATTCTTGTGTCACAATGTTCGTTCCCATACTCCTCCGAAACGGCTTGACCGAATCTTATGAAATTTTTTATGCATATTCAGTAAGTTTGAGAATCGGATACTATATATTTTTCATACCCCTAGGACGCGAGCGGAGCCGCGGGCATCAGCTAGTAGGTTATATAATATTTATAATATATATACCTTACACGGCGATGCTATTCCAAATAACGCAAAGTCTGTTCTATGGTAAGTAGACAGCATTTTCGACAATTCAAAAGTGCCTGTAACTGGCCTACTTGAAATAAATGCTTTGATTTTGATTTTGATTTTGATTAAAAATACAAAACTAATGACTAATGAATGAATTTAGCTGATTGATGATGATAATGATGCCCTCACATTTCCCTACTATCCTCTTTTCACTCAGGGTTTGGTGGAAGACAACTCAGATTTGGGTAAAGCTCACCTTTGTACATGACTTTTTCTTGTAACTAATATATATTGACTGCCTCGATGGCACAGTGGTAGTGTATGCTTGAGATCTTGGGTTCGATTCCCGGGTCGGACCAAATGTTTTTGTAATCCGCAAATATGTATTTACAAAAAAAAATGGTATCTTTATGTTTTGTTGTGTACATATTACAAGCTCTGCTTAATTTAGCACTAAATGGCGTTGTATGTAATATATTCAAATTATTTATTTATTTGATGTGTACAGTAAAGAATAAAAAAACTCAATACACAATTCGTTGTCCTGGGTGGAAAATAACTATAGCCTAACAGTCAAAATTACGGAGCACTACAGAAGCAAAAAGTTGATAATAAATAAATGAATATTTCGGACATCTTACACACAATGCCATCCTGTCCCAAATTATGCAGAGTATTTAATATGGGTACTAGAAAACTGATAAGACTACATAAACATACTTTTTCTTCGTAAATTCATACATATTATACTTTGAAAACAACCAAACTCCGAAAGAAATATATGCGGATCACACAAACATTTAGTCCGACCCGGGAATCGAACCCGAACCCTTAAGCACAGCAGTCGCATCAGCTTCCAATGCGCCACTGAGGCAGTGAAATAATGATAGCTCCTTTACTCCAGGACCATCCAAAAACAAACCATTATAAAATATGACCAATACAACTTCCGAAACTTCATTAGTTAAAGTGTCAGGAGTGCAGCGATCTGTCTTCAAACCGTTGTGGTCCCAACCGTAGCGAAATATTTCCATTTAATTAAAACTTGCACAACGTTCCGTTGAAAGCAAGACGCTTTATAGAAATATGTGCATGTGAAAATTTATAAATTACCTGTATATTTAAAAAGTACTATGTAAGGTATTACAATTTTACTGCATCGTTGGTCTAGTGGTTAGCGTATGCGACTGCTAATCAAGAGGTCTCGGGTTCAAATTCCGGGTCGGGCCAAAAAGTGTTTTTGGGATTTTCTTAGGAAATTCCCAATAGCTGCCCGGAGTTTGGAAGTTTGGCGGTGATTCACGCCCGTGCCTCGGAGAGCACGTAAAGCCGTCGGTCCCGGTTGTCATGAACATCTATGGCAATCGTTACTGGGAAGTCAGTGCCCTCAAATATACTGACAACTAGTTCAATCTTCGAATTTCAGTTCTCCCTTAGGGTTGCGGAGGTCCGATGCCAGTCGCTCCGTGGAAAAACTGAAATTTAGGTAAAACCGGTTGAACTAGTAGCCGACCCCAAATAAACTTGGAAATAATTACTAGGAGGATGATGTAAGGTATTACATGGCAGGGCAAGCAAGGAAATTTATGACTTAATAGCTGAGTCCTGCAGCGCGGCGTTTGTTGTACCCGCGTTTATTGTAATATTAAGACTAGTTGTGTATTCGATTCAAAAGACAACTAGTATAAAATATCGCTATACCAAAGTCTTTAATATCACTCATAGTACCCAATAATATAAGTTTTCAGTACTATCCAACTAATATTATAAACGCGAAAGTTTGTGAGTGTGTACCTATGTGTGTTTGTTGCTCTTTCACGCAAAAACTACTGAACGGATTTGAATGAAACTTTACAGTAATATAGCTTATGTATCAGAATAACACATAGGCTACTATTTACCGCGATAATAGACCAACACGCGTTGTAAAAAGGCAAAAGGTAGTTGTAAATAATTATATTGCATAACTTCCTTAGAGACTAACAAATACCGAACATGTTCATAATCTATAAAGGGAATGTTATCAAGTTGTTCGATAACTTAGCTGATAACATAGTTTTGAAGGCATTTCTAATATACTACACAATCTTACACCGAGTCTCATTAAGCTGCGATAAGAAGGTTCAAGAGATATTACATCGCGAAGGGATTTCAATTGACACAAAATTGGAAATTGTAGCATTAAAATATTTCGGACATTTTACACACAACGTCATCTAATCCTAAACTAGGCAGAGCTTGTATTACAGGTACTAGACGACTGATATAAATACATAAACATACTTTTTTTGTAAATACATATATTATATAGAAAACACCCAGACTCCGAAACAAATATATGCGGATCACACAAACATTTGGACCGGCCCTAATTACAAAGTAACAACTTTTCATCAAAAGCCTATGAAAGTTTTTTTTTTAAAGACAAATTCAAATTCAAATTATTTTATTGTGCATTATGATCCACTTAACTTACCTATGGGTACATAAGATGATTACAAGATATGGAGTTCAGCTATGTCCTGCCATTTGGGCATACAATACACAGCTCCCGCATTAGGAATATAAATTCCTGTGTCGCGGGGGACTTTTCAAACATACATGTAACGGACACAAAGAACACCTGGGTGTTCTTTGTATCTGTACTACGCCAAGTTTGAGTCTGGACTCAGAAGAACAAATTGTGAATCACACAAAGTGTCATCCCACTTTGGCACAGTAGGAAGCGGCGTGGCGACCTCTTAAGCCACTAGGCCAAGCGTGCAGTCAAGTATATAAGGTATTAACACCAAAATTTCATTTTTAAAATTTGTTGTCTGTCTGTCGATTTGTCCTTGGTTCGTCTTGTTTATTTTATTTTTGACGTCACGAGACGAGGCATGTTCTTACGTCACATGCGATACTGACGAAACCCTTGGGTGTCGGATGTCCGACCTGCCTGTCAATAGAACATCACTGAATTTGAAGGCTCTCTATCGTATTACCAGAGGAAATGCCTAGGTGGTGTATGCTAATGCTGTATTGAGAGATAGGGTCCCCGTATCTCTCAATACAGCAAAAACATGAGTATGTGTAAAAGTCGCGAAAGTCTAAAAACAGTTAAAAGTAGACTCTTCAATTTAATTACTTGTACAGAGACTAGTAAGGAGTAGGAATATAGTAAAAGAGCAGTGAGAACTGACCTCTCTCCAGATAGCAGTAGGTGTATGGCTGCGCTCGCGCTGCAGCCCGAGCCGGCAGCGCCCGCGCCCCTCCCCCGCGCGCCTGCGCACACCGCGCCACCAGTTCCACCCACCGCTCCACCACCTTGTCTCTGCATCACAACCAACACACCACACTTTTTCATTTATACTCTACTAGCTTTCGCCCGCAGCTGAGCCTGCGTCTATGTCGGTTATAGCGCTAAAAAGTAGCCTATCCTTTCTCAGGCTTTAAACTATCTGGGTACAAAATTCCATTTAAATCGGTGAAGTGTTTTTTTAGTTTATCGTGAAAAAATAAACAGACATGGCGGAGGACTTTACTTTATAATATTTAGTGATGCTCTTCCAACTTGTCCCACCTCCTCCCATCCTTTACAGCAGAACGCGAGCTGGCCTTGGGAATCAACGCTTGAGAGTGTATACACACTTGAACAATAAACGGTTCGGCTCTGGGGAGTAGTTAAAAACTGGAACTCACTACCTGCTCTTGTGTTTCTTTCCCACTATAATCCCAGACGCTTACGCTTAGACGGCTTGAAAAAGCCCCGTTTTCAGTACTCCCTGCACTCGCAGTAAGTGTGGTCGATCCTACCCTTAGATTCTATTAATGCTTTCCATCAGGCAGGGTAGAGTCACTTTGGTAGGCTACATATATAAAATAATGAAATGCATCTGCATAGGTAATTGAGCCTCCGGTCTCACACTCACTACCGAAATACAACAGCACATGAATGCTGATATTTTTAGGTTGGTCTTCTTTGCGAAGGTAGTACCCCCAGTTCATGCCCTGTGAGCAGCGATAAATGATATCTACGTTTATATCTTCAAATGTCTCTGTCTACGAAAATGGAAAATCAGTACGCTGAAGTGGAAGTGGGCCGGACATGTCTCCAGACGGACTGATGGACACTCGAGACGAAAGGTGCTAGAATGGAGACCGCGATTAGGCAAACGTAGTGTAGGACGCCCTGCGGCACGATGGACCGATGATTTGAGGAAGGTGGCTGGCGGCGGATGGATGCAGACTGCCCAGGGCCGGGATGGTTGGCATTCCTTGGGGAAGACCTTCGTCCAGCAGTGGACGGCGGTAGGTTGACACTATATACATCAAAAGACGAACATATTTGTCTGAACGTACACACAATCCCTGCCAAAACTTTTCAAAAGTTAGTGAATTTAGAAACTCTTTCTTTTCCCCGCTAAACATATTTAAAAAAAACACAATGTTATTGCCTGACCTGCACAAATATCCAGCTGGTGTCAGAAATTCCTCCCATCTATCTGCCTCTCTGCCCATAAGCCTTATACGTCCATAGCCAACTGGTCCATCTTGGAGTCGACAATCTTCTCCAGCATTCAAAGGCGGTAGAGAATCCAACGTCACCAGATATTCCAGGGAACGAGAACGCATCTGTTGGAAATGGAGGAATTAAGTTTAGTGAAATGACCATTACACTTAAAAGTTACTGAGCTACAGTTGCTTCACAGTATAAAACCCTCATAGTCAAGTGTCCAACTGCGCGGTCGGTACCTAGATGGGTGACCCTTTGTGGAATAATATGTTATGAGCGTTTCCGTAAATCGGAGGTCAATTTAAGCAGTCGGTCCCGATTGTTATCATAATGTTGCGCCATAAGTAGATGAATCTCGTTTGTATGGGAATAATCGAGAAGACAATAGAATCGAGGACAGCGCCATCTAGTGTCGAGTAGCGCAAAACTGTGGCAATACAATAGCTCTCGAATAACCTATTCGGTCTAGAAAAATCGATTGAATATTCTCGTACATTCGAGTTAACTCGACAGCGATATAAGTTAATTATTATATAAGTTAAGTTAATTAGATATTATATAAGATAAGTTAATTATTGTGTTAATAATTGTTTAATAAATATTGTGTTATTTTTTGGTAATCAATCGACAACTTTAATTTATTTAATACCCAGCTCGTAACAATAAGATAGCAGTCGTGAAGCTTAGCTCGAAAACATCCAACGTCAAGATTACGTTGCCACAACGTGTCTTGCCAGTCCCCAACCCGCACTCGGCCAGCGTGGGGACGTATGGCCTTAACCCTCTCCTGAGAGGAGACCTGAACCCAGCAGTGGGACGTTATGATTTGTTGATGATGAAGTAAAGCAATCGAGGTAGTGACTGAGAAACGGTGTATCCTCTATCTTGATTTTTTTTTTAATTCTTGAACCTGGACATTTTTTAAAACAGATTATAAATTTTTTTTGGTAAAGAGGATTGCTCGATTTGAATGTCCTAAATCTTAACTTTAAATAATATGCATTATGGAACAAACCAATTTGTACTTAACTACTACTAACTAATAATAACCATCAATAAATTAACAAAAATTGACATTCAAGTTCGAAGAAAACCTTACAATTGAATGAAATAGATAAATATTTCAGATTTTGTAATAGTTCTGAAACTGCTATAAACTCTTAAGCGTTGATGTTATTTATCTTCCTGAGTCACCTAGATAGACTTGTAGATTAAAGTGAATTCCGTGAATACTTAAACAAGAACTCAGGACTAAGACGCAAGTCACTCTGAACTCTGTCAACAAACTTCTGGTGTTTATCTTGGCACGAATCAGTTGATAAATAACTAGTTAAATTCTAAAACTAGCTAACACACACAGCCCCGCCTGCGTCTTTTATTGCCCGTAACGTGATGTTCAGGCCGCTGCATACGTAACGGGATTTTACACGGACGGGACGGGAAGTGTTGCAAACATCGTTTCATACAAAATTTATAAGGAAATGCATACTTCACGAAGACACGGACGGGACGGGAATGTGGCACGCACGGGACGTGCTAAATATCGTCGCCGACGATGTTTAGCACGTTAATAGTAATTATAGCTAATTCTTGAAATGAAAAATCCATCTTTCCTTGTTCACAACACTAGCCCTTAGATCCGAGTCACAGTCACGGTGCGTATGCATTTACATCCCCGTTTATAACGAGGCAACCACGTCCACGTCCCGTCCGAGGTAATATCTCGTTACGTATGCAGCGGCCTTTAAAGGGGAAGAATTCTGTCATACATGATTTTTGAGAAACTATAACCGTTTACAAAAAAAAACGGATTTTGAATCAATTTACATAAATCCTCCGCTCCTATTAGTCTCAGCGTGATAATATATAGCCCTATAGCCTTCCTCGATAAATGGGCTATCTAACACTAAAATAGTTTTTTTAAATGGGGACCAGTTCCTGATCCAGTTAATTTACATTTAAGTTATTTGTAGAAGCGAAAATTTAGAGACTTACCTTTTTGCCTCTGTGCAATGCTATAAGATGACAGCATCTGAACCGAGGGTCTCTCTGTCCAGCTCCATCCACTATTCGCTGTACCAGATTCTCGACAGTACTTTCCAGACCCGTTGATATTCGTCCTTAATGAATAATTTATTATATAATGAATTTAATTTCCTAGATCATAATAATTGTCATTTGGTAGATAATTGCAGTATAATATAAATAATTACAATGAATAAACCTTGAGTAATCACACAGTGAGTAATGCAACTGTGAATTTATACAAGTATGAATCAGTAAACACGTCTACCCTTCAGTTTCTTAGATTTTATCTTAAAAATAAATAAAACTAAGCAAGTTTGTAAATTACAAAAATATAAAAAGTAGTTAAAAAGTAGTTTAATTTAAAACTGTTTATGCAAACGAGTACTAATACCGTATCGTGTCATCAACTCTTAATCAAACTATATGATGTATTACTTAATTATTCATTATTTTTTCATATCATTTGCATTTACCAATTTTAACAAAAGATGGGAAACATATGCTTTTATTATTAGAATTAAATTGAAAACATGGTTATAACAAAATGAAATTCTTAATAACCAAATTTAGAATATTATAGAATAAAAAAACATAAAACAATAAATTATTATAACACTTCAGACCAACAAATGTGGCATTATATAAAAATTTTCTCATTTGTTTCGTTTTTAATAATATCGGGCAATTTTTTAAATATATTTACGGACATCACGTAAGGGCTATCCTACATAATATTATAAACGTGAAAGTTTGTGAGTATGTGTGTATGTCTGTATGTTTGTTGCTCTTTCACGTAAAAACTACTGAACGGATTTGGATGAAACTTTACAGAAATATAGCTTATACATCAGAATAACACATATGCTACTTTTTACCGCAATAATCTGATTGATTATAAAAAAACATTAAATCGTAGATGTCAAAATGTATCAACGTTTATCTCCTGTCAAAACTTCATAGGTTGCCATGGATAACACACATTCATAGCAACCATAATGATACGCGGGTAACACCGCGGGGCGCAACTAGTATTATATAATATCCAAAACTCTCAGTATAAAATCGTAGGTCGGCTAAGTGCAAAGTATAGCCTTTAGTAGATAACCTGATATGTCGTGTTTGAGAGATTTAACATTTGTTTGGGATATGAACTAACATTCAATGAATAATTTGCTATTCAAAGAATTGCCATAAACATTTAAAAGCAAACCTTTTTGATCTTCCTCCCACAGGGTATCCACATAGGAGTTGAGCGTCCGAAGCTGGTTAATAGTAAATCGGAGTCCAGAAGCGGGTAGACGCAAATCTCCTCCTGGGGTTTCGCTGGCCAATCCAGACGCACCCGATCCCATTTCTCCTGCCAATTGATAAAGAAGAGCGAATAAAATTCCTTTTAAACTTTTAGAATTTTTTAGTGTCATTAAGATTGAAAATAAGAAGGCCTGTCACCTCTACTTATCCTACGGGTGTCTTAAGAGCTGACTAAGGGAGTAAATTAAACAAATGATTAACTGCCTTCTTGGTCTAGTGGTTAGCGTATG
Source organism: Phragmatobia fuliginosa (assembly GCA_932526445.1). Taxonomy (NCBI): domain Eukaryota; kingdom Metazoa; phylum Arthropoda; class Insecta; order Lepidoptera; family Erebidae; genus Phragmatobia; species Phragmatobia fuliginosa. Next base: position 21,009,399 of record OW052067.1, on the reverse strand, counting down.
CGGCTGCTGATCAAGAGGTCTTGGGTTCGATTCCCGGGTTGGACCAAATGTTTGCATGATCTGCAAGGGAGGAGACCTGAGCGCAGCAGTGGGACATTATGGGTTGTTGAAGAGTAACCAAGATTAAAATACACCATTAACATACTATTATATTCAACAATGTCTTCCATATGAAAATCGTTTTACATAATGCCAGTTCAATAACAATTGATTGTGTCACATGATTACACGGTGTGCGCAGGCGCATAATGTACCACGAGAACAAAATGGCGCCGATAGTCTCACTTCCGCCGGAAACGTTTTATGTGTCGCCGGTCATGCGCACAGGTGACCGTGGCTACTGCTATCTAGAACTGTTTACATGTTTTGGTACGAGAATCTCCTAAATCTGAGGTCATGACTTGTCATTAAAAAACTATATATTCTTTTACTTTTTAGAGAACTACAAATGAAGAGAGAACTCTTCATTTGTAGTATTTTGACTGCCTTGTTGGTCTATTGGTTGGCGTATGTGGTTGCTGATCTAGAGGTTTCGGGTTCGATGCCCGGGTCGGACCACAAATATTTGTTGAATTACAAATATTTGTTACGGAGTCTGGGTGTTTTTCTATGTATAATATGTACGTATTTACAAAAAAAAGTATGTTTATGTATTTATATCAGTTGTTTAGTACCCATAACACAAGCTCTGCTTAATTTGGGACTAGATGACGTTGTGTGTAAGATGTCCGAATTATTTATTTATTTATTACTCTCTAATGGTTGTTTTTTGCACACCACTCTGCCTGATGGAAAGCATGAGTAGAATCCAGGAGTAGGGGTCACCATTCTTATTGTGAATACAGTCAAAGCAGCATGCTGGTGCCCCACACCATGGCCGCCTAGTGAGATGTTTTTGCATTCTACCGGCCTCTGGAGACTGGGAGAATGATTGGGTTTCCGGTCTCACACTTACCAACGAAATACGACAACACGACTGTTGTCTTTATAAGGTTGGTCTTCTGTGGGAGAAATTAAAATGGCTCTACTACCTTATCTTTGAATAATAAATTGTTCAAATTTAATTGTTTGCGGGCTTTAAAAAAAAATCACCTCTGTGGTTTGTTCCGGAATTTCTTCCCTGAGTGTTTCTTACCTTCTAAATGTAAATACCAACATGTGAAAATATGTGTAAATGATTTACTTGCAAAAAATTAATATCTTATCAACGCACCTGAGTACTGGCTGAGGAAAGGTAAGCCTGCCCCCTTAGCCAAGATGCAAGGGCTTAACATTTGTTATCTTTCTACAATCGCTGTCATCTCTATTCTCTTAAATTGTTTTTTTTGGCTATATGCCTTAGCGTTGACATGACGTCATTTTCGTATATTAATATATTTGTTAGTTTTCTGCTAACGTTAACATTTGTACAATGTAAACTTGGCTAGGAAGATGGCTTTTCTTCACAGTTAAAGAAAGTCTCTGAAGATAATGAAAAAGATTCACTATCCGCATAGATTCTTCTGTGTCAACCTCTATTGAAAAAAAAAAACAAAATTTTGATAACGTAAAACACGTTTCAGAAACCCGTGACCATTTTACTTCATTTTTATATGAAAGACATAGATAAATTTAGGCCTACATCAGTGCAGAGCTATTTGGGACACTCTCCGTGAAGAACGACTAGCAATCAACTGGACCCATTAAGGTCTAAATAAATTTAAATGATAAGTGTAGGCAACACCAGTAATAAGGAATGTAAACAATAGCTTCAGAAGGTCAAGGTCGTATACCTGAAACTTAAATTGGTTTGCCGGAAAGTTTGGGCTCTCTAGCCCATGCGATGTAAACATTACCGCAATGAAATCTCACTTTATACCTCTAACATCATCATTAACCGCAGTCTACTGCTGGACAAAGGCCTCTCTAATTGCACGTCAGCCATCTTGTGCAAATTATCTCTGCACCTAGCATGAACTTCTAACAATCCGACATAATTTAAAGACAGTAATGAAATGTATTAAGTTTTTTTGTATGTATCAGCCTGCCAAAGTGATACCACTCTGCCTGATGGAAAGCATGAGTAGAAACATACAATGCAGTATGGTGACCCGCATCATGGCAACTTATTGAAATGCTACTGCATTATTTTGCCTCCGGTCTCTCACTCACCAACGAAACACGAATACCGTCCCCACCCTGTCGAACCGGCCCATTTCTGCTAAAATCAGCGTGGCTCCATTACCTGAATAAACGTTTAATAATAGTACTGGTTCTTGTCCGTGTGGTGACGGATTAAGAATACAAAGTGTCACCACCCCTATTCATTCCATGGGTGTCGTAAGAAGCGACTAAAGGAACAAAATAAGCAGCTAACATCACTGCCAAGAGAAGGAAAACTTGAAACAAACCCTTTACCAACCCGTCTGACCAGCGTGGGATAGTAGGCCAAAACCTCCTTTCAAAGGAGAGGCCCATGTCCAGTAGTGGACTGTTAAAGGCTGTTGATGATGATTGATGATTCTTGGTATTGTCCATAAAAAATTAATCCCTTGAAGGAACCGCATGGTCAGGTCAACCATTAATAAAACAAAAGGCAATATAATTACCAAATGACTGTGTTACTTATAATTGAGTAATTATAAACTGTAATTTACAACAAAACCTGACCAACACGCAAGTCATAAAAGATCATACCCTGAATATATAACCCGTTAAAATTTATACCTTTGGTCGTAAACAATAAAGTTTTATTTAGAAAATTTATAATCGACTATGATTTTTGTCTCGCAAACTATTGTTGAAGAATATGACAACCTTAATAAATCTTTAAAGAACAGGGTGAGGGACTTCGGTGAGTGTTGAGGTTTCGAGTTCGATTCTCGGGGTGGACCAAATGTTTGCGTGATCCGCAAATATTTGATTCAGAGTTTGGGTGTTTTCTATGTTTGTATTTACCAAAGAAAAGTATGTTTATGTATTTATATCAATTGCCTAATACCTATAATACAAGCTCTGCTCACTTTGGGGCTAGATGGCGTAGTAAGTAAGATGTCCGAAATATTTATTAATATTATCTCGGGTCGGACCAAAGTGCTGTTGGGTTTTTCTTACAAGAAATCCTAAATAACAGCCGAGTGTTGGTCTTGGAGAAGAATATCCCAGCTGTATAAGTTCAACGCTGAGCATCTGGCGGCAGTTAATTAAACCTACTTCAGCACGAATTCCTGCAGGAGCGGCCTTAGTGACCATGAGGTACTAAATCACCTGAATAAGACTACCGTGGAAGGACGCGGGCACCCACCACGCGTATCAGCCCATGAAAATACCCTATGGACAAAATGATCGCGAAAAGATCAACCCACAATTCAATCACGAGCCTCAGTAATGAGGATTTCGATGCGAGGAGGAGGAGGATCTTGCTTCTTCCGTAACGTTGTTTAACCCAGTGTCGTGAAAATCTTGTTTTATACTTTTTTAGCGTCGCTTTTTGCCGTATTTGGGTTCATTATTTTTTATTTACGGTCCATCACATCGTCCACTGACTATAAGGACAATTTAAGAGTTTTTGAGTATAAAACAAATTAAGTTTTAATACAAAAATTTGTTTGTTTCATTATTTTTTAGAAAAAATAATTTTTTTTCTATAGTAAGTTTAACTATCAAGTTAATTGTAATTGCAATGAAAAACACCAACTGAGGTATCTTTACCGGTCCTTTGTTCGTACATATTCCTAATTAACACTTTAATAGTCAAACTAAACTATTGACTGTACTCATTAACATTCAGTTTAGAGTCTTCATTAGATAACTATTTATTACTGTAAAAAAACTTATCATGTTACGTAAGGGGCCATCCATTAATCACATGATGTTTTTTGGCCCTTTTTTTACCCCTCCCTCTTCCTTGGTAATACGTGGTGAGGCTTAGAACAACCCCCCCCCCCCTTACCAAAATCACGTGTAGTTTTTATTACCTTCAAAAAATCTTAAAATTAAGCCTGGAAACGGCCGTTTTCGCTTTACAAATCGCGCACTTGACGAAAAAATAAATAGCTATACTGATATCTTATACTATACCCCCGTCCCCCGCTTGTGATATTTCGTGATTTTTGTCGACCCCCCCTCCCCCCCTCCTTCCGAGCTGGGGATCGGAATTGAGGCCCCTAAGCAACTAAGAACAGTTAGCAACTAAATGTCCATGAAATATGAGTTCTCCTTATTATCTGTCTCTTTCACTCTCTCCCGTATCTTACAGTCTATTACATTATGCTCGGGTATATTACAGTCAACCGTAACATGACAAATATGTAAAACGATGATCAGACCTGCCGTCCAGCGAACGGATGAGAGACGCCTGCATGTGGCTGGAATGCGAATGTTGAGATGCATGTGTGGTGTGACCAGAATGGACAAGGTGAAGAATGAATTTATTAGAGGAAGCCTGAAAGTAGCACCATTAGATGAAAAATTGTGAAGCAAGAGATTATCCTGGTATAGACATGTGATGCATAGAGAGGAGCAAAATATAGTGAAGAAAGTTTTAAGTATAAAAGTTGACGGATATAGGAATAGAGGGCGACCAAAGAAAAAATGGATGGACTGCGTGAAAGAGAATATGGCCAGAAATGGAATAAACAGTGAACTGACGAGTAATAGAGAAGAATGGAAGAAGAAAATTCATTGCACCGACCCCAAATAAATTTGAAAAAATAGGAATATGATGATGATCCGTTCAGTAGTTTTTATGTGAAAGAGTAAAAAACATCATCGTTAACAAATTAGAGGTTGTCCTACCAAATCTGTTATTTATTGTTTTTATAACAGGTAGGTATTATGTATTGGCTTCCGTCCGCCGGCCGCTTCTCCATCACAATAGGTAATGAATGGCCAGTCATTGTGGTGGCTAATACGACTCATTACCGAACTCGTAATGGACGTAACCGTTGTTATGTTTTCTGGTATGGTTAGAAAAGATTTAATGGAAAATTTGGGAGGTTTTGAAAATAAATACGTTTATATTTCTTACTTAAGCCTCGGTGGAGTAGTGGTAGCGTATGCGACTAGGCTGTGTCTAGGGTTTTGGGTTCGTTTCTCGGGTTAGACTAAATGTTTGTATGATTTGCAAATATTTGTTTTGGAGTTTGGTTGTTTTCTTTATATAGTGTGTCTGTATTTACAAAATAAGGTAGTAGAGCCACGCTGATTACTAGTACTACCCTCACACAGAAGACCATCCTAATAATGACAGTATTCTTGCGGTCGTATATCGTTGGTGAGGGGTCCGAGAGAATGATGCAGAATTATCTGACCAGGCCGCCATGGCATGGGTCACTTTGCTGCATTGCCTACACTCACAATGAGTATGGTGGCCCCATACTCTTGGATTCTACTCATGCTTTCCATCAGGCAGAGTAGAGTCAATTTGATAGGCTTATATATAAAAAGGTATATATTATTATAAATATTATTATTATTACGTATTTATATCAGTCTAGTGAGCATAGTACGGTAGATGCCGTTGTGTGTCACATGTCCGAAATATTTATTTATTACTGAACTAGCTTTTTCCCGCGGCTCCGACCGCGTCTATGTCGGTTATCGCCGTAAAAAGTAGACTATGTTCTTTCTCAGGCTTTAGGATCCTATCTCTATTGATATCTCAAAATTATCTGGGTACAAAATTTCATTGATTTTGGTGCAGTGGCTTTTGAGTTTATCGCGAACAGACGGACTTTACTTCTAACCGACTTCAAAAAAAGGAGGAGGTTCTAAATTCATCGCAATCTTTTTTTTTATGTATGTTCAGCAATAATTTCGTCGTTCATGAACCGATTTCAAAAATTCTTTTTGCATTGAAATGAGCGCAGCTTACAGGTCGTCCCATCGTCACCATATCAGGATCTGATGATGGGATCCCAAGGAAATCGAGGGAACTCCTCAAATATCACAGGCACAATTTGGGTACTCGGAATAGTTTTTCTTTGAAGTCGGTTTCTTTTTGTTAAAATTATATAGAATATAGTGATGATTACTCAAAATATCCTACGCTACATATGATCTAACGTATCATATAAAATCTCCAAATATTTAAACTTCCAGCATCTTTAATCCTCCTAAACATTTTTATCTCGTCAAGTAAAGAGATTAATTTGCCACAGCAAATCACCATGACTCATCCACCATGGTAGCATAGGAATTAAGGCCATGGCTTTACAAGTGGATGACAGAACAAGATAATCAATTTCTTTTGTATTTTATGAATAACATTACCTATTGCAATTACGTGCTTGTGAAGTTATTTACTATTAGATCTCATTTTATAGATATCTTAACTTTTGTAAGTCGGTTTTCGCGGTATAGAGTTTTATAGGGATCATCCACTTATTACGTAAGACGTTATTTTCTAGTTTTTGACTTCCCCTCTACCCTAACTAAGAAATAATAAGTAGTTATAGGTGAACTCCTCTCCCTTTGTTTAATATTTACTACCAAAGAACCTAACCTTTAGCTGGTTTTGATGTTTATCTTAACAAAGTTTTTACAAGTGTATTTACAAAAAAAAGTATGTTCATGTTTTTATATCGGTTGTCTATTAACCATAATACAAGCTCTGGTTAATTTGGGACTAGATGGCGTTGTGTTTAAGATGACCGAAATATTTATTTATTTGTTATTATTCATCAATTAGATGTAATCAGTATTCTTAATATTGCGTATTTTTGTGATCTTGGGTAAGAACTAAGACTCCTTTGAACCCCTTTCCAAAAAATAATAAGACACGGGCGACCCCCCTCTCCCCTAAATCGTATTACGTAATTAATGAATAGCTCCATATGTCCTTCAATCACATACAGAACGATTGATCACGCTGGTCTTAAGACTATCCTATAATTTACTAATACATATTATAAACGCGAAAATTTGTATGTATGTATGTTTGTCGCTCTTTCACGCTAAAACTACTGAACGAATTTGGATGAAACTTTACAGTAATATAGCTAATATCTCAGAATAACACATAGGCTACTTTTTACTGCAATAATCAAGACACACGCGAGAGTTAGTTACGTAATAAATGAATGGCCCCATATGTCCTTTAATGACATACAGAACAATTGATCACGCTGGTCTCAAGACTATCCTGTAATAGAATTGAACCACTACCTCTGTTCCTAATGTTACAGTGACATACTCTGACAAATATTAGACCCCAAAAAATGTTGGGAATATTAAAGTCTAAGAAGATGCCGATAAATAAATAAATATTTCGGAACTCTTAAATACAAAATCTTTTAGTACCAAAATAAGCAGAGCTTGTAATGGGTACTAGACAACTGATATACATACAAATATACTTTTTTTTATAACTGCATAGCTACATACATATTATAGATAGAAAACACAAACTCAAAAACAAATGTTTGCAGATCATACAAACATTTGGTCCGGTCCAGGAATCGAACCCGAGATCTCTTGATCAGAAGTCACTATGTTAGAGTTAAGTTACACCCAGACATAGAAGCAATGAACGTGTTCATCTCAAAATTGTTTTGGCAGAACCAAAGATCATATTTATATTATTAGTATCCATTTTATGCTAATTACAATTTTTTAAATATAAATGCCTCAAAAATGTCGCAAAAAGAAGGTTTTGAAAGATGTCTAATAACGACTTACTTGCTGACGCTAATGAAGATTCTGTGAGTTCAGACTTGAACAGATCTAATTTATTCACACTTCACAGAAACATACGTATACCACAAACCTTATTGGATTGTCTTAAGTAAAAAAAACAGGTTTTGTTATAATTCCCTTTTTAATGCTTTATATTAAAGCAATAACACAACAATTAATCCTACCTTTGAAAAAATCCAAACAATTAAAAATCAACTTCCATAGCTGTCAAAATTGGCGCGCAAGCACAAACTTTTATTTCACCAAGGCACAGGCGTGCATCACAGCCGGCTCACAACAAATGTTTGGTATTTGGAAACACAATGTTTACGTATTCGTCCTCCTTTGTAACCATGGCTTGTTAGAGGACAGGCCGGTTATTATTTTGTCCATTGTGTACTCTTTCCGCTTTACATTGAGTTATAACATTTGATGTCATTGAGTTGTCAATGATTTTGATTTGATAAACTCTTAGGGTGCCCGCACACACACAATAATATTGGCAATAAAGTACGTATTGCCGATAATATTGTGTGTGTGCGGGCTGTATTGTACAATATTATTGTGGATTATAGTGTGCGGGGCCGTGTGTCACAATATTATTGTCACAATATTATTGTGTGTGTGCGGGCACCCTTAAAAATTGAAAGAATTCATGAAATGAGCTTACCGACTACGTAGTGTCTTTTCCCAAGTATTCTAATGAGAGCACTGTCTTAGTTTTTTTTTTCTTTTTATCTCAAGAGTCACTAGTCTAAGATTGAGGCATACTTGAGTTCTGGTTACCACAGTTTAGTATACTGAATACCTATTACTTATACTACTGATTATAAAAAATAATTAATAAACTAGTGACCCGGCCCGGATTGGCAATAAAATCGTAAATTCGTCCTGGAAAATTCTCGGATTTCCTCTACTATAGTGTGCATTTATTACACATAAATTTTCCTCTTAAATCACTGTTTCTATTAGGTACTGAAAACTACATTGAAATCCGTTGAGCAGTTTAAAAGACCTAACCAAACAGACAGCGAAAGCGACTTCATTCTATAATATGTAAAGGCGTTGGGTTTGAGTTTGAGCCGAAAGTATAACAATATGAATTGTAACTCTAGTACGATTCTCGTACATTACGAAATGGTTCCCTAATGTCACCCGTGACTCAAGAGTCTTCGTTCGACCTTTCTGGTAGAATAAGTTTCTATATTTGCACAGCACTGATAACTTTAGTTGTTGTTGTTTTAAAAGTAGACTTAGGTGTGTCTATGACCACGATCCATATTGATAAGACTACAATCGGTTCAATTCTATCGATACGATTGAGTAACCAACAGCAATTATTACGTCAGCTATCTGCCAGTGAAAGTACCGTCAAATTCGGTCCAGCCGTTCGAAGTTCCGGCTATTCTCTGTTATTTTTTGTAGACTAGCTTCTCTCCGCGGCATTACTCGCGATTTATAACAATAACCGCTAGTAACACCGCGCAACTCAGCTAGTATGTACTTAAATAAGTTAAAGACTTTGACACGCTCCCGTAAACATGAGTCTCGTAAACCGGTTTAGTTTTGTTATCAGCTTAAGTAAAACACCTTATCAGGCTTGTTTCCCCAAAATGTAGGTACGTACGTTTTAGACGAAGTATTAAAAACCTATTAGCAACGCAGTGAATTCCTTTGAAGACCCTACTGTTGACTCCATTCATATTTACTTACTAGCATTATACCTATAAACTTGACTTTTACTACCTACTTTGAACTGTATTTATTTATTTATTTAAAACTTAATGCACATGTAGCACAAAGGCGGACTTAATGCCATGAGGCATTCTCTGCCAGTCAACCTTCAGGTGATGTAGGAATATGATGTGGTAGGTGCAGACTTAGAATATAAAAGTAGTTGTAAACGTAAGTATTATCTTTAAGGTTAACAATTTTAATTAATTCAAATTTAACACTTCTGAGTAATATACACAAATATAAACATACGTTAATATACATACACACAAATATAAACATACGTTAATATATATACACACATATACATATATAATAAAATTAAATACAAACATACATATATAAATAAATTTAATAATATATATAATATAGATACTCAGTCGGGTATTATCGTTGTGACTGTTCTGCCAATTTATTCCGGAGTAGATCACGTACTTTCATTTTGAATGTGAGGCGGTTTGTGGACATCCTGACTTCGGTAGGTAGCGCATTCCATAGAAGAACTGACTGCACGAAGAAGGAAGAATTGATGAAATTAGAGGTGTGAGGGGGGCAAAGAAGAAGCATATTGTTCCTTGACCGAAGGTTTCGGTCATGGTTTGAGCATAAGAGACGAAAGTGAGGTACGAGGTACTCAGGTAACGATGGGGAGTAAAGGAAAGAAAAAAGAGAAGTGAGTGCACGCAAACTGCGGCGCTGTCGAATTGGGAGCCATTGCAGCTGGGAACGTAAAGCAGACACATGGTCATACTTGCGAAGATTGAAAACGAATCGAATGCAGTTATTGAGAAGGCGATCTAGTTTATTAAGGAGGTCTGCATTCAGGTCAAAATAACACACATCACCATAATCGATCAGGGGAATTATTAGGGACTGCATAAGCGTAGCCTTGGTTTTAGCAGGAAGGAAATTTTTAAGACGGTACAAAGCGCGAAGACATGAAGTAACTTTCTGGCTGACATGTGTCACTTGTGCCCGCCAATCAAGTGTAGAGTCCATATATAGCCCCAAGTTTTTTACTACTGAACTCAGAGGTATCGTCTGGTTGTTGTAGACAACTGGAGGCATGGCTGCCATATCCAACCTACTTAGCATTTGTTTGCTCCCCACGACAATCACTTGACATTTTGTAGGATTAACAGATAATCCAAACCTCGTTGACCAGTCCCTTATAGATTCTAAGTCTCTGTTCATTTTCTCAATGGCATATGATATGTCCTCAACAGTTGACTGCGTGTACACTTGTAAGTCATCAGCGTACAGGTGATACGCACACCGAAGGTTATAGGTTATGAGATTAATGAAAATTGAAAATAATAAGGGAGATAATATGCCGCCTTGAGGGACGCCAGTGTGAAGATCAAACCAACTAGACGACACGTCATCGATATGTACACACTGCTGACGTATTTATGTGAGTTTGCTTATATGTATGTAGGGGATATATGTGTGTATATACATAAGTGCAAGGCTCAATATTGGGTCCCTTCCTCTTTCTAGTATATATAAATGATCTACCATATTTATTAAAAAATCAACCTCAAAATATGGTGCTATTTGCTGATGACACTTCCTTAATTTTTAAGATAAATAGACGGGCCCAAAATCTAGATGACGTGAATAATGCCCTAGTTCAAGTCCAGAATTGGTTCACAGCAAACAATTTGGTATTAAATGAAAAAAAAACCAAATGCATAAGATTTGCTTTACCGAATGTTAAGAGTAGTGATTGTGATATAATATTGAATAAAGAGAAACTTGAATTCGTAGATAAAACTGTTTTCTTGGGGATTACGCTTGATGCAGGGCTACAATGGGGTTCTCATTTAACATCTCTTGCGGGGCGGCTAAGTTCAGCAGCATATGCTATTAGAAAAATCCGTCAATTTACTGATGCAGATACCGCTAGACTGGTCTATTTCAGCTACTTTCATAGTATAATGTCTTACGGCATCTTGTTATGGGGACGGGCTGCAGATATTGAGTCTATATTTATTCTGCAAAAAAGAGCCATCAGAGCCATATATAATCTTCGTAGGCGCGATTCTCTAAGGGAACTGTTTAAAAATATTGGCATCATGACGGTACATAGTCAATACATCTACGAAAACATAATGTACGTCAGGAAAAATCTTCATCTTTTTGGCAAAAGAGGTGACAAACATAATTACAGTACTAGAAATAGGGACCAACTAGTTCAGCCAGGCTTTAGACTCGCTAAAGTAGACTCTTCTTTTATGGGGTACTGTTTGAGATGCTATAATAAAATTCCACAAAGTATTCTTGAACTGAATGAGACAAAATTTAAAACATGCATTAAACGCACACTATGTAAGCAAGCATATTACAAGTTGAGCGATTATATCGCTGATAAAAATGCTTGGCTCAATGCTGGTCCTGCTTCACAAGGACAGGGGCGCATAAATTGATAGCATTAAATGGTATTGTTGGAGCTGCTGAAGATTGTACAACTTTCTTTGCATTGTATAGATTCAATCTCTTTAGTATTATATAATCGCATGGCCCATATTGTGTGAGTACTATGTACTAGGAAGCTATTCAAGCTATCATTCACTGAAAACCTACGTCTTTTCTTGACTTGAATCTGCCCTGGCGGTTGAGAGTATGTCATGCTCACTCAAATGTCACGCTGATGGTGGCGCGTGTGTCGGATCATTTAATTCCCTTCAAAATGGTTGAGTTGAATGGTGCGGATCCATGCGTCATGTTCGTGAACGGGCGCTGTCAGTTGTGACTGGTCATCTCTTAGTTGCCACGGCTTATTTGAATTAATTATTTTAATTTTCAATTGTATTTTTGTTGTACTATGGACACTTTTAACGTGCACGTCTTGCTACATCGTTCTCACATAATGTACCATCTCAACATGAATGATGTAACCAAGATTTTGTAAAAAACATTTTGATTTAAAAGAGTGTCCATGGAGTTTCTTGCCCGTTCTTCTCCATAGAGATCTACGCTAGGGAATGGGCAACTACAGTACTTTCACAGTTTTTATGTCTTGTGACTGGGACTGTAGCTACATTTTTGTTTCGACAATTCAAAAGTGCCTGTAACTGGCCTACTTGAAATAAATGCTTTGATTTTGATTTTGATTTTGATTTTGAGTGCCTATTTAATACACTTTCAGTGTTTAGTATTTCTTATGTATTTGCGACACTTAAGGGCCGGTTGTTATACGTGTCACTATAGGGCCTAGTTGAAAACCAGCGTCTGGCTTCGTCTGGCATTTGCTGAACTTGGTCCTGTTCTGACACGTTCACGAGGCAATCATGTGATGTTATGTCTTATCGTGAATGTGTCAAAATAAATATTATTTTCTTCTTCTTCTTCTTTCTTCAATAACTTCGAAAGTAACTCTGTCTGTCTGTTAGTCTAGAGCTTAGTGATATTGACTACTAAGCCAAAGGTATAGAGGTTCGATTTCCACCTAAGAGAAGTATGTTTCTGATAAGCACAATATTTAAGTGTTTTTTTTTATATAAGAGCCTACCAAAGTAACTCCACTCTGCCTCGTAGAAAACATAAGTAGAATCCAGGAATAGGGACTACCCTCCTAATTGTGAGAGCATGCAATGTAACATGGTAAACCACACCATGGCCGCTTAGTGAGATTTTTCTGCATCACTCTCCTGGTCTCCGGATACCGGAAGAATGACGCAGAATGATTGGGAATCTCACACTCATCAACGAAAGACGACAGCAGGAATGCTGTCAGTTTAGATTGCTCTTCCGTGTGAGGGTAGTACTGCCCCGGTGAACAAGCCCATTTATGCTGAAATCAGCGTGGCTGTACTACCAACGTTAACCAGTAGTCTGGTTAATGGCTATCATCATCATCATCAGCCTATCGCAGTCCACTGCTGGACATAGGCCTCTCCAATTGCACGCCACTTAGTTCGATCCTCGGCTACTCGCATCCAGCTCCTGCCAGCCGTCTTGCGCAAATCATCACTCCACCTGGCCTGTGGACGTCCTACACTACGTTTGCCGAGACGCGGTCTCCACTCAAGAACACGTTTACCCCAACGGTTGTCGGTCCTGCGGCTAGTATGGCCAGCCCATTGCCACTTCAGCTTGCTAATCCTGTGGGCTATGTCGATAACTTTAGTTCTCTGCCGTATTACCTCGTTTCTAACACGATCTCTTAGAGTTTAATGGCTATGTTTTTTTTTATTTTTTTAGTCTGTGAGAAGTATGAATATCAACATCACATATGATTATCATACCTACTACTTATACTACCGAACAGTCGAAAAGCTTAGTTGGGGCCTTCGGGCGGCTTAAAAACATCCAACAACAAGATTACGTAGCCACAACGTGTCTTGCCAGTCCCCAACGTGGCAAGTGTGGGGACATATACCTTAACCTTCTCCTAAAAGGAGCTCCGAGCCCCGCTGTGGGATATAATGTGACTTTAAAAAGTTTATGTGATAAAACTTTGAGTAAAATAATTTTCAAACTCTGTGAAGTAGATCCATAGATTACCCCTACAACCTCACAAACTATCCATTGTAATATTAGTATAGATATTCAGGTAAAGATTAATTGAGCTAGTAGCCGACCCGAAATGGTCTTGATTATAATAAAGGCTTGAAAAAAGTAGCATAAAAAGTAAGTAATCTTCATTTAAAACATGTGACAAAATTGAGAATGCTTGAAACATTGAAAATATCCAAGCGTATAGCGTCAAAATGTCATTATAATTGAATAATAGATATAAGTTTAAGAATAATGATGACTAACAAAAACAATGGCAAATTGATGGAACATGACACAGCACCAATAATCATTCATTTTCTTGAAAAAAACTAAATAGTTAATACATAAATATTAATATACTAGCAACCCGGCCCGACTACACACCAATGTAGGAACATCATATTTAAATATTCTCTTATAGGCAACTTGCATTTAAAGATATTGTCCTTTCTTTTATCAATATTTTTTTTTTATTATGTTCTGATATTAATCCACCGTGTGGTGACGGATTAAGAATACAAAGTGTCACCACCCCTATTCATTCCATCGGTGTCGTAAGAGGCGACTAAAGGAACAAAATAAGCAACAAAACAACTAACATCACTGCCAGTGCCAAGAGAAGGAAAACTTGAAACAAACCCTTTACCAACCCGTCTGGCCAGCGTGGTATAGTAGGCCAAAACCTCCTTACTAAGGAGAGGCCTATGTCCAGCAGTGGACTGGAGTGGAAAGGCTGTTGATAATGATTAACCTTCAAGCTTGTTATTTATTATTATATAACCAACTGATTCCTGCGGTGTTACTCGTGATTATTGTTGTAAAACGCGAGTTAAGACACGGAGCAGAGCTAGTCTAAGAAACATTTGACATTTGACACGCACTGATTTTTTTATGTAAGTTTTATGGTTGAGGTCTCGGGTTCGATTCCCGACTCGGACCTAATTTTTGTGTGATGCGCAAATATTTTTTTCGGAGTTTGGATGTTTTCTATGTATAATATGTATGTATTTACAAAAACAAAAGTATATTTATGTATTTATAAAAGTTGTCTAGTACCCATAATACGAGCTCTGCTTAGTTAAGGACTAGATGGCGTTGTGTGTAAGATGTCCGAAATATTTATTTATTATTTGTATTTATTACAGCTCTCAGTTAAGTACAAGGTTAATTTTAATTTCATCGTTGCGGCCTCGGCGAGAAACTAAACAATTCCAACTTACACCATTACTGTGAAGTGGATCATCCAATTAACATTTTAGATAGAGTCTTGTTTCAAGTAGAGTCTTATGAATTTGTTTCAATTGAAAGTACTTGGAAGACATTAATATGGAAATTTTAATTGAAATATTACAGGAGGACACCTCTGTGAGGTACTTACTACGTGAATTCATCTGTAATATGTACCTATGCATGTATTAGTTCAGGGTTCCGAAGTTTATGACTCGGAACCCTTATAGATTCATGTCCGTCTGTCCGTGCGTCCTCGACTTACCGTCCAAACGGTAAGTGCTAGAAAGATGAATCTTTCATGAATTTGTGTTGTAATTACGTCGACAAAGTGCTACAATAAAATTATGAAAAATATTTTTATTTGGGGTACCTCCCCTACAGGTAAAGTGGGGATGTTTTTTTTTCTCGCGGTTAACCCATCGTGTAGGGTATCATTAGATAGGTCTTTTAAAAACAATAAGGGGTTTCTAAGTTTTAAATAAATTAAAAAAAAAAAAAAAAAAAAAAAAGACGATTTTTTTATTTAGGTATCCGTTCGCGAGATATTCCACTTTAAAGGGCACTTTTTTGTAAAAACAGCCCCCCCCCCCCTCTAAAATCTAAACCGCTGGCTTAAAAAATCTGGAAAATGATGGTCCATATAATGAACTTTGAAGGAAAACTATAACGGATTAGGTGACTTTATTAGTTCAGGAGTTATGTAGGCTTAACTTGTACAATGCGCTCACTTGGAAAACATCATTAATACGTAAAGATAATCTATAGGATACGATTTTAAATCCACGTACTATTATGGGTGACTGAGGAACCCTTTCCTGTGCATGGCCTGACATGCACTTGGCCGATTTTTATTGGACATATAATATACTAGTTTTCGCCCACGGCTTCGCCCGCGTCAAAAAGTATGTCCTTTATTTTCCTGTTTTGAAAAAAAATGTCCTTTTAAAGTTAAATAATTCGCAAACGAATACCTAAATCAAAAAATCGTCTTTGCAACCTCAATTTTTTTAAATACTTACTCTAATGATACCCTACACGGTGGGGTAGACGAGAGAGAAAAAAATCATGCCCACTTTACGTGTGGGGAAGGTACCCCGAACAAAAAAAAAACATGATTTTATTTCAGCACTTTGTCTACGGGGTAAAAATATATATTCAGTCATAGTTTAATCTTTCTAGCATTAACCACGGTACGTCGAGGAAGGACGGAAGGTCGGATATGACGAAACTACAAGGAATAAATTACGAAAAGTACAAAAACCTAAAAATGTTATGAAAAAATTTTCAAGTACTTGGTTCAGGTAGTTTCGCACGCCAAGATTACTATCTCAATATAACCCCTTATCTAAGGTACTTGCGCCCTGGGGACTATGCGATAAGTGAACTAGTAGAAGACTTGCCGAAGTCTAAGTTAGTTCAAATGCGATTCTTTACAAAGTACACACTTCATCAATGATCATCAACAGCCTTTAACAGTCCACTGCTGGACATAGGCCTCTCCTTAGAAAGGAGGTTTTAACCTACTACACCACGCTGGCCAGACGGGTTGGTATAGGGCTGGTTTCAAGTTTTCTTGCTCATTGCATTGATGTTGTCTTGCGTAGTTTATCATTTAGTCGCCTTTTACGACACGCGCATGATGAATAGAGGTGGTGACACTCTGTATTCTTAATCCGTCACCACACGGACATTATACACACATAAAGTGAGCTAATTGTATTTAGCTATTATTCTTAGAGCAAGTTTTACCACTTGTATAAATATTTCCCAATCTATATAACTAAATTAAATTGAAGTGACTGTTTCTTCCTCCTACTCTTATTAGCAAGTTTATTTAGGGTCGGCTACTAGTTCAACCGGTTTTACCTGAATATCAGTTTCTCCACGGAGCGACTGGCATCGGACCTCCGCAACCCTAAGTGAAAACTGAAATTCGTAGTCCGCGTGTGCCGGACGTCGCTTAAGAGAGGGTCGTACAGAGACGGAGCCCGCATCATGCGCTGGGAGTGTTCCAGAACGGGATTTCACCCTGGACTCTTCCTAAAATTCAGGCGCTGCCCTCTGTGTGGTTTTAGTCGGTTCACACACAGCCCCGCCGCACAGAAGACCCCGGCGGGGTGCCGGTCTAAGGGGATTTCTACACGTCAAAAAAAGGAGGTATTTATAGTAGTAAATGACCATAATGTTATTCTCTATTTATTCTATTCTCTATTCTCCGCATCGTCTAACATAAACAAACAAATATTTGAATAATACAACAAACAACAGAGTGCTTATTAAATGAGTTTATCCAATTAATGGAGTTCTGGCGATTTCACTCACCAACAAACAACAAATAGGTACCTACATTTCAGTGCCAACTCTTCCAATTTACTTCTAATTAAATTTGTTGAGGACAGAATCCATTTTAAACCAGTGACTACGTTTCTTCACTGACTTTAATGTTAAGGATTCAATTTAAATACAGAGATTTTTATTTTTTTATCAGCTTTTGTCTACGGATGCGCCAACGTAAGTGTCGGTAATCGTGACAATAATAGCACATGTCCTTCCTCAAAAACTAGAGTATCTTTATGCTAAATTTGATTGAATTCGGTGAAGCGGTTTTGCCGTAAAAACGTAACAGACACACAGAGTTGCTATCGAATTTATAATATTAGTATGGATGGTATAAAATCCTGAATAATTTTCTTTATTCTTGTTCATTTTTAACCGACTTCAAAAAAAAGGAGGAGGTTCTCAATTCGTCGGAATCTTTTTTTGTTTTAAGTATGTTCAGCGATAATTTCGTCGTTTATGAACCGATTTCAAAACTTCTTTTTGCATTAGAATGGGCGTAGCTTACAGGTGGTCCCATCGTCACTATATCGGGATCTGATCCCAAGGAAATCGAGGGAACTTCACAAATATATATAGGTTGTCGCGATTTGGGTACTCAGAATAGTTTTTCTTTGAAGTCTGTAAAAATATTCATAATCACATCTATAGAAATTAACAAAAACTTGTTCCTATTTTCCCATTATCCAACATTTCACCAACAATTGATAATCTAACTCATTTCTCATCTATCTTTCAAATCTCTACCAAAACTCGAACCCAACTTTTTCGCCTCGTCATCAATTATGAAGCCGACCTAACCTACTGGCTTACCTGTATAATGGCGAGATAGATATTCAGCAATTTACCTACAGCATTCTACTTGCCTTTGATGTTATATGAATAAGTTTGAATATAATGTGTAGCTCAACGACTTTGAAACCTAACTCCGTCGATAGATGGAGTTTAAAAGTGTAATAAATAAATCTAGTTTCTAGTCATAGATATATGTACTCTAGTTCTATTTTATCATTGAAGGTTTTTTAATCAGTTATATATAAATTAAAGGTGATAGGGCAAATAATATAAATATTTTACATATTTTTTGTGGTATGAGGGGCGTTGGGGCAACTTATCTAAAGGTAAGTGCATACCCATGAATGTTATATTGATTGCCTTGTTGCTGTAGTGGGCAGCGTATGCGTGCTGATAAAGAGGTCTCACCAAATGTTTGTATGATTTGCAAACATTTGTTTAATATATATGTATTTACAAAAATAAAAAAGGCTAAAGTTTCGCAAAAATCATGTATGACAGAATTGTTCCCCTTTAAAAGTTCTAAAAAAAGTGCATAACAGCATGTGTTTATCTTTTAAGGTTCATCATCATCATCATCAGCCTATCTCAATCCACTGCTGGACATAGGCCTCTCCCATTGCACACCACTTTGATCGCTTTTGGGCTTCTCGCATCCAGCTCCTGCCAGCCATCTTGCGCAAATCATCACTTTGAAGGTTGACACTATAACCTTTTTTATAGTAAACAAATTTGTTTCCGCGGTATAACATTAAAAGCTACACGCTACGGACAGTAAAACACGCAGAATGGCCTGCGGGGGTCAGCTACTTGTTAATATATATTAGAACTTAAACTAAACATAGTCTTATCTTTTCAGGAAGTATGACGTTCTTACTTATTGATTAGTTAATCATCACTTTGTTAAACAAATACCTACCTATTGGTTATCTTCGTCACGCTGTTCAATAACGATAGTACGGTATTTATGATGTAGTTTTGTAAGGTATGCTTATCACACCTAACATTCCAGGTGTAACCTTTATACTGAATAAGTAATAGAAACAGTAAGTATAAATAAAAATTGTAATTTAATAGTAAAAACCTAGTTAACGATACTCGACGGATTCCCTCTAAACCCCTACTATATCTCTTGTTTCATTTCTGATTAATCTTTCTTATCTTAATCTTAATATATATAAATCTCGTGTCACAATGTTTGTCCTCAATGGACTTCTAAACCACTTAACCGATTATAATAAAATTCGCACACCATGTGCAGTTCGATCTAACTTGAGAGATAGGATAGTTTAAATCTCAAATTATAGTACCCGGTAGGTGGCGCTGCGAACAAGCTATGGGATTTCAAATTCGGGCGGTACGAAGTTCGCCGGATCAGCTAGTAATATATATAAATCTCGTGTCACAATGTTTGTCCTCAATGGACTTCTAAACCACTTAACCGATTATAATAAAATTCGCACACCATGTGCAGTTCGATCTAACTTGAGAGATAGGATAGTTTAAATCTCAAATTATAGTCGCAATATTAATAATCGCGGGTAACACCGCGGGATTCAGCTAGTCTTATATATAAAATTCGTGTGTCACAATGTTCGTTCCCATACTCCTCCGAAACGGCTTGACCGATTTGCATAAAATTTTTTGTGCACATCGAGTAGGTCTGAGAATCGGCCAACATCTATTTTTCATACTCCTAGGACGCGAGCGGAGCCGCGGGCATCAGCTAGTCTGTCTATAAAAATCTATAGAAATAAATAAAATTAAATTGTCTGTTTGTGCAAATAAACAGTTTTTTTTATTAAATTGATATGAAAGTACATACCACTTACATCAAAACAGCATATACACGGTTAGTTTTTAATTACCAAAGAAAAACTAGGGGCATATACAGAACTTATATACTAACATAAAACACCATAGAACAAATACCCAAAAATCTAAAATAACTGAGTTATTATGGTTTTTAAAATGTTAAAATACGCCCATAATTTATTGTCACCCAAATATCTTACACACGCGTATTTTAATTATCAATGAATAACATTTTCTGTTTCAATGTGTGCGACGCATCGCCCAATACTGTCAAATCAGTTCAAAGTTCAAAGTATTAGGTATTAGGTATCCCGCTCGCACCCACAACCCGCAGGCTAGGACATTGACACTTTCTTGTTAGTAATATCATGTCGTGAATTATATCATGCGTTATGAACAAAAATTTGGTAGTTTTCGGGAAAATAACATGTATTTTTTTTTGTTATAATTACATAAATATGTTCAGTATCGAAAGCTGAATACCACATATTTTTTTCTCTGGACATTAAAAATTAGTCGTGTATATTTATCTGTCCGTTTGTTCCACCTAATCTCTGGAACGACTTTAGATAGCTAATGACACAAGAAGTGTAACTTGACTATTTTTAAGACCAACTGTGTAAATGTCAACGCACACTATACAAGCACGGCAACGGCACAGCTCCAACCCACCGATTAGCTTGTCATTTGAATTTGACCCTTAAATCGTATGACGTATAATATGTTTCATAACATCAAGAGCTTATTATCAATTCAATAATTTACAGTATAATCTCACACATTGCTACCTGACTACCTATGATTACTATCGAACAACGGTTGAAGTGATAAATGTACATTTGCAATCGCGTGAACAACTAATGGTTCATGGCTCAAGTTTTAATTTATTCGTTTAACTGTTTGTTAACACGAACCGTCTACGACTCCTCTAGCACTTAACTGTGTGAATAGCGATATATTTCTAGTCTAAGTTTTGTAATCTTCTGTTAATCTACAGTTTTATAGTGTTAAACTGCGATTGGGTTGATTTTCAACGTAGTTTTTACGCTGATTTCCTTACGAATGGAACTTAAACGGGGAGGTACTGCCATCACATAAAAGACCAACTGAAAAATAACAATATTCGTGCTGTTTGTATAAAGATATAATAAATATTTAGGACAAACTGATCAGAGCTTGTATTATGGGTACTAAACAACTGACATAAATACATATAAAGTATAAATATACTTTTTTTGTAAATACATACATAGAAAACACCCAGACTCCGAAACAAATATTTGTGGATCACACAAATATTTGGGTCCGACCCGGGAATCGAACCCGATACCTCTTGATCAGCAGCCGCATACGCTTACCACTAGACCAACAAGGCAGGTATTGCGAGTGTGAGACCGAAGGGCGTTATGATATGAGTCACCATGAATCATTGAGTGCACTCACAATGCGGATGATAACCAAACCACCACTCTTGGATTATGCTAATACTTTCCATTAGGTAGAGTGGACTCACTTTGGCATTCTCATAATACTCCTAATAAAAGAAACAAATTAATTGCTTTGCAATACAGTATGTATGTAACAGAGGTGAGAGTTAGCTATATCATATAATTGTTTTTAAAACAATTCAAAGATTTATTTAAAAGAAGTTATTCAAAAATGTATTTAAGAAGTTAAGTCCGTGTGGTGACGGATTAAGAGTGTCACCACCCCTATTCATCCCGCGGGTGTCGTAAAAGGCGACTAAGGGATAAACTACGCAATACAACATCGATACAAAGAGAAGGAAAACTTGAAACCAACCCGTCTGGCCAGCGTAGTATAGTAGGCCAAAACCTCCTTTCTAAGGAGAGGCCTCCAGCAGTGGACTGTAGAAGGCTGTAATGAATGATGAATGAATGATGATGATGATTTGATTTTTAAAGGTTCCGTAGTTCATGACTCGGAACCCTTATAGATTCGCCATGTCTATCTGTCCATCCGAGTTACATGGGCCTAACTTGTAAACTGCAGTCACTTGGAAAACTTCGTACAAAAATAATAAGTTAACATATCAATTTTCTATGGGACACGATTTTAAATCTACCTACCATTATGGGTGACTACGGAACCCTATTCTATGCGTTAACTGACACGCACTTGGCCAATTTTTATATCATAGGAGTACCGACTAAAGACACAATCTCGCAGTTTAGGACAGTTGTGGAACTTAAAGAATTCATATATCCTACTAATATTATAAACGCGAAAGTTTCTAAGTATGTATGTGTGTATGTATGTTTGTTGCTCTTTCACGCAAAAACTACTGAACGGATTTGGATGAAACTTTACAGTAATATGGCTTATATATCAGAATAACGCATAGGCTACTTTTTACTGCAATAATCGAGATACACGGGCGAAAGCTAGGTGATTATAAAAATACATAAATTGTAGATGTCGAAATGTATCATTGTTTATATCCTGTCAAAACTATACAGGTTGCTATGCTTAACACACTTGCATAGCAACTATAATGATATACGTGGGTAACACCACGGGGCGCAGCTAGTTACTTCATATAAATAAGAATGTTTTTATTGCGTGGTGGCAAGAATGTTACCAGCAAATGAAATAAGATAGGTATACCAAAATTCTTACTTGTACCTAAATTGTACCTTTGAGTAGGGTTACTTTTTTAGATTAGGTCACTACCAAACTTTGTTTAGAATGTATTTTCCAGATCTAAAACCTAGCCCACTTCTCTATGAAATACCTTTTGATGGCCAAATTTTTTTCGTAGGTCACTCAGGTATTAAATTAACTTAAAATAGTAATAAATGGGCATATTCGCATATAATTTAAAGAAGATTCTATAACTTTCTCAAAATATTGTAGATGTTTTATTCAATAGGTATTAACTTTACTAACTTATTTGTTTTTTAATTGTAGTAGTATATTTCGATTTGCAATGTTTTGTTTATCAATGTAACATGTAATCTTTCTTCTTTTCTTTCTTCGGATTTCGAGTAATTAAAGAGTACAGTACAGTACAGTACAGTACAGTAAAGCTGCAGAGTTTGTTTGTTTGTTTGTTTGTTTGAAGCGCTAATCTCTGGAACTACTGGTCCGATTTGAATGATTCTTTCAGTGTTGGGTAGTCCATTTATCGAGGAAGGCTATAGGTTTTTTTTTCAAAATTAGGGATCTGTAATAAAATTGCTATTTTGTAACACAAGGTGTAAAATCGAAAACCTATTTTTTTCACGGAAACAGGAAAAACGCGGGTAAAACCGCGGGGCACGGCTAGTTTTTAAATAGTTTAATAACGATAAAAAAAACTAATTTGAGAGTTTTCATTTTTTGCATTTTCTGAGAAGATTTACTATGGTAATATATATATTTTGTTACACCATTGGAAGGTAGAGATTTCATCGAACAGAAAGCACCCCAATTTTTTGAAAAACGTCGATATTTTGATGGGTGAATTTTCGATTGAAAATTAGGGTACTATTTCAAATCAAATAAAATACAGTGTATTCTGGACATAAAAAGGTAAGTTTTCACAAAATTTCGTGAAAAAATGATTTTATTTGTAAAAGATAAAAATTAAAAAACCAAAAACTTGGTTTTTTGAATTTTTCCCCTTTCCCTTCCCGACCTCAGTTCGTATGTTGTGTAGTTTTCGAAATATTAGGGAGCTGCTGACGACAACAGCCCGGCCTCTAAAAAGTATCTGTAACTTCTTTACTGAAGATGTACATTGTAAACTAAGTACGTAAGTATATTTGTATCAAAGATTACATTAGATTGATATAAGTCTCGTGACCAAATTAAATGGAGCCGGGCCAGCCTG
Source organism: Phragmatobia fuliginosa (assembly GCA_932526445.1). NCBI lineage: Eukaryota > Metazoa > Arthropoda > Insecta > Lepidoptera > Erebidae > Phragmatobia > Phragmatobia fuliginosa. The sequence goes on along the minus strand of OW052067.1, from coordinate 20,985,494 downwards.
ACAAACACAGTGCGAGCAGTGTTGCCAACATTTGAAATTATATCCCCGTAAGAGTAAACTCAAAAACCCCTAAAACGCCCTAACTGACAATTTGAAAAATGTAGGTTCTTATCTAATATTAAAACGTTTATTTCTAATTTAAAAAATAACAAGTGGTGTAAAAATACTTATTTAACGTTATTTTCATAATCAAGCTCGTTTTTCACTATAAAGTTTACGAGTCAGAGAGGGTGCCACAGTCGCCTTAACGTACAACTCCAAAAATTTTTAGGCTGCTATGGTCGCCCGGACATTAAGTGATTATGCTATTCACCACTAGATGTCATAATTATCATAAAATGATATTTAATGATCGCAAAGATATGATTTTTCCACACACGTCTTGCAATTTTTTTCCCCCTAAATTTGGGGAGAAACCCCCTAAATTGGCGACACTGAGTGCGAGACTGGAGACCCAATAATGCAGAAGCGTCTCAATAGAGCGCGATAGTGTGGGTCACCATGCTTTATTATCACAATGGGTATGGTAACCACTAGTCTTGGATTCCATGCTTTCCATCAGGCAGAATAGACACTTCTACAGGCTCACACAGAAAAAGAACTGATACCATCGCCTTAGTGCGGGACGTCTTGCTGCATTTGTAATGAGTTTAGTGCCCCCACTATTGGTACCCATACTTTCCATCAGGGAAAAAAGGCACTTAGCAGAACATGCACTTAGATGGAGATTCCCAATATCCTCATCGCATTCCTCAGAGATCATTTCCTCTTGTTTTATCGTCCTTGTTACGACTAGGTCCGTGTGGTGACGGATTAAGAATAGTGTCACCACACCTATTCATTCTACGGGTGTTGAAGAGGCGACTAAAGGCACAAAATAAGCAGCTAACATCACTGCCAAGAGAAGGAAAACTTGAAACAAATCCTTTACCAACCCGTCTGGCCAGCGTGGTATAGTAGGCCAAAACCTCCTTTCAAATGAGAGGCCGATATCCAGCAGTGGACTGTTAAAGGCTGTTGATGATGATGATGATGATTATCGTCCTTGGTTTCCACATCTTAAAACAACTCGGACCTTAGAATGTAAATTGAGATTTTTTCAAATCATCGTATTAATAAACATTTTCTGATGTGCACTTGTTGCTACTGCAGTCTATATTGGCTGCATTCACAGTAAATATTGTTGACTCCTGGTTTCTACTCATGCTTTCCATCAGGAAGTGTAAAAACGGGGGGGGGGACCAGATGCATAAAACAGAAGAGTTCTAAGAAATTTCAAATAAAAATACAAATTGTTTAATAGCACTTTATTTCATATTTACATAATCAACATTTAAAAAACATTTACCTACAAATGTGCTCAAAATAATACAACTCTAGGCTGAGGTAGTCCACAGTCCTATATTTATTGCTCAGCATTCCGCAACTGTGATCACATTATACAAAAAGAAATCTGGTTATTTGACAAAACAACCCAGATAAACAAAAATCGACTTTCAGTACTTGAAATAGAATACATTTTCCATGCAGTTTCAGTCTACACTATAGCAATAATTTAGACGTAGACAAACAAACATCTGAACTGACATTACCGCTTGGAGGCGTGGCAGTCGCTCTCTCTCGCTCTTACATTAAGCTACGCGAAGGACAGAGAACGAGAGACACGTACGTTTCCCCAGTGTATCATAACTACGAGAGCAAGAGAGACAGAGAACGACGCCAGCGCCACCCCCTACGAACTAAACTGGGGGCAGACCCCACTTGGAATCGGCACACCATATCTATAAGGTCTGTTTTTTTATGCTAAAAAATCTCTTAATTATACGACAATAGGCTAAGATGGGTAACATTTATAAAATTGTCTAATAGTACCATTCATTTGTCAACCATGTGGTGATGGATTAAGAATACAGGGTGTCACCACCCCTAATTAACCCGTGAGTGTCATAAGAACTGATTGAGGGAGCAAATTACAAAGAGAAAGTAACCCATAGCAACCTGTCTGGACAGCAAATAGTTGGACAAACCTTTCTTCCTAAGGAGAGGCCTATGTCCACTAGTGGGCTATGAAAGGTTGATGATGATGGACACCTTCGATCTACAAAATAGGCTTATATAAAGTTGCCTTAATTTTTTAGGAGTGAAATTAATTTGGAATATTGTAGTTCCAGCATTCATAAGCTGTAAAAGACTCAGGGACTGTTAAGGGTACCAGGGATTTTTAAGGGTACACCTTCATCTTTCCCTAGCTAGTCGACCATTATGAACCCGAGACCCTTGAGGTTTTCAGTCGGTTCGATCCCGACATAACCACCCCACCAGACCCCCAATAAAGTGTGTAATAGCATTGGCGCCAAACAAGGAGTAAAAAAAAAACTTCAAATCGGTACATAAATGACGGGAGTTCTGTGAAGTAACGAAAACAGATATCGAGAACATCCTCCTTTTCTGTAACCAAAAATGATATTCACTTATTATTCAATTTGTATCCGTTCAGTTACTGATTGACTAACAGACAACGCACAGCCGAAACTACTGGACGCAGGAAACCGAAATTTGGCGTCTGTGTTCCTTGAGGAACGTAGGCGAGCACTAAGACAGAATTTTGGAATATTCAATTCGATCAAAGTTGTACATCAGATTAACACGTAAGCAAAGCCGCGAGCAAAACCTAGTATGTAATATACTGTTATACTCTGTAAAGCGTTTACATACAGATATATAAATATGTACTAGCTAATCCCCGCAACTTTGCATGTCTCGTTTTGAACATTTTACAATAGTGCTCGACTCCTATAGGTGATGTATGGCTTATAACCTTCTTCGATAAATGAGCTATCGAATACTATAAGGTTTTTTCAATAAAGACCAGTAGTTTTTATGATAAGTGCATTCAAACAAACACACTCTTAAGATTGGTATTAGTCTAGATATGTTACAATACTTTTTCTTCTAGTATTATAACATATCTTCACAATACTCACGAATACGTATAAATAAGAAATTAACCAAATCTACACAGGACCTAATCTTTTCAAAAGTAGGTTAATATATTCTTCAATACTTTTACACAAGTGCATTAAAATAACGGTATAATTGTTTAAAAAAGGGTATTTTACATAAAATATTTTAATATTTTCAGATATTCAGCCTATTGTTCAATTATTTATATAAAATACTTTATTGTGTGCTACCATTTCATTTTATTTATTCAAAAAAAAATATTTTTTTCAATACTTTGGTCTAGAGGAGCAGATAATCAATACAATTAAATAAGTGTTTGTCTGTAATTTCATATTAACAGCTATTTACTAAATGCATATGATGATGTGTGTCTGTCTGTTTGTTCCTGCTCATCTCTAAATAGGCTGTACCGATTTTGACCAAACTTTCACTGGCAGCTATTTGATGATTTAAGAAGTAAGTAAGGCCCCCAGGTTAAGTAAGCCCCCAGGTAAGGACTTAGTTCTATTTGAAGAAAAGCCAGAAAATCTAGAGCTAATGATACAAAGCCTTAACAAAGAAAGTGTGAAAGTCGGACTTAAGATGAACCTCACTAAGACCAAAATAATGACCAACTCAACGAAGGTAGACATAACCATGAACGGAGCGGTCCTAGAGTTTGTTTAAGAGTATACCTATCTAGGCCTACTTATTTCCCCACAAGACTTAATGGCAAAGGAAATAAATACGAGGATAGCCAATGAGTGGAAGAAATTTTGGTCACTCAAGGATATCATGAGTCACAAGACCTGAGTATAGCACTGAAAAGAAAAACATTCAACACATGCATCCTTCCATGCTTAACATATGGGTGTGAAACCTGGGCACTCACCAAATCTCTAAGAGACAAACTTGCCAAATGTCAAAGAGCAATGGAGCGAAGCATAGTAGGCATAAAACGTCGAGACAGAATCAGAAATACTGACATCAGGATAAAAACCAATTTAACTGATATGCTACTACGCATTGATCAACAAATTAGAGATGGACCGGACATATGCTGCATGACAAAATAGGAAAATGGTCTAAGTCAGTTTCGGAGTGATGACAAGAGATGGGAAGAGAAGCCGAGGAAGACAATGTATGAGATGGGAGTATGACATCAAAATGACTTCTGGCCCAAGGTGGAGACGAGTGACTCTGGACAGATTACAGTGGAAACTGTTGGAGGAGGCCTATGCCAAAAGGCACGCTGAAATTAGAGACATTCTATGAAATATGAATGTTACCAATGCGCATATCATCTCTAATTCCAGAATAAAGGGCTTTATTATTATTATAAGGCCCCCAGGTAAAACCGCGAGACAAAGTCTGAGAGCCATGCTTTGACACAAACGGACCAGGTTCACTGGCTATAGGTACCACTTCTTCACAGAAAACCCGTGTGAAGCAAACCATAACCGCGGGTAACACTGTAGGACTCCGCTAGTCTTAAATAAAAACTGCTCCTTCATTCCAAAATATATCCCAAACAAAAACTAACAACATTATTAACTCACACTGTCAGATGCTAAACAATCATTCCATCTCTAATTCTCCTCTAGTTCTTCTACTCATACTCATCTATCTCTTTCTCCTTTTAACGATGGTCACATAGATCTCTTAAGGTATCTTGAATCCTTAGATGATTAAATTACTGGCATAACTTCCTCATTTATTCATAAACTATAATTCCTTACTATTATAGAACATTATTATCTAATACGACTGTCTCTTTTCTACTCCCATCGACTTCTCTTGCCACTCTTTCTGATTCTCTCTGCTTTCTCTTCGCTTGCGTTCTCTTCGCTTGATTGTGATGCGGGTGCGTTGATGCCTGGCTGTATCACGGGGCGGGTTTGTTCCCAGGAGTGGTCTGAGGAAGCCGTGAACTGAAAACAGGGAAAATATTATTAGCAACGTAGTAAGCATCTCGAAAATAACAAATACAATTTTCAACTTAAATATCACAAACACAAAGATGATGTTCAATAATTCTGACAAGAAGTGTCAAAGAAATCGTTTTGTTATTAGGTATATCCGTTAGGTACAAGTGAACAATAGCAATACCTGGTTGTACTGCGAGCGGAAGGCGGCCTTGAGCGAGGCGAGGCGGTCGGTGGCGGGGCCGTGCTTGTCCACCGATGCGGCTGGAGACGGCTCCTCCTTGTGCGGGAGACCTGGACGCTCCTTGTTACTAGGCATATCCGTTAGGTACAAGTGAACAATAGCAATACCTGGTTGTACTGCGAGCGGAAGGCGGCCTTGAGCGAGGCGAGGCGGTCGGTGGCGGGGCCGTGCTTGTCCACCGACGCGGCTGGAGACGGCTCCTCCTTGTGCGGGAGACCTGGACGCTCCTTGTACCTGGGACAACGTTTACTTATTACTTTGACACGCAATTTAAAGTTATATTTTTATTATAGCCTACGAAATTGACCCTATATTGCCTGATGGAAAACATCAGTAGAATTCAAGTCACCATTCTCATTGCGAGTACAAACAATGCAGCACGGGGACCCACACTAGCTTAGTGAAATGCTTCTGTATCATTGAGCCTCCGGTCTCACGCTCACTAACGAAATATGACAACACGTATGCTGTCATTTTTATGTTGGTCTTGTGTGAGGGTAGTACTGGAATAACTGATAGTCCCTTAAACAGAGCATGCTTAGGGGCAGAGGAAACGGTGTCGCATGTACTCATTGAGTGTACAGGTGTCACCGAAACACGGAAAAGTACCCTTGGATCTCCCAAAACTCTTTCAGAATGCCTGAACAGATTCGGAGACCTTATCCGCTTCTGGAGGGAGGTGGGCTGGCAGGAGTGATGGCCGCCCTCACCTACAATGGTCCACCTGAAGGACTAAGTGCGGAAACCGAACTACATAACATAGAACATAGAGGGTAGTACTGCCCCAGTCTGAAATCAGCGTGGCTCTACTTAACTACAGATTACAGATAGTAATTTTAGGACAAGTGGGGAGCATCAAAAAGTGAAGATACTGATCTTCTTGTCATTAAAATAAACTTCAAAAGTTAGAATACGTGCAAGTGTTCCATAGAGAAAAGTTACCGATATCTGGTTTATTCAATAATATGATTTTAAGTGAAATAATATTATGACCACAGTTATTTAATGAAGCCAAAGATACATACCCAAGTCCGCAACCGCCAACATTCAAGTTCTTGCCTTTGCCCTTCTTGAAACGCGACTTACGGAACCAGGATGACTGCATCGCGAGTTGCATCAACTCTTCAGGTACTTCCTAAATATTAAATAACATTTACTAATAAAAATACCTATAAGCAAAAACAAACGTTTTCGTTAGGATGAGTCAAAAGATACAAGGGATATTTAAAAAAGCATAGCACTTCTTACATAGTTTTGGCATATAATAACGTAATTATGATTTGTGGTGTTCGGAAGTTTATAAATAGATGAAAAATTATAGTGGACCAAATATGCTGCCTTGTGGAACGCCTAAAAGAACTTTACAAAATTAGATCGAATTTTCATGAACGATTTACAAGAACTATCACAGTAATCTGTCATAGTGGATTACATTTGATTATTCAATTACAACTTCAATGCTTAGGCTAATACTGTTCAAATTCTTGAATAGAAGTGAAATAAATAATAATAATAATAAATATTTTGGACATCTTACACACAACATCATCTAGTCCCAAAGTAAGCAGAGCTTGTGTTATGGGTACTAAACAACTGATATAAATACATAAACATACTTTTTTTTTTTGTAAATACATACATATTATACATAGAAAAACACCCAAACTCCGAAACAAATATTTGTGGATCACACAAACATTTGGTCCGACTCGGGAATCGAACCCGAGACCTCTTGATTAGCAGTCGCATACGCTGACCACTAGACCAACGAGGCAGTCAAATACTTTACACAATCGTAGGCTTTAGACATATCTTCGGACAAAGTCCAACATCAATTAATGTAGTATTTTTCATATATGTCTAGAAACAATATGGAAATTGGTAGTGAAATAGTTTTAAATAACTTATGTTAAATCATTGGTTTATAAATACCAAGTTTTCATACGGTCGGCTTTTTTTAATTAGTTTATTCAATAAATAGTCGTCTCTGACAATTGTTTTAAGCAGCTTCGACGAAATTCTCTATTCTCTTTTTAAAATAGACAACTCGACACGTAGAACATACTCAGAACAACAATTTATCGATGGTGTGGAAGTGGCCTTGGCTACTGTGTATATCACTACAATATTCTTCTTTTGTGTTTACCTGCTGCACGCCTTCGAGGTTCCTGAGCAGATGCCCGGCGAAGTCCTTGTCCTTGTCCCTGGAGAGAAGCGTCCAGGCGTCTCCTTTGACTCCAGCGCGGCCAGTACGGCCAACACGGTGCGTGTGCGTGTCGATGTCACGCGCCACGCAGTAGTTCACCACCGTGCGGATGTGCGGGATATCCAGCCCGCGAGCTGACACACCACGTAACATTGTTTATATTATCATTGTCCCCCACTGACTTTTAATTACCCAAACTCATATTATACATTCGAAAGTGACTGTCTGTTTAGAAGTCTGTTACGCTATCACAGCAAAACTGCTGCACGTATTCCTATGAAATTTGACATGGAAATACTTTGATACTTGAGGAAGGGTTTAGACTTCCTTTTACCGCGATAACCGACAAGACCGGCGGGCGAAACCACGGGTTTTGCCCACGGTTTAGTCCGCGTATCTAAATTTCAGATTTTGCCAGATTCGCCCGAGGGGGTAGTTCTTAAATAATCAAATTCTATAATGTGTATGTATGAAAAAGGGATTACCTGTTTCGTTTTATTCAATTTGAATTAAAAAGTTAACATTTTTATAAACACATTGAGCCCGCGAGCGAATCAAAAACCTAACAATATAACTGTGCAGAGATGGTATAAATAATTTAAAGTTAAAAAATGAATATTTTTTTTTTTTACACAAAGCCATCTAGTCCCCAAACTAAGCAGAGCTTGTATTATGGGTAACTAGACAACTGATATAAATACATAAACATACTTTTTTTTTGTAAATACATACATATTATACATAGAAAACACCCAACTCCGAAACAAATATTTGCCGATCACACAAACATTTGGAATCGAACCCGAGACCTCTTAATCAGCAGTCGCATACGCCAACCACTAGACCAACGAGGCAGTCATTAATGTATGTGTCAATAATGTAATGAAAATTTTGTTCCTAATATTTTTATCCAAATAGACAGAAAGAAAGCCTATAAATACATGATAAAAGTACACATTGAAATATACTTTCATTAGGGTTCAAAACACTTACCTGCAACATCAGTGGCAACTAGTATATTGTTTTCTTTCCTCTTAAACGCCGTAATAACCTTATTCCTATCAGCCTGCTCCATATCTCCGTGAAGAAGTAAAGCATCGTACTGTTGTACACCAAGATTTGCTGCCGTCTGTTCTGCTTCTAACTGCACAATACAAGACCAAAAATCTTATGAGTTGAGCAATAATTTAACGTTTTAATTTGTAAAATTCCCTATCTAATAACAATTTAATTTTACAGATTTTTACTTTTATTTAAATCATCATTATCCTAGCCTTTATTATTCGCATGTTTATTTGGGCTCGGCTACTAGTTCAACCGGTTTTACCTGAATATGTTTTTACATGGAGCGATTTTCATCGGACCTCCGCAACTTTTGGGACAAACTGAATTCGAAGATTGACTTTTCAACTTTTGATTGAAGTATATTTGAAGGCACAAGCTTATTAATAACGATTGCCATAGATGTTCATGACAAGCGGGACCGACGGCTGAGTATGATTTCCGAGGCACGAGCGAGTAACACCGTCAAAGAATACTTTTGTTAAGATTCGAACCCGAGACTTATTTTATTTAAAGAAAATCAATAATAGTTTTAGATAAAAATTACACAGAAATTAAATATTGATAATACCTTTTTGGTCACGAAAATTAGCACACTCCCTGCTGACAGAAATTCCACCAAATTGTGAAGTAGCCACGACCATTTTTCTTCTGGTTTGTTAAATATTCTGTAAAATATATTTTAAATGATGTTAGCCCTTTGAATCCCTGTACTATATATTTTTCTGTATAACTTACAAATATTTCTTTGTATTCTTATATTAAAATAAAATTGTTATACACACACACACATAGCTATTTTAAGAACCTCATGTATTGAATAATAACTTATCCAAAGTACAATGTATAAGAAAGGGTGTTCCACAGGGTTCTATTCTGGGTCCCAGTTAATACAAACAAAGCTTTCAAAATCTCACCTGACATGCTGCTGGACCAAATCACTAGCCTCTCCAGCTGCACCATGTTGAACTCTTACGGGATCATGCAACGCGTCACGAGCTAAACGTTCCACCCTCCGTGGGAAGGTGGCAGAGAACAGTAAGGCTTGGCGATCAGGTCGCACGTGGTTGCAAATGGAACGGACTTGCGGCTCTAGGAATAGAATTCTGGTATAAATATTGTCTCTTCTTTGCGAGTTGTTAAAATGGCAAAACTACATTTGTCGAATCAAAATGTTTATTGCCAACTACATGTAGGTACATAATTAAAATGATCTTATAATTATAGCACTTTGTTTCAACTTAGTTTCCCAATCATAGGTGAAAAAATAACTAAATCATTCAAATTCTTTCCAGAGTTCTAAATTAGCAAATATAAATGAATAAATGAAAATACTTACCAAAACCCATGTCGAACATTCTGTCGGCTTCATCAAGCACTAAGTAAGTGACCCGCTGCAAGTTAGTTGCCTTACACTTGATCAGATCGATCACTCGACCAGGGGTACCCACCACTATTTCTGCACCACCACCTGGAGAAACAGATGTACAAGAGAAAAACATGATAAATAAATGGCAATACTCTAACTACAGTAACAATTTGTGAGCATTTTTTAAATTAGTAAGATATTAACTGATCAACTTAACTTATTATCATCATCTTTCATTAATTTCTCTATGCAAGTAATAAAATTGTAGTGTCTGTTTGTAATGTCAAATTAACAACTTTTTTACAAACGTAAATACAGCAATATAATTTTGATGTGGTTGAATTTTCACTGGCAGACAGCTGAAGATATAAGGATGAATTGTATTAATTATATATCCACATACCTTCTAATGCCTTGACCTGTTCCCACTTGGAGCCACCTCCGTAACAGCACACACATCTGATGTTGTACACCTTGCCGAAACGCTTGGCCTCCATGTAAATCTGGGGAACAATTTAAACAAATACATGTAGATCACGAAATATGTATTTTATGCCACGTAAACTAGGTTTTTAGCAATTTATTCAACAATACCTTTCGGTCGGCATTCAAGGGACATATAAGTAGGTATTCATAATAATCAGCTTAAATTTTCCAATATTACGATTTATAAAGTGTAATACAAACCTGTTGCGCCAACTCTCTGGTTGGAGCCAATATAAGCCCAATAGGGCCATCGTTTGGAGCCAATTCTTTCTGGTCCATGATATGCACCAAAAGTGGCCATAAGAACGCAGCCGTCTTACCAGAACCGGTTCGAGCGATACCTGATTAAAAAAATATAAATATAAAACAATAAAAGCTTGTAAAAACTATTTTGTATGGCTTAAGAGACAATTGATCAACTGTTTCAATGGTGTCGCTCACGAGCATTCTCACTTTTAAATGCATTTTTGCCTTTTAAGCATCCGTTCCCCTTAAGAGAGGGGGATTTTCCCAATGTTGCTATAGGTGGTGAAGCTTGGCTTTTCTATGTGAGCTAAGGCACAGAAGACCATCTTAATAATGACTGTATTCTTGCTGTCGTATTTCGTCGGTGCGTGTGAGACCGGAGGCCCAATAATTCTGCATCATTCAACTAGCCTTGGGAGGCCGGGAGAATGATGCAGAATTTTCTGACCAGGCTGCTATGATATGGGTCACCATGCTGCATTGCCTACACTCACAATGAGGATGGTGGTTCCTACTCCTGGATTCTACTCATGCTTTCCATCAGGCAAAGTAGACTCACTTTGGTAGGCTTACATATAAAAAAAAAACTAGTCTGCCTGATTGACATTGCGAATTCAGACAATGCATGGTGACCAAAACTATGACCCCTTGTTGTTTCTGCATCATTGGGCCTCCACACTTGCACTCACCAACGTCAGAGGGTTCCCGTTAAATCGTTTCTGTAAAACCCAAAACCCTACAGTTTGACTTAGAAACCTGTGAAGGGTTGTCATCAGAAAAAAGAGAGAAAATAAAAACTCCAACTAACCTATAATATCTCTTCCTGATAAAGCTGCAGGGACACCAGCAGCCTGTACTGGTGTGGGCTGCGTGTATTCAGAGCGGCGAATGGCTTTCATCAACTGCTCATCGAAACCAAGGTGAGCAAAGCTGCTCACGGGACGTGGAGGGTCTGGACCAGATATCTATGCAGTAATACAAACAAGCAATAAAAAACAGCAAACCGGACTCTGTGGTGCTCTTTGGTGTGAGAGGCAGTTAGCTAAGTATGTAAGGAGTAACTAAGGTTTTTTTTTAGACTAGCTACAGTCCATGGTGTTGCTTGGCGATTTAGACTATTAACCGCAGGACTTATTCGATGATAAAATATAATAAAATGAAATGAAAAATCTTAGTAGTAATAGCTGAAGTTTTTAAAACAAACCTTAACTCCTAAATTCTTCTTTAACTCTTCAACCTGTTGTGATGTTAAATTCTCAATTTCTTCATGTGGAGTATAGAAATTCTTCTCAAAAGGCTCATACTCGAATTCCGAGTGGTCTATGGGAGGTAAGGGATCGATAAACTTCTTCTTTGGAGGAGGTATGGGATTGCCGTCTTCATCATACTCTATTTCTACATCAGATCCGTCATCATGGTTGAGAGGATTTTCTTCCATATATCTGTGGGATGGGAAGGTTACTTCAGTATTGTCATAAGAAAAATCTACAGTCTTAGAAGTTATTTCCTCTGTTACTCAATGTTTGTAAGGATCTATATCACAAAGATATTTTTAGCATCAAAACCCTTCATTACTCCACTGCTGGAACCTATTAGAAAAGAGGTTCTGACCTATGATATGGTATCGTAGGTCAAAGGTTCTAATAGGCCGGCTAGATATAGAGGATGTACCTAGTACATAATTGTACTAATTGTGCCCTATGCTTGAGTACCATCATCATCATCAGCCTTTAACCAGAGTCCAGACATAGTCCTCTCCTTACAAAAAAGGTTATAATACATATATTATGCTATAATCACAATAAAGTAATAGTTCTAGACTACGAATTATTTATACTAATAGTTTTAGTTGTATAGCCAGACTTATTCATGATAAAATTAATTAAAAGATAAGTTATAGGATATCTTCTACATTCCGACAAGCCTGAGCAGTAAAACTCGTTCAAAGCATCGGGATATAGAAGGTATCGCAACGTTTTAAGTAAGCTATACATAAAGTTGCGAAACTCTAAAATCAATTATTTAAGCTAACATTTTACAAACTCACTTGTAGTAACTCTCCTCATCGTCCATCTCATCAATATCACCTCTAGTCCCTCGCCCACTTTCCTCTTTACCGCTAGCAGCATTCTCCTTGCTGGCAACAAGGTCCTTTGCTGCCTGCTGTTCAAGACCTGCCATGTATGCATCTAAAGGATCTTCTTCGTCATCTTCAGCCTGTACCACATAATCCATGATAAGCCTTGTATATTTTGTTAACAATCAACAAATAAATAAAAATTTAACTTTAATTATAATACTATTCATGGGCACGTTGGTTAAGTGGTTGATGACTATGACAGCTAAACTGGACGTTGTCCGGATTCAAGTCCGAATCGGGACAAATGTATATGCATAATTATTTAGTCTGAAGTCCAATTTATAGTTTTCATTAACATCCCCTAAATTTAAGGGGCCCTTTAGAGAGTTATATTACTCTTTATTTCTGCAACATATTACAGTTACATGAATGAATGAAATAGTTACATATCGAGTGTACAGTTTGGTGAATTAAGAGTTAGGTGCGCTTAGTGATATTTTCTTTTTCACCAACCTTTAAAGGATACCTAAATGATTCTCTTAAAATTTAGGGGCTATCTACGTTAATAGGGCTCCTAGTAAGGCAATGGTTTAAGTATAGTTGATGAAACTAGGCAGAGGTATTATTCATCTATACTAAACAAATAAATTGCCTACCCTCACAATAAGCATGGTGACCCCTACTCCTGGATTCTACTCATGCTTTCCATCAGGCAGAGTAGAGTCACTTTGGCAGGCTTAAATATAAAAAAAAAAAAAAAAATTGAAGTGTCTCTCTGTAATATCAAATGAACAATTTTTTTGTGAAAACATAGGAAAGTATATACAGTCGAAATCTGATATAGCGACATTGAATGGACCGTGTAGTTGCCGTCGTTATATCCGACAGTTGTTATAAGCAATACCTACATATACATTGTGTAGCTATATTATCATAGGTATCTATCTAGTATAGGTATAGGTTATGTATGTGAACTTGTTGTCAAATGACATGTAAGAAAAGAAAATATATATTATGAAATAATTATAATATGTACTGTAGTCATTTTAGTCTTCTTGTTTTAGCCCAGTCTGTTTTAGAGCACTAAACAATTGGTGTAAAATATGCAATGTCAAATGGCTGGGAAGAGGTTTGGATGAGGGAGGAGAAAGTGCGTAGGTTCTATGTTCTATGTTATGTGGGTGGTTTCCGCACTTAGTCCTTTAAGTGGACCATTGTAAGTGCGTAGGTAATAATACGCCTAAATATATCCTTCAAGCTTATCAATAAGATTTAAAATCGTTCGTATTGTTTTGTTTTGCTCGGACAAGAAGCGGTTGGTCGTTATAGTCGATGAATATCGATAAAGTTTCGTCGTTGTAAGCAATATGTTGCTGTATACGATGTTGTTATAGGCAGTATGTTTACTGAATAGTTTACTAGAGATTCGGGCGGTACCTTACAATCTGGCTGTAATAACCGATCGGTCGTTGTAAATGATGTTGTTATAATCTATTTCGACTGTATTACTATTTTTAAATATTTGCCTGTCTGTCTGTCTGTCCATCTGTCTATCTGTTTGATCAGCCTAATCAATTTTTTAAACCAAATTTAGATTAAATTAAGATTAAGCTAGTTAATAATAATATTTTAAAGTTAGTGGTTAAGACTTTACACATTACCTTAGAACTTGAAGCCGCATCATATGTTGGACTGCCAGGTGCTGGTATATATGCTAAAGCTGGCGTTGGAGGCTCATCATCTTCATCAAAGTATCTAGAAAAATAAATCATATAAGAACAGAATATATCTGTACAAATCATTAAAAATATATATATTTGTGTAATTTAAAATTATACGCAGTCCCTACATCTAAAAAAGCAATTTTTATAATTTTTGTCTGTCTGTTCGTATCATATCTGTTTGTTCCTGGTAATCTCTGGAAATAGTGGACCGAGTTTGATTGAATTTTTGATTTATTTACACTTCCTACATTACAATTGCACGAAGCGGTCTTAATGCCATATGACATTATCTCCCAGTCAACCTTGAATTGGTTGAGTAAGGGACGAGGCAGGTGTATTTGAATATTTAAAATGAGAATAGAGGAAAATTTCACTGGCGTAGAGCTGATGAAACAAAGGGTAACTTGGGCTAAACTTTTTATGATCCGCGGGTAACACTACTTCGGCAACAGGATAGTTTAAGTTGTTCATCACATAAATTAGAGAGTACTGATTAATCTATAACTAATGTCCTTTCAGAAAGAGGGAGAAAACAAGCAGATAGACCAATGACCTTCAACGAAGAACTATGCTCTCTTCTTGAAGATCTGAAGGTCATATTACTTCAGAAATATCTAGGTGTCAGATGCAGTTTAAAATAAATTGAAACTACTTACTCATCTTCGTTCTTAGATCTTTTCTTGCCCAAAGTACCAAAATTTCCTGTAACAGCGTTCTGTGTAATCGAGTTCATTGTAGAGTACCCCTGCTTTGATAAGCCGGTGGTCGGCGGAGGAACAGCGTGCATCTGCGTCGTCGGAGGTGGCACAGCGTGTAGAGACACGTTCGAAGGATTCCGCTTAGGCATCGTAAAACCAGCGAATCCGAAACCCTTGCTACTACTTCCACCCGAATTATAACTCATTTTGTAGCCGTTACGCAGACACTTATGAAAAGACTACTTGAAGCTTTTTACATTAAGGTTATTATATATGTTTACAACACTTTCTTCTACTTCAATTCAGTTCAAATTAATGCTCTAATGTCCAAAAGTTTATATTTTTTATTTCCAATGAGAAACAGCAATTATTTCTTAATATAAACAAATTTATTCTGTTCAGACTCCGACGAAAAACAGCGATGACAAAATGACAATACCGTTGACATTTACTTTATGAATTACTAGCACAAAAAATCAAATTTTCTGATGCAAAGCAAGAAAGAAAATGTGTATAATAAAAAAAAAATTCCTACGTAGTGGAGCTAAACCAATAAACAGACCAATTTTGAGATTCCCCATATTAAAGTAATTCACCGAGTTTTTTGGCTAAAATAAATGAATTGGAAATTTCTGAATATTGTGCATTTACGGTTGCTTTTAAAACAAATTATTTTTCTATGTAACGGTCTTTTGTGTTTTCCTATCTGGCGATTGATATAGATTTCCTTTTTTGTTTTCAGCTTTATTTTTACAATAATAATTCTATAAATCTACTCTACTGTGCTCTTTAAATTCCTTACTGAGACCGTAAGTCCAGTCATGTTAGGGTTTCACCCCGGAAATAGTGATAATAAGATGAAAACTCTTTTATTTTGATGTTTTACAAGTTGTCTTAAGTCTCATATAATCTCGCATCTGCGCCATTAGTTATTCAAGGTCACAAAAATTAGCTTTTCATGATTATTTTAGTTCCAGGAACAACGATTTTGTTAACATGTACCCACTACAAAATTGTACAGCACTAAATTTGCAATAGATATTTAGCGTTACAAGTTTTGTGTATTACCAATTACTGATTTTCCATAGATCAGCCATATTTAATGCACAACCAACAACACAAATCTCAGTGAATTAACAATAATAACAATAAATAATTTGTATGATTTATCAGTATATTTTTCGACCACAGAGCCTAATTGCCGTCTCCTTGCATGAAAAATATGTAATTAAATAGAATGTAATAACTAATAAAACATCGCAGTCCACAGCAGGGCATAGGTCTCTCCCATTGCAATAATAATATTACAAATCATTTATTTCTAATACTATTGTCTGAATAAATATACTTTAAGCAAAGTATTACTCACTGAGATTCAATGTTGGCCGTGCATTATGTATGGCATAGCGTCGTGGACTTATCGCATTCTATGTATCTCAAAAATGGTACGGCGATGGGCGTTTATGCTCACCAGAAACCAAAACAATCATAAAAACTGAATTTTTATAACTTTTGACGCTGAATAACTTACGACGAAGACGGGACACTTTTACTTTCGAGACAACTTTTAGTACATCAAATTAAAAGTGTGTAGGTTTACAGTTTATTATCTGAGGTTGATCTCCTTATTTTGCTTTTTTGACTGGACTACATCTATATTTACGAGTAAAACGGCTTATACACGGTCGGAACTAATATCCAACCAACCAACCGCTCGCGTCGGAAACAGCTATGAAACGGCTTCTACACGATCTAACCGACCGACCGACTCCGCCCACTCGTATGTTCGTTGGGTCATTGATTGACTCAGAGCGCCTTCACACTAGCGTTTGTCCAGCGTAGGCGTTCGATAAACGTATGAGCAGCGCAGACGCCGCGTTGTCGCGGCATTTCTTCTGGAGTCAATTGAACGCTGCGCTAACGCGGCGCAGACATCACACAATTGCGTTGTCGTTTCGGGAATATCATTAACAAAATGGATTCTGACGAGGAAACTCTATTGTTGACTTTGCTGTTAAAAAAAAAAATTACGAAAACGTGCAAAAAAAAATAAAAGGATGTGGGAGAGCCCATTAAGGAGTGCACGGTTATGTGAAAGTGATTATTTTGTACTTTATTGTATACACATAAAAAATGATTTAAAATATTTTTCTTGTATGGCATGAATAAACATTTCGATGTCAAAACCACTTTCTGTTGTTCAACTCATTTCAAATTGTACCTACTATTGTTCAGGCGCTTGACTACGAATGAACAGAGGCGCGCGGGTGCGGGTGGCGGGGCGATGTCTAATGTGAACAGGAATGTACATGACTCCGCAGTAACGCGGCGCTTGCGTCGCGCACCTGCGGCGCTAACGCAGCATATTCATTTATCCTACCGCAACGCCGCGACAACGCGACGCCTGCGCTTCGTCGTCGCGGCGTCTGCGGTGCGCATACGTTTATCGAACGCCTACGCTGGACAAACGCTAGTGTGAAGGCGCTCTCAGTCCTACTCCAGTATTCACGATGGCTCCTTGTCTCTCAAAAAAACAAAAGATCGATTTGACAATAACCTTAATATTTTACGGATTCTTGATTCTGATGACTATCTGATTCTTTTAAGAATGTATCATGACAGTGTTTTTTGGATCTTATCCTACTAATATTATAAACGCGAAAGCTTTTTTGTATGTATGTTTGTTGCTCTTTCAAAAACTACCGAACGGATTTGGATGAAACTTTACAATAATATAGCTTATATATCAGAATAAAACATACCTACTTTTTATCTTACTACTTATACTATTTTATCCTACCACTTATATATCAGAATAAGCTTTTTTCGAACTGATCGAGCCATCTCCATTCCTTTATCGGACTACTAGGCGCAGGCAAAAGTTTCATCCATACGTTGTTGACATAGCCAAAAGTCGAACTGAACGGTTTGACAGCTCGTTTTTAGGGTTCCGAAGTATATCACTCGGAACCCTTATAGATTCGTCATGTCCGTCTGTCCGTCCGTCCGTTCTCGACTTTCCGTCCAAACGGTATGTGCTAGAAAGATGAAACTTTGCAAGAATATGTGTTGTAATTACGTCGACAAAGTGCTATAATAAAATCATGAAAAATATTTTTATTTGAGGTACCTCCCCTACATGTAAAGTGGGGGTGTTTTTTTTCTCGAGGCTACCCCATCGTGTGGGGTATCATTAGATAGGTCTTTTAAAAACAATATAGGGTTTGAAAGACGATTTTTTGATTTAGGTACCCATTTGCGAGAAATTCCACTTTAAAAGGCACTTTTTTGTAAAAACAGGGCGCCGCCCCCCTCTAAAAGCTAAACGGCTTGCTCAAAAAATCTGGAAAAATTCGTGACAGTTGTACATGTAATGAAATTTAAAGGAAAACTATAACCAATTAGATGACATTATTAGTTCAGGAGTTATAGAGGCTTAACTTGTAAAATACGCTTACTTGGAAAACATCATACAAAATTAACGCATTAATACGTAAACTTAATGTTGCGACATAAGGAGATGAATCTCGATTGTACGGAAGTAATCTATATATATATAAAAAAAAAAAAAAATGCCCAGCTCGTAACATTAACAATTATTCATTGGGTACGATTTTAAATCCACGTACCATTATGAGTAACTGAGGAACCCTTTCCTGTGCGTGGCCTGACACGTACTTGACCGATTTTTGATATTTTTCCTGATAAGTTGAACTCTGGAGCCTTTAAGAGTAGAGTGAAAAGGTTTCTTTTGGATGGGCGTGTACGATCTTCGTCTTCATCTACACTTTTCATCCGATGAGATGGAAGACAAACGCCTATTCCAATACAAAAATAAAAAAAGACAAACAGCCGAAAATACACGGGTAACACCGCGGGGCGCAGCTAGTAGCTTAATAAAAGTTACTGTGCTAGTTCTAGAGTTATAGAGGTCTGACTTGTAAAATGAGCTTAATTGGTAAATTTCGTACAAAATAAGAAGTAAACATAATAATTGTGTATTGAACATTTGACGCAGCAGTCGACGCAGTCTGTCGCGAGAGATGCGCTTCCGACCAACCAACCAACCTAGCCGTCCAGCTCCGCCCACTATTGGGCGGACAACCGAATTCTACA
Source organism: Phragmatobia fuliginosa (assembly GCA_932526445.1). NCBI lineage: Eukaryota > Metazoa > Arthropoda > Insecta > Lepidoptera > Erebidae > Phragmatobia > Phragmatobia fuliginosa. The sequence continues at coordinate 20,966,395 of OW052067.1, read as the reverse complement.
CGATCCATTTATGACCAAGGTCAGAGTTTGTTGGATGTCGGTTCCGATCGTGTAGAAGCCGTTTAAAAGATTCTTGTTCTTCTTCTGCTTTTGGTGAAAGGGCAACCAGTCGAATATCAGCTATTTCTGCCAATGTCAAGTAGTTAAAGTCTTCAATTATAAAGTCTTCTAGTCTTGCAAGTCTTCGTCGTAATGAATTTAATGATAAAAAAAAAGTGGATCAGATGAAATGGGGACCGTCTTCCGAAAAAACAAAAAATGATCTCTCTGAAAGACCCTATGTCTGTAGGAGTTACAGGAATTAAAAAAAAACTTTGACACTGACATATGACGAGACAGAATCAAATTATCAAATAATCAAACACCAACACAAAAAGACGGAAACTATATAGCAAAACACTTGAAAACAGGCAATTCAGTATTTGAATCCAAATTACTTAAAAATGTATTTCAAATTGTGTGTATTCCTCTTCACACTTCTAACTGTAACAAATGTCGAAGCAGCAACAGGATATGATTTCGGAGACTTTTTAGCAACTGTTCTCGGACTCGGAATCGCTGTAATTGGAATTCTCGCATGTTTGGGTAAATATGCGAGACAACAAGCAAGAAACGAGTTTATTTAATACCCTTACTTTTTATATACGTAAGTAGAACCAAAGAATCAATCAAGAGTAAGCTTGTGTCATACCCTTATCTCATTGAATTTGGAATATTTTTTTACGAAACCGGTTATACTGGCCTTGTGTTAAGTGATTTCTTGAATTAATTTCTTCGATATTCAATGAGGTATGAAAATTACTTAATACTGTAATACTTGTTCTATTTTCAGGTTATGGAGCTATTTTTTGGAGAAATCTGATAAGGACAAAGACAAAATTAAAATGCCAACTTGTACCAAAAAAAACAGCTGTTCAAACATTTCTTACATTAAATTCTAATATCTGTTTGATATATATATATATTTATTGTATCTTGTTATTTAATAATGAATTAGATATTTTTGTACTATAATCTAGATATAAGGATACATTTAATATAAAATATGTTGTTTTGAGATCTGAACCAGTTCTGATAATTGTTTATCTACCCTCATAAAATCAAAATAATGAGTATTATTATCAAAATGTTTATGAATCTGATTTTACCTAGATTGGTTACCATTTTAAAGTAATATTGTGGCAAAATAGATGAAACTATATGATTATGTATTATTATTGTTTTAATACACAAGCTGCTTAAGTCATATATAGTATTATTATTGCACTTGTGGTTTTAAATGTTAATAAAGTCTGTTTTGAAATATGGCATCAAGGCACCCATTAGAGTTTCTGGTAGAGTTCCACATACACTACATGGTTTGGCAAGAAATAGTTTCTAGCGCACTGAAGCTTGCTAAGCCTTGTGTATGGCAATATTATTTTTGATTCAAAGCTTACAGACGGGTAGAATTGACCAGATGTGTTTCAATTAACCTTCTGAATACCATTGCTATTATAAAAAAAACTTATGTTTTCATTTGCCAAATACATGAGCAAAAGTATTCAAAGGGTTTACATTTATAATAATAAAATAAAATAAATCATTGTTATTATTAAATTCAGTAATATATCCTTACACATAAATATGCTTTTTTGTTTGCATCGAAACATAAATTTATGTAATGGTCCTTCAAGGTCCTGGTAAGGTATGAAAAAGCATCTTGGCAAACTGCCATAGTATAGGTCAGGGATGTTACGGAGCTTTGACGACTCCAACTCCGTTAAGTCGGAACTTCCGATTATTATTACACCTTCAGTTCCGACTTCAGCTCCGATACTTTAATCATAGGATGAACCTGTTTAAAACAATCGACGATAGAGCGCACATAACTGGGGCGGGCGGATTCTCCCCGCGACATGTATGAAGTTCATATTTAAGTAAAAATTAAGGATCTGCTCACACAATTTGAGAAGATCTCATTTACAACAGACACTTGGACCGAACCAAGTTCAAATGTGTCTTTATTATGTCTGAAAGCGCATGGCATAAATGGAGATTTTAAAAGGCCAAAATCTCTCTCCAGCCACCACTTTTAACCCTGCCTCCACCTCAAATTTAAAAACTCCGACGCAGACTTCGGTTAACATAAAATTAGCTCACCGTATCGCATTGTCTACACTTACCTTGAGGATTTGGATTCTACTTGCGCTTTCCATTACCATGGGAGCTAACTTTTCTGACTAAAAAAAATTGTTGTTTGTGTTTTATCAGTTTAAGAATATAAACAATAGATTTAATCTCTTAAAAAAAATTATTTGACAGAAATCCCAGTATTTTTTTCGGGATATTCAACTTTATAACTTCCTAACCATGTTTAAAATGCTAAACGAAACTCCTCCTTAGGCCTAATTGTGAATAAAATAACATTGCAAGTTGTTGCAAATAATTTATATTTAAAGAAAATGTCGTATCTGCACACATAAACACAATTCATTCATTCATGCAAACCCATCAATGATTGCTTGGATTCCACATAATAAAATTCAATTTTGTATAACTTATTAACTACTATTTTCTAAGAGTTCTATATCTTTTATGATATCATTCTTTTTGGACAACTTTTCTTTTTGATCTTTGTCTGGGTTTTTGACGACACCAGTTTTTATTTTTTCCTCCAGTGTTTCTATGTCTCTTAATTTTTTCCTTAAATTCTTTAACCGCTTTCCGGGATCTGTGGTTGGGGAGCTATTGGCTGCTGTGACTGTATTCGAGAAATTAGGTTCCTGTATCTCACATTTGGCAAGTTTTTCTGCAGCTTCATCAATACCTGGAAAAAAATAACAATAACACTTTAATATGGAACCGATTTATGTCAGGACCCGAAAAGTGTATACAAAATAAAACGTAAAACAAACTAACTTAACTAACATTATTCTTAGGGATAAATATTAATAACACTAACAAATAAATTTTATAAGTTCGAAACTATTACAAGTATAAGAACATGGCTTTGAGGGCCACAGCACACTAGCTACTTTTAGCATCGGCGATCGGCAACTAGTCGCTTTTTAAAAGCTAAATACGGCGACCGAACGCTCTACACCGCACACTTCAAAACGCCAAACGCGGAGATTGAGTCGCTTTTTAGAAGCGCGACACAGCAGCTGAACGCTACTCTCCGCACACATTCGGATGCCGGTAGCATCGATTTGGCATCTGAACAATCGCTAAAACGCGCGTTTCCGATACAGCGATCGAACGCATGAAGTCGCTAAGGGCCACCGCAGACTAGCTACTTTTAGCATCGGCGATCGGCAACTAGTCGCTTTTTAGAAGCTAAATACGGCGACCGAACGCTCCACACCGCACACTTAAAAACGCCAAACGCAACGATCGAGTCGCTTTTTAGAAGCGCGACACAGCAGCTGAACGCTACTCTCCGCACTATTTCGGATGCCGGTAGCATCCATTTGGCATCTGAGCAATCGCTAAAACGCGCGTTTCCGATACAGCGATCGAACGCAGGAAGTCGCTAAAACGCGATGCTGCATCGATGCAGTCGCAAAATCACTGATCGCCGATGCTAAAAGTAGCTAGTGTGCTGTGACCCTAAATCATCATCATTAGCCTTGGCAGTCCACTGCTAGACATAGGCCTCTCCAATTGCACGCCACTTAGTTCGATCCTCTGCTACTACCATCCAGCTTTAAATAAATAAATAAAAAAAGGTCACCAGGTTTGGTACACCTTTTGATACACCACACCCTTTGAACGGAGCTCTACTAAATCAAGCAAATTTTTTTGGAGTACTGTTGTCTTTTATAGTTTGTTCCCTTAGCCAGTTTTTACAACACCCATGAGATAGACTCTTGATATTCTGTTCTTAGTCCATAACATTCCATAAGTGCTAATTAAATTCACCACAAATTATTATCAATAAATCTAAGAAGTATGCCTACACTGCCTACTTAATAAGTGAAACTTTAACAGAGTGCGGTAACACTGTCCATTAACAATAGAAATTATACATAATCATAAACAGCATTTTTAATGAATATGTATATTTCAGAATCTGTTTGAAAGTGTTGCATGTTGATTTTGAGGTAGGTACTTTGTTTCAGAATGTGAAATTATGCAATCAGGTAATTAAAAAATAAACAATGCAAATAATAATAAAGTTGAGTTCCTTTCTCATTCAAATTCTAATAAGTTATTACAGGGTTTCTAAATTAAAAAATATTTAGCCATGCTGGGGTATAAATTATTTGTATGATTATTAACAACTCCTGCATTAGGAATCAATCTTTTTTCACAGGGAAACACTCTGAACAAAACAAACACTCAAGTCATTAAAACACTCAGACACAGAACAACAATTTGGAGATCACCCAAAATGTTGTCCCATACGGGGATTGGACCCAGAACATGACAGCACAGTTGGAAGCGGAGAGTTGTCCACTTAAACCACTAAGCTATCAGTGCAAAGGGTAGGTAGTAAAAACCTGTCAAAATGTAGATAAACAAACCTGTCTTCTTTTTCTTCTTCTTTTTATCAACATTGATAAGCATGCCTGGGATCGGCTGGATGACTCCTCCATTATTTTTCTTAGGTTTCTGTGCTTGAGCTACTATTTCAGGTGTGAGCCCCACTGGGAGGCCAGTGCTCTGCCGGGCTTTAAACTGTTTACCCTTACTCTCATAGAGGGGCACCTCCTCTTGAGGGACATAACCGTCTTTGATTCGTCTAGGCTTTCGCCATGTCCCATCAGGGCGCTGGGTCGCAGGAATAAATTTACTGCCTGCAATTAATTTTGGAGGGAAACTTTAAAGTAAGAATATATTATTTAGGAAGGCTACCATTTTTTTATGCTTAAACTTTATGCTTGACTGATTTCTTATAAGATAAAAGAGTGGAGTGGATAAAGAGATATAATTTTGCTTAGAATCAGGAATTACATTTTTAAATTATTGTTATTTAAAAATACAAAATATTGCTTATATACCCACTACGTACACTTTCACAATGTGAACAATTGTTTATTACCCGCACGAAAATATGGAAAGTCAAGTCAAATATTATCACGCACTTGAAGGAGGTAAAATTTCTAACAATATTTTTTTGTATTTACAACAAATATAATTCAGCTTACCATCAGCATCGTGCTCATACGCTGTTGTGGCCATTGTAAAACATTGAATAATAAATTTATGTTAATATTGACATAAAACAACACAATCTGGCTTAGGCAAGCCTTGCAAAATTTCCTGTCGCTATTTTCGTACACAACTTTTTGACAATCAACTTCATTTGAAATTGACACAATGAAATTTACTGAATGGAACGAACTGTTTAATTTTTGAATGAACAGTCATAGATAACGAAATGTCTCCATAATGTCTCACAGAAGAATGAGTATCATCTGTAAAACCGTAACTAAAATTTCTCTACGGCAGGCAGCACTGCTTTGTTTTTTTTATTGTTTTCATTTTTAATTACTGACTGACATAACAGTTGCTTTTGGTTTCAATCAGCCAGATACAAATACAAATTTGCTTGTGAATACATTTTGTTTTGATTAAAAATTTTAAGAAGTACCTGCCATAACACAATGCCGAAACGAAAGAGATTATTTACTCCGCTGAAAAACAGGGTAAAGCATAACCAAAGTCGAGACAGCGATGTTAGAGGTATATAAGATACTTTGTAATAAATTCAATGCAACATTTATTAAATTCTTTTATACGTTACTTTTCTTTGTTTTTTATCAGAAGTACTTAAGTTAAATGACAATTAGAACTTTGTTACTAACCCTAAGTGCACCTTAAATCAAACATGAGTCAAAAACTAGGTACAAATAGAAAGTTAAGTGAAGTACACCACGTATTTGGTTACTCAACAAAAAATATATTATACATTGATTTTGGCTGAGTAAAATTTTCTTCCTAGTAGTAATTATTTAATTTAATTTCTTTGTAATTATAGAAATTCTTTATTAAACAGATCATTTCATTAAACAGGCAAAATAAATCATTACAAACCTTTGTTGCTTACCTATGTAAAGTGTAGAACATTTCCTGCTCTAATTTTAAACTAAAATTGATGTAATAATTATTTGTTGAGTTCTGACATATCTGATCAGAACTATAATAAGAAGAGGGAAGTAAAATATCCCCTACTCAATTACACAATGTCATTTTATTAATTGTAGTGAGTCATAGATTAATTAAAAAAGTTCTCTAGTTCAATCAAACTATTACCGTCTGTTGTCTGTTGGACAATCCATTAATTGAGGAAGTTTATCTAAGTTTATCACAGGACATTGACATCAGTAAAATATTTGTGTGGCTTAAAAACACTAAATAAAATGTTAATGTAATTTCAGAAGTGACAACGGCTCGAGGAAGGCTTAAAGGTGCTTTGATGGAGGTTCTAGACCCCACAGCAGAAGACTCCGATTCATCATATGAACAAAGTCCTGTGAAATATGACAGGTATGTTTTAGATTACCATTTTGGAATGTTCATATATAAATAAATCTTTTCTTTACCCTAAAACTACCATTTATAAAAAAAATTGTTTAAACTATTTTTATGCAAAATTGTTACTCAAATAAGTCATTGTTTATATCTTATATATAAAATTCTCATGTCACAATGTTCGTTCTCATACTCCTCCGAAACGGCTGGACCGATTTGTATGAAATTTTGTGTGTTTGTCGGGTAGGTCTGAGAATCGGCTAACATCTATTTTTCATACCTCTTGGACGCGAGCAGAGCTGCGGGCACCAGCTAGTTAATAATAAAATTTAAAATTCAATAACATAAATATACAAAACCTTTTGTCTTCTATTTTATTGGTTTATTGACAAAAACAATTATTAAGACTATGATTTTTCCAATATAGCCATGACCTAACATCAGATGACGACGACAGAATCAGATCAAGAAGAAGATCACCGCAGAGGCAGTCCTATGTGTTAAAATTATTTGACAGAAGTGTGGACTTGTCACAGTTCTCCGAGACCACTCCGCTGTACCCCATATGCAGAGCATGGATTGCTAACCAACCAAAAGCGAACTACAGTGATTTTGCGTAAGAAACATTTTCTAATACCTAGATTTTTTTACAGTGAAACTACATTCCGTATAAATTGCACAGAACAGTAAGATACAAGGCTGTTTGTATTTATGCATAAATGGTCAGGCTTTAGGTCAAGGCCACTGAGTGCATTAGTGAAAACAAGTTTTGTTACAGACAAATTAAATTGAAGGTATATTCTGATAGATGAGCTAGTCATGAATCTAATAGTTTTGATTACAAGAGACGGAGCCCGCAACAGGAGCGGGCAGGCGCTGGGAGGAGTCCAGATGGCGATCTCACCCTGGATTGCTCCTACTTCTTAAAAGAGAAGCGCAAAGAGGGCACACCATGTGGTTTTTAGTTGGTTCGAGTCCGACACACCGCCCTGCCGAAGAAAACCCCGGCGGGGTGACGGTCCATGGCGATTTTCCACACAAAAAAAAAAAAAAACAAGGGTCAGACCAGTAAATTATAAATCTTTTTTTTTTCACATTGTCTTCTAGTTCCAAACTAACAGAGCTTGTACCATGCGTACTTTTTTAGTAAATACATGCAAATTAAACATAGAAAACACCCAAACTACAATTATGACTACAACCCACAATTTGAACCCCAAGACCTCAAAGGACAGCAGTCGCACACGCTACCACTGCCACAAAGGCAGTTAATTCACTCCAATGAGTTTTGATATAATTTTTTAGTTGTCTTTTATTCTCCTTCCTTCTTTATTTAGTATTGGTACATATAAGGATGGCCTATATGACTCTATTTTTTTATTACCATTTTACAGTAAAGAAGAGGCAGAACCAGAGAATGCAGAGAGTATAGAGCTTCCAGGCCCGGATGGTTCCCCAGTGTCAAAGATACCTGCACTACTTCCAGAACAGCTTAAAGCCAACAAAAATAATATTAATTTAAACTATGTAAGTACACTGCATCAATTTATAGATTCAATGCTATTGAATTAGGTTGGTAGGTAGGTAGATTATGCTGAACACACATACAATAGTGATTTAAGCATTTGCTAAAGATGCTTCTACGAGCATTTTGTGTGATACACAAAATGTTGTCTAGTGTTCCTTTCATGTGTTTATATAGACCTCTGCCATACGGACCATACTACTAATGCCCTCAATAGAGGATTGTGTAGAAAAATAAATAAATAATCATTGTGATATCTTCAAACTGGGGCTTACTTAGTTTTTCAAAGAGTTTTAAAATATATAGTTTTCTAGATCATTTATTTATTTATGGAACATCCAAATCATTACATGATCTGATCCAAAACCGAACAATCATTTGATCATTTAATTACTGTTTGTATTCAGATTAGTTTTTATCTTTCTAACATTTCTAAAACGCATATTAACAGCGCGAAGCTCCACCGCCAAGTCGGGAACAGTTGCTAGCTTCGCATTCGGTGCGGTGGGTGGCGGTCCGGCAGGCCTGGCTCGACCAGGCCGCGAGGGCTGAGGCCCGGTACAGTGCCGCACAACAGGTGCTCAATAAGATCAATGTGAAGTAAGTATTCTATTTTTATCCCTACAAACTTACATTACAATTATCAGGGATTCAGGGAGTCAGAAAGTTGAGCATGAAAAAAAATCAGAAGCCATTTTGAAATGTTAAGGGTTGTGTGGTAAATAAAATTAGGGAAGAGTAGGTGTATTATTATCAGATTATGTAAAGGCATCATTATCTATTAAAAAAATTATGATTCTCATTAACCTGATGTTGTTACTCATTATGAACTCCGAAACTAATAGGCCAACGATGTGGCCGACGCGAGTTGTTGGTTGTTCGGCGGTCGGTTCCAATCGTATAGAAGGCCTTTTTGAACATTTAATTACGACTATAAAATATATTTAACTTGTGAACTATATTTTTTTTCATTACAGTGCCATCTAAAGAGACTGTAGGAGGAGTACTGGCTGATTCTGACCCCATGGTAGATTTTAAGAAATTTTGATTAATTTACAATAATTTGTATAGAATTGCTTTGATTATAGATTTTATAGAATCCAATCGTGTTGATTTGAATATTGTAATAGTAAATAAGAGAATGTGAACATTTTATAATATTTTATTTTGTAAAATAATATAGTGATTATTTTAACTAGGCACTTTTGCGTTTCTTTTTATTTCCTCCGCTCTGCAGCTTTGGACAGTTTGACTGCTTGTGGCCTTTCTCTTGACAGTTGAAGCAAGACTGAAAAAGAAGAAAAGCTTTTTATTGTGACCTGAAGGCGGTAAGCAATAGTCGTCATCCTAACAAACACCTAAAAATGCTTGTTCTGCTAACAGTGTTTGGGGGTTCGACTGATGGGAGCTCTACTTGGTGCTAGAATTCTAGATAGAATTAAATGATATGGATCAATGCACTTGTCCTACCTAAGACTTGGTCAGGCAATATTGAAAAGTTATTCCTTTGAATACAGTAAATCATTAGATTGAACTTTAAATTCGTTAGTTCGCAGCAGATACTTCCAACCCAGAAAATCAGTTATGTGTTACTTCTGAAAAACATTTAAAACAACTCACCTGACTTTCCACAACCACACCACAAGTATGATTTCTCTGCTGACAACACCTATCACACTCCTTACAGTGGAAGAATGTAGGCTTAACACACCGCTTGCAAACGTCACAGTGAATATAAGTCATGCCATTTTTACTAGTGCAGGCGCTGCACTTGTGGCAATGTTTGTTGCTCGCTGCCACAAAGAATTTGCACTTGTTGCATAACTTGTAGTGACTGTCGTTAGATAAGTCTATTGTAAGCAACGGTAGATTTGTAAAGAAACGGATAGGCGAAACATATTTGTAGCCATCTTTTGTTTTATTGTGGAACTTTTTGTGGTTTGTGTATTCAATCTGAAAATAAGAAAGTAGATATTAAATAAAGATGTATTAAATGAATAAGTTGGGTAAATAACACCAAGTAACCATTGTACAATGGGTAAGTTTTGAACTATCTTTTGGCGTTTTGTATGTAATGTTCGAAATATTTATTGTTTATTTTTTTCGGACATCTTACACTACGTCATCTAGTCCCAAACTAAGTAGGGCTTATATTATAGGTACTAGACAAATCATATAAATACATAAACACCCAAACTTCGAAAAAAATATTTGCTGTATCATACTTAACAAACCCCAGACCTCTTGATCAGCAGATCACATACGTTAACCAATAGACCAACAAGGCAGTCATTAACGTGCTATAAATTATTTGAATATTAATAATGATCAAAAATTTATAAATAAAAATCAAGATGATTTAAAAGAGTTTTCTGGTCTAAGCTTAATTTTTTTTATCATGCTTTAAATATACTATACATACTATCAAAAATACTTCCTACCTGATAATCATGCATTTTGATTTCGGGCGCCATATTCGTTATATACGGCTCAGAGAAGTAGGGGAATGCCCACAGCACTGGCAACAAATCTACATCAGGTTTGTCACATATTTCCTTGTATAAATTTGTCAGCTCCTTGATAGTATGTACAAGCGGTTCTACACGTCCACCAAATGGAGGATCCATAACGATACATAGACCACCGTCACTAAAAAAAATGCATAAAAAGGTTTACAAGACTATAAACCAAGTAATTAAAAAGTTTTGATAAGATTTATAGAGCCTATGTAACGCTGGCCACAAATTTATGAATCTATGGCAACTTTAATCATTTTAATTGGTTCAGTAATTTAGGCGTTACGACGGAACATACATGGATTACCAAAAATACCCTTTTATTTGGCTTCGCTATTGTCACGGTAAGAAGTTGAAAACCATACACTTACGAAGTTATATGTCATAGTGTGGGTCAACATGCTGCATTTACAATGACAATGGTGACCTTATATTGTAGTAATGCCTTCCATCAGACTGAGTGGAGTCATTTTAATAATAAAACCTGTATATTTGTTATGACTAGTAAAAATTCTTACCGTGAATTCTTAAAGAATTTCTTTAAAACCTTTTCATCTTCATTGCCATTAAATAAATAATTGTTAAACATGTTGTACCAGATGAACTCCTTAGGCGAGTGGAAGAGATGGTGACGTTTGTCATAATCGAGGAGCAAAGACTTAAACTCCGTATTTGATTTCGCTTCCTCATGTATTGAAGGAGTACCGACGCACAGGATGTTGCTGTAATAAATAAAAACATTACAAAATTATCAAATGAATTTATTATTTTTTCTAAAATGGCTTTGGTGTAGAAGCAGATTCTGAAAATTTTTTAAAGCGGTCAAGTACGTGTCAGGCCACGTACAGGAAAGGGTTCCTCAGTCACCCATAATGGGTATGTGGATTTAAAATCGTATCTAATTGATTATTGTTGTGTTTACGTATTAATGCGTTAATTTTGTATGACTTTTGACTTCTGAACTTCCAGATTTTTTGAGCCAGCCGTTTAGCTATAAGAGGTGGGGGGACGCCCTGTTTTTACAAAAAAAAGTGCCTTAAAGGGCACTTTTGTGTGTGAATTTTCTCGAAAACGGATACCTAAATCTTCTTAGACTTTATTGTTTTTAAAAGACCTATCTAATAATACCCCACACGATGGGGTAGCCGAAAATCATTCCCACTTTACGTGTAGGGGAGAGGGGAGGTACCCGGAACAAAAATATTTTTCATAATTTTATTATAGCATTTGTCGACGTAATTTCAACGTAATTAATCTTAATATATATAAATCTCGTGTCACAATGTTTGTCCTCAATGGACTTCTAAACCACTTAACCGATTATAATAAAATTCGCACACCATGTGCAGTTCGATCTAACTTGAGAGATAGGATAGTTTAAATCTCAAATTATAGTCGCAATTTTAATAATCGCGGGTAACACCGCGGGATTCAGCTAGTATCATATAAAGTTTCATCTTTCTAGCACTTACCGTTTGGACGGTAAGTCGAGAACGGACGGACGGACATGACGAATCTATAAGGGTTCCGAGTTATAAACTAAGGAACCCTAAAAAGGCCCGGCCTAGCTATCCTCTTGTTTGATTGGCTATTATTTTTTTGATCACATGACTGAATGACATTAGCCAATCAAACAAGAGAATAGAGGCATTAGCGATTGCAGAACAAAAAACATCTGCAACTTGGCTAAGGGCGCTGGTCTTCTAAGTCTTAATGATTCAATCACTCGACTTAATTAAAATTGTTTAGTTTGTGATTTCAAATTAAAAGCTTTACATTAAAGGCATATGAAATAAAGTATATATGATGTTTAGATCAAAATATGAATTTATAAATATCTGAAATAGCTTGACCAATTTGACGTAGATAGACAGTAGTAGACTTATGAGCCACTTTTATTTTGGACTAGCTTCGTAACTATTGTGGAGAATACCATGGAGCACACTTTGTCTTGAGAAAATGAAATTTAACAATTTATAATTGATTACTTTAATTAAAAACTAATAAGTTACAAAGAGACACCTATTTTATTTATTTATATGGATTAAGTATAATTAGATACTTAATCCATACAAATAGATTTAGCGCAGGTCTTAAAAAATATTGATGATCAAAAAATTGCATGGATTATATAAAAACTCACCTTATATTATTATTTTTAAGAATACCAAGCACAGTGCTCACAGATTTCTTGGTAAATATATACTGGGCTTCCACAGAGTCATTTTCTAGCATAGGTAGCCACGTAGTAGGACGGCTCAGCTGTTCATCAGTTAACGGAGTTATGATCCTGTGCTCTTTAGCGTGTTTTTTACGTTGTGAGAGAAGAAAGAGTTCCTCACATGTATTGCAGTATGCACGGTCAGTATAGTGAGCTGATTGAATCTGGAATATGTAACATAAGCTTATGTATACATGGAATTTTATTTAAATGTAATTGGTTTATATTATATTATATTGTCCTTGCCTCAGAGAGCAGGTAAAGCCGTGTAAATATTATTTTTTACAAAACAATAAATATCTGAATTTAACAATAGATTAGTATTCAGCTATTATCGGCTGAATAACAAGCTGACCCCAAATAATCATCAAAATAATAAGGCTCTTCAGATGTGCAATAAAATTAATACTTTGAAACTAACCTCACTTAGATTACTCCATGCTGCGGGCTTATCAAGTTTCGGTATCAAACTGTAGTATTTTTCATTACGTTTCCTTACATTCTCATTTTTCCAATCCTCCTCATCAATATGTACTGTACATTCTTTATTTCTACACAAAGCACAGGCGTAATATCGCCCCTTTTCAGACGAAAATAGTAATGTAGGCCCATGCAAACAAATTGGATGAGAAGTCAGGTCTTCTATTATCACTTCAACAGGTGTAGACTTCGGGACGTTAGAGTCTCTTTCCTCTAAGTTTCGTTTTTTAGGCATTTCTATATTTTTTACCCTAAATAATAAATCAAGATAAGTAACTTAGGGATAAAAACTAATAGAAAGCATGCACGGCATGCGTTTCTGAATTTCTGAAAACGATGTCAACTGCAGTCAGTGCAGTGTTGCCAACCCGAATTATAGAAAATCGGTAGATTATGTGCCAAATGTTGGTAGAAATTGGTAGATGTAAAATGCAAAATTGGTAGATCTACCACCTCAATTTAGAAGATTTTTTGGGGTTCCCTAGTTCATTAGTCGGAACCCTTATAGATTCTTCATATCCGTCTATCCGTCCACCCGTCCTCGGCCTACCGCCCAAATTATTTTTGATTATTTTCAATCTTCATTCATTTTCTAACTTAATTTAATTTTTCTTTCTTATTTATATGCTGCTTGATTTGTAGTTTACATTACAGTAGTAGCTTGTGTATACTAATATATATACTATCTATATTCTGCTTTATTTTAGGTTAGGTCTATCTGGAGTAGTCTTAGTGAGTACTAAGTTATTGGTTAGTGGTAAATTAATATGTTCTATCATTAGATAGATCTTTAAACACATTGCGAGGTTGATAAAGTAATTTTTCGATTTAGGTATTCGTGTGCGGGTTATTCAACTTTAAAGCACCCCTCCCAAATCAACGGCTGGCCAAAAAAATTTGAAAAAATCGTGATATACGTCTATGTATTGACTGTCAAGGGAAACTATATCGGTTTTGATATCTTTTGTATTTATGGAGTTATATACACTCTGTATTTTGGTACATTTGTTTGGTAAATAAAGAAATAATAAGTAAACATAACAATTATGTATTGGACACGATGTTAAATCTACCTACCAGTATAGCTGACTACGGAACTCTATTCTATGCGTGGCTTGACACGCACTTGGCCGATTTATTGATTATAAAACACTGATGTGATACTGATATTTTAATCAATCATGTCCATTGAACATGAAAACAATGACTGTTGTTGTTCAAAAGTTTTTAGTACTTTTTAGGAAGTCGCGTTTCAGTTGACGTTGATTTCTCGGCTGATATATTTTCAAACACTTTTTGTATTCTTGGTAAGAAAAGAAATATATAGAGATAGGTTTGGTCCTAAGTTTTAATACTATTTTTCCAAGGCAAAGAAAATATGTTATTTATTAAAAATCACTTTTCGGTAATGTAAGAAAAAAGATGTTCTATATTAATTATATATAATAAATTTAAGAAATATATACTGCCTCATCGCTCTAATAGTACGCTTACGCGGCTGCCGATCAAGGGGCCTCGGGTTCGAATCCCGGGTCGGGCCATAATAGTGTTATGTATTAACAACACAAAACAGGAGCAAATATTCACCATTGTTTCCACAACAAACCAACCGGGAATAGGCCACAGAACAGAATAATAATGTCAAAGGGCGTGAAATGGCGCGAACGGCGAACTGTTGCTAATATATTTTTTTTTGTGGTTTATAGCTTGGACTCTATTTATGCTTGATACATCGTCGCATGGCTCTCGCAACACATCACAACGTAGCTTGTCGATATAAAAATAATTCAAAATGGTGATATGTTATACTAATTCCAAAAATAGGTAGCTTTTAGATCTAGGGTGGTAGATAGGTAGACTGAAGTGAAAATTGGTAGATCTACCAAAAAGTTGGTAGATATGGCATCACTGAGTCAGTGTCTCCTTATGTAAATCAAGAGTTACCGTGTTGCCAGGGTAAAAATACGGTGTTTCTTGAAAAAAATACGGTGAATGTGCAAAAAGTGTACCGTGTAAATTACCGTGTAATTTTTAAAAGGAAAAAACAATATTATGAACTAATCAAGTCTGAATATTTTGTTAGGTTAGAGGTTAGTTTCTGAATCAGACTCTCCTAGCACGACAGGGTCTCTTTCTTAAATGGATTTATTCATTTTTGACAACATGTCGTTAGTTGGCCTGAAATCCACACAGTTTCTGCATTTCTTATTTGATTGCTGGGTGAAATGTTTCCCTTTTATTTTTTTTGTTCGAAGTTGGTTTCTTTTTTTCGTTTTGATTTCATTGACTTGGCTGAAAATGCGCTCGCAAATGTCTTTCTTTCTAAAGTTTTAATTATTTATTTCTTATAACAAGTACTTATAACTTATTTATTTATATACTTTCTTTCTTATATAGAAATAAGGACGAGAATACATTGTGTAGTAGAGATAAACTTCTAGATATTGGGGATTCCCCTTGGGATTTTGCAGTGTTGCCATTACAAAATTTGTTAAATTGATAGACTGTGATTTGCCCTACACAGTAAATGATAAAATATTTACAACAATGTTATTTCTAATGGTAATACGGTGATATTTGACACGGTAATACACTATTACCTTGACGGTAGATAGAGACCAGATTACGGTGCATCTACGGTAATTACCGTGTATATGGAGACACTGACTGCAGTCAACTATTGTCAACAGATCGGTTCGAAAAGAACGAGTGAAGTATTTCATGCATTCTTTTTTTTTGATCTGCTTACCAGGCCTTTTGCTCAAGCAATTTTTACGGTTACGGTTTTAAATTTAGTAAGTTCACTTTCATTCTCGTCTTACAATTTATGCCAATTGCATAAATTTAGTCAAAGACAACGATTGCTGGCAACTTTGAAATACCGGCACCGGCACCCGTAGCGTTCTTTTGTGTCTTCTGACACTTTTTGAATATTTTTCAAGGGAACGGTGAAACAAATATTAACAATGAATGGATTAGTAAAGACTGCGCAAAGGGTAATTCAAACCTGCGTTAAAAACAATAATTTAACGGGTGTTCTGGTGTCTCGCTCACAAGCTCCTGTGAAACGTGATTTTACTCGCGGGATATGGCACATGAGCTGTTCAAAGAGGTTGGATGGAGTCGCCGCCTCATCTACTCTCTTACACAACCACTCCAACACATGCGGCTGCGGTTGCGGTCTTAAGGCGATACACACAAAAGGTAAATTTTGTAGGTTTCAACTCTTTCATTTTTTAGGTTATGATTGCACCATGCAAAGCTCATGCCCAAGTTTCATGCGTTATAATTAACCTTACTCTTTTCTAAGCAGTAAATTTATTAGATATTTTATTTTTGTTCAGTTGCCCTAAATGAGAAACATATTGACAAAACTGTGAAATCTAAGGCTCTGGGTGAGTTCTCAAATTCTAATTAGAAAGATTAGTATGGTATGAAAATCTAACATTAGTGATAGAGTGCCATCAGTATAATAGATTAAATTAGTAAAATTGTGTAAATTATTGGTGTATATTTTAACATATTGATTCTTAAAATTAGTTGTCAGTTTATACATTTAAATTTGGAATGTAGTCAATTTAGTTTTGGATTAAGTGGCCATCCCATAGACTATTAGAAGTTTTTATTAAAAAAATATCTTTAGGTATAGATCATATCAGGTATAGACCTAACCCTGCACTTTTGCCACACTGTGTCAGCTACTTTTTGGTAAGATGCAGTGCCATGTGCAGGGGATACCAATACCATGCCACATCCAGGGATAAAGACTTACTGTCTTGTTTCTGCATAAAAACATGGGACAAACCACAAGTTATAAAAATAACTGAATAAAAAAGTTAATATTTTATTCACCATTTATAAAAATGTATGTCTTCTATATGTTTCCTCTGATTATTTAAAATGACTGAATCGATTTTAACAGGACTTTCACCGGTACCGGTATATTTAGTAAAATACTGTTTGTGATATTACAAACGGACACCTCAATTTTATTTAATTTTATAGATGCAATCAATGTTAAATGCAATATTTCAGGTGAAAGAGAACTAGTGGAGTTCTTGACTGAGGAGATAGTAGCAGAGCGAAAGGCACAGAAAGTCAAAAACTTGCCGAAGGAGTTAGATGGCTTTGCTGTAGCTGGTGATGGAGCAGAGGTTGTTCTCTCAAAGCAACTGAAAGATGAAACGTAAGAATCATCACGTATTTGCACTCTTCTCTTCTAAGCGACTGAATGGTTAGCCTACTTTCTACTGTGTCAAATGTTGTGGGTTCAAATTCCACTTCAGAAAATACTTTATGTGATCCACCAATTGTTGTTCTGAGTCTGGGTGTTCTTTCATTTCAATTATGGTTGTAAAGTCCCCCATTACACAGGATTTATTTTACTTATGTGGGCAGTCTTTAAAAAAAAAAAAAATTGTACTAGGATTCTATGACACTTGCATTTACTGTAACTTTATTATTGTTTTTTTTTTTTCAAAATATATTCAGTACATCCAAGGATTACCCCCTACAAACTCACAAAATTTACTTCTTATAAGTAGGTGTAGATTTAAATAATCCACTTAAGATCCCCACACAATTGCCACGCTGAACTTGCCAAATCATGGCTTGATCCAGTGCCAAGTGTGGGGTACATTAGCGCTGTTAAGTAGAATACTCACTGTGCTCTATGGCAATGAGTATGAAACAGAACAGCTACAGTTTATTATTGAAATACTTCATTTTAGATCTGAGTTAAGTTTGAAAGCTAAAGTTTCTTTATGAGGCAATGATTACGGGTAAAAATTTGCCTATTCTCTGGGAATTAGACCCCCGCTTCATAGAAAAACGGAAAAGTGTAAGTGCAGTGACACTACAAATTACCTCCAATTCTCAAACATTGGGGTGACAATAGGTTGATATTGCATTGGCTAGTGACTCTTGTATTGCGGGTTAAAACTTTACTAAGAAGAAAAGGTTTTATTAAAATTAGTGCTTGCTCAGTGGTCGTCCAAATTCGACCATTTTTTTTAAATTCTTTTAACTATCTGCATATCATTCAAAATTTTTGTACCCGTTTACGAAAACTTTGTAAAACTCACTATCCACACTATACAAAGTTTTAGTAAACGGGTACAAAATTTTTGCATCACGTATTAATACATATAAATTTAGTGTTTGCCCGCGGCTCCGCTTGCGTTTATTTAATGTCGCGGTAAAAATAGCCTATGTCCTCTTCTAAGGTTGCATCTATCTCTATACCAAAATTCAGCAAAATCGCTTCAACGGTTTAGATGTGAAAACGTAACAGGCAGACAGAATTACTTTCACTGTTCACGCGTATAACCAACCCCGTAAACACCACGTAAATCTTGTAACCAATCAGACCAACAGGGGATGACGTGATACAGCGTCGTTCCCATTGGTCGAATTAATGTTCCCTACCTCCCTACTTTCCTCGAATAATGTACAATTAATTTATTCGCAATACAGACTTCATCTTACCTTTCTACTGAACACTTGTTTTATTAAGCACCTACAAACGCAAACCTAAGTTCAGCACACGGGCTACCAAGAACCCAATAAACTTAATTCAAGTGCCGACACAAGCCGGTACATGTGGTCCTTCGAGCCGGATCAATCGAATCAGCATCCTGTGGATCTCCTGGTTGTACTTGCTGCTGCTGAACCAAAACGCATACATCTAGAGCGAAGGCAACTGGAGGCTAAGCGCGCATTGGACGAGAGCTGGATTGGCTGTTCATCGCAAGTCATACGCAATCTGGTGAGACCAACCATCCTCTCTTCCCCAATCACCTCCTAGTTCTCTTTGTGATACCTGTACCTAACCTGATTTCAGTTAGATTTGCCGCATCGGAGTCTCGAACTGCTTATATCATCTAGTGCCGTGGCTGGTGATATAACGGCTACACGTCGTTCAAGCCTTCCTATTGTAAGTACTCCTATTCTTACTACCCACCAAAATGACGACGGAAGGTGCTAAGTCAGGCGATAAATCTCCTCTCGTGTTAGATATCAACAATGCTACAAGTAAATCACGCGATAGGTCTCCTAATCTTGGGTGTGCCGATCCTACGGCACTTCGTGACCTTGTGAGAAAACGCGGCGTCATAAAAGGTAGGCTTACCAAGTTTTCCAACTACTTAGATACGTTGGAAGACCGTGATAATTTAAGCTCGTCTCGAGGTCGCATAGACTTAAAATTACGCATCAAAGGCGTCACTAGTTTGTGTAACGAATTTAACGCGATTCAAAGCAAAATTGAAGAAATCGTTTCCGATAGTGAGATACCTGACCAACTAGATAACAGAGAATCATTCGAAACCTCATACTACAGCCTCATAGCCCGCGCGGAAGACATGCTAACCGATGACGAGGTCACTGACGGTACCAGCAACTATCTCTGTAGCGAACAATCGCAGTCGGTTAAACTTCCAACCATTTCACTACCCACTTTTGACGGATCGTATGATCACTGGCTGGAGTTTAGGGACACTTTTTTATCCCTAGTGCATAATTCTAAACGCATCAGTAATATACAAAAGTTCCACTATTTAAAATCGTCTCTAAAAGGCACCGCCGAATTAGTCATTAATTCTGTAGAATTCTCTTCCGATAATTATCAAGTCGCATGGGAATTATTGCTAAATAGATTTAATAATAATAGACTTTTAGTGCACAATCACGTAAAGGCTTTGTTTAATATAAACGCATTAACAAAAGAATCGCCGTCTAGCATTAGAAATCTTATTGACGTTATATTAAAAAACTTACGAGCATTGAATTTACTTGGCGAACCTACCGACTCGTGGGATACGCTTGTGAATTATTTAATCGTTTTGAAGTTAGATAGGACAACGGAACGCGAATGGGAGACGCGTAAATGCACACTAACATCGGGCGAGAATAATTCTAAACGCATAATCAAAGTACACGAATTGATTAGCTTCCTTAAAGACAGGGCGGATGTGTTGGAATCGTTGCATCTGTCACATAATAAACCACAAATACAAATTGAAAATAAAAAACACTATTCACACAACACATCTACCTGTAATATGTCGACACATAAGTCTAACGATAGCCGTTCGTCTCGCTACAAAAGGACGTGCTTAAAATGTAACGCGAATCACCAACTTTATTCTTGTCAGAAGTTCATTGATAGTGACTTAAGTTCAAAGCTAAATTTAATTCGCGAGAACAAACTATGTGAGAATTGTTTACGTTCGGGTCACACTCCTAATAAATGCGCGTTTGGGCCGTGTCGTAAATGTAATCGCAAACATAATTCATTAATTCATAATGAAAGCGGCGAGAGTTTAGTTACGTTGCATTCCAATAATACGACTGGCGGCCTAGCGAGGAGTGAAGTCGTGGGCGCATCGATGACACCCTCCGGCCCCGCCGCCTCAACCGTCGCGGACTCACGCCCTATTCAAGTAAGCAACGCACAAATGCATAATAATTCTATAGATATGCACTCAGTTCTATTATCGACAGCTATCGTAGAAGTGCCTGACGATCACGGTGTTTATCATCGGGCACACGCACTACTTGATAGTGGCAGTCAGCGGTGTTTTATAACAAAATCCTTTTGTAAATTAATTAACGTTCCCGTGATAAATTCTTCTTATGTAATTAAGGGGGTAGGCGATTCGGTGATACAATGTTCGGAGACTTGTGACATCGAAATTAAATCGCGATTTGATAATACGTTCAGAACACGCATTAATTGTTTTGTATTATCACAGATAACGTCTATATTGCCGGCCTTATGTCCACTAAACGCACAATTCTTGATTCCAAACAATGTAAGTCTTGCGGATCCACAGTTTTTGGAATTAAAAAATATAGACATTTTAATAGGCGCAGATAGGTTTTGGGACTTATTATTAGAAGGCAGAATGAGACTGTCCAGCGGTCCCTACCTACAAAATACTAAGCTGGGCTGGATTATCTCTGGCTTAGTTAGTAATAATACGCAAAATGAGAGGCGCGTTCATTGTAACTTTAGTAGTTCTATAGATTCGCAACTTCGCTTGTTTTGGGAGGTCGAAGAGCTTCCTAAGGTTAGGGATACGCGGACTCAGGAAGAGCGTGCATGTGAAGATCATTTTCTTCGTACTACTACGCGCAATAGTGAAGGAAGGTTTTGTGTACGCATTCCATTTAAGGAGTCACCTGATCTTCTATGCGAATCATATACGCAAGCTGAACGACGCTTCCTTGCATTGGAGAAACGTTTACAACGTTCTCCTGACTATAAATTATTATATACGCAATTTATGCAGGAATACCTGTACTTAGGTCATATGAGTCCGGTGGACTCTTATAGTCATCCGTGCTACTTCATGCCGCATCACGGCGTATTTAGAGAACATAGCACTACAACTAAGCTGCGCGTCGTCTTCGACGCAAGCGCAGCATCGTCTTCCGGCATGTCTCTCAACAACCTACAACTTGTCGGACCTCCTATACAAGGTGATTTAATAGCCATTCTTCTCCGCTTTAGACAGCACAAATTTGTTGCCTGCGCTGACGTCGAAAAAATGTTTCGAAATTGTTTAGTAGCCGAAGATCGGCGCCGGTTTCAAATGATTTTATGGCGTGAGGATCCATCGAAACCTCTGCGGATTTATCAATTAAACACCGTTACATATGGTACCGCGTCCGCGCCTTTCCTTAGTGTGAGATGCTTAAAACAGTTGGGAGTTGAGTCTTCCAACCCTGAGGTTCAACGAGCTGTTTTAGAGGACATATATGTCGACGATTTTGTCTGGTAGTAACGATAAAACGATATTAATACAGCTATGCACTGATATAAAAAATACATTACAGTCTGGTTGTTTTTCCCTTCGAAAATGGGTTTACAATTTTCCATATAATAATGACCAAACCGACTATTCAAAGGAAATTAAATCCAACGAAAATATCAGCTCTAAAACGTTAGGACTAGGCTGGAACAATGTTCGCGACGTATTTTATTTTAATACACAGTGTCATAATAACAATGCGTTGGTAACAAAAAGGGTTATTTTGTCTACCATTTCACAAATTTTCGACCCTCTGGGCTTGCTAAGCCCTACGATTATTACCGCGAAGGTGTTGTTACAACAATTGTGGCTTCTTAAAATAGGTTGGGATGACACGGTTCCATCTGGCGTCGCGCGAACCTGGAACCGGTTTGTTATCTCTCTACAAGCGCTCAAAACAATAAACGTTCCTCGGCACGTTATAGGTAGCGAACCTATGTATATGGAGTTGCATGTTTTTAGTGACGCATCGCAGACGGCGTACGGCGCTTGCATTTATGTGCGTACTATAAATATAGATAATACAATCACCGTAAGATTGTTGTTTTCTAAGTCTCGCGTCGCTCCATTGAAACCACTAAGCATACCGAGACTAGAACTTTGCGGTGCACTGCTGGGTGCCAGGGTACTCGAGAAGGTACGCAGTTCTTTACGTTGTGAGTTCAGAAACACAGTATTTTGGACTGATTCAACCATCGTGTTAGGCTGGTTGCGCATGTCTCCAAACAAACTTAAAACGTTTGTTCAAAACAGGACGGTGGAGATTCATGAGCTCACACAAGATGTACTTTGGCGCCACGTGAGTGGCAAAGATAATCCTGCTGACCTCGTTTCGCGGGGCGTCTGCTTGGAAGAGCTGTCTTCCTGTAAGTTATGGTGGGAAGGCCCCGATTTTTTGAGCACTCCTAGTTTTACACTGGACAATTATTATACGGACATAGAAACAGATGTAGAACTCCCCGAAGTTAAATCAGCTATTTGTTCTTTCGTAACTCATTCGCGCGATTTAACTCCTTTTTCATTTCACCGTTTTTCACAATATAATCGTATGAAGCGTGCCATCGCATATATGTTACGTTTCATGCACAATATTCGCAATAAAAATAAAAATAATAAACAGTTTGGTGTTCTTACTGTTGAGGAGTTGAGCGAGTCTCAGATGATTTTAACTCGGTGGTGCCAAATGGAAAGCTTTCCTAACGAATACAACCTTTTAACTAATAACGCAGAAATTAAGGGTAAAAATAATTTAAAACGATTGAATTTATATTTAGACAGTAATAAAATTATTCGCGTAGGAGGCCGATTAGGTAATTCAAACGAATTTGGTTATGATAAAATGCATCCTATATTACTTTCTAGTACACATCATTTTACTGAATTGTTGTTCCGTCATGAGCATCTACAGCTCCTTCACGCTGGACCTCAGGCATTACTTTACCATATACGCGAAACCTGGTGGCCTTTAGGGGGCAGGAGTCTGTCTAGGCGCGTAGTGAACGCCTGTGTTAAATGTACACGCAATAAGGGTAACACATTAACTCCACAAATGGGTAATTTACCGAAGGAAAGGATCACTCCTGCTTTTCCATTCATAAAATGCGGAGTAGATTACTGCGGGCCAGTCTTCATACTGAATCGTAAGGGTAGGGGGGCTAAAACATCGAAAGCGTACATTTGTTTGTTTGTATGCTTTGTGACGCGTGCAATACATTTGGAACTCGTCAGTGATCTCACTAGTGAAGCATATTTATTGGCACTTAAACGTTTTATTTCTCGACGCGGTAAACCTAAAGAAATATATTCCGACAATGGGCGTAATTTTGTAGGGTTGATGAACGATTTCTCTGACTTTTTACGTAGGTGCAATTCTGAAATCAAAGATTACGCGATTAGTCAACGAATTGACTTTAAATTCATTCCGCCTTGTTCGCCTCATTTTGGTGGTTTGTGGGAGGCAGGAGTAAATTCTTGCAAGTTCCATCTTCGCAGAGTGGTAGGAAATGCACACCTTACCTTTGAGGAGTTTAGTACAGTGCTATCACAAATAGAAGCAGTTCTAAATTCCCGACCACTTTCTCCGCTTTCTTCGGACCCCCGAGACCTTTCTCCCCTCACTCCCGCTCATTTCCTGGTTGGTCGATCGCTGACTGCACCAGTTTGTGACGACGTCAGCAACATTCCCGAGCATACGCTGAAGAGATATCAAAGGGTGGAGCAAATTCGCCAACATTTTTGGGCTCGTTGGTCCAAGGAATATGTGTCTGAGTTGCAGGTGCGAACAAAGTGGACGGAGAACAAAACGGAGTTGAAGGACAACTCACTTGTCCTTATTAAGGACAGCAACCTTCCGCCTTTGAAATGGTCCATGGGTCGAGTACTTCGTTCCATCCCAGGAAAGGATGGAATTTCAAGAGTCGCAGACATCAGGACGGCTTCAGGCGTTGTACGACGGGCCTTTGCCAAGATCTGTCCTCTCTTCGATGATGACCACGAGGGGAGGTGAAGCTGCTGCACGCTTTATTTTGAAAGCGCCTGCTTTCAAGGCCGGGGGCATGTTCACGCGTATAACCAACCCCGTAAACACCACGTAAATCTTGTAACCAATCAGACCAACAGGGGATGACGTGATACAGCGTCGTTCCCATTGGTCGAATTAATGTTCCCTACCTCCCTACTTTCCTCGAATAATGTACAATTAATTTATTCGCAATACAGACTTCATCTTACCTTTCTACTGAACACTTGTTTTATTAAGCACCTACAAACGCAAACCTAAGTTCAGCACACGGGCTACCAAGAACCCAATAAACTTAATTCAAGTGCCGACACAAGCCGGTACATTCACATTTATAATATTAGCAGGGATAGTTTAAATTAGCGTAACAGACAGATTGTTACTTTCGAATTCATTATTATGTATCATTCTTTCAGTGTAAAGATCACATTCAATGTGAACCACACTGTGGACTCTGATGACATTGAAGGAGAAGCGCAGCCTGACAAGCAGGAGTTCTCTGAGATGCGCTCACGGCCTCAGTTTGAGGTGGACCTGATCCGGGGCGACACTACCCTTGGCTTCACCTGCTCATTCCTGCAAGATCCCCCAGCCACATCTGGTGATGAATACAGTAAGTTAAATTATCCTGACTGGTTTCACCCATGACATTATCAAAGGTTAATTTAATAGTTTTGCATGACTCATCTCTAAACTTAACCTTCTAAATACCCACAGTTGTTGAACATAAGTAAAATTAAATCAATCATAAAAAATGAAACATCATTTCGACATATTATTGTTTTTTAGTTACAAAATAAATATTAAAATAGATTCAACAAGCTTAGAAGTTTGCTCAAAAACACTGCCACGAAACGCTTATGTAGTAGACTATTGTAAATATTTACTATTATAAAAACTAAAAATTTATAAAATTAACAAAAAAATAACTGACAAAAGAAAAACGAGAACCCAAATCGCGACAGATATGGCTATGATATTTGAGGAGTTACTTCGATTATTCTAGAATCTTATCATCGAATTCTAGTTTCTTATCATGGGACCACATGGGAGGCCACAGCTTTCAAATAAAAAAGAATTGTGTTTTTCTATGTATAATATGTATGTATTTACAAAAAAAAAGTATGTTTATGTATTTATATCAGTTGTTTAGTACCCATAACACAAGCTTTGCTTACTTTAGGACTAGATGATGTTGTGTGTAAGATGTCCAAAATATTTATTTATTTAATTATCAAAATTGGTTCACCCAACCCAATAAAAAAAAAGTCGAATTGAGAACCTTCTCCTTCTTTAAAGTCAGTTAAAAATAGTTTTCATTAGGTTTTTAATATAGAAAATTATTAATAATTTTTTTTTATCTCAAAATTTAAAGATCCCCACACAATTGCCACGCTGGACTTGTCAACACATGGCTTGATCCAGTGCCAAGTGTGGGGTACATTGACGCTGTAACGTAGAATACACACTTGTCTATATAGCAGTGTGTATGGAACAGGTCAGCTACAAGTACAGTAAACCCTCGTGTCCTGGTTAATATTGTTCTGTTCCTAATATCGTGCACAATGTGGCGACTAACAAAGCCACGTTAACGTGACAAGGCCTACGACATTTCTTTAAAACAATATGAAAGGGCAATTCAGTGAATCACACAAATATTTGGTCTGACCCAGGAATCGAACCCGAGACCTCTTGATCAGCAGCCGCATACGCCAACCACTAGACCAACAAGGTAGTCAATAAGGCCGCCCTTTGTACACTACCTAAGTTAATTAATGTACTCCATTGTAACTATGTAATATGCAAATAAAGAATTTCCTGTTCTATTCTATGAAGCAGTACTGTTTAAGAGTGTGATCAAGTGATCATACATCTTTATACTAGTAACCAAGTGGCATTAAAAATTAAAGATGGGTTAAAAATAGTTCTTGAAAAGATAAATTTGTTTGCAGATGACATTTTCGGTATTGATGAGGTGACAATCTACAAGGGCGAGTGGAACGACAAAGTGTATGCTGTCGCTGGAGACGTGCTTGATGGGGTATGTTTATATTTTTTACTATTATATTAACAATTTAAATTTATTTCGGGTCTCGTTTATATTTGTTAGTAACAATCATCTTATAATTACTTATTAATTTAAGATAGGCAAGTTATTCAGAGATCTAATAAGCTAAAAGGTAACTGCTTTACTCCTGCATGCTTACACACACATACGCACACACACACGCACACACACACACGCACACACACACACGCACGCACACACACACACACACACGCACGCACGCACGCGCGCACACACACACACACGCACACACACACACACACACACAATTAACTATAAAATTTTATTGATTCTTAATTGGTTAGTCTCACTTAAACTTGAATGAGAGTGTACAAGAGCTACTGAGAAGTTCCACCACATTGGGTCCGAAAGGTGATCTGTAACACCAGCCTCTCAAAGGAACAATGACAATTGTTACTTATACATTGTGTGTACCTATTACTTATACTGTACTTACCTTTGTTATAGAATTATAAATATATTATATTATAATATTTTATTATAGCAAAATAATGTGTATTTACAAGATTTTGTATATTTTTGCTAGTTACTCACTTTTATTCTAAGAAGTTGGTCAATATATATATTACGGTAGAAAAATGATAATTGATGAAAAAAAAAATATATAATAAAAAAATAAAATAAATATAAAATACTATGTAAACAGGACACAAAAGTTAAAAATGAGGCTGATAAAAAGTAGGGACACTCAAATTTTCAATAGCAAATAAGAACGGTTCTACTATCTCGTGTACAAAAACTACCTGAAAATCTATGGGTGGGTTTTTTGTAAGAAAAAAACGATGACGTCACACTTTTATAGGGAACTAAAAATTCACGCCTCTTGCCAGTATCGTCGATGGCCTCGAGGCTAACTACGCCTTCTGAAAGTCTCGGGTTCGAATCCGAGTTGAACCATTTCCCCATTTCTATGCCACACTTGATACTATACCAACATGTAGATGTCAGGTGCCAAAATCGGGGTATATTGTATGCGTGGATGTGAAGTTGATCTCATCACCTTTGTGGGGGATATTCGTTGAGACGCTACATTTTTAGATAAAAAAAAAAACTATAAAAAAAGTAAATTAAATTTTATAATTTTTTTGGATACATGATTTATGTTTCTTTACTTTTTGTATGAAATATCTAGTTTCTTACCCAAAATAGTTTTTATTGACGCATTATTAGTTTTTTTACTAAATTTCCTTTTTTTAATAGTTTTATAATTTATTTGACACCAATAAATAAAAATTATACAAATGGTGCTCACTGTCAGAATTATATATGTCATATACTCATTTATTTATTTTTCTATTCTATTATGCCCTATCTTAGGCAAAGGGTTACATTTTAAAACTAAATTTTTCATTTTACAGTACCTGTACGATCTTCTGATGAACTTACTAGAAGAGAAGGGCGTCAGCAACGAGTTTGCACAAAAGCTGTCGGACTTCAGCACGGCGTACGAGCACGCCGCCTACATCAACCTGCTGGAGACCGTCTCCAAGTTCACCATCGGCAAGCAGTAGACCTTTCTCATCATGTAGGAATACTAGACTGTACAGCATCGCCCATAACCTAGGCAACGCCACTTTCCATATTATGGTATAAAGCCAAGTTACCGGTCAAGAATCTAGCGTATCTTTTTGTGATTTGTTAGTTCATCTTTCTTCTTAAACATGTTCAACCTTTACCTTTCTTCTTAAACATTTTCAATGCCATCTAGTCCCTGAAGTGTGTATTACCGTATAAACCAGATTTATCGTCAATATTACACCCATACTTCATTTTATAAGTTCTAAGAGTAGATTTTGAATTTGCCAGCCTTTTGGGACACCGTAACAAGGTTTTATTTTTACACCTACAGCTCGTGTCGGACCTCTTGTGGATGTTAATGTACAACAGGCGAAGGAAATTGAGATTGGGTAAATGTTTCCAGATAACCCTTTAATGCAGACCCTTTTACCTACAGGACTATATTTGGGTAGAAAAAAACTAATTTAGTAGTCAAAACTGCCAAATTTTTGTAACTACTGTTGAATTACTGAAATGATGTAATGTAACAATTGTTCATGTAATGTTAAATGAACTGTTGTTATGTTATATAGCTTTGAACTTTCCAACAGTTGCATTACAAATGTGTGGAATAAAAGCATTTATGCTGTAGACAGCTTTAAGTTAGGATGTTTTGTTTAATGTTAGTGTTATACATTAGTTATTCTCAATAAATTGTTTTAAATTATTTGTTGTTTTAATTGTACTTGGGTTTGATGATTTTGCTAAATCCTAAAATCTCTCCTCAAAATGCCACATCCTAAAATCTCTTAAAATACAAATGTACTCAATTAAATAAAAAAATATGAATGAAATGCAAAGTGTGAATCTTCTTCCTAGCCTTATTCCCAATATTATTTGGTGTCGGCTACTAGTTCAACCGGTTTTACCTAATTATCAGTTTTTACACTAGAGCTACTGGCATCGGACCTCCGTAACCCTGAGGGAGAACTGAAATTCGTAGGTTGAACTAGTTGTCAGTAAAGGAGCCTGAGGGCCGTGACCGAAGAGGCGGCGGAGTGGTGTTGGCGGTGTCCTTGGACATCGCCAACGCCTTCAATAGTCTGCAATTCGGCTGCATCAGGGCTGCACTCCAATACCACGTAGTGCCAGGGTACCTGAGGTGGCTGGTGGCAGACTATTTAGAGGAGCGTACCGTCGAGTACGAGGACCGAGATGGCGCCTTGAGACGCAGGGCCATGTCGTGCGGTGTTCCACAGGGGTCTGTCCTAGGACCACTCCTGTGGAACATGGGATACGACTGGGCCCTACGAGGGCGTCTCCCCCCCGGGCTGGGTGTAATCTGTTACGCAGACGACACCCTGGTCACGGCCCGGGGGGCAAACTTTGAGGAGGCGGCGCGCCTGGCCACCACAGGAGTCTCCCGGGTGGTCGGGCGCATCGAGGCGCTGGGTCTGCGGGTGGCCCTGGACAAGACGGAGGCCCTATTATTTCATGGGCCCCGTCGTGGTCCGCCCGCCGGCGCCTCGATCGAGGTCAACTCTGTCCTCGTACCGGTCCGGGCCCAGATGAGGTACCTGGGTCTGGTCCTCGACGGTAGGTGGCTCTTCGACGAGCACTTCCGACAGCTTGGTCCTAAGCTGGTGGGCACTGCCTCCGCCCTAGGGCGACTTCTGCCCAATTTGGGCGGGGCCAGTGCCCCCACTAGGCAGCTGTACACGGGGGTTGTCCGGTCAATGGCACTTTACGGTGCACCGGTGTAGGCTCTGTCCGCCTAGAACAGGGCGCGCCTCTGGCGCCCCCAGCGGATACTGGCGGTCAGAGCCATACGTGGATACCGCACGGTGTCCACAGAGGCGGCGTGTGCCTTGGCCGGAACACCCCCGTGGGATTTGGAGGCGGAAGTGCTCGCCGAAGTTTATCGGCGAGTGGCTGACTTCCGGGCGGAGAGCGGATTTCGCCCTCCGCACGAGGACGTGCGCGAGTGGCGCGAAGCCGCTCGCCGAGCCACCATGCTGAGATGGTCGCTCCGGCTGGAGACCCCACGCGCTGGCTTCGTTGCCGTGGAGGCTCTTCAGCCGGTCATCGAGGAGTGGGCAGGGCGGCAGCACGGGACCCTTTCCTTCCGGCTGACGCAGGTACTTTCCGGGCACGGTTGCTTCGGAAAGTACCTGCACTCGGTCGCTAGGAGGGAACCGAGTCCCGCCTGCCACCACTGCGACTGCAGTGAGGACACGGCCCAGCACACGCTGGCGGTCTGCCCCGCTTGGGCGGCGCAGCGCCGGGTCCTCACTGCAGTCATCGGAGGGGATCTCTCGCTGCCGGCCGTCATAAGATCGATGGCCGGCAGCGACAGTTGTTTTACCGCGGTCGCAACCTTCTGCGAGGATGTAATCTTGCAGAAGGAGGTGGCGGAGAAGGCCCGGGAGGATGCCATCCAATCGGACCCGATCCGCCGCCGGCGCCCCGGGCGGCGGAGGCGCGCATACCTGCGTCTCGTGCCGCCCTGAGAGTGGCCGCGGATGGGCGGGACGGGTTTCCCGTCCGTCCGCAGTAGTGGCCAACCGCGAGGGGGCGACGTCCGCGTGTGACCGGACGTTGCCTAATTAGAGAGCAAATTTTGAGATGGTGCCCGCAACAGTGCGGGCAGGCGCCGGTTGGAGTCCAGAAGGAAATCCCCTCCCTGGACTCCTTCCAATACAAAGGCGCAGAGAGGGTCACACCGTGTGGCTTTAGTCGGTTCGAGTCCGACACACCACCCCGCCGTAACCCCCGACGGGGTGACGGTCCGCGGGGATTTCCACACGTAAAAAAAAAAAAAAAAGTTGTCAGTAAAGGAGATGGATACGCTTTCATACAATTTTGGGCCTAGATGTAAAAAGATAAAATTGGTGTCGATCGATAGCTATCGATAGGTGTTTAGGAAAAGTGAGGTTAGGTACGTAACAGCCTATTTAGGGTTCCGAAGTATATCACTCGGAACCCTTATAGATTCGTCATGTCCGTCTGTCCGTCCGTCCGTCCGTCCGTCCGTCCTCGACTTACCGTCCAAACGGTAAGTGGTAGAAAGATGAAACTTTGCATGAATATGCATTGTTATTACGCCGACAAAGTGCTATAATAAAATTTTGAAAAATATTTTTATTTGGGGTACCTCCCCTACACGTAAAGTGGGGATGTAAATTTTTTCTCGCGGCTACGCCATCGTGTGGGGTATCATTAGATAGGTATTTTAAAAACAATAAAGGGTTTCTAAGACGATTTTTTGATTCAGGTATCCGTTTGCGAGAAATTCCACTTTAAAGGGCACTTTTTTGTAAAAACAGGGCGTTCCCCCCCCCCTCTAAAAACTAAACGGCTGGATCAAAAAATCAGGAAAAACTCGTGATGGTGGTCCACATAATAAACTTTGAAGGAAAACTATAACGGATTAGATGACTATTAATTCAGGAGCTATGGAGACTTAACTTGTAAAATGCGCTCACTTGGAAAACGACATACAAAATTAACACATTAATACGTGAACTTAATAGAGCAAGATCCCAGAGCCGCCAGACCTACGTCATTTGTGCAAAGCTGAAATTTTCAGGATTATTAGTACAATGTCTTGTTAAGATGTATGCGTACCCATTAGCTTGAAAGCGGGGCCGTTTGTGAGGTAGCGCGAAGTACAGATGGTAAAAAACCTTACTTACCGATAAAGGTGCAAAGCTAGTATTTACATATTTTTTTAAGAATATTATTTAAAATTACAGCAAACCTAAATTTTATACATATTATCTAAGGTAGGTACTATTATAAGACCCTTTGTATGCGGACAGACCAGTCCGAAGGGCCAATCATCCCCCAGAGATACCTTTAAATATTTGTAGTAATTAGGAAGCTGAGGTATATCATCTTTGGTATTATTTCAAGAATAGAATTGTAAATTATTAAATGGTTTTTACACGCTTTTTATTAGCTTCACCTGTATGTTTGTTTGTTTGTAACCAACTCCTTTTGGTTGCGATTTTGACCCCTCTTTAAACGGACATATTACATTGATGTTGTGAATGGCTACAAGTATATATATTATTATATTATAAGTTATATTGATAGGATTGTATTGATAGGTTGATTTAAAATCGTGTCCAATAGAATAAAGAGGTTATCAAAACCGCTATAATTTTCCTTCAAAGTTCAATATACTACTATTATATATTTATTTCAGATTTCTTTATGCAAGCCATTATAACTTTTAGAGGGGGGGGGGGAGAACGCAATTTTTCCTCCTGCACTTTCAAGTTGAATCGAACCTGTACCTAAATCGAAAAATGGTTTTAGAAACCTCCCATTGTTATTTAAAGACCCATCTAATGACACCATACACGAGGGGGTAGACGCAAGAAAAAACAAACATCCCCACTTTACATGTAGGGGAGATACCTTATAATTTTATTGTAGCACTTTGACGCCGTAATTACAACACATATTCATGCAATGTCATCTATAGAGCACCAACCGTTTGGAATCTATAAGGGTTCCGAGTTATGAACCCTAAAATCCGCATCATGATTGTCGGTATCCCACTATGATCCTAGACCCTTTCAACCGATCGTGAAAAAGCATCTCACTAGGCCGCCATACTAATATTTCTACTTCAACGACTTAGTGTCAATGTATGCTGGTGCCTGGTGCTTACCAAACTGCTGATAAATGTAATTATATACTGCAGTCTAACAAAGGAACCCTTCCTGTAGTCTAACAAATATATTTATAAAAAATGTATTAGGTATAAGAATAAAGACTGCTGATTAAAGGGGTCTCCGGTTCAAATCCCGGGTCGGGCCAAAAACCGTTTTCGGGTTTTTTCTTAGGAATTTCTAATAGCAGCCCGGAGTTTGGAAGTTTGGCGGTAATTCACAGCCGTGCCTCGGAGAGATCGTAAAGCCTTCGGAACCGGTTGTCATGAACAACTAGTTATTGGGAATTCAGTGCCCTCAAATTTTCTGAAAAACTAGTTCAACCTTCGAATTTCAGTTCTTCCGTCCGATTCCAGTCGATCTGTGGAAAAAAATGATATTCAGGTAAAACCAGTTGAACTAATAGGTAACCCAAAATAATATTGGGAATAAGGCTAGGAAGAAGATTCACACTTCGCATTTCATTATATTTTTTTTATTTTTTTTTATTGTTGTAATGGAATAGGCGTTTGTCTTCCATCTCACCTGACGGAAAGTGTAGATGAAGACGAAGATAGTACACGCCCATCCAAAAGAAACCTGTTCACTCTACTCTTAAAGGCTCCAGGCTTTTATTTAATTGAGTATTATAAGATCTTTTAGGATGTGGCATTTTAAACATTTTTAAAATAAATTTGCGCTCTTGAGATTGGAATAATACTAGGAAGAGGAGGAAACAATGTTTAGAATGTAAAATGTGTACATAATATGTAATGCAAAGGAAATAAAAGCCATTTTTATTTTATTTAAGTAGTTAAAGAAATCCACAGAAATCCAGTTACAAGTATTTATTTGCACAAACAATAACCTATAAATCTACTAGCTAACGTATGTTAGAATTAAGTCAAGTGACACCTGCTGACAAAAACTCGAATCAGCTGTTGGAATCAAAATGAAAACTATATCTCTATCTCGCTTGTAGCAAAAATTATTTCACTCCATTTTCACATGTGACTAACAAAGAGCAACACTGATTTCAGCACCTAACTTCAAAACAACACGAACCAATAAAAAAAGTTCTTTGACGCAAGCTCAATAAAGTGAGCTCAAAGTTATCCAATTAGAACGCCAGCTGTCATTTCACTAATGTGAAGTTCGCGACTATAGTAGCTGTCATTTCGGCAAGTGCTAAACCATACGTCTTTTTGGCGAGTGTTCGTCTGCCTTAGCAAAATGGCTGACGCGTCTTCGCCTACGGTGTGCGCAAAAAAAATTCCCGATAATTTATACGAGCTGTGCTTGACGAATTTAGTGAACTATGTGCATAAGTCTAAGTGCGACAGGAATGTGCTTCGCGGACTCCCGGATAGTATCCTCATGGATGTATACTACAAGGTAAGATAAATACAAGTGCTACATTGCTTCTTTTGCTTTTATCGATAAAAAAAATAATACTGTATGACAGAGAGGATACCGTTAATATTGTCTGATATAACTCTGGTGTGCGATTTATAGGCTATTATCCTTGTGAGATAGTGAGTGTGACTTGAAAATATGGAGTTTATTTTGGTTCGTGTTGGTGATGTGACCGTGAATACTGTATTACTGTAGGTATACCTGTATAGTCTCAGAGTAGTCACTTTCACTGGAAAACACGTCGTCGGCAGCTCGGATCTGCACAGCCGTTACACGATCCGCTCTTTGTTACGAAACATACAAGGCTGTACGCCGATAACAATCTGCCGATCTGCACAGAATTGTTTAATTTGCAACGATTGCAATAAAATGAAAACGATTGATAACTCAGCGATATAAATCGTTTTATAATCGACTAGAATCGACGTATCTTAAGGGATTTTGCTTTGTAATTCGTGTAATTATTTCGTGTAATCACATGGATCACTGTTTTTATCATTTTGCGGTGAAAATAGGCAGTCAAAAATTGCTTATTGGACAAACACATATTTATTTTGAGAGATTACAGTATGGCACGTTGTGGCACATGGCACTATGATGCCTTTGCCTCTAAATATCTTTTTTTTATACATTGGGTACAGAATCTTAAACGTAAAATAAAACGGAAAAACCGTGTATAGTAACATAAATAACCTTATAATGACCGCATTCTCGCTGTCGTATTTCGTTGGTGAGTGAGACCGGAGGCCCAATCATTCTGAATCATTCTCGCGGCCTCCGGAGGGCGGTAGAATGATCCAGAATTATCTGACCAGTCCGCCTTGGCGTAACGTGGATGGTGACCCCTACTCCTGGATTCTACTCATGCTTTCCATCAGGCAGAGTAGAGTCACTTTGGTTGGCTTCAATATATAAAAAATATAATATATAATGTCACTACTATAAGTATCCTGCCACGTTAAGCAGCAGAAAGAGACAAACAATCCATACGACGGGTCGGACAAGTTATATTTACTTACATATATACCGTGCTCATCAGTGCAGGACTTTTTGAGTTTTTGAATCGTACCTACACAAACGAACTTAACATTTATCCCTATAATAAATATTATAAATGCGGAAGTAACTCTGTCTGTCTGTTACGCTTTCACGCCTATACCACTGAACCGACTTTGATGAAATTTGGTATGAAGATAGAACTGAACTTGGGAAAGGACATAGGATACTTTTTATTATTACTTTTTTTTAAAATTTATTTTTAAGGTAATGTGTCGCACGAATTACATAGCGCTACTATAAGAGGACCGCTGACGCCGCACTTGCACAATGCCCTGCGCATATTGTTTCAAGTAAATTAAAGAGCTGACTCACGTCCGGCGTTCATCGATTCCATATTGTAAATTAGTATAAAACACGTAATTTATTTTGTAAGAGTAATTATTCCATATTCCTACTTTGAAGTGGAATGATTATTCATTAGGGTTAATTTTGTAGTTTTATTTTATTAATTAAATTAGTTGTAAAATCATTTCGGTTTTTTTTTCAATCTTTCTGCTGCCGCAAACGTAATTGGCGCAGTCGGTAGGATATCCGCGGAAGATATCGTGACTATCTCACATCGATACTTACGTCGCGAGTCACCGGGTGACTTTCAAGCACCGTTTCGGATATTCTGAATCTACGGACCTGCTGCAGACCAGAAGGAGAATCCAGAAATCGATTCACGAAGGAAACCAGAAATGTATTATATGTAAGTACGCTCACAATTCTCGTGTTGCACTCTTTAAATCTTAAACCTCAAGATTTACCATCCCAGAGCCTCTAGTTCGCGGGAGCCTAAATTACACCAGGCCCGCAAACGTGTAGTTGATAGTAATAGAGATATTAAGTTAGAAAGTTTAGACTTAGACATTATGACTGACCCAGACACTATCTATAAGGCCCTCCGCCTTGTCCCGGACTTCGACGGGAACCCAAACATCCTTACCCGTTTTATTAAAATATGTGACTCGTTAGCCGCTCAGTACCTAAGTGTAGCACCTGGACAGGAATTTAGTAACCTATGTTTATTAAACGGTATACTTAACAAAATTACGGGAACTGCTGCCTGTACCATAAACGCCAACGGAATACCTGAAAGTTGGTCTGGTATTCGAACTGCCTTAATTAATAACTTTTCAGATCAACGTGACGAAACCGCCCTATACAACGACCTTTCTTTAGCCACACAGGGTAACAGAACACCCCAAGAATTCTATAACCACTGTCAGACATTGTTTAGCACACTCATGACTTACGTGACCTTACACGAGACTATACCGACTACTATTGAAGCTAAACGCGACTTATATAAGAAAGTGACTATGCAGGCATACGTTCGAGGGTTAAAAGAACCTTTAGGATCCCGTATACGCTGCATGCGCCCACCAACTATCGAAAAGGCACTGGAGTTCGTTCAAGAAGAACTTAACGTTATATACTTACAACAACGCGAACCCCCAAAAGCTCAAACCCTTCATAGAGTCACTCCTCCATCAATACCACCTCCACCGCACCGTTCACAAAACTTCCCCACACCTGTAGCTAACTGGCCATCCCCAATGGGTCAACGTCCCACAGGACCCGCACCGCAACCATTCAAATTCCCTGCACCACATCCTATACATCACCACCAACGGATGCCCACGAACACACAAAGGATGTTCAGCGCTCCACCTCCTAATTACAATCCCCGTAGCAATATCTTTAGGCTACCACCCAGAAATAACGCAGCACCTCAAGGCCCCCAGCCTATGAGTGGTGTCCAACGCTATACCCCAAGACCTTTACCTCCAACAAACGCCCCAGCATTTCATGACTGGAGTAGATCCGGAAACCCTCCGCCATCCAACTACCTTAAGTCAAGAGAGATGAATATGAATGAGTGCGCGACCTACGACGACTCATACTATAACTATTATTACGAACCAGAGTATAGTTATGACGCTGAGTATACTAATACCGACTCAGATTATACCTCGGACCTTAACTATGACATGACTTACTATGATTTGCCTACAGACAACCCCGCGTTAGAGGAGCCCCAACCACAGGTAGCCATTGCTAACCAGGCTCATCAGGATTTTCGGGAAGGTCCAACCTCACTAAGACCAAAATAGAATTAAACATTCAGACACAAAGACAACTGCCGTACATACAGATCAGAGAGCCCCCTTTAAAACTTCTAATTGACACCGGTGCTAACCAATCATTTATAAGCCCCGAAGCTGTACAAAACTACTTTTCTGAATATCCCCTTAATTTTGACCCATTCGAAGTAACTAATATTCACGCGACAACTAGAAATGACTACTCCATTACCTTGCCATCATTTTTAGAATTTAATGACCCTAACAGTATGAAATTATTCGTTTACCGGTTCCATGATTACTTTGACGGACTTATAGGTTTAGACTTATTAAATAACTGGGAAGCCCGTATAGACTTAAAGGAAAACCAATTGATTACTCGTTCGGCGATCAACCCTATTAAGATGTACAACTCGTGTAACGTAAATCTGTATGAAGATATTATACCAGCACAAACCTCAAAAGTTACTCGTATTCCCATTGACACCCCAGATGGTGACGTTTTCATTCCCGAACAAATTCTTTGCAATTGTATAGTTCACGAATGCGTTACCTCCGTTGTTAATAACCGTGGATACTTAGAGATTGAAAACCCTACACAAAATGACGTTATATTCTCACTTGATCGCCCCGCACATGCAGAACTATTCAATACCGAGTGCACAAGTAGCCATCAGCCTTCAGCTCGCGTTCAGGACGTAATATCACGCCTAAGAACTGACCACCTTAATCCAGAAGAAAAGGCTAATCTTATAGCTCTTTGCTCACGTTATTCTGACGTCTTTTATATTGAGGGCGAAAGACTAACTTTCACCAATAAAGTAAAGCACCGAATAAGAACAACTGACGAAGTCCCAGTACACGCTAAAAACTACCGGTACCCATTCGTGCATCGTCAGGAAGTCAGAGACCAGATAGGGAAAATGTTAGACCAGGGTATTATAAGACCTTCCGAATCCGCCTGGAGCTCACCTATTTGGGTAGTGCCAAAGAAAATGGACGCCTCGGGAAAACAAAAATGGCGTCTCGTGGTTGACTTTCGCAAGTTAAATGAAAAAACGCTAGACGACAAATACCCTATCCCTAATATCAATGACGTTCTTGACAAGTTAGGAAAGTGCCAATATTTTACAACCCTTGATTTGGCAAGTGGTTTTTACCAAGTAGAGATGGACCCCAATGACGTAGAAAAGACCGCATTCAATGTTGAACATGGCCATTTCGAGTTTCTTAGAATGCCCATGGGTCTTAAGAACTCCCCTTCTACGTTCCAACGTGTGATGGACAATGTCCTCCGAGGACTTCAAAACGAGATATGCTTAGTCTACTTAGACGATATCATTGTCTTTAGTACATCCCTTCAGGAGCATATGACTAACCTCGAAAAGGTATTTCAGAGACTGCAAGAGTCCAATTTCAAAATCCAAATGGACAAATCGGAATTCCTTAAGCTCGAGACAGCTTACCTCGGTCATGTCATCACTAGAGACGGCATAAAGCCTAATCCTGACAAAATATCCGCCATTAAAAAATATCCCATGCCCAAAACACCTAAAGAAATCAAACAATTTTTAGGCCTTCTCGGGTATTACCGAAAATTCATCCCAGACTTTGCCCGAATCACCAAACCACTCACACAATGCCTAAAAAAGGGACGTAAAATAACTTTTGACCCTGAATACGTACAGTGCTTTGAAAAATGCAAGGCGCTACTGACGAATGACCCCATCCTTCAATACCCAGACTTTACTAAAGAATTCAACTTGACTACTGACGCTTCCAATGTAGCCATTGGTGCTATTTTATCCCAGGGCCCTATAAATTCTGACAAACCCGTTTGTTACGCATCTCGCACTTTGAACGAAAGTGAGATGAACTATAGCACTATCGAAAAAGAATTACTAGCTATAGTATGGGCTACAAAATATTTCAGGCCATACCTTTTCGGACGAAAATTCAAAATTCTAACTGACCATAAACCACTACAATGGATGATGAACATGAAAGAACCGAATTCACGACTGACAAGATGGAGACTCAGACTAAGCGAATACGATTTTTCGGTTATTTATAAAAAAGGAAAGTCCAATACTAATGCTGACGCTCTTTCCAGAATAGAAATTAACACCAAAGAAATGTCCCTGATTGAGGAAATAGACGAGCTAAACTCCTTATTAGGTAACCCATCCGAGTCGATCCTTAGACCTAACTCTTCTACTGAAACCGTACATACAAGTGTTGAGAATCCAATCCTAGAAATACCCATAACAGACGAACCTTTGAATAAATTCCACAGACAACTATACCTGACTATTGTAGATGACGTTAAGAAACGACCTAAAATGACTAAACCATTCGACACCCATACCAGAGTAGATATCCAACTGTCTGAATCTAATTTAGAAGAGGACTTAATCATAGCGATTAAAGAATACGTTAGCCCAAAAGTAAAAACAGCAATTTTGATCAATCCCCCATTAGCCATTTATTCTATCATACCTATATTACAAGACAAATTTAAAAGTTCATCCATGAATCTTGTAGTAGCCAAATCCGAAGTTGAAAATGTAAAGGAATACCTTCGACAACAGGAAATCATACGACACTATCATGAGGGTAAAACTAACCATCGTGGCATTAATGAGTGTCACTTAGCTTTGTCCCGTAAATACTATTGGCCAAAAATGAAGGATCAAATCACTAAA
Organism: Phragmatobia fuliginosa; assembly: GCA_932526445.1. Lineage (NCBI taxonomy): Eukaryota > Metazoa > Arthropoda > Insecta > Lepidoptera > Erebidae > Phragmatobia > Phragmatobia fuliginosa. Next base: position 20,926,364 of record OW052067.1, on the reverse strand, counting down.
TTCATAAATGAGTGTACCATCTGTGGTCAAGCTAAATATGATAGGAACCCGTTAAGACCCCAATTTAATGTAGTACCACCAGCCACTAAGCCATTCGAGATCATTCACATGGACCTACTGACTATACAAGGTGATAAGTATGTGACATTCATAGACGTATTCACCAAGTACGGCCAAGCTTATTACCTACGAGATGGAACAGCTGTAAGCATCCTACAAGCTCTCTTGCAATATTGTACACACCATGGCGTACCTATGACCATCATTACAGACAACGGGACTGAATTCACAAACCAACTATTTATGGAATTTACAAGACTCTATAAAATCAACCATCACCGGATCCTAGCTCACTCTCCCAACGATAACGGCAATATCGAACGGTTCCATTCAACACTATTAGAACACCTTAGACTACTTAAATTACAGTACAAGGACGAACCAATAGTTAACCTAGTACCCTATGCCATAATAGCCTATAATAGCTCCATACACAGTTTTACGAGATGTCGACCATTTGACTTATTAACTGGACACTTTGACCCAAGAGATTGCAATGACATTGACCTTACACAGCATTTACTCCAACAATATACCCAAGCCCATAGAGATAAAATGAAAATAGTATATGACATTATTAACTCAACATCACTTGGTAACCGGAACGCGTTAATCGAAAGAAGGAATGAGACTCGAGAACCAGAAGCAGAGTACGCACCCCAGCAACAAATCTTCATTAGAAATCCCCTTGCCACTCGACAGAAGACAGCCCCACGATATACACAAGACACCGTATTAGCAGACCTACCAATTCATATTTACACCTCAAAGAAACGCGGTCCCATAGCCAAATCTAGACTCAAACGCGTACCTAAGACAGCAAATTTGTTACAGGATCCTACTAATAACAACTCTCCCAATGACGCGACTTCAAGAGATAAAACTTGAAAGCCTCGACGAAGGACCAGGACTTCTACCATATAAACTCGGACTTATGAAACTAACAACTCACTACCATACATTCATTCAATACGTGCAACTGAGTACTATAGAAAATAACGTTCATTCATTACAGACCCAGCTAGTAACTTGCCAGAATCGACTGACTAATGAGACTTACGCATTATACGACATTCAAATCAAATACCTGACAAATAAGCTTGACAATGTCTTAAGACAGCTAAAATCTCTGGAACCCAACAGAGCCAAGAGAGGTCTTGTAGACGGACTAGGTTCAATAGTAAAAAGTCTAACTGGGAACCTAGATCACGAAGACGCGATAAAGTATAATGAGGCTATTAAAACACTAGAAAATAACCAGAATAGAATGTCGGCCGAAATTAACAATCATATAAGTATGAGTAAAGAATGGATGTCTAAGCACACAAATGTACTTACACAGATGCTTGAGAACCAATCTAAAATTAATATAACGCTAGAAACAATTTTACAAATTAATACTTTAAGAGAAGATAATTTAATAAAATATGCTCAGTTTGCTCAGCTTTTAGAAGTCATCGGAGAGAATGTAGAAGACTTAACACAGGAATTACTTAGGGTAGAAAATAGTTTAGCTTTTGCGCGTGCCGCTAGCACGCATCATTCTATGATAGACATAGAAATATTAGAGTCAATGGTTAAGAAACTTAGAAGTATTTATGCCCAAGAGCAAATATTAGATTTAGAACTTAGAGAATATTATGATATTATAAAACCAGGATCGTATTATATAGATAGTCAAGTAGTATTCATTTTTAAGTTTCCAATTTTCTCTCAGTCTACTTATGACTTATATAAGTTAGCTGTTGTACCTAATAAGCATCTACAGGCTCTTATCCCAACCTTTCCTTTCCTTGCAATAAACGAGATGTCGTATGTGTACATAGAGGCTGAATGCCCGAAGCTAAAACACTGGTACCTTTGTGAAAAAGCAATCACCCACCAGGTTCGCACAAATACTGACTGCATTCAAGAGCTGATCACAAATCAAGTCTTACAAGAATCCTGCAAATTCACCAAAGTCACCTTGACAAGAGAAGCTATGGAAAAACTGGATGACCAACACTACGTTCTGTCATTTCCTCGGCAAACGAAGACACAATTGATATGCAAGCAGAAAGACTACACGTCGCTACAGGGCAGCTACCTTGCTACACTTCCTATGGGATGTCGTTTGAAATCCGAAGAATTTACCATTGCAAACGATAATGATGAAATTAAAGGTCAGCCCCTGAAAATCATGAGGATACCATATAATGCTGGAAAATACGCTGCAACTGCTGCCCACGTCAAACTGAATTCAATTGATCTTCAAGGATTACACAGCATCCAAGAAAAAGTCATGATCCAGCCACCTGTTCGACTTGAAAACCTGCAACCAGAGATACTTTATCACACGACAATCCCATTCTACGGAGTACTATTGGGTGCAGGCCTTCTCTTCAGCATCCTCATATCTCGCCGTTATTTTTGCAATCAAGACAAAACGACAAAAAAGGACCAGCCAACTGTCATCTTGGGAGGAAAAGAAAACCCTGAGGACCTTCCTGCAACATTTTCACTCAGCGTGCTAAAATAGTTGCCATTCTAAGAGGGGAGGAATTACATAGCGCTACTATAAGAGGACCGCTGACGCCGCACTTGCACAATGCCCTGCGCATATTGTTTCAAGTAAATTAAAGAGCTGACTCACGTCCGGCGTTCATCGATTCCATATTGTAAATTAGTATAAAACACGTAATTTATTTTGTAAGAGTAATTATTCCATATTCCTACTTTGAAGTGGAATGATTATTCATTAGGGTTAATTTTGTAGTTTTATTTTATTAATTAAATTAGTTGTAAAATCATTTCGGTTTTTTTTTCAATCTTTCTGCTGCCGCAAACGTAATTGGCGCAGTCGGTAGGATATCCGCGGAAGATATCGTGACTATCTCACATCGATACTTACGTCGCGAGTCACCGGGTGACTTTCAAGCACCGTTTCGGATATTCTGAATCTACGGACCTGCTGCAGACCAGAAGGAGAATCCAGAAATCGATTCACGAAGGAAACCAGAAATGTATTATATGTAAGTACGCTCACAATTCTCGTGTTGCACTCTTTAAATCTTAAACCTCAAGATTTACCATCCCAGAGCCTCTAGTTCGCGGGAGCCTAAATTACACCAGGCCCGCAAACGTGTAGTTGATAGTAATAGAGATATTAAGTTAGAAAGTTTAGACTTAGACATTATGACTGACCCAGACACTATCTATAAGGCCCTCCGCCTTGTCCCGGACTTCGACGGGAACCCAAACATCCTTACCCGTTTTATTAAAATATGTGACTCGTTAGCCGCTCAGTACCTAAGTGTAGCACCTGGACAGGAATTTAGTAACCTATGTTTATTAAACGGTATACTTAACAAAATTACGGGAACTGCTGCCTGTACCATAAACGCCAACGGAATACCTGAAAGTTGGTCTGGTATTCGAACTGCCTTAATTAATAACTTTTCAGATCAACGTGACGAAACCGCCCTATACAACGACCTTTCTTTAGCCACACAGGGTAACAGAACACCCCAAGAATTCTATAACCACTGTCAGACATTGTTTAGCACACTCATGACTTACGTGACCTTACACGAGACTATACCGACTACTATTGAAGCTAAACGCGACTTATATAAGAAAGTGACTATGCAGGCATACGTTCGAGGGTTAAAAGAACCTTTAGGATCCCGTATACGCTGCATGCGCCCACCAACTATCGAAAAGGCACTGGAGTTCGTTCAAGAAGAACTTAACGTTATATACTTACAACAACGCGAACCCCCAAAAGCTCAAACCCTTCATAGAGTCACTCCTCCATCAATACCACCTCCACCGCACCGTTCACAAAACTTCCCCACACCTGTAGCTAACTGGCCATCCCCAATGGGTCAACGTCCCACAGGACCCGCACCGCAACCATTCAAATTCCCTGCACCACATCCTATACATCACCACCAACGGATGCCCACGAACACACAAAGGATGTTCAGCGCTCCACCTCCTAATTACAATCCCCGTAGCAATATCTTTAGGCTACCACCCAGAAATAACGCAGCACCTCAAGGCCCCCAGCCTATGAGTGGTGTCCAACGCTATACCCCAAGACCTTTACCTCCAACAAACGCCCCAGCATTTCATGACTGGAGTAGATCCGGAAACCCTCCGCCATCCAACTACCTTAAGTCAAGAGAGATGAATATGAATGAGTGCGCGACCTACGACGACTCATACTATAACTATTATTACGAACCAGAGTATAGTTATGACGCTGAGTATACTAATACCGACTCAGATTATACCTCGGACCTTAACTATGACATGACTTACTATGATTTGCCTACAGACAACCCCGCGTTAGAGGAGCCCCAACCACAGGTAGCCATTGCTAACCAGGCTCATCAGGATTTTCGGGAAGGTCCAACCTCACTAAGACCAAAATAGAATTAAACATTCAGACACAAAGACAACTGCCGTACATACAGATCAGAGAGCCCCCTTTAAAACTTCTAATTGACACCGGTGCTAACCAATCATTTATAAGCCCCGAAGCTGTACAAAACTACTTTTCTGAATATCCCCTTAATTTTGACCCATTCGAAGTAACTAATATTCACGCGACAACTAGAAATGACTACTCCATTACCTTGCCATCATTTTTAGAATTTAATGACCCTAACAGTATGAAATTATTCGTTTACCGGTTCCATGATTACTTTGACGGACTTATAGGTTTAGACTTATTAAATAACTGGGAAGCCCGTATAGACTTAAAGGAAAACCAATTGATTACTCGTTCGGCGATCAACCCTATTAAGATGTACAACTCGTGTAACGTAAATCTGTATGAAGATATTATACCAGCACAAACCTCAAAAGTTACTCGTATTCCCATTGACACCCCAGATGGTGACGTTTTCATTCCCGAACAAATTCTTTGCAATTGTATAGTTCACGAATGCGTTACCTCCGTTGTTAATAACCGTGGATACTTAGAGATTGAAAACCCTACACAAAATGACGTTATATTCTCACTTGATCGCCCCGCACATGCAGAACTATTCAATACCGAGTGCACAAGTAGCCATCAGCCTTCAGCTCGCGTTCAGGACGTAATATCACGCCTAAGAACTGACCACCTTAATCCAGAAGAAAAGGCTAATCTTATAGCTCTTTGCTCACGTTATTCTGACGTCTTTTATATTGAGGGCGAAAGACTAACTTTCACCAATAAAGTAAAGCACCGAATAAGAACAACTGACGAAGTCCCAGTACACGCTAAAAACTACCGGTACCCATTCGTGCATCGTCAGGAAGTCAGAGACCAGATAGGGAAAATGTTAGACCAGGGTATTATAAGACCTTCCGAATCCGCCTGGAGCTCACCTATTTGGGTAGTGCCAAAGAAAATGGACGCCTCGGGAAAACAAAAATGGCGTCTCGTGGTTGACTTTCGCAAGTTAAATGAAAAAACGCTAGACGACAAATACCCTATCCCTAATATCAATGACGTTCTTGACAAGTTAGGAAAGTGCCAATATTTTACAACCCTTGATTTGGCAAGTGGTTTTTACCAAGTAGAGATGGACCCCAATGACGTAGAAAAGACCGCATTCAATGTTGAACATGGCCATTTCGAGTTTCTTAGAATGCCCATGGGTCTTAAGAACTCCCCTTCTACGTTCCAACGTGTGATGGACAATGTCCTCCGAGGACTTCAAAACGAGATATGCTTAGTCTACTTAGACGATATCATTGTCTTTAGTACATCCCTTCAGGAGCATATGACTAACCTCGAAAAGGTATTTCAGAGACTGCAAGAGTCCAATTTCAAAATCCAAATGGACAAATCGGAATTCCTTAAGCTCGAGACAGCTTACCTCGGTCATGTCATCACTAGAGACGGCATAAAGCCTAATCCTGACAAAATATCCGCCATTAAAAAATATCCCATGCCCAAAACACCTAAAGAAATCAAACAATTTTTAGGCCTTCTCGGGTATTACCGAAAATTCATCCCAGACTTTGCCCGAATCACCAAACCACTCACACAATGCCTAAAAAAGGGACGTAAAATAACTTTTGACCCTGAATACGTACAGTGCTTTGAAAAATGCAAGGCGCTACTGACGAATGACCCCATCCTTCAATACCCAGACTTTACTAAAGAATTCAACTTGACTACTGACGCTTCCAATGTAGCCATTGGTGCTATTTTATCCCAGGGCCCTATAAATTCTGACAAACCCGTTTGTTACGCATCTCGCACTTTGAACGAAAGTGAGATGAACTATAGCACTATCGAAAAAGAATTACTAGCTATAGTATGGGCTACAAAATATTTCAGGCCATACCTTTTCGGACGAAAATTCAAAATTCTAACTGACCATAAACCACTACAATGGATGATGAACATGAAAGAACCGAATTCACGACTGACAAGATGGAGACTCAGACTAAGCGAATACGATTTTTCGGTTATTTATAAAAAAGGAAAGTCCAATACTAATGCTGACGCTCTTTCCAGAATAGAAATTAACACCAAAGAAATGTCCCTGATTGAGGAAATAGACGAGCTAAACTCCTTATTAGGTAACCCATCCGAGTCGATCCTTAGACCTAACTCTTCTACTGAAACCGTACATACAAGTGTTGAGAATCCAATCCTAGAAATACCCATAACAGACGAACCTTTGAATAAATTCCACAGACAACTATACCTGACTATTGTAGATGACGTTAAGAAACGACCTAAAATGACTAAACCATTCGACACCCATACCAGAGTAGATATCCAACTGTCTGAATCTAATTTAGAAGAGGACTTAATCATAGCGATTAAAGAATACGTTAGCCCAAAAGTAAAAACAGCAATTTTGATCAATCCCCCATTAGCCATTTATTCTATCATACCTATATTACAAGACAAATTTAAAAGTTCATCCATGAATCTTGTAGTAGCCAAATCCGAAGTTGAAAATGTAAAGGAATACCTTCGACAACAGGAAATCATACGACACTATCATGAGGGTAAAACTAACCATCGTGGCATTAATGAGTGTCACTTAGCTTTGTCCCGTAAATACTATTGGCCAAAAATGAAGGATCAAATCACTAAATTCATAAATGAGTGTACCATCTGTGGTCAAGCTAAATATGATAGGAACCCGTTAAGACCCCAATTTAATGTAGTACCACCAGCCACTAAGCCATTCGAGATCATTCACATGGACCTACTGACTATACAAGGTGATAAGTATGTGACATTCATAGACGTATTCACCAAGTACGGCCAAGCTTATTACCTACGAGATGGAACAGCTGTAAGCATCCTACAAGCTCTCTTGCAATATTGTACACACCATGGCGTACCTATGACCATCATTACAGACAACGGGACTGAATTCACAAACCAACTATTTATGGAATTTACAAGACTCTATAAAATCAACCATCACCGGATCCTAGCTCACTCTCCCAACGATAACGGCAATATCGAACGGTTCCATTCAACACTATTAGAACACCTTAGACTACTTAAATTACAGTACAAGGACGAACCAATAGTTAACCTAGTACCCTATGCCATAATAGCCTATAATAGCTCCATACACAGTTTTACGAGATGTCGACCATTTGACTTATTAACTGGACACTTTGACCCAAGAGATTGCAATGACATTGACCTTACACAGCATTTACTCCAACAATATACCCAAGCCCATAGAGATAAAATGAAAATAGTATATGACATTATTAACTCAACATCACTTGGTAACCGGAACGCGTTAATCGAAAGAAGGAATGAGACTCGAGAACCAGAAGCAGAGTACGCACCCCAGCAACAAATCTTCATTAGAAATCCCCTTGCCACTCGACAGAAGACAGCCCCACGATATACACAAGACACCGTATTAGCAGACCTACCAATTCATATTTACACCTCAAAGAAACGCGGTCCCATAGCCAAATCTAGACTCAAACGCGTACCTAAGACAGCAAATTTGTTACAGGATCCTACTAATAACAACTCTCCCAATGACGCGACTTCAAGAGATAAAACTTGAAAGCCTCGACGAAGGACCAGGACTTCTACCATATAAACTCGGACTTATGAAACTAACAACTCACTACCATACATTCATTCAATACGTGCAACTGAGTACTATAGAAAATAACGTTCATTCATTACAGACCCAGCTAGTAACTTGCCAGAATCGACTGACTAATGAGACTTACGCATTATACGACATTCAAATCAAATACCTGACAAATAAGCTTGACAATGTCTTAAGACAGCTAAAATCTCTGGAACCCAACAGAGCCAAGAGAGGTCTTGTAGACGGACTAGGTTCAATAGTAAAAAGTCTAACTGGGAACCTAGATCACGAAGACGCGATAAAGTATAATGAGGCTATTAAAACACTAGAAAATAACCAGAATAGAATGTCGGCCGAAATTAACAATCATATAAGTATGAGTAAAGAATGGATGTCTAAGCACACAAATGTACTTACACAGATGCTTGAGAACCAATCTAAAATTAATATAACGCTAGAAACAATTTTACAAATTAATACTTTAAGAGAAGATAATTTAATAAAATATGCTCAGTTTGCTCAGCTTTTAGAAGTCATCGGAGAGAATGTAGAAGACTTAACACAGGAATTACTTAGGGTAGAAAATAGTTTAGCTTTTGCGCGTGCCGCTAGCACGCATCATTCTATGATAGACATAGAAATATTAGAGTCAATGGTTAAGAAACTTAGAAGTATTTATGCCCAAGAGCAAATATTAGATTTAGAACTTAGAGAATATTATGATATTATAAAACCAGGATCGTATTATATAGATAGTCAAGTAGTATTCATTTTTAAGTTTCCAATTTTCTCTCAGTCTACTTATGACTTATATAAGTTAGCTGTTGTACCTAATAAGCATCTACAGGCTCTTATCCCAACCTTTCCTTTCCTTGCAATAAACGAGATGTCGTATGTGTACATAGAGGCTGAATGCCCGAAGCTAAAACACTGGTACCTTTGTGAAAAAGCAATCACCCACCAGGTTCGCACAAATACTGACTGCATTCAAGAGCTGATCACAAATCAAGTCTTACAAGAATCCTGCAAATTCACCAAAGTCACCTTGACAAGAGAAGCTATGGAAAAACTGGATGACCAACACTACGTTCTGTCATTTCCTCGGCAAACGAAGACACAATTGATATGCAAGCAGAAAGACTACACGTCGCTACAGGGCAGCTACCTTGCTACACTTCCTATGGGATGTCGTTTGAAATCCGAAGAATTTACCATTGCAAACGATAATGATGAAATTAAAGGTCAGCCCCTGAAAATCATGAGGATACCATATAATGCTGGAAAATACGCTGCAACTGCTGCCCACGTCAAACTGAATTCAATTGATCTTCAAGGATTACACAGCATCCAAGAAAAAGTCATGATCCAGCCACCTGTTCGACTTGAAAACCTGCAACCAGAGATACTTTATCACACGACAATCCCATTCTACGGAGTACTATTGGGTGCAGGCCTTCTCTTCAGCATCCTCATATCTCGCCGTTATTTTTGCAATCAAGACAAAACGACAAAAAAGGACCAGCCAACTGTCATCTTGGGAGGAAAAGAAAACCCTGAGGACCTTCCTGCAACATTTTCACTCAGCGTGCTAAAATAGTTGCCATTCTAAGAGGGGAGGAATTACATAGCGCTACTATAAGAGGACCGCTGACGCCGCACTTGCACAATGCCCTGCGCATATTGTTTCAAGTAAATTAAAGAGCTGACTCACGTCCGGCGTTCATCGATTCCATATTGTAAATTAGTATAAAACACGTAATTTATTTTGTAAGAGTAATTATTCCATATTCCTACTTTGAAGTGGAATGATTATTCATTAGGGTTAATTTTGTAGTTTTATTTTATTAATTAAATTAGTTGTAAAATCATTTCGGTTTTTTTTTCAATCTTTCTGCTGCCGCAAACGTAATTCACGATATAACCGAATTCCAGGCGGGCGAAACCGCGGGCGGAAAGCTGGTAACAAATAAATATAATTTTAACAAAAAGGAACCGACTTCAAAGAAAAACTATTCCGGGTACCCAAATCGCGACAATTGTGCCTACGATATTTGAAGAGTTCCCTCGTTTTCCTCGGGATCCCGTCATCAGATCCCAATATGGTGACGATGGGACCACCTGTAAGCTACGCCCATTCCAATGCAAAAAGAATTTTTGAAATCGGTTCATAAACGACGAAATTATCGCTGAACATACATAAAAAAAAAAGAGATTCCGACGAATTGAGAACCTTATCCTTTTATTTTTATTTGAAGTCGGTTAAAAATTGGAATGTCTGTAATATCAAATGAACAGTTTTTTACTAATTGCATATCAAAGTATATAAGGTAAGTACTAAGATCAAAAAGGATTTTTTTTTAATGTTTTGTCTGTCTGTCTGTATGTTCCGGCTTATCTCTGGAACAGGATTTTGACGGGACTTTCTTTGGCAGAAAGTCGATGACCTAAGGAGTAACTAGACTAATTAAGCCTAGCTTAGCTCCGCTGCGTTACTCGTGATTTAAAACTATAACCGCTGGACCCAGCTACAGGACAGGTGGTGTGATGACTTGTGAGAAGCCCAAAATCGATCAAAGTGGTGTGCAATGGGAGAGGCCTATGGTGAAGCTGTTTGTTAGTTTTGATTCACGCGTTTATCTAATGAAGTAGGTATATGGTCCGTTTCCAAAAATGTTTTCAGTGTTAGCCCATTTATCAAGGAATAATGGAGTCTATTGATGTCCGTGTGGTGACGGATTAAGAATACAGAGTGTCACCACCCCTATTCATTCCATAGGTGTCGTAAGAGGCGACTAAAGGAACAAAATAAGCAGCTAACATCACTGCTAAAAGAAGGAAAACTTGAAACAAACCCTTTACCAACCCGTCTGGCCAGCGTGGTATAGTAGGTCAAAACCTCCTTTCTAAGGAGAGGCCTATGTCCAGCAGTGGACTGTTGAAGGCTGTTGATGATGATGATGACTGGAGTCTATGTATCATCATTCTGCGACCAAGAGGAGCTGAGTATTGATGAAAAATGTTGCAATAACTGAGGAAAATCGTTACTTATAAAGCAGGCACCACACTTCGCTATTCGCTATTCGTTATGCGGGTTATTCGCGCGCATACGGCGAAGTGTGGAGAGTATATTCGCCAATATTCGCTTTATTCGTACGCATCGAATAGCGAATCGCATATACGTCGACTTGTCGGTTTTTTGACACACTTCAAAGGACACGAATAAGGCGAATACACGCATCGACTGCCCACACTTCGGACGGGTAGTGAAGTGCCCTGTGCATAACTAACAACCATAGACTCTAAAACAGTTTTTGAAATAGATAAATCAATTAAACGATTAAAGTTGCGTAAACGATTAGTTTCTCAAAAAAAATGTATGAATTAATTGTTCCCCTTTAAAAGTTCCAAAAGTTGACTGACTTGTTGGTCCAGTGGTTAGCGTATGCGGCTGCTGATCAAGAAGTCTCGGGTTCGATTCCCGGGTTGGACCCAATATGTGTGTGATACACAAATATTTATTTCGGAGTCTGGGTGTTTTCTATGTATAATATATATGTATATACAACCGTTAAAACTTTCATTAAGCAATTTCAATTACCACAGTCTTTTACCACTTTTATTCACTTTTCTATTACCAAAAAAATATTTAGCCTATGAAAATCGCAAGTAATATGGCTTTATATTTAAGAATTTCTTTTTTCTAGTCAAAAAGAGAGCTATGACCAACGGTGGACTGTTAGAGGGTGACTGATGTCGATATGATGATGATGATGAAAATGAAACAAATTCTTGTAAAATTTGTCATCACTACATATTATAATATAAAGTCCACCGTTGCGGATGTCTGTCTGTCTGTTCGCGATAAACTCTAAAGCCATCAAACCGAATTATTTGTACCCAGATAGTGTAAAGCCTGAGAAAAGACATAGGCTACTTTTAACCGCGACGCAGGCGCAGCGACGCTGACATAGACGCAGGCGCAGCCGCGGCCGAAAGCTCGTATGCTATAATAATAATAATACATAAAGAAATAAATATTTCGGACATTTTACACACAACAGATGGCGATCCAGTCCCCAAACTAAGCAGAGCTTGTATTATGGGTAACTATACAACTGATATTAATAAATAAACATACTTTTTTTTTGTAAATACATACATATTATACATAGAAAAACACCCAGACTCAGAAACCAATTATTTGTGGATCACACAAACATTTGGTACGACCCATTAACATGTATAGTTTAATATAGTTCAATAAAGTTTAATAAATAATAAATTTTGTTAAAAAGGAACAGGCCGTTTTAAAAAACCTTGATAGCTTTATTTTCAAGGTTATTTTCAAGTTCTTTTTATTTATACGTAAAAACATGAACAATGAAATGTAACAAAAATATTGTAATTTGTATAATCAAGATGGTCCTTTGAAATAAATTCACTTAATGTTTTATTGAATACAGTTTTTGTTGTGTTGTTAAGGTTCTTTTTTTAATGTGCGGAATTCCCCCCGAATACCATCAACCGTACGCCGTCTTAGGTACCATTAGCCGGAGAATCAGTTGTACTCTAGAAGTAATAATAACCCAAAAATAATAATTGAAACTGAAATAGGTTTTACATACATATTTGTGACTAGCTGAACATCTATGGCAATCGTTATTGGGAAGTCAGTGCCCTCAAATGTACTGTCAACTAGTTCAATCATCGAATTTCAGTTCTCCCGTAGTGTTGTGGAGGTCCGATGCCAGGAGCTCTGTTTAAAAACTGATATTCAGGTAAAACTGGTTGAACTAGTAGCCGACCCCAAATAAAGTTGGGAATAAAGGCTAGAAAGATGAGTTGATTTGTGACTAGCTAGCTAGTGTGTGAAGAAAATGGTTATAGTGAGCCAACCGTAAAAGATAGACATTCTTTGCGGACTTTTTAAATGGGAACAATTCCCCCCATTCATTGATTTAGTGAAACTTTAACATTTATGCAGCACATGCAATGGAAGCTTTCAAAAGAAATTATTTTCAGCTGTTTTTGCAACATTTGCGCTATTGTTACTACGCTGCTTTTGGTTTAATGTTATGATCGATAACTCGGCTATCTAACACTGAATTTTTTTTCAAATCGGTCTAGTACTTAGAATACATAATAGTACCAGTACAGAAGACTCACTCCGAAAAGTAAATTAAAGTTATAGATACCCTCGGTGTCGAAAGATTAAGTTCAATTCAGATCGCACAGCGCCGAATCACTACGATTATATTTACCTACAATTGCGTCTCTTTCTATCGTGTAACTCTTAACTGTTCTGACGATGTCTGTTTGACCGGCGTGTCGGACCCGGCAGGCAGCCGGCCGACTATACCTAAACTGCGGAGTGACACCCCTCTGCTAGTACTTAGAATGCAGAGTTCATCCGAAAAATTAAACTATTCAATTTGAAAATATTTGTATGGTATTAACTGATTTAGGAAATACATAACATGTTTAAACACAATTTTTAAACTATAATAATGTTTTGGAGAGGAATAAAATAGTTTTAAAAACATCTTTGAAATACATAGATAATTATTCTACCTATTGTAATACGTTTAGTGAATGTTACGGTATAATATTATTTGTATAATGCTATGCTAACAAGCTGAGCGATATGTAATGTTTTGATCTAGGCACAGCCGTTGATTCACAGAACGGAACATTCCGCTGTGTAACAGTCTCTATTATAACAACTAGCCGTCTGCCAGACGTAACGGTAGTGGTATTGACATTAGCACCACCACAAATTGTGTGGGTTTGCAATTGCTGTAATATAATTCTGTACATATAAATTGGTTTGTAATTGTATACTTGAAATCTTTCAAATTATATCCCTATAGTCCATTACATTACAAGGCAGCGCCTTCTCCACGGGGGTTACGAATTTTCAACTTAGCTGATAATTTTTTTGACCCTGGAAATTTGACCTGAAAATAGGAAATAATCAACGCCATATAAGGGCATTAATTAGACGTAATACATTCCCCATTTATAGGATGTTTTAGTGAGACATTTATACCGCGGATCTAGCCAGTGTATACCTCTATTTGGGTCTATACTGACTCGTCCGATGGTAAAAATAACCGAATGTGATTCTCCTATGACAATTTAAAGCTTAAAACTTATCGATACCGAGATCCGATATGGAATAATATATTTTTTCAGTAGGTACAGTTATTATATAGCAAAAGAACTCATTACTTACTAAAATACTTTATTGTACATATGTATTGAACTTGGCTTAACTTGACCGCGTGTCTAGATACTTAGAAGCTCTTTAACTCATTAAAGTATGTTACATGTTCCTGTTTATTATGTGTGCATCCGTGACTAGTTTACATAATTAAGTTCATAGTTTAATCCTGCAACAGACTTATACTTATATTGACTGCCTTGTTGGTCTAGTGGTTGGCGTATGCAGCTGCTGATCAAGAGGTCTCGGGTTCGATTCCCGGGTCAGACCAAATATTTGTTTCGGAGCCTGGGTGTTTTCTATGTATAATATGTATGTATTTACAAAAAAAGGATGTTTATGTATTTATATCAGTTGTTTAGTACCCATAATACAAGCTCTGCTTCGTTTGGGACTAGGTGGCGTTGTGGGTAAGATGTCCAAAATATTTATTTATTAATATTATTTATTTTTAAGATGGTCTTCTGTGTTAGGGTAGTACTGCCTTGGTTGAGCTGGGGCAGTATTATAGGTAGAAGAGCCACGCTGATTTCAGAACCAGATTTTCTTCCTAACATTTTTATTCTTAAGATAATATAGGGTCGATTACTAGTTAAATCTGTTTTCCAACAAGAATGCATACAGTCAGACTAAAAATAGTTATTTCTGAATCATAGATAATTGACCTATCAGTGTGACCCAACCACAAAACATTGATTCATCATCATGGTGTCACCTTTAATGTTGTATGTTTATTTATTTAAAAACTACTATAAGTACATGGGTAGATATACGTATATATACTGTACTCGTATAAATATTATGTAAAAGAAGTTGTACACGGCCGGTTGGCCGTCTAATCCCAAGCAGGTCTCAGTCTAGTGGTTTCAGAGAACTGTATGTGAGATGTGTGAATTAAAAAGAAAATCAGCATATATATATATAAGATACTAAATCCTCTATAAGTACTTATTTCATAATCTTCAAAACATTATTTCTCACCGAATTGAATAATTCTTAACTTATAATGGTAAGCCTTCTCGTTCGGTCTTTTTTAAACAAATCTAAAGAAAAAATCCATACTCTAAGGGTGAAAACCAAGAATACAATTTGTCGTGATATACAAGCATTAAAATAAGGTTAATTACACATATACCTTATCAGTACTTTAAAATCAACCCTCGTAGACCCCAGCCTATAAATGGGCCGAACACGACCTGTGGACCTAAATTAACGAGAGTTATTAAAAAAATAAATTTACGCCTACATTTTAAACGTGAGTTTTGACTTGCTAACATTTATGTAAATACTCGTAGGAGTACTTATTATGTTGTGACGATAGCTGAGGCTGGTCAACGACTTTTTAAGATAACGCAGCATTACAAACACCGAGATGAATAGAATGTATTTTTTTTTATATTATACTAGATTTCGCTCGCGGCTCCGTTCTCGTGTATGTCGGTTATCGGCGTAAAAAATAGCCTATTTCCTTACTTAGGCTCTCTGACTATCTGTGTATCAAATTTCATTTAAATCGGTTCAGTAGCTTTGACGTGAAAACGACAGTTATTTTCGCATCTATAACATTAGTAAGGATTTTAAGGTACTTTATTTATACTATAGTCGTCACAAAATAAGAAGCCCGTTTTGACATTTGTCATCGTGAATATTAATCAACGATTAATTCGTGTTTTTAAATGCATTTTTTCAATATAAAGTTAGACTTAATGCTTATTTATGATACGCGTTGTGATAGTGTATGGGTAACATAGTAATTAAATAGGATTATAAATTTGATTTTTCAATTTCTTACTACAAAGTTATCGCGGCATGTCAAATGACAAATGTCAAAACGGTCTTCTTATTTTGTGACAACTATAATATGTATTATAAATTCAAAGGTAAGTTCACGGCTAAACCGCTGCACAGATTTTAATCCAATTTGACATGGAATTAGATACTTTAATTCTTGAAGAAGGACACGTACTCTTTACCGCGTAAATTGACATACACGCGGGCGGAGCCGCAGACTTGTCACTTTATAGAAGGAAGGACTCTCAGCTTTGCTTAGTTTGGGAATAGATGTTGTGTGTAAGATGTCCGAAATATTTATTATTAAATATTAATAGCCTGCCAAGCAGACTATTAATATTTAATATTAAATGCCTGATGGTAAGCATGAGTAGAATACAAGAGCGGGGGCCACCACATTTCTTATATTTTACCAAAATTTTCTCTATAAATAACTTATAATGGCAAAATAAAGGATTACTAAAAAGAAATAACGAATTTCCATAACTTCATAGACTACATCCAATTCGAAACCATTTCTCTATCACCCCACTATACGATACATATGTATCAACAATACACATCAATGTATTGTGTGCTCACATACAAAACCTTCAATGTAAGATGTCAGTGGTTGTATATTGACACCATTACCAACAATGCAGTAGAGGCTGATGCAACTCGGCCGTTGCACAATGAAATAGTGAATGTACCCAGTGATACGAACGATTGATATCGGCCGACGTGTCCTGTCTCGATTGTGTGGTTTATCATGGAACAGTATGTATGTAGAAAATGACATCATTATCAACAGACTTCAACAGTCCACTGCTGGACATAGGCCTCTCCTTAGAAAGGAGGTTTTGGCCTACTATAGCACGCTGGCCCGACGGGTTGGTATAGGGTTGGTTTCAAGTTTTCCTTCTCTTTGCATTTATGTTGTCTTGTGTAGTTTATCCCTTAGTGGCCTTTTACGACACCCGCGAGATGAATAGGGGTGGTGACACTGTATTCTTAATCCGTCACCACACGGACAGAAAATGACATAGATTCATACTAATATTATGAATTTGATAGTTACTCTGTCTTTTACGGCTAAACCACTGAACAGATTTGAATGAATTTTTGTATAGAGATAGACTGAACCTTATAGTCCGTATGGTGACGGATTAAGAATACAGAGTGTCACCACCCCTATTCATCCCGCGGGTGTCGTAAAAGGCGACTAAGGGATTAACTACGCAATACAACATCGATACAAAGAGAAGGAAAACTTGAAACCAACCCTATACCAACCCGTCTGGCCAGCGTGGTATAGTAGGCCAAAACCTCCTTTCTAAGGAGAGGCCTATGTCCAGCAGTGGACTGTTGAAGGCTGTTGGTGATGATATCCAACTGAATGAAACTGAAACTGAAAAACTGAGCGACTGAAATAAGCTGTTGAAGAATAACTTTCTGATCACCTACATGATGTGATGTACTTGTATGAGTACTGTTAAAGGCTGTTGATGAACCTTATAGAAAGACTTAGGCTAATTTTAGTCGCGATAAACGACATACACGTTGACGGAGCTACGGGTAAAACCAGTCTACTATAAATGACTAAATATGGCGTTGAGCTTCCCCGCTTCTTCTTAAGCGTTGAGTGATCCACAAATTGTTAAACTGAGACTGGGTGTTGTATGTGTGTATAGTTCTTCTTACTGGTTAGTACACTCGCGACATGTGTTGTTATACCCATTGCGGGAATTGACATTAAAGAAAAGATAAAAAGTCTAGAATATTCTCTTTTTAGAAGAATTGCATTTAATGTTTTTAGCTTGACGCTTGTCCTCGTTGGTCTAGTGGATAGCGTATGCAACTGCTAATCAAGAGGTCTCGGGTTCAAATCCCGGGTCGGTTGAAAAAGTGTTTTTGGGTTTTTCTTAGAAAATTCCTAATAGCAGCCCGGAGTTTGGAAGTTTGGCGGTGGATCACGCCCGTGCCTCGGAGAGCACGTAAAGCAGTCGGTCCCGGTTGTCATGAACATCTACGGCAATCGTTATTGGGAAGTCAGTACCCTCAAATTTACTGACAACTAGTTCAACCCTCGAATTTCAGTTCTCCCTTAGGGTTGCGGAGGTCCGATGCCAGTCGCTCCGTGGAAAAACTGATACTGATATATTGATGATTTGATATTCAGGTAAAACCGGTTGAACTAGTAGCCGACCCCAAATAATATTGGGAATAAGGCTAGGAAGAAGAAGAAGAGCTCGACGCTTGTCCAGATCACACTCATCATGAGTAATTGATTTCGCCCGCGGCTCTGCCCACGTCTATGCCGGTTATCGAAGTCAAAAGTAGCCTATGTCCTTTCTCAGGCGTTAGAAAATCTGTTTAGTGGTTTTTGAGTTTATCGTAGACAGAGGACTTTCTTTTATTAATATATGTATAGTGATGTCATAAAAATGAATTCTCCTTAAGTACTTATTAATAAATAGACCTAGTTAAAAGCGTTTTGTGGTGAACTTTACTGTGTATTAAGTATTGTTTGCCCAATATTACGTTACTCTAGTGATTTTACGTGTATTAAAGTTTTATCTGATTACGGATTCAAGGGCGTAGGGCTTGATACGGGAAAATAAACGTGGAGAGTATGACCATCGCCATAAAGTTGGCCTGACTTCAATGTCATTACATTTCCTGACATCAAATAATTACATGTATTTCAAGCATTCTGGCAGGGTCATCGCAGTTTTGTGACGAACTTTTAAAGGGGAATAATTTATTCATACATTATTCTTTGTGAATCTTTAACCGTTAACGCAGCGCAAGGATTGGAAGCTCTAAGGGCCACCGCACACTAGCTACTTTTAGCATCGGCGATTTGGCGACTGCATCGATGCTGCATCGCGTTTTAGCGACTTCCTGCGTTCGATCGCGGTATCGGAAACGCGCGTTTTAGCGACTGCTCAGATGCCAAATCGTTGCTACCGGCATCCGAATGTGTGCGGAGAGTAGCGTTCAGCTGCTGTGTCGCGCTTCTAAAAAGCGACTCAATCTCCACGTTTGGCGTTTTTAAGTCTGCGGTATAGAGCGTTCGGTCGCCGCATTTAGCTTCTAAAAAGCGACTAGTTGCCGATCGCCGATGCTAAAAGTAGCTAGTGTGCTGTGGCCCTAAAAAGGAATAATTTTCTTTCCGTTTTACAACATTTTTTGTTGATACTCTGTTCCTTGTAGGCCTAGCGTGATTATATGTATTCTATATAGATTACTAGCTGCGCCCCGCGGTGTTACCCGCGTATCATTATGGTTGCTATGCAAGTGTCTTATGCATAGCAACCTGTGAAGTTTTGACACGAGATAAACAGTGATACATTTTGACATCTACGATTTAATGTATTTTTATAATCACCTAGCTTTCGCCCGTTCATCTCGATTATTGCAGTAAAAAGTAGCTTAAGTGTTATTCTGATATATAAGCTGTATTACAGTAAAGTCCATCCAAATCCGTTCAGTAGTTTTTGCGTGAAAGAGCAACAAACATACTTACACACATACTCACAAACTTTCGCGTTTATAATACTATTAGGATAGCCATCCTCGATAATTGGGCTATGTAACACTAAGAGAGTTTTCCAAATCGGATAAGTACTTCCCGAGATCAGTGCGTTGAAACAAACTTTATTAGTATATATTGTCATTATTCGTATTACATACTCTAATCTATAGAAATAATCGTATTTAATGTGTGGGTGTGAATTGAACTTACGACCTCTGACATGGAAGTCAGAATCACTACACTTAAAGCAATAGGCCTGTTGATAATGAAATTGAATCTAATGCGAAAAAATAAGATATAAAAACACATTGATTGTGTACTCTCTAAATTCGCCAGCAAACAGGTTTGGTTGTTTGAATTTTGCTTTCACTTACCGGACGGTGTTTCGCCTGGGCTGGCAAAATATTTACAAAGATGATTGAGTGTGGAGCGATGGATGGAATTCGCAATATTTTGCATTATTTGCATATTTCGCTTGTTGAGTAACAAGGCATTCGACACGGATCTTTTTAAAAATAGACAAAGTGCTTTAGAAAGTGTATGTTTAGTTGTGGTTAGGTGATTACTTTGTAATCGACTATCGACTGCCTTGCCGATCAAGAGCTCTCGTGGTCAGACTGAAACATTTTTACTGAGTTTTTCTAATTATAGAAAAGCTTGATAACAATACGGAGTTTGAATATTGATTAGGATTTGAATCCCCGTACCTCGGAGAGTCCGTAAAACCGTCGACCCTGCACCTGATCTTTCCCAAGTCCCGTCGGATAGTGGTCCCATCGGATAATGAAAGTGACCTGTGTGTGTGCACCTGTGTTCCCATACACACTTAACTGCCGTAGTCAAAATCAGCTAGGAGGTCATCATTACTCTAAATTCGTTTTTTTTTTCAATTTGGTGAAGTAAATCTTTGGTTATTAAAATCAAGGATGTGCCTTGCAAAATTGCGAAATACAAGCTATATTTTCAAGGTTTATCTTTTTATATAAAGGTGAGCAACTAAAATCATGGGCGCTAAAATATGTCAGGAGTAAATTAATCAGTATATTTATGTAAATTGTATACATAAATAGTTTGCTCCTACGGCGCCACTCACGTATCAGTATGTTGTCTGTCGCTCAGTAAAACTAGATTCACACGAAAAAAAAGATTTATGGACTGGTAATATTTTGTTTTGATTACATGGCTGACAATAGGCAATCACTAGGCGATTGCAGGAAAAAACAAAAAAACGTTTGCAAATGAACTAAGGGAGAAGAGCTGTGCCTTGTTGTATGTGAAATCACCAGAGATCGGAATTGGGTGTGTGAAACTACCTAAAGTTTGCAGTAAGTTTGCAATAATAATATGGAGCTGTTACAACCACTGTTCTTGCAATTGAAATAAATGTTTTTAATTTATTTTTTTATGCAGTGCAGGTTTAATAATTTAAAAAAAAAGCCGACTTCAAAACTATGTAAAGACGCGAAAATGTTCGTTTTCCTTGCATCAACCTGTAGCAAAACTTTTTAACTTAAGATACAGATCAAAAAAAGAAATTAAAACCGCATTAGCATTTTGCAGATATATAAAATTCTGTGTTTGACCGACAAAGAACAATTGGGACTAAAAGACCGAATTTTAACCGGAAAAGTACAAAACAAAAAATTATTTAGAACTGTATTAGCAGAAAATTTATTTAGAACTGTATTAGCAGCTTGTAAATGTTTATAGTTCGGTGTTTCAAAGGTAAGGAACAGGTAAAAAAAAAAAACTAAACCGGTAAAATTCAAACCCGGTTTAACTTATGTGGTTGTAACAGCTCCATATTATGTCCCGCTGCAAACTTTAGGTATTTTCACACACCTAATTCCGATCTCTGGAAATCACCTGCGCCAAAGGACTCACTCGTGTCTAATACCGGAGTTTTTTATGTTCAAAAAAAACTTGACTAATTTAGTGCTGTTTATGATTTTGATCGTGCCAACAGGCTTCTTGTCATCACTATTACCTACTGTAATTTCGTGATCAAAGAGAGATTAGTAAACTTTTTACATTTTTATTTGTTTTTCCTTCGTCTTGTGTTTATTGGGCAAGTTGAATATTGTCCATTAACATCTTGACATTCAGCATAACGTTAAAATTATCTTGTAACTGAAGAACGCTAGGCGGTCATATATTGCGTTTTGTATGTCTTTATTCATTTCATTGACTGGTATATCTTGAATTGCCTTTGTTAAGGCTTTAATAATGTGATAGATTTGAAGTGGTTAGGTACTCCTTATTATTATTGATGACACGACACTTGGCGAAGTAGAAAGCGCCGTGGCGACCACTTAAGCCACTGGGCCAAACGTGCAGTCAAATTTAGATTTTCAAAATTACAGTTTCCATTTTTTACTCATATCCAGTTTACATTTACTTAAGTATTATCATCAAAAGATAAGCGAACATACTCAATATGTACATATTTTTTCCTCCAAACATTTCTGTTTTACGTCATCTGTGTACTATCATTTGGCAATGTCACCTTTCCCACGCCACCCATTCATCTTTTCTTAGTATTCTTATCTATATTATTCCACATTAATCTAATTTACCTACCTCTTCGAGGGCACTTGGGGTCCACATACGTCATCACCATTAACATTCTATCGTCCCACTGTTGGGCTCAGGTATCCTCCTAGGAGAGGGTTAAGGCCATACGTCCCCACACTGGCCGAGTGCGGGTTGAGGACTGGCAAGACACGTTGTGGCTACGTAATCGTGCCGTTGAATGTTTTTAAGCCGCCCGAAGGCCTCCAACTAAGCTTCACGTCTGTTATTTTATAATAACAACCGAGACTGATTGTTAACGTGATCTCCGAATTACGGAAACGCTCATAATAAAAGTCCACAAACGGTCACCCATCTAGGTCCTGACCGCATAGTCGTTGCTTACCCTCGGTGATAGTTTCCAATCACATAAGGCCACTTGGCTATGGCCTCAATGACATCATCATCAACAGTATTTAATTGTCTATTTCTAGACATAAGCCTCTCCTTGGGAAAGAGGTTTTCCCTCCTATACATGTTGACCAGAAAGGTACCCATATAGTGGATTTGTATTAAGTTTTACTTATATTTGCAATGATGTTATCCTTCGTATTTTGGTCTTTCTTACGATACCCACGTGCTGACTTGAGGTGACACTCTGTTTTCTTAATCCGTCACCACACAGACATGTGATACGCAAGTGACACCAAAATTATATTGTGTATTTACGTTTCATCTCAAACTTTCAAACCTATCACTTTGATAATTGGCAACACTCTGCGTTTTGAGAAACTTTTCCTCCGTAAAACTAATATTTGGAGCACAAGATAAATACAAGAATGTATTCCACAAATGCTGGCAATGCTGTTTTGACTCCTGAGATGCATTTACTTACGGCCTGAGATTCTATCAGTTGACCCGTCCACCCCGTTCGCCCAATATACCATGTAAAACCTGTAATATGGGCCATTGCTCTTCATCATAAAAAAAATGATTATTTTCAACGTTTCCTTTTTCCGAAGTAATACAAAAATATTTACATAAATAATTTCTTTCGAACCATCAGTTATCCATCATAACGTTCCGTCGTAATATTTAAATTGAACCACATTTTTCCGTTAAATATTAACCGACAATTTGGACAATTGGTTCTAAACCCAGACTCATTATGTTCTCTATTACAACCACCACCATTCAAATCATTATTGTCATTGGATTGTTACCAAATAGTTCGTGTTATTTATTCTGATGGCTTTCGATAACCAACTTTGTGTACTATTTGAGTAGTGATATTAAACCTATAAATGTTTACTTCTTAGATCAATCACCTTATTCAAAAGAACAATGAGAATTTGACTGCCTTGTTGGTCTCGTGGTTAGCGTATGCGGCTGCTAATCAAGAGGTCTCGGGTTCGATTCTCGGGTCAGACCAAATATTTGTGCTATCCACGAATATTTGTTTCGAAGTCTGGATGTTTTCTATAATAATATGTATGTATGTATTTAAAAAAAAATGTTTATGTATTTATATCAGCTAATTAGTACCCATAATACAAGCTCTGCTTAGTTTGGGACTAGATGATGTTGTGTGTAAGGGTCCGAAAAATATTTATTTATTTATTTGCCTAGTTTTTTTTTTTATTGGTGACATATGAGCACAGGGAATATTAAGAAACCTCTCTCCCCAGAAGTACAGCTAGAAGAGAGGAGGGAGGAGTTGCGTTTCTGGTAACCTCACACACTCAAAAAATGAAAGTATTGCAACACTTTAACGAGTTCTCAGAAAAAATCACAGCACAAGAAAATCATTGGCTTGTTAGTGCACAGTACTATAAGTTTTATTTCGATGATGTTTTTATTTACTACAATCGAAATTTTATCGATGAACGAAATCGATTTTGACACTGTGTTGGGTAAGCGCGATTGTATTCGGGTATGTTCATGTTTTCCTCATTTCACTAGTACGGACAAAAATATATTGTACTCACGTACAGATATTTAACTGCACCATTATACTTTGGACTTGTAGGTACGTTATTTTTTCATTTATGTATTGGCAGTGTTGTTGCCAATTGTTTTTTTTCCTAAAATTAAGAAATGAGTGGGAAATAACGTGAGAGGGTCATGATGTCACATATAGGCTGGGCCGGGCTTGACGGAAGTGATGCATCGGCTTCAGAAAATAATATCAGGAAACCTGTGTCAAGCAATTCTTTAGTTTCTTTACTACAAGTGATTTATCTACAAAAGCAACATCCCCTCTACTTCTTGAAGTTTGATAACTTGAAAAGTTGTAGGCCGTGTGTTTTGGATGTGTGTATATGTGCTAATCTGTGTATGCCTGTGCGTACGCGCACGCGCTCTCGTGTTTGTGTGCGCTTACGTGTGTGTATGCGTGAGTGTATGTGTGAGCTTACGTGTGCGCTAGTGTGTGTGAGTAAGTATTAATATAAGACGTAATGCATCAGATAGTTATCATCAACAATCCTTTAACAGTCCACTGCTGGACATAGGCCTCTCCTTAGAAAGGAGGTTTTGGCCTACTATACATCAGATAGTTCTTTATAGTGTAAATAAATATTATTTCGCATGTTGTTATGTAGGTAATCATCTTGCTGTGATCTATCTCTGAGACTCAAAAGTGGTAAAAAATGGGTACGGCAAACGAGTTGTAGTTTTTTTGCAAGAAATGAACCGTGTCTCTAATATTCTTAAATAGCGTCTAGCACCTACAGAACTATAGAACCTTAACAAAATTTCCATGTGGAGGTCAAGGTGAGAACATTCAAGGTCTACTTGCCCTTCGCCTTTAGTTTAATAACTGCGAAGGTCAATTTACACATGTACATGTTATCGATACTGTAATAAACTAGTAGGTACTTCAATAAAAGTTCCTTTTTTACTAAAGGAACAGTCTTTTTTGACGATTTTTTTCTAGTTGTCTGTCTCACAACCTTGCTCCCAAGGTTCTTATCGTGATTTTCTGTGAATTTCTTTATGTATTGGGTTACAATTTGTAATCTCTAGTGGCAATGGTAGGTGACATGTGAAATATCACCAAACATTTGTGAATTAGGGACTGCCTTGTCTGGTCTAGTGGTTAGCGTATGCGGCTGCTGTTCAAGAGGTCTCGAGTTCGATTCCCGGGTCGGACCATATATTATTTGCTATTCACAAATATTTGTTTCGGAGTCTGGCTGTTTTCTATGTATAATATGTGTGTATTTACTAAAAAAAAGTATGTTTATGTATTTATTTATATCAGTTGTCTAGTAACAAGCTCTGCTTAGCTTGGGACTAGATGGCGTTGTGTATAAGATGTCCGAAATATTTATTTATTTATTATTAGTTGTCTAGTACCCATAGTACAAGCTCTGTTTAGTTTAGGACTAGATGATGTGTGTGTCCGATGTCCGAAATATTTATTTATTTAATTAAGTATTATGCATCTTTAAGAGTTAAAAATGCTTTTCTAATAAAATGATTGATGGTCTGGTTATGGAGAGATATTAATTGGTTTTTCATATTAAAATATATAGTTATCGGTAGCCCATCAGCATTACCGTAATCAAAGCGTTGAGCAGCAAATTGCTATGGTAATTAAATTACCATAGTACATTAATATAGGATGTTGATTTTAATAATCTATGAAATACCGTTATCGTAAGAAGAAACTTGACTGGCCTGCTGGTTTAGTAGTAGCGGAGTTTTCTTAGATTTAGGTCGTAGGTTCGATTCCTTTTCATGATGATGATTGATTAGGTGCGACCGGGGCAGTACTACCCTCACACAGATGACCAACCTAGATTGACAGCATTCTTGCCGTCTTCGTTGGTGAGTGTGAAATCGGAGGCCCATTCTTTCGGCGTCGGTAGACCGTCCTACGGTCCTAAACATGACGTCTTGTTGTTAATATTCTTTATCATTGGGACTTCATCTATTGACATTTTGCCTCAAGTGAGTTGGAGAACTACCCTCAATTTCTAACGATAAATGTCCTGAAAAATAGCTACACCTGCCAATAGTCACTGACGCTGCGATATTGTTTCTCGTTTTATCACATTTTTGTCTTATCTATCTTTTTATCTTCAATTATAATCATAACCTACGTATTGGATAATATTTCAAATTATATTATAAATTTTACTTTACTACTAATACGCTTTCACGGCTAAACCGCTCCACCGATTTCAATAAAATTTGACATAGATATACATACTTTATTTTTTTGGCTACTCTTAACCGCAATAGCCCTCATAAACGCGGGCAAAAATAATATTGACATAAAATTAACAAACATTTTCTTGAGTATCTCCAGTGCCGTAGTGATACAATAAAAAAAAACAAATATGACACAAAAAGTTGCCAACGTCAAAAACAAAACTGTCAAAATAGTTTTCATTTTTTGATAATATGAGCACTAATCGTTTTGAAACGTGACTGAGTTCAAACAGTTTGCAAAAAAAGCGCGAACATGGTTCGATAAATATGAAGTGGTTATTATAGTCCTTTACCGTTAGATATCTGTCCCGAGCAGTGTTACCGCTACAACGATTAGCATTTTAGGTGAAGGCAAACCGGCCGTGTGAACTGAACAGTGCAAATCCAAGCGAAACAGATCCTTACACTCACCAACTAAGATCTAAAATTAAACGGCAAGGTTTATTGCTGAAAGAAAGTCGATTATTAAAAAGTAAATAGTTGGAAATCGCGGGTAAAATCGCAGATCATAGCTTGTCTAACAAAAATTTGCCAGAGTTACTCCTTATGTCAATAGCTATGTACCATCGAAAGTCCCATCAAAGTCGGTTCTGCCGTTCCACATATTGTATTGTCAATTTTTTTATGTAAGCAAACTTCATTTGATATTTCGATAAACACTTCATTTTTATTTATTTGTTTAGATATTATTATTGTCTGTTCTATCAATCATTCGATACAGGATATAGATAAATATATTATGCAACTTGTGTCGACATACGTACAATAATATCTTATTTATCTTATGGCTCTAACATTGTTCATTTAAATAATTTGATACCCTTTAATTGGAACGCATTCTAGTTAAATAAAATAGCAACATTGACTTTACTAGTGATGGAGACACAGCGTAGTTTAAATACTGTTAATTTATTTACTCGCTGAATCATATATACTATGTATATTTTTTACATGGTACCCTATTATTTTTTTAAGCTATATTTCCTATTTTTGAACATTACTCAATATTAGCTATCTGCTATATCTCTGCACTCCATTTTAAGATAAGCCGGAACAATCCCACAGATGGATTCGATGACAAAAAATTGACATATTACATATTATAAACTAACTGACCCATGCAGCCCCGTCTGCGTTTTCTATTGTTCGTAGAGTAATGTTTATATTATACCGAGGAAATAAATTTGTTAAGCATAAAATGGTTATAGCGAGCCAACTTTAAAGATTGGCATATGCCTTCGCGGACTTTTTATTAGATCTTTTAAACGAGAATAATTCTGGGGTACATGATTTTTCCGACACATTAACCGTTTTCGCAGGACAAGCAGCGGAAGCTCTCAAAAGGAAAAAAAAATCGATTTTGAAACATTCTTCATTGGTGCTCCGCTCCTATTCATCTTAGCGTGATGATATATAACCTATAGCCTTCTTCGATAAATGGACTATTTAAGCCTGAAAGAATTTTTCAAATCGGACCAGTAGTTCTTGAGATTAGGGCATTCAAACAAACAAACTAATATCTTAGAATACCTTCCAATTGTATTTGTTGGTATAAATTGGCGATCGCCATATTAGCTTTTAACCTCGTTACAAGGTCGATTACTTATTCCTAAGTTTTCTCTATGCCTTTGTTTAAATGCACTACTGGTTACTATAATTTTAGTATCTGTACTTGAACGGCACTGTCTGAAATAGAAAGAAAATGAAATAAAAAACAAAATGTCCGTAGATATTTAAAGTTGACAATTAAAATATAAATGCTCAAGGATACATCCTACATCACATCACATCATCAGTCCATCGCATTTCACAGCTGGACATAGGCTTCTTACACACGTCATCTAATCCCAAACTAAGCAGAGCTTGTATTATGGGATATAAATACATAAACATACTTTTTTTTGTAAATACATACATATTATACATAGAAGACACCCAGACTCCGAAACAACTATTTGTGGATCACACAAATACTTGGTCCGACCCGGGAATCGAACCCGAGACCTCCTGATCAGCAGCCGCATACGCTAACCGCTAACAACAAGGCAGTCAAATGAATTAATCCCACAACTCTCAGTAGTAAGAAGCACCAAGGGGACCTCCTTTTTTTTTTTTTTTTTTTTTTTTGTGCGGAAATCCCCTCGGATACCACCAGTTGGTGGTTATGTCGGACTTGAACCGACCAAAACCGCACACCGTCTTAGGTACCAATGGCCGGAGAACCAGGTGTACCCTAGGAAGGAAATCCCTGGAACCCCGAATTACCTCGGGCCGTCTACCTACGGCTAGTAGATGACCCTCTTCATAATAAAAGCGCATGGCGCATCCACCCCGGCCTGCTTCTGCTAGGGTGACAGATTGCCTCACCTGTCACCCCCAGGCTAGCGCTTATGGAGGACGGAGATCGTTCTGCGACCTCCGGCGCCTGAGTCGTCTGCGGTACCGGGCCCGTTCCCGGACCCGGCGGACCGGGAGAGTTCTAAGCCTCTCTCGGTCCCGCTCCGCCATCTCCTTCGCCAGCATAACTTGCTCGCAGAAGGAAACGGCGGAGTTCCACGCGCTCTCGCTCCGCACCATGGTCGCAATCATGTTGCCGAGCGAGAGAATACCCACTCCGATGGCCGTCGCGAGGTCTCCCCTCTGCGCCGCCCACGCTGGGCATTCAGCCAGTGTATGGAGCGATGTATCCACGGTCCGGCCATCGCAGTGGTGGCACTCAGGCGTTGGCTCTTTTCCGATTAGACACAGGTGATCTCCGAAGCATCCCTTCCCAGTGATCACCTGTGTCAAGCGGTATGAGAGGCTGCCATGACGCCTCTCGAGCCAATCCTCCATAACGGGTCTTACGGCCGCAATAGCGGCGTGCCCTGCGCTTGGTTGCCCAAGTCGTTCCTTCCACTCCTCCACGAGAACCTGGTGGAGCTGGGATTTCTGATCCTCGATTTCTCGAGGTTCAGGACTCCGGCCCAACTCCTGCGCCTCCTTGTGCCACTGGTAAAGAGCAGCAAGGGCTCTCGCCTCCAGGTACCAAGGGGACCTCCTAAAACCGCTATCTGAATGTATTATTATTCCTTCCTACATTTATGCAATTTTTATTTGGGGTTTGATGTTATGACAGAACGAATGATGTCATTTTAGGCTGGTCTTTTGTGAAAGGGTAGTATCGCCCTGGTCGAGCAGCACCTTTCGTGGAATCAGTGTGGCTGTACTGCCTTGAACCCTCCTTTAGCAGCATCATCATCAACAGCCTTTAACAGTCAACTGCTAGACATAGGTCTCTCCTTAGAAAGGAGGTATTGGCCTACTATACCACGCTGGCCAGACGGGTTGGTATAGGGTTGGTTTCAAGTTTTCCTTCACTTTGCATCGATGTTGTCTTACGTAGTTTATCCCTTAGTCGCCTTTTACGATACCAGCGGGATGATTAAGAGTGGTGACACTCTGTATTCTTAATCCATCACCACACAGACTAACCCTCCTTCGTCAATGATAAAATTATTACCGATCGTATAAGAAAGCGTGTATTTCTATAAGAGCTATCCACACTCCTTTTAAAGAAAACGTAGAAAGTGGCTAGACATTACGACATTTGTTGTGGCTATGTTAATTTAGTGTTTGATACTAGATTGTCGTTGCGTAACATACCTAGGCATGACTGCGAATGAAATAGTGCTGTTATGTATGTAAGTGTACGTGACGATAATATCCTAACACTCGGGCTTATGTGAAATTTAATTACGAAAAGGGTCGGTTTTAGATTTTTATACAGTAATAGAAAAAAATGAGTTTGGTTTAATCCTTAACAAGCTTCTGTGTGTGAGACAGTAAGCATAAACGCAACGGCTAGATCGGATGCTAAGTATATTATTTTCACATAAGCCTCCCAAAGTGACTCTAATTTGTCTGATGGAAAACATGAGTAGAATCCAAGAAGATCACTACATCACATTACTAATTGCAAATGCAGATTACGCAGTATGGTGACCCACACTATGGCGGCCCATTGAGCTGTTTGGTCTACTGTAAGAGGGTAGAATCGCCTCGGTTAAGCCCATTCCCTCTGAAATCAGCGTGAACAACCTTTCTTCTTAGATTTTGAAGAAGTGAGTAAGGTTACTAGAACCCAAACTACTCAATTCTTGAATCACGGGGTGAAGACATAAAAAGCGGCACTTTTCGCTATACACCATATTCAGAATAAGTTTCAAGAAGATTTGTTCTCGGAACAAATCTCTATATACTTCTTTGCACATTGGTTTTGTTAATGTCAATAATTCATTAATCTTGCATCATTCAATGCGGGTAATGCAAGATCATTCGATGTCTTGTATTAAAAAAAAACAAAGGCGAAAGCATCTAACGTCGATGAATGTGATATGCAAGTAGATTTGGTATTGGCAAAAAAAGATGAAAGCGACTTTCATTTTTACGCCGTTATAAGCAGCTTAAGGTGGCCTCATATAAACAATATTCGCTGCGCAAATTGGAACAAAAGTCGATTTTATTTTAAACCTAGTACAAAAGTTTATTTATTTTTAAATAGCTAAGCCCCGCGGTATCACACGTGAATTGTTGTGATACATATATAGCAACTACCGCGAGCAACGATGCGTGGCGAAGCTAGTGGGAAATACTAAATGTTTCATCTTATTGATTGTTATTATCATCCTTATGAAAAGAGAATGAAATTGATAGTAAATAAATTAAAAGAAAATTTATTAAAATATACATGTTAACATTATTGTGCAGCGTTATTTACATATTAAATAAATAAATTTTCATTTATATCACTTGATAATCAGCTGTCTTTTGTCCAGTTTCTTATACCGCAGTCTGATTATTATTTTTATTTTGTAATACAATAGTTTTCACTAATATACTAATTCTGCCCCCATCCAAGTTGCAAACGTTTTTTGGCTTCGCTAATGTCACTCAGTCACGGAATCAAAATAAAGTATCAAACCAATGAAACAAGAGAATAGAGAAAAGAATAGAAAACGAAAAACGCTTGCAACTTGGCTAGGGGGCTGTTTCATTAATCCTGAAGCCAAGGATCAAAATAAGTGACGTGCAATTGGAGAGGCCTATGTCCAGCAGTGAACTGCGATATGCTTATTGTGAAATACTGAAATATCCAGCACATTAAAATAAAAAATACATACTTCGTTAGGTACAATTCCTTTAAATTATTGAAGCGATTACGGAAACCTTCTAATGGGAATTTTAAAAATCTAGCCAAATCGCGCGTCGAATTGTGTAGTGTGGAAGAGGCTTTAGATTGATTAAAGTCGGGTTTTTTTAATGATTATACAGGCTGTATTTGTTCGATATGGTCACCCACCTGCCTCTTTCAATAATACGACCGATGACTTTCATCACCACGTTCAATAGCCTTCACTGACTCAATATTAAGACATTGGTTCATTGAACTGTGATATTAGTCATGAAGATTGTCGTATGATCACTAAGGTTGATGGTACCATCGCACCACTGGTACTAGAAGACTGAGCTAGCACAAACATTCGCATTTAAATATTAAGTTGGGATGACCTACTATGTATTTATTACATGTGAAAGTGAACTCGGATGAAGTGAAACGTTTGCAAAAAAAACTAGTGAAATGAAAGTTTTGCATGTCCTTGTAAAAGCAATAAATAGGTTAGGTGGGGATGTCTAGAGTGGGTCCAGAAGGAGATATGACCCTGGACTCCTCCTAAAACAAAAGCGCAAAGAGGGCACACCTTGTGGTTTTAGTCGGTTCGAGTCCGACACACCGCCCCGCCGCAAACCCCGGGTGGGGACGGTCCGAGGTGATTTCCACACGTAAAAAAAAAGCGTCTAGAGTAGATATCTCCTTTGAGGGGATAGTAAAGCCACGCTGATTCAGAAGGTAGTAGAGTTTCGCTGATTTCAGCACAGAGTAAAAAATAATTGATTTCAGCACAAAATAAAGGCATAGTAAAGATAATCCTTAATAATATCCTAAATGAAAAAGTAACTCTGTCTGTTAGTCTTTTCTGCTTTCATGGCAAAAAAACTAATTTAAATAAAATTTTATACACACATAGTTTAGAGCTTAAGAACGGTCATAGGCATTCGGTCAACGGTCATTCCCAAAGGTTTCCGAGATCGCTTCAATAATTTAAAGGAATTAGTTAGCTATTTAACCGCGATAATCGACATACATGCGCGCGGAGCCCGGCCGAAATCTGGTATACCATAAAGATGGTACCATTGAGATAGTATTCGTGTTAAGTTACTATAAAATATATGTACTGAACGTTTACACAAACGTCATTTTATTGAGACTTTCTTATAGACGATTGTGGCTCATTATAAAACATTACGTTACGAGTTTTGATAGTGTAAATTTTACTTGTTCCATTCATTTAATTTATATTTTAACGAATCAAGATTTGGGCTTATTATGTAATTTATCATTCGAATTGAATACGCCACATAGGGTTGCCAAGATTCTATGCTAGTCGCTCCGTGAAAAAACTGATATTCAGGTGAAACCGGTTAAACTAGTAGACGACCCTAAATAATACAGGCTAGGAAGAAGAAAAAATTGGGATACTAATTATGCCAGTCTTGGAAGAATGCGAATGGTGCAGTTACATGAAAACATAAATGTATTACAAACGTGGTCCAAAATTGTAAATGTAGTTATTTATCATATCAGAAAAAATAGGGTTCTCTCTTAGGGTTGCGGAGGTCCGATGCCAATCGCTCCGTCTAAAAAATTATATTCAGCTAAAACCGGTTGAACTAGTAGCCGACCCCAAATAATATTGGGAAATAATATAAGGCTAGGAAGAAGATATCAGAAAAAAATATTTTAAGTGAATCTCAATTTCTTTGACATCGCGAGGTACCATTATATTGATCAATATTTATCAGCGCATGTAAATTCTGTCCATATGAGCACTTTTGACCCCGTATCGGAGGTCAATCTTACAATATGTATGTTATTGTTCCTATCAGCTGTAACTGACATTGTATTTTTACTGCGTCATAAAATTAATTACCATTTTTCTGGCATCTTAATATTCTTTATCAGTCTTATGACGTGTATCAAGGCAAAAGGTCTCAGAAGTGACTTTAACAAACTTATTAATAAAAAATATATATTAAGAAAATGGCAATTATCTGTCGCTGGAAACATACCTCTCTTTTAAAAAGGAAAGGAAAAATTAGGGAAATTGCAATGAGTACTTGTAATTTACAATGAGACGATTTTAATTTTAATTTTAATGTTTGTATTTTTATATATACCTAGAGTACCTTTTGCCAATGCAAGGAGACCTGTGGGGCGCCCAATGCTGAGTTTCAGGGACTCTTGCAAGCGTGACATGAACAGTTTTGGAATCCTAGTCTAAGGTTGGGAGCAACGGGCCGAAACAAGACCCCAGTGGCACGATGACCTAAAAACTGTCATGTCGAGACAAGACGAAGTCTGGATACAAACTTTAAAGCAGAGAAGACTGCGTCGCGCCTCACCATCTCCTACGAACTCACGATTCGTCTGCAATCTTTGCGGCAAAAGATGCCGCGCTGCCATAGGCCTCCATAGCCATCAACGGTGATGCAGAAACTCAGATCCGCAGGCGTTGCAACAATCATCTGAAACAGATGCTGTGGCCAAATATATATAGAGTACCTTTTAATTGATTCATATCTATATGTAACCATCTCCCACGCTGTTTATGATACAGTACAGAGAGCGTGCTAAAAATATACACATGTACTTATGTTCGAAAAATATAACCCTATTTCTCGTGCAGTGAGGTAAAAAGATAAAGTTTATAAATTTATAAACCAACTACGTAATTTTTTTTCATAAAATGTATGTAGCTTATATCACCTAAGCCATTATTACGAATCATTGACACTTCATTCAAAATCGGTTCAGTTGTTTAGACGGTGGTAAACTTTTGAATTAGCCCGTAGTCTGGTAAAAAAAATTGCAAGAATAAGTAGAATAAGAGAATAATACATTGTATATTATATTAATTTAAAAAGATATCAAAGGATGTTCAGTTAAAGTTTAGGTATATCTTATCTGTTTAATGAGAACTTTTACAAGGGCAATCGTATTTTATATGCTCTTTTCAATGTGACCCTACGTTTTATCTCTAGCTTCGTACTGACCTGACCTTTATATTATTATTAAGGGTTGACCAACATCACATTCATTATGATTTTTTTTCTTATTAACTACTTATGAAGGCTGTTAGCCAGCTCTCGCTACAGAAAATTTGCTCGGAAAATAATCAGAAATAAAATTACAAAATTGTTTGTACAATAGTAAAAAGCTTACATTTATAAGCGGTCAAAATACGAAGTACCAAATAAAGTTGCGAGTAGCCGAGGATCGAACTAAGTGGCGTGCAACTACAGAGGCCTATGTCCAGCAGTGGATTGCGCTAGGATAATAATAATAATAATAAATATTTTGGACATCTTACACACAACATCATCTAGTCCCAAAGTAAGCAGAGCTTGTGTTATGGGTACTAAACAACTGATATAAATACATAAAGATACTTTTTTATTTGTAAATACATACATATTATACATAGAAAAACACCCAGACTCCGAAACAAATATTTGTGGATCACACAAATATTTGGTCTGACCCGGGAATCGAACCCGAGACCTCTTGATCAGCAGCCGCATACGCTAACCACTAGACCAACAAGGCAGTCCAAGGCAGGATGATGATGATGATGATGAAATAAAGTTATGTACACTCGTAAACTAAGTATCAGCGGTACGCTAACTAAGATCACTAAGTATTGATCAGTCGGCTGATTTAAGACTGGAGGTATGCTGATATGTATACAAGCATGGATACTTGTATTATATTTTATTAACACTACTACACACCTGCGGTTATATTTTTATTCTGCGTACATATTAGGGGCAAGTAAGGTACGCTATAATGGCTCTTATGAACTTAAAAATAGGGAAAACCTTTGTGCTAAGACAGGTCCAAATAATACTGAACTCTTTTTTTAACATTGTGGGTGATCCTCATGGATGTTCTTCACCTGTTGGGGTTACCTACAAGAGGTCTATCAAACTCCTTATAACTTAAACATTGAGTAATTATTGACTTATAACCCTAATTATTTAAAAAAAAGCATCTTTCTGCACTTTTGGGCATATAAACATTTAAGTATTCCAAATTTAAAAATTCTTTACTTCGCCATATATGTTTAAAAAAACAATTTTCTTTACGCAAACGATCGTATAGATGACAAACAACCAATTTTTGTGTGCTGACCTGCATTTTGTTACGCTGGTAACCCCAAAACCCATATTCTCTAATTGTTTGTGTATCAAACTGGTTATTTGGATGGTATCGAGCGCGGGACCCGCTGATGTGTGCCTTTCGCTTTTCAAGGTGAATTTCTCTAGTTAGAGACTGTTAAGGCGGAGCTATCTTTTATTATTATTATTATTTTGGGTTTTCTGAGACATACGAATAAGCTTATGTATTAAAAAAAATCAATCTTTTAAGTGTATTTGTTTATTCATTTCTGAATTTTTCGCTATCTTATAATATTCATAAATTAGTTCTTAATATAAAGTTTATTTCTATTGTTTTTCCTTAGTATTTAATATGATGTATTGTAGATTATTGTATAAAATACTCACTATAAGTAAATAATACCCAAAATCGTCCGAACACTTCACGCAGATGTTCACACGAGCTTTTCAGCGAAAGTGCTTTTATGAGACGTCCACACATCACAATGATAAAATTTTGGTTGTGTATTGTGCATTCGTATCAGGGTCGTGAGAAAATATGAAATTGAAGGCGAAATTGACAAATGAATTCACTTCGTATTATGATCCACGAAACTAGATCATCGATAGTGAATACATAGATGAATCACATACAATGTTCTCCTCTTCCTCTATGCGTGGGAGAGACATGATATGACCAGTGAGCTAGCCCGACAGAAGATAGCGATAAATCCTATCTTCTGACAGAATTATATCTATTGTGCAGGAGCTGGATGCGAGAGGCATTCGATCAGAGTGACGTGCAATGGGAGCGGCCTATGTCCAGCAGTGGATTGCGATACGGCAGATGATCATAATGATCTCCTGACTGCATGGGGAAAATAAAAATAACTTGGCAAATCATTTGTGTCTCTTTGAGTTGAAGATAAGACATATAATCAAATGACCCGTCTGCTCAGTTATTTCCTGTACAAAAAATATTATACATTATAGAGACAGGGACAGAGAATACTTTCTATATAATAATAAATAATAGTAGGTACCTATACATACTTTCAAAGGATTTGTTCTTTGACGAGGAACAAAGGCAACAAAATTAAAATATAAAATGATAAGACATGAAAGTCTGCTTCTATTTTTGGATTACAATGTGTCAGATTCAGACTCGCAAGGCCGAAGACCTCTAAAAAGTTATCATCGTTAAGCTCTTTAATCAGTGCGTCGTATCCGTGATAATCTACGCAGAGATGTGGAAACAAACGGGATGGAGTGTCGATATGACATTTAAGTTCCAGAAAACTATACTTGAAAATTATTAGTTCTTTTTGTTCAATATATACGGTTTTTTGGGAATTTATTATTTACGGGAATGCTTGATTCGATTCGAAATTGATCGTCTTTAAAGGAGAATCAAATATTTCATTTCTTATGTCTGTTTTCAACTTTGATGAGCAAAGAGAGACGAGGTTCGTATTGATTCTTATCATTGCGCTTTTCTCAGTCTTTTAACATAAGATATTAGATTCACTCTACACACAATCACACTCCAAGAGTCACAAAATAAAAATTCCACGATTGTCCGCCCCTTAATAGAACGTTCGGGTCGACGCAGAGCTCTGCGAAATTTCACTTTCGCGCGCTTACATAAATACCGGCGACCTTTTATCGACGATCACGCGATTTGCAATTTGCGCCGCGTTGCTTTCAACTTATGAGGGTGCTCACTCACACGATCATGTATGCGTGACGTATTGGACTGAACAGAATACTGAGCGATCACTAGAAATTATTTAGGAAGCTGTTTTATGTATTTATGAAAGTTACACATATACATTGATGTGTGATATTTGGCGATTCCCGTGTAGTTAGTCTTACGGAGTCTTTGTCACTGTGACTCAAATGTCCCTGAAAATAAAGATAGCAGAGTGTTACTTAGCATTTAGGTAGCTACTAGTGATTTGACTGCCTCGGTTTTCTTCTTTTTCTTTTCTTTTTAAAAAGACAACTCCCGCATAAGGAATATGAATTCCTGTGTCGCGGGGGACTTTACAAACATACATAAAACGGACACAAATAACACCCAGACTCAGAACAACAATTTGTGAATCACACAAAGTGTTATCGCACGTGGGATTCGAACCCACTACACTTGGCGAGTAGAGAGCGGCGTGGCGACCGCTTAAACCACTAGGCCAACCGTGCAGTCGCCGGCGTAGTGGTAGTAAAGGCTACTTCTGGGTTTGAGGTCTTGGGTTCCATTCCCGGGTCGGGACAAATGTTTGTGTGATCTGCAAATATTTGTTTCGGAGTTTGGGAGTTTTCTATGTACTCGTACAATATGTATGTAT
Organism: Phragmatobia fuliginosa; assembly: GCA_932526445.1. NCBI lineage: Eukaryota > Metazoa > Arthropoda > Insecta > Lepidoptera > Erebidae > Phragmatobia > Phragmatobia fuliginosa. The sequence continues at coordinate 20,888,357 of OW052067.1, read as the reverse complement.
TTACAAAAAAAATCTTCAATGCGTGTTCTGATGAATTAAGGACTCGGAGTGTCACCGAGGCCTACTCGTGGTACTGGCGACGTAAGAGCCGAGAAAACACACAGTCAAATTATAATTACTGGCCTTACTAAAACCAATCGATATATGATTTGCCAAATATACCCATCATCATCATCATCAACAGCCTTTAACAGTCCACTGCTGCACATAGGCCTCTCCTGTGAAAGGAGTTTTTGGCCTACTATACTACGCTGGCCAGACGGGTTGGTAAAGGGTTTGTTTCAAGTTTTCCTTCTCTTGGCAGTGATGTTAGCTGCTTATTTTGTTCCTTTAGTCGGCTCTTACGACACCCATGGAATGAATAGGGGTGGTTACACTTTGTATTCTTAATCCGTCACCACACGGCTATAATGTACTCATAATGTTCTGTAACTTATAACCATACTCACACAATACCTCATGTTAAGGTCTTTAACACCATTTGTTGATATGACTCACAACCTGAATGTGTTTCTAAGAACGACCACACAAAAAGATGTGCCGTTATTTTATACCTCTCCTGTACCACAGTTATGTACCATAAAAACTTAGTCAACATACAGAAAAACATTATACCGCTAAATAAGCCATATACGTAGCCGTATATTTGTTCAACAATTGCTAATAGTTTTACAGTGTATGTTATACTAGTTTTTGGCTGTGATTCCGCCTGCGTGTCATCCTCCTAGTTCAACCGGTTTTACCCGAATTTCAGTTTTTCCACGGAGCGACTGGCATCGGACCTCCGCAACCCAAAGGGAGAACTGAAATTTGAAGATTGAACTAGTTGTCAGTATATTTGAGGGCACTGACTTCCCAATAACGATTGCCATATATGTTCATGACAACCGGGACCGACGGCTTTACGTGATTCCGCCTGCGTGTATAATATTTAATTATAATATGTTATACTAATGTTGTCTAATACTAATGTACTTACACAATAACCAATCAATCAATAAATATTGCATGGAGATGTATCTCCATGCAATATTTCATTACAATCGATTAAGCGGTTTGACGAAAGCATAATTATGGTGATCTCTACTTTTGAATTCTATTTGTGCTTTCCATCAGGCAGGTGTAGAGTTCTTACTTTGGGAGACTCATAGAAAAATGTTAACCCATAATCGTTTCATTTTATAATAATATAATATGTAACTTACCAATGTATTTTTATTTGCAGGTAAATAACAAGAAATAAATGGGGAACGACATTTCTGGTAAAGTATAATATTCAAACTTACAAACGAAACTTAATACCTTAGATTTTGGTATTACCATCTTCTAGATTCAGATTCATTTCTTATCAATACAACATATAACTTACCAACTATTGACTGCTTTTCCTGTAAGATTCCTCTATAACGGGGGACTTTACAAACATACAAGAAACGGACTCTATTACCTACTTTGTAATCCACAGATTCATTTAGATTATTATATTACTAGATTTCACCGTGACTCCGGCCGTGTGTAATTTGGTTGTCGCGGTAAAACAGTAGTTCAGTAGTTTTCGCGTGAAAGCGTGACAGACAGAGTGACTTTCGCATTTATAATATTAGTAAGAATTTGAAATTTAAATTCTATTAAGAGCCGTGCCCAGTTGTCGGTCTAGGTTGTCATGAACATCTATGGCAATCGTATTGAAAAGTTCACCTTCGATTTCCTTTCGCCGCCAAGGTTCGATGCCAGTCGTTCCGTATAATAATAAATAAAATAAATAAATATTTTGGACATCTTACACACAACATGATCTAGTCCCAAAGTAAGCAGAACTTGTGTTATGGGTACTAAACAACTGATATAAATACATAAACATACTTTTTTTTTGTAAATACATACATATTATACATAGAAAAACACCCAGACTCCGAAACAAATATTTGTGGATCACATAAATATTTGGTCTGACCCGGGAATCGAACCCGAGACCTCTTGATCAGCAGCCGCATACGCTAACCACTAGACCAACAAGGCAGTCAAAAACCTATATTCACCAGTATAAAAACCTATATTCAGGTAAAACCGATGGAACTAGTAGCCGACCCCAAAATAATATTAAGGATAATGAAGGCTAGGAAGATGATGATTGAGGACATTGACCTGTCAATTCAAATCTGCCACAAAGCTAAATGAAGTGTAAACACATTGCTTTATCGCATGTTCACCAAAAGGGCGATTACCTTCTCCTTGATTAAGCACGAACACCCCTGTGTACCTGGAAGCCTGGAATATCTTTGAGTCCTGCCCCCCCCTACTAATATTAAAAACGCGAAAGTTTGTGAGTATGTATGTTTGTTGCTCTTTCACGCAAAAACTACTAAACGGATTTGAATGAAAATTTACAGTAATATACACACATCAAAAGTGTCTAGGGATCAAGCATTTTTATGCGGATTTCTTGAGATTGAGATGTGGCTTTGTAATAAATTTATGATTTTATAAATTTATATGGATCCTTTTTGGTGCATTTCATAATTTGAATCAGGAACTGTCAATCAAATTCGAGTAAAAGATGAAAATCAGCTGCCAATATTTTCCCTATAAAAACATACAACGCATTGAAGAAATTATTAGTGCTACTGTTTCCCTACTACTGATTAAAACCAACGTTATTATGGAGCGGCGACGTCATTTAAGCAGGGAAGAAATGCTCAGAGCCGTGGGAATGATAGAAGCTGGTTCCCGGCAACGTACTGTGGCTTTAGCTCTGAATACAAGTCAGAGTGTTATCAGTCGACTTTGGACACGTTACCGAAGCACTGGTACCGTGGCTGAGCGCCATGGAGGACGGTATCGCTGCACCACACGGAGACAAGACCGATACATTCAAATCTTAACTCGAAGAGCTCCAACAATAACCGCCATGATGTTAGCCGTGAGGCTTCATCACTCTTCAGGGAACTTAATTAGCGACCAAACAGTCAGAAACCGCTTGCATGAAGTGAACCTTCATTCCCGAAGACCGCTACGGGTACCACCTATAGCAATGCACAATCGTAGGATTCGATATCAATGGGCTCTTGAACACAGAAATTGGGCAGAAGAACAATGGCGTTTCGTGTGCTTTTCTGATGAGTCTCGTTTTGGTATGAGACCGGATACAAGACGTATACGACACTGGAGAACCCCTGGACGCCAACAGCGATTAAAATCCTGCCAGGAAGTCCATCCTTATAGTGGTGGAACCATCATGGTATGGGCGGGTATTTGGATCGGCGGAAGAACTGAGTTGATTTGGATCAGAGGCAACCTTAACGCTCAAATTTATGCTGAGACGATTGTATCAGACGTCATCGTTCCTCTACAAGTGCAAATCGGTCCCTTATTTCAGTTAATGCATGATAATGCACGACCGCACACCGCAAGAGTTGTAAGACAGACTCTCGCCGCAGCTAACATCAATGTCCTGCCCTGGCCTGCTCAGTCGCCAGACTTGAACCCGATTGAGCATGCATGGGATATGCTACAGAGAAGAGCTCTGCCGAATATGGAGGGTATCCAGTCGCAAGAAGACCTTTTTTTGTTGTTGCAACGAACATGGGCGGCCATTCCACAGCGTGATTTGGATGAACTCATTTTGAGTATGCCAAACCGATGTTCTTGTGTTGTTAGTGTTCGCGGTAGAAACACGGATTATTAATTGTTTAAGTTACCTAATAAAATTTTAAAGAAAACTGTTATTTCAGTCTTTTTTTCGAACTTTAATGTTAGTGGTTCAAATGTCAAAAATCCCTTTATTAGGAAAATGGCAAATTTCTTTACTAATGCAAAGGTGACTTGGTTTATCGTTACTGTGACAAACGAAAACACTTTATTTGATGAATCCTTAAAGAAATTTTTAATTAATATCAATCAGGAGAAAAGTTATTGCAAAAATATATGTTGATCCCTAGACACTTTTGATGTGTGTAGCTTATATATCAGAATAACACATAGGCTACTTTTTACTGCAATAATCGAGAAACACGGGCGAAGGTGATTATAAAAATACATAAATCGCAGATGTCAAAATGTATCACTATTTATTTCCAGTCAAAACTTCACAAGTTGCTATGCTTAACACACTTGCATAGCAACCATAATGATATACGCGGGTAACACCGCGGGGCGCAGCTAGTAAGAGAATAGAATAGTAAACGAAACTTTTGCAACTTGGCTACAAGGGCTGGAATCTATTTTAGTCTTGTCTAGACTTGTACTTGCGATCGATATGAACGTCTGCAATGTTTCTCGAATAAATTGCGCTAGAAAAGGTAAAAGTTTTCCATTTTCTATCTTCTATCTTCTAGTTTTATTGTAATACTGTACTTTGAGTCAATATTACAAACAACCATAAGCAGTTAGAAATAAAGGTCTGTTTCTTTTGTATAGTTTTTTCTGGCTTGAAAATAAATAACCTTTGAACCCTTTTTTTTTTTATTTTTTTTTCGTGCGGAAATCCCCACGGATGCCACCAGTTGGTGACTATGTCGGACTCGAACCGACTAAAACCGCACGCCGTCTCGGGTACTATGAGTCAAGGAACCAGGTATACCCTCGAAAGGAAGTCCCTGGAACCTTTGAACCCTGACATTATACGCAGTGTTTTAGATATTTAGGTACATTTTTTTGTAAGATTTATGTGAAAATTCATAATAATAACCGAGGCACCCAATTCAATGAAATTATGAATGGAAATATTTTGATTGTTAACAACATAGGCTAGTATTTACCAAGATAACGGATATACACGCAGGTGGAACCACAGCAAAATGTAGTCATTAATACATTGATGTTATGGTGTGGAAGCCTCCATGTTAGGCAAGAGGACAGGGATAGTATTCCCATTCGTTACAACTTTTATGCGCTGTTATTAGTGAAAGATAATGATAGTGGTAGTGTGTGTGATACTGTGATAAAAAAAAAATCGGACATTTTACACACAACGCCATCAAGTCAACCACCGAGGCAGTCAAAGATAGTGTGAAGATCAATTGTTCTGCGTCTGGGTGTAATATTATCTGCAATGTGTCTATATATATCTAGCTGTATGTTTTGTCGGTATGTTTATCAGACGTCTAGTTATCAAAGTACAGACTTGATCTAGTTATAAACCGGACGGCCGTGTTTTAGATGGGTCAAGTTATTAATATAATACATACACACTATGTATTAATATAAATTCAAAAGTAAATCTGCCTATGTGTAACTTTTTTACGGCTAAGCCACTGCACCGATTATTGAGATAAATTTATTCTTGATAAAGAATTAAGTAAGGCTACTCTTACTGCGATAAACGACATACACACGGTACATTTGCAAAAACTAGTAATAACATTTCTATTTATTTCTATTTCATGCTGCAAAAGATCGGGTATTAACTTCCAGTTACACTAAACTATGTACATGTGCTGAATGCTAAATTTGTTTTCTGTCTCATCAACAGCCTTTAACAGTCCACTGCTGGACATAGGCCTCTCCTTTGAAGGGAGGTTTTGGCCTAATATACCACGCTGGCCAGACGGGTTGGTAAAGGGTTTGTTTCAAGTTTTCCTTCTCTTGGCAGTGATGTTAGTTGCTTATTATGCTTACGACACCCATGGAATGAAGACGATGGACGATGGAATGAAGTGACACTTTGTATTCTTAATCCGTCACCACACAGACGTCTGTTTAAACAGTTTTCTGTTTAAAGGATAGAAATACAAACAAAATAGTTACAGAGGATTATCGTACTCTATTTCGTATAGATGACCTATCAAAAGGTGGTATGATATTACAAAGGTCAGCAGCTGGTTATTGACCTGTAAACTTAAAAATTACGTTTTACTTATCTTTATTTTATATTCATTCTCAATAATATTATAAATGTACAACAGTACAATGTATAAATGTATAAATGTACAACAGAATTAATAAGGTACTAAACATATACAGCCTAAACAATAAAAAGTGCAAGATCGCACTAACAGAGTATATAGGTAAATTAAACTATACAGACACAGAAAACATTTTAGAAACATTTAAGTAGGTAGTCTTTATCAGCCATTATCATTTGCTTTTAAGGTAGACACATTTGTAGTACTTAATTTTTACGTTTAATTAATATCTTTTATATTTTAATTCTTGTATCAATTAGTAAAAGAGAAGTAACAGCTCAATTCTGAGTCAAGCAATCGCCTGAAACACAGGTTTACCCTAGTTCAGGCAAGCAGCTTTTTTGAGTATTCGAGCTTAATATAAAATAAATAAATAAATACCTATGTAAGCATGTATAATTTAATAGACTTTGTTAATTATACGCTAATGTAATTTAGCTTATTTAATACCTTAAGAACTACTTTTATATCAAATGTCCTATACTGTAACATATGTAAGATTTTAATTGGTCAATGAAATAAATTTTATTATTATTTTTATATATTGTAAATGCGAAAGTAATTCTGTCTGTCTGTCTGTCTGTAACTACACTTTGTTGTTATTTGTGTCCGTTTCATGAATATTAGTAAAGTTCCTTATGACGACACACTATTAATGCTGAGTGGGGGAGTTGCCTTAAAAACAGTCCCGCAGTTCATCATCATCATCATCAGTCAGGCTCCTTTATTACAACCGTTTGTCTAAAATGATAGCAGAGGGATTTTTAACGACCTGAATACGCCAGGAAGACAGATTGCACACAGAAATATATAGATATACTAAGTAACATACGTTCGAACGAACGTACGTGCACAAGCGATATTCGAAGGCAAATAATCTAACCGCTTGCAGTAAGCCGGGCAGTGTGTTTACGTTTCGCGTTACGTAAATTTCTATATCGGTAGCCGGCAACTCAGATAATATTGCATGTGAGACTATTGCCGAGAACGTTTCATAATTGAAGGTGAAACGCTTTAGTTTTGTTTAATAGACCTAAAATAAAAGACCAACCTAATAATGACAACATTCGGGCTTTTGTATTTCGTTTGTTGAGGTTGGATGCAGGAGCATCTTACTAGACAGCCCTAGTGTGGGTCAACATGCTGCATTGTGTGCATTCACAATCAAGATGGCGGCCAACACTCTTGGATACTGCTCATGCTTTCCATCAGTCAGAGCAGATTCACTTTGGCAGGTTCAAATAAAAAAAGGAACGGGGTTACACTGGCTTCTCAGATCTCTATACTTTTCAAATCAAATCAAACCATTTTTATTTCAAATACACCAATGCAACGTACAATATAATTTAGTGACTAATAGGTACAATATTATAAACTTTCTTGTATCGTCGGCAGCTCAGCCTAAGGACATCCACTGCTGAATATGTCCTCCCCAAGGGTCCAGGGTATACCATAAAACCTCGTATGCTAATAATAACATAACAAAAGTATGCAAAACTACCTAACTTACAAGGTACCTAATCTTCATCTTTCTAGCCTTATTCCCAATATTATTTGGGGTCGTCTACTAGTTCAAGCAGTTTTACCTGAATATCAGTTTTCCACGGAGCGACTGGCATCGGACCTCCGCAACCCTAAGGGAGAACTGAAATTTGAAGGTTGAACTAATTGTCATTCAATTTAAGGGTTCTGACTTCCCAATAACGATTGCTACAGATGTCCATGACAACCGGGAGCGACGGCTTTTCGTGCTCTCCGAGGCACGAGCGTGGATCACCGCCAAACTTCCAAACTCCGGGCTGCTATTAGGAATTTCCTAAGAAAAACCCAAAAACACTTAAAATGTACCTAATGAAAATAAATTCAGGCCCAATTTTCAAACGATATTATAGAGACATGCGTCTCAAAATATAATGGAAATGTAGATTATCATTATCACACTATATTTGGTCAAATCATTAGATATATAACCAAACAAACCGTAATGCAAATACATAAATTCCGACAACACCTCATAGAGACAGATTGTAGGAAGATAACAGAGTCAAAAATAGCATAACAACGTAATCTATACTCTATAAAAATAAATAAAATTGGAGTGTCTGTTTGCAAAAACAAATCAGTGTTTTACTAAATGCATAACAATGTATTTATGGTACTGACATCCAAAATTGAATTTTTAAATTTTTTGTTTGTCGGTCTGTTTGTTTCGGGTAATCTCTGAAACGACTGGACTTACTTATAATAAAAGCTCTGCTTAGTTTGGGGACTAGATGGCGTTGTGACTATTTATTTATTGTTGTCAATCTCGAGTAACGCCGTGGAGTAAAGCTAGTCTAAAAAAACTTTTTCCTAAGTTACTCCTTATATCATCAGCTATCTGCTAGTGAAAGTCCCATTAAAATCGGTTCAGCCGTTCCAGAGATTATCCGGAACAAACAAAGACAGACAGAAAAAATAATTAAAAATTCAATTTTGGATCTCAGTACTGTAAATACATTTAGTAAAAAACAGGTTATGTGTTATTACAAACAGACACTCCAATTATATTTATTTGTATGTATAGACTAGACGACTATTATTTGACAATCATGTTTGACGGCCATTCCTTATATCCTTTTAGTCATAGAACAACACACACCGAACGGGTGTTGCCATAGTGTATTTTTCCGATACAAAACCGTCTATCATTTTGAAGTGACAACGTCTTATAATTCGATGGAGCCGGCTGCACGCACGAAATAACATGACTCATGCGGCGTTACCTCGCTCTGAGGCGTTCCATTTAAGGCTTGAAGTGCAAGTACCAGTAATTTGTCCAATATTTGACCACATATAGTTTTTACCTTTGTTGTAAGTAGATGCTCCTACTATGTTGTACCCACTGAGGCTGTTGTTTTTTTTTTTTTTTAAATTAGCTTATGTTCTAATTTTCAGTCCTCTAACATGGTGTATAGTATATTAGTGGCAGCACCTTACCCCCATATCAGGTTTATAAACATTAAAACTATGTAATCATTGGCGATTTGAAAGGAGTGGCCGCGAGTTTTTATTGCCATGTTCTTTTCTCCGGCTTTACCTATTGTTTGCGAACATGGCATAAATGTACATGTAGAATCTTGACCTGTCACAAGAGATGTATTGCATCCTAAGTGAATAAAGAATTTTGAATTTGAATTGAACAAGCGAGAGCGCAGAACGAGCGACAAAGAGCCACAATCTTATGACGTTGTCACGTTCAACTATACTATTTTTTTGCGGGGGAAATCGCATTTAAAAACTTTATTCTTTCACTATGAACTCACACATAACCATTAACTGACTGCCTTTTTGGTCTAGTGGTTAGTGGCTGCTGATCAAGAGGTATCGGGTTCGATTTTCGGGTCGGACCAAATTTTTTATTTTTTTAAAAGACAACTCCCGCATTAGGAATATGAATTCCTGTGTCGCGGGGGACTTTACAAACATACATGAAACGGACACAAAGAACACCCAGTGTTCTGTGATCCACAAATATGTGTTTCGGAGTCAGGGTGTTTTCTATTTATAATATGTATGTATTTACAAAAAAAGAATGTTTATGTATTCATATCAGTTATGTAATAATACAAGTTCTGCTTAGTTTGGGGCTAGATGACGTTGTGTGTAAGATGTCCAAAATATTTATTTAAATATTTAAACAAAAAATAAAAGTTTCACACAAACATAAACAGATTCTGTGTCATAACAGTTGTTATTCATAGTTATTTGTATTTTTTTAAATATATTTATCCCTACCATAGTGACTTAACTCTTACTGAAGTTAAGCATGAGTAGGTACAATGCGTATTAATCTCTATGGCTGTTTTAAGTCTTGCAATTTTTTTTTCGAAATAATTATGTTAAGTAAACGTATTATATCGATGATTAATCAATTCATCATCATCATCATCAGCCTATTGCAGTCCACTGCTGGACATAGGCCTCTCCCATTGCACACCACTGTGATCGATTTTGGGCTTCTCCCATCCAGCTCCTGCCAGCCATCAATCAATTAACGTACAATAATTTTCACTGCCATTTTAAGTAACAACTTTGAAACTTATATTCTCTAGTTATTTAGAATTGGTTATTTGGTTAAATAGTGATATTGCATAACCTTTCAAAATATTACGTAATATATAACTCTCGACAGATTGCTCTGACGATAATAATATTATCAAATATAGATAAATACAAGTATCTTCTTCCTAGCCTTATTCCCAATATTATTTGAGGTCGGCTACTAGTTCAACCGGTTTTACCTGAATATCAGTTTTTCCACGGAGCGACTCGCATCGGACCTCCGCAACCCTAAGGGAGAACTGCAATTCGAGGGTTGAAATAGTTGTCAGTAAATTTGAGGGCACTGACTTCCTAATAACGATTGCCATAGGTGTTCATGACAACCGGGACCGACGGCTTTACGTGCTTTAGGCATGAAATACCGCCAAATTTCCAAACTCCGGGCTGCTATTAGGAATTTCTTAAGAAAACCCAAAAACACTTTTTAGCCCGACCCGGAATATGAACCCGAGACCTCTTGTTTCGCAGTCGCATACGCTATCCACTGGACCAATGAGGCATTACAAGTATATATATATCAGAAATGTGTTACTGTAATCTCAGAATACTATACACATAATCTATCAACTGACCTACGTACGAAACTCGTCTGCGTTTTTTTAAATCAAGTTCGGCTGCTATTGGTCTAATCGTAATGTTAAACCTTAGGCACGGCAACACACATTTAAAGAAAACGTAAAAAAAGTTGGTTAGAGTCGGAATTCATCGTCAGCAATAACGAGACACGAGAATTATATTAAAATCAAAAAGTTTTTATTTCAAGTAGGCCTTTCCAGGCACTTTCCAAATAGTTGCTCGGTCCTAAAATCGAATTCCGTAACTAAATTACATAAACATAAAATAACAGATATACATAACAATGTTTTTTGTGTTGGTTTAAAAAAAGTATCACGGTTGGTTGATTGGTTTGATTATCAGGGTTCATTCAGCAAAGAAAGGAACCACGCAGATTTTATACCTAACGGGTCGGTTCGTCTGCGACGTGATTATCCTCTTACAGAAGACCAATTAAAAATGACAGCATTCGTGCTGTCGTGTCATTCATTCATTCATTCATTCAGTGGTGAGTGCGAGCCTGGAGGCCCAAAGATGCATTTTCTATTTAGTGATAGACTTATTGCGCTATTAAATAAGAAAAACACGTCATTTGTATGTCATTATCATGTTTGATTAGTCAACGAGTAGTGATGAAAGGGGTCAAACGTCGAAATTTATATCGATACTTAGTTGTTATCGATATGGCAATACAGTGAAATAGGCGCTTGCTCTCAATACTGAACAATTTTCTATTTAAATAGGTCTTGATTGTGCAACGGCTTATGTACACGCTAGGGTTGATACGAGCATGCACACGTCTATAAGTGTTGTAATAATTTTATGTTTATTGCGGCTTGTTTTTTTTTTAAATACAAAAATAGAAATAGGCGTTCTTCTTATTAGAAAGTGACTTATCTATTTCTAATATTGTGAAGTAGAGAACTTGCATAATATATGCGCCGTTGGGGTGACGCATACATACAGCTGTGGGGGTTTTGGGAAGGTATCAAAATGTATGACCTGAGGGGTGAGAAAGGTATTATGGGGGGTTACTTACGGGTTGGTGACGGGTATGAGCTGGTGGAGGAAGCATCCGCGGGCTTCGGCCTCGTGGTAGAATTGCACTGATTGTTCGTGGCACGGCCAGTAACGAGCTGATTTGGGTTATTTCAAACTCTCGCGTTTACTCTCTGAGTAGAATATAATTTTACACTTTACAAAAGCACGCGCGCGGGGTAAGTCCTTCGTTTTTCAAGTTCAAGTCTTTTACGCAAACGTCACTCGCTTGTCACTTTGACGTTTGAGTTTTTTCTGCAGACGTCTCGCTAGTGGCGAGAACATATATGTAGAGTATTTTAGTTTAATGTATTGTCATTTATTAGTAGAAAAGTTATGATTAATGTATGTAAACCTCTTTGTGATTCACAAGTTTAATAATAGTCATATTTTGGCTGCTAAGTCACTTAATCCGGCAATATAGACGGGGGTTCGATCGTCTCTAAAATTATTCTCGCGAACTCAGAAAAATATAAAGAAAGTACATATGTATCTTTAATAATCATAAAGAGATCTATTTACCTGCTATATATGCATCACCTACGTTACAACCACTGTGTTGTGTGAATAAATATGAAAAATAAATCTGTAAAAAAATGTCACAGTGTAGCTACCCTAATCTAAAGTGCAATTAGGTAAAACATGATTATGAAGATATAAACTGTACAACACTAATATCAATTTAATTTTTAATACTGGTTCATGAATGCCGGAGGTCTAAGGTAATATAAAAAACTTCATAAAATTGTAACAATAAATCTTTAAAGAATGTCGAGTGTACAACCCTAGTTTTACGTATTACGAGCTACGTAAGTCATATGAGTTATGTGCAATTATTAAGTTCCTGACACGATTATGGAGGTATAAACTATATAAAACTAATATCGATTTAAGTAGAGACAAGAATGTAGGTTTTAAAATATAAAATGTGTTTAATGAATATCTTGAAAGACGAAAATAGGCCGTTAGTCGACAATAGACTGGCTACTTTACATCTTATACAAATATAAAGTTGAATAATTTGTTTATTTAGACTGCACGGTTGGCCTAGTGGCTTAAGCGGTCGCCACGCCGCTTCCTACTACGCCAAGTGTCGTGGGTTCAAATCCCACGTAGGACAACACTTTGTGTAATTCACAATTTGTTGTTCTGAGTCGGGGTGTCCTTTGTGTCCGTTTCATGTATGTTTGTAAAGTCCCCCGCGACACAGGAATTTATATTCCTAATGCGGGAGTTGTCTTTTTAAAATTGAAATAAAAATAAAATAAAATAAATATTTGGTTTAGTAATCTAAAAAATTAACTGGTCCGATTTGAAAAAAATGTCTCAGTGTTAGATAGTTTAAAAACACGAAATAATCATGTGAGCAAAACCGCTTACATAAGTATGTAGTCTATGTATCTTAGTCCATGTTTGGCTTGAACGATTTCTTTCTATTTGTCTCCAAGCCGTTGAAAACTTTATATAAAAAGTTACTGTCAGTATATCAAGCAAGTTTACAACCTGTAATGCCATACATAGCTAATAGAAAATGGATGATCAATGGATTTTTTGTATTAAACCACTCATTAGGTGGTTAGATCTGCACCAAACTTGAACTATTGAAGAAACCAATGGTTGCTCTCAGAAAGACCATTAACTGATTTTTGTGTTAATGTTATAGAGAGCAAGCTTTTGAAGACCACTCCGCCGGCATGTAAGTTGGTTATCGTGGTTACTCAGCCAAGGCTACTCAGCCAATGTTCTTTCTCAAGGAACCAAGTATATATATATATATTGTTAGCCAGAACGGCGGTAGTTGTCATTTTTTTGGCGCCATCGCTTCACTGCGCTTGGGTATAAAAAGGAGTGCTCTGTTGTATCGGCACGCATTTCTAACGAATGCGTCGCGGAGTGTGGATCATTGTCTTTGGACAATTAGTACTACTCTGTTAACAGATGTGGAAAGCTGTCTTTGACAAGTTAGTACTGTCTGAATTGCGGTGGGTGCGAGGAAAGCTGTCTAACAGCTAGTACAGCCCTATGTGACCGCCCTTGCTGTATAACTAACTGTAATTTGTTTAGATTCGTTACTTAATTAACGGTTGTTTGTGTCTAATTGCATTTCTAAGATTATTTTGTAATTAATGAAATAAATTGTTTAGAATTAAAGTAAATTGTTTAGAATTATAATTATTTTTATTATTTTTCACTTCTGGACTCTAACATCAGAAGTTGGATCGATCTACGTTCACAAATTATTAATTTTCAATATTTGGGAAACGATCAACTACCGACATTTAGTTAGATATTTTCATTTAATTTGCCTATACTTCATTATCTAGGTGTGTCTTACGATAGAGAGCATTGACAAATGCACAATAGATCGCGCTGTCATATAGAACCAAAGTGAATATACGCAGTGATTCCCCGCAGAGGTCCCGGGAACGATAAACGCGATCGTTCGTTAAAAAAAAAGGGCATTGCACACTATTAGTGCTCATTTGAACGCTATCGAAATTCAGTGTTCGTTGTGATTTTTAATAAGTGAATCCGACTTTTGTGATATTCTTATCCACTCTAAATCAAAGTCAAAAATCAAAACTAAATCAGTCAAAAATCAAAACAAAGTCAAAACATAGCAAATATGAAAATCGTAAAGGAAGTGACGACTTCTATATTTGGTTTTTAGTGACAATTACAAACGGTTTTAAAACGATTATTTTAATAAAATAATGAGGGTACTTGTACTTCACACTATGTTTCGGTTTGTTCGTGTTTACTGATAGAAACTGCATCCGTGCCAATGTATAAGGTGTACAATGTGGTCAACCAGTGCCGACACGGTTACGAGAGAAGGTTGGAAGCTTCAAGTTATGAAAAACTTGTGAGTTGCATTTGACGCTGTACTGGTAAGATCAAATCATATTTACATGTTGAGTTGTGATTTATTTTCACATAATTTTGATATGTAGTGTACGAATGTAAATCGTGTGCGCAATTTAAAGTGATAAAAATATCGCGACTGCTCGGGGTGTATCATCGGAAAAATGCCTTATAGCTGATGCAAAGCTGTGGTTTAACGAAAGAGCATAAGTAATGATCTTAGTTGGTTGAATTTTAACAATGAACTTATACCGTTTGTTATTGCAAATATTTTGTTTAACGAGATTAAAACTTTTCGAATTTTTGTATCCACCCCACCTGTGCATAATAAACTAGGCGTTATTTACTATGGTTATGCATTTTTTAACGACTGTATGATGAATTAATAACAGTTGTAGTGGCTGCCTAATGCAAATCGAACCTGTTATTTAGAAGGCAAAGTAACTTTTTATCGATTTAAAATCATACGAAGTTAAACCGACACAGTAAGTGTGACAAGACGTAATACCCACATACGTTAATTCATTTATCGATATTTTTGGGAACGAAAGATAGATACTTGTCCGATTATAAATAGATGCAAAGTTTTTTTTATTTTGATAATTCAATGAATGGGCAGTTCTTATATATCTAGGGCCTAAATATGTGTTGTAACTATTCACAATACGGCGCTAGGGTGCGTGGACAGCAGAGCTAGTCCTGACGGAGCCTATTTAAAACAGCTTGAGGAACTCTTATCGTCCGCCGGTAGATGTACTATGTCACATTATTTACTGGTGATTGCATTAGTCAACTGTTATTGTAAAATCTATGAAGCGTTATAACAGTGGTAAATGTTTAAATTCTAAACATATGATGTTAAATTTATTTAATAGTTCAGAGTAGGTAGTACGAAAGTGACTTCACTTGTTATTTATGGTTCAAAGAAAAAAAAAAAAGTAAAGAAACTTCTATGAACCTTCTATAGTGGACTCCAAACTAAAACTTCATATTTTAAATGTAATCTAATAGGTTTTACACAACATCAACAACAAATTGTAAATGTTAAAGAAAGATCTCTTATGATAAAGCAAAACATATCGTTTGTTAGTTATGTTTTAATGTTTATCGAAATGCAAAGTATTGATACCGGTAAAGACTGCATGTCTATCGATCTTAATAGTACGTCTACTTAAGCATGCTATTCTTGATGTTATAGAAACATTATGAAAGGTTTTAAATACCCTCACTAGTGTCAGGTATTAAATGAACTATGTTATGTTGTTTGTGTAACAATAATGATTAATGGTCAGGTTAGACCGAGCTAAAATGAGGTTTAAGCACTAGTCATTGTGAGAGTACCAATTAGTGTTCCGGAAAGATAATCCTCATGCCTGACTGGCTATTTCAGGTGTTAAATTTTAAGATCATACACAAAATCATTGTAGCAAACTTGATCGTAAAGGTGTGACATTCATATAGGATCAAGATTAATAACATGTTCATAAGCACGTTACGAGCCAGCTCAGGTTATTGTGATCTTTTTCTTCCTGACAGAGGTACTTATTGAAACGTCAGTACTAGTGATGGTTTCGACTGCTTTGTTGGGTCGACAGTTAGTGTATGCGACTACTGTTCAATATAGGTTCGATTTCTGGGTTGAACAAACAATAACTAATAATACTGTGTACTTCTAATTATAGATATGCTTGTCACGGCCCGAAGTTTAAAAGTTGTGGTCAACGCTCCGTGACTCGAATGAGTACAAAGAGTCGACGGTCCTACGCCTGATCTCTTTCGGGTCATGTTGGGTGGCCGTCCCATCGAACCAAAGGCGTACACCTGTGTTAGACGAGTACTTGCGTGCTGTAGTGTCTACTGTGTTTTTGGTTGGTCACCATTGGGACTGGCCGCCGTAGCAGAAAGGTAAAAAGGTTAAAATGGTAAGGTTTAACTACAGACTCGAGACGATCGACTATAAGCAGACGGTGGCCTATTACAGTAAGTGATTGAACGACACCTGTCGGACAAGCCCTGGTCAATAAAATGACTTTGAGGGCAATTGGTCTGAACTCGAAATCACTGCGTGGGCATACTTGGACATGTTTCGGGTTTGCTTGACGCCAATTTTCAAGCTGCAGACATAACCAAAACTGGTGACCCGGTATCATATCCTAAGAGCTTTGCGATTATTGGGAACATCCTTAACCTAGTACCGTGAGACTTCTGTAACATTTTCTGACATCCTCCGGGTCTTGCGTCCTGAGAGATATGCGAAAGTTAGTAACATTCTTGACGGTATTACTGCGTACATACTGAGGGCACTGTTATTTTTAAATATCCTAAAAGCTTTGCTTGCTAGTATCGCCTTCTAAAAGCTCTGATTATTCATGACGATAATGAAGCATATTGGTGACGTTAAAGTAATACCGTATTCAAAACTAATGCAATGTTTCATGCTTTCCTTAGATAACAACGATGCATTGAGAGCCTCGTCACTGTGCAAGGTGCAGTCTACGCGAGCCGAGCCCGGGCTGTGACCTGGTGTCTGCTGCTGCCTGGTGAGGCGCAGACTTGCGGCCTGCTCGCTGTATCGCGAGGTGCGGACTTGCGTCCTGCATGCCGCTCAGTGATAAGCGGACCTGCGGTCTGTTCTCCGTGTGCCCGAGATGCAACCTTCCGCCTGTTCACCGTGTGTACGAGACGCAATCTTCGGCCTGATCCCCGTGTGCGTGAGGTGTGGTGCAATGTATGGCGGATGGTGGAGAGCATGAGGTGTGTATATTGGAATGGACCCATGGACAGGGTAACCAGCCCCAAACTCGTGGTCTTCCTGAGATAATTTTAAGACCCATGGACAGGGTAACCAGCCCCAAACTCGTGGTCTTGTTGAGAGAGGTAAGACCCATGGACAGGGTAACCAGCCCCAAACTCGTGGTCTTGTTGAGAGAGGTAAGACCCATGGACAGGGTAACCAGCCCCAAACTCGTGGTCTTGTTGAGAGAGGTAAGACCCATGGACAGGGTAACCAGCCCCAAACTCGTGGTCTTGTTGAGAGAGGTAAGACCCATGGACAGGGTAACCAGCCCCAAACTCGTGGTCTTGATGAGAGGTTTAAGGCCCATGGACAGGGTAACCAGCCCCAAACTCGTGGTCTTGATGAGAGAGGTTTAAGACCCATGGACAGGGTAACCAGCCCCAAACTCGTGGTCTTGTTGAGAGAGGTTGTAACCCCTAGCCCCGGTAAAGGGGGGTTTAGTCGGCCCTAGCCCAACCAGGGGGAATCACCTCACCGGCGCGCAGTCAGTAGAACTATGAGAAATCCCAGGGCGCCTTTCACTAGTAGAATTTAGTTATGAAAAAGAAACAAGCTAAGAGAATGCCAGACAAAGGCCTATGTGTGCATATGTCGATGTGGGCGGTCGGGGAATTCTTCAAGGAAAAACTCTGTTTCGGTCTCACATATACGTCTATTCTATTTAAAATTTACAATATGAATATACAATACGATACAATAAATATACAATACGATGGATCTGCGCAGTATTTGCTTGACGCTCTCGACCGGTTGCAGAGGCGAGCAGTTCGCATCATAGACAGTCCCGAAGCCACCGAGTTCCTAGAACCTTTGCAGTTGCGAAGAGATGTCGCCTCTATGGCAGTTCTCTATCGCCTCTACCACGGTGAGTGTTCTGAAGAGCTCTTCCAACTCATCCCACCCTCTCCCTTCCTCCACAGAACAACACGATCTGGCCAGCGAAGTCACCCCTTCAGAGTGGAAGACATACGCTCCAGAACTAAGCGGTTCGGGTCTTCCTTCTTGTGCCGAGCAGTTAAACACTGGAACTCACTACCAGCTCATGTTTTTCCTTCTTACTATGATCCCGGGTCCTTTAAGCGGGGCGTGAAAAAGCATCTCACTAGGCCGCCATGATGTGGTTCGCCATACTGCTTGCATTTGCAGTGAGTATGGCGACCCCCATGGATGGATTTTACTCATGCTTTCCATCAGGCATAGTAAAGTCACCTTGGCAGGCGTTATATAAAAAAAAAAAAAATATTGTTAATTCTAACTTATTACATCATTATTAGTCATATTAGATTACTTATATTTATTACATTTGCAAAAACAAAAAAAGAAGGTCAACTCATAAAAAAGTTCCTGACTGAAGCTTCCCTGGTTCGACGAGGGCTCGACCGGGATGTGAGGGCGTCAAAGGGGAGCTCACGGCCACCCGGACGCATCTCTCGGGGATCCCTCATCTCGTGCGATTTAAAGTACACGCACCGGCGAACAAAAGAGAAGGGTATATGTATAATTATAAATTAATTGAACTCAATGCGTGACCCAGCAACTGCTCATGAAATGATCGGCGCTGTGTGGCTACCACCTATGGCACTCGCTGGTATCTGGCAGTGGAGTCTCAAATGAGAAGAGGGGCTTTTCTTGCAATCTCCAGGTATTCCTGGCGAGGATTATAGAAAACTATACCAAGCGAAGCGACCCTGTGAAAAAGATTATGTTCTAAGATACACGTCCAGAACACACGATAAGGCCGAGATACAGTTTACAGATATAATATATTAACTCACCACAAGTTGCGGGCACTATATAAAAATCAATCTTCACAAGTAACTAACAACAGCAAAACTTAGTTCAAGATATAACACAATAAGAGAAATGAAATTTCTATGAGTGAGACCGGCTTTATATATCCAATTTCAAGGTCTATAGGATATAACGAACCTACCCCCTTACAAAACAAGATAAACATCACGCCATTTTCAGAGACAACTAGAATTAAAAAAACTATTTAATACCTAGTCTATGATTAAAATCGATTTGAACCCGACATGAGCGCCACCCCGTGCCTAGTTGGAGAAAACAGGACGCCTTGCGGAAGTTAATAGGCGATGGAGTAGTCATTGTTGCCCAATGATGGCGCTAATAGCAAGATCGCATCTGTGGGATTCAATTAATTTTGTTTTATTCGAACAAAGCAAAAAAAAAGGTGTTACAGTACCCCCTCCCCCGTGAAATTTCCTGAGCAGGGGGCGAAGGAAATTAAAATACCAAAACAACAAAGTAAACTACTAAGAGAGTGTTGATCGCATTGACTGCGACAACATACTATCCATACTGGATAAATCTAAAATTTGCTAAACAAATAAGCTAAGTTAACTAACATACCAAGTCGCTGCAAGCTATCCACGTATGTGGATAACGTGTAGAAAGGTATGAGCTTAAAAGGAAACGCACGATGTGCAATGTCACACTTCATGGTCAGATATAAGATTTAAATACAGAACTGATACAACGTGGAGCAGGAACAGAGAGTGGCTCCTCTTCACTATACTTCACAATGTCCTTGATATGATAAGTGATTTTACTAAAAGCTAAAATAAAAGGACGCTAAATAATTTTTAAAGCTCTTAAAAATAATTCTCAATACAAATGAATTCAAAATTTTTCAAAGATGAAAACGTTCAAGAAAGGCCTGACCTAAACATGTAGACAGGAAACAGTATTGAATCTAATGTCATCCAATAGTAAGCGAGATATCTTGGGCAATGAGTGTGTCATGTCTTTGGCGAATTTGTTGCAGTCACGACCCGCTGCAACGAGGACACAGCAGACGGGTAGACTTGTGCCTAAGGCCAGTCGTACCCCGCTATAGATAGGAAAAAAGTGCAACATGCAGAAGAAGGATGTGTGTAAGCCTAGTACGGGCATTACCCCACATAAAAGAAGACTGCAACTTGCAGACAAAAGTTGTGTGCAGGACTAGCATGGTCCTGCCACATCAACCAACAAAGCTCCCAACCATCATCATCAATCAGCTATGTCAGGTGTACAAGGGACCCGACACAGCAGCGTGAAGGCTTGTTTTAATTCGTCAAAGACACACACAGCCATCAACCACAAAACACCCGCCCACTACAGAAGACAAAAAAATTCAACTGTTAATAAGTAGTCACCAGACACTAAGCTACTATACTAAGCTGACAATATAATATTGTCAGAAAGTCGACCAAAGTATTTACTAGTAAAGTACAGTTAGTACACAACAGAAAAGACCAAGTCAGTACAATAAGTACAGAGAAAAAAAATTCATTAAGTAGTGGTTTCGATGGGTCGAGTCTAATGGACCCCCTATTGCTCAGGTGAGGTGTAGTGTGCACCGACACCATGGGCTGGTACTGCTTCCCTCTCCGAATCATCATAATTATAGTAAGTGACCGCTGACCGCAGACACAGACAGAGTTAAACCAAAAGGTCACGGACACCTACTAGTTCGGGGTAGACAAGACCACTACTTAGTAATGTAACCAGACGACACCTAAGCTCACAGAGTTAACCTACGGTGACTAGACTCAATATAAAAATCAACAAAGATTTCCAAAGATTTCAAAAAAAAAAAAAAAGAGGTCACCTCAATAGAGAACTACATTTAGTTCTTAAAACCTTAGGTTCACAGACGGACATCTCCGATGCAGACAGAAGCAGGGACAGAGGCGTTGGCTTTAGTGCTGCCACGCAGGAGAAGACCCAAGGCAGAGCGCAGCTCAACCTTCGAGACAGTCACTGCGCCAACAGGATTCTCTGAAAACCCCATAGTAGATAAAGCGTTAGTAAGTTACTCATGAAAATCTGTGTCACGAAGTCAATTTAAAAAAAATCTAAATTAGAAGTTCTAAGTCAAAAGTTCAAAGTCAAAAGTTAAACAGCAGACCATTAGTCAATAACTCATACAAGCAAATCTATATGATAATGACTGCCTTGTTGGTCTAGTGGTTAGCGTATGCGGCTGCTGATCAATAGGTCTCGGGTTCGATTCCCGGGTCAGACCAAATATTTGTGTGATCCACAAATATTTGTTTCGGAGTCTGGGTGTTTTTCTATGTATAATATGTATGTATTTACAAAAAAAAAGTATGTTTATGTATTTATATCAGTTGTTTAGTACCCATAACACAAGCTCTGCTTACTTTGGGACTAGATGAAGTTGTGTGTAAGATGTCCAAAATATTTATTAAAAAAAAAAAAAAAAAAAAAAAAAAAATATTTATATTTATTATTATATGCCAAAATGCTAGCTATGTGCCATGATGCTAATCAAAGAATCTAAATTTAAAAGTTCACAGTCAAAGTTCAAAATTAAAAGTTGCATAGTAGACAATTCGTTAATAAGTTCATCCTTTCTAAGGTAATTAATGCATTTGATTAAATGGGCCATTGTGTTATACAAAAAATTCAAAGTTCAAAGATAAAGTTCAAAGTTAAGGTTCAACGTTAAGATTCAAAGTTTAGATTTAGAGTCTAAGGTTAAGTAGTATTATAAACAACCAAAGCCTACAAAAGAATAGCTTGGTTGGTTTCAATTATATACACTAATTCATACACAGATATTATAGTTTAAACAAACAACCAATATGTTGAAAGTTAAAATATTGAAATAAAAGTTTAAACTTATTTACAGGACTCGATAAATAACACTCAAAGTTGTTATAACTCAACATACATTCACTAATAACTGTAAGACAGTTATACTACAAGATTTTAAACAAACTTTAATGCTAAATTGGTTTCAAATTCACAAAGTTATTAAAAATAAAAAGATTAGAAATGATCGAATGTACCTGTTACAGAGTCTAGGTTTCTAGAGATTATATATATTATAACCTATAAGGAGGTTATGTTCTGAAATGAATTTTATCAGATTTACGGAACACAATACACTCAATATAGTCACGCACTATTATTTGTAACAGTTTCACTGTTAACTTCACAAAACATAGGTTACTAGAGTTTTTAAAATAACCAAGTATATTTAAATTGTTTAACAAAATTTAAAGAAAACAATAACCTTAATAAAAGTTAGGTATTGTGATGATAAGATGAGAACTTGATATGCAGTTCAAGCTCACAGCCTACTCACCCACTTTGTAAGTAGGTAGTCTAACAAAGTGTTGAAAAAAAGTTACCCTCAATAAGTGACTTTTTACAACAAGGCTAAAAATAAGGCTAAAAATACATAAATGTGAAACCGAATCAAATAAAAACATAGGGGATAAAACACAGAGACACATAGGCACAAGAATTTCAAATAAGAAAAGGCCAAAACTTACCAAATAACAGCAGTATCACAATTTAGATATCAATTTAGAATTTTATACTTTTGCATGCCGCAGAGATGGTGGTATACTGGGCTGAAAAATGCAAAAAAGAGATTATTACATGCGTACTGCTATCGCATAACCAATTAGCGTCCCGGGAAGTCTCGGACGGATGTTTCCCTGAAGAACAACCAAAACACCCAGACACAGCACACACACAAAGAAGGGTTCGGTTTCTAAGCCAAACGTTGGCGCGCCAATTTGTTACCCCTAGCCCCGGTAAAGGGGGTTTAGTCGGCCCTAGCCCAACCAGGGGGAATCACCTCACCGGCGCGCAGTCAGTAGAACTATGAGAAATCCCAGGGCGCCTTTCACTAGTAGAATTTAGATATGAAAAAGAAACAAGCTATGAGAATACCAGACAAAGGTCTATGTGTGCATATGTCGATGTGGGCGGTCGGGGAATTCTTCAAGGAAAACACTTTGTTTCGGTCTCACATATACGTCTATTCTATTTAAAATTTACAATATTGTTAATTCTAACTTATTACATCATTATTAGTCATATTAGATTACTTATATTTATTACATTTGCAAAAACAAAAAAAGAAGGTCAACACATAAAAAAGTTCCTGACTGAAGCTTCCCTGGTTCGACGAGGGCTCGACCGGGATGTGAGGGCGTCAAAGGGGAGCTCACGGCCACCCGGACGCATCTCTCGGGGATCCCTCATCTCGTGCGATTTAAAGTACACGCACCGGCGAACAAAAGAGAAGGGTATATGTATAATTATAAATTAATTGAACTCAATGCGTGACCCAGCAACTGCTCATGAAATGATCGGCGCTGTGTGGCTACCACCTATGGCACTCGCTGGTATCTGGCAGTGGAGTCTCAAATGAGAAGAGGGGCTTTTCTTGCAATCTCCAGGTATTCCTGGCGAGGATTATAGAAAACTATACCAAGCGAAGCGACCCTGTGGAAAAGATTATGTTCTAAGATACACGTCCAGAACACACGATAAGGCCGAGATACAGTTTACAGATATAATATATTAACTCACCACAAGTTGCGGGCACTATATAAAAATCAATCTTCACAAGTAACTAACAACAGCAAAACTTAGTTCAAGATATAACACAATAAGAGAAATGAAATTTCTATGAGTGAGACCGGCTTTATATATCCAATTTCAAGGTCTATAGGATATAACGAACCTACCCCCTTACAAAACAAGATAAACATCACGCCATTTTCAGAGACAACTAGAATTAAAAAAACTATTTAATACCTAGTCTATGATTAAAATCGATTTGAACCCGACATGAGCGCCACCCCGTGCCTAGTTGGAGAAAACAGGACGCCTTGCGGAAGTTAATAGGCGATGGAGTAGTCATTGTTGCCCAATGATGGCGCTAATAGCAAGATCGCATCTGTGGGATTCAATTAATTTTGTTTTATTCGAACAAAGCAAAAAAAAAGGTGTTACAAGGTAAGACCCATGGACAGGGTAACCAGCCCCAAACTCGTGGTCTTGATGAGAGGTTTAAGGCCCATGGACAGGGTAACCAGCCCCAAACTCGTGGTCTTGATGAGAGAGGTTTAAGACCCATGGACATGGTAACCAGCCCCAAACTCGTGGTCTTGATGAGAGAGGTTTAAGACCCATGGACAGGGTAACCAGCCCCAAACTCGTGGTTTTGATGAGAGAGGTTTAAGACCCATGGACAGGGTAACCAGCCCCAAACTTACACTTATGATAACTGTTCTTATGATAATTGTTCTTATGGTAACTGTTCTTATGGTAACTGTTCTTATGGTAACTGTTCTTATGGTAACTGTTCTTATGATATTATTGTTCTTATGGTAACGGTAGACCTTCATGCTGAAGTCTACTCTTGTGTTAGTACTAAACTTAGTTTTATTTTAAATGTATCTAACAGTGACTGTTTGTTTCTAATCTGGCGCGGATTATAAATCTGAAAGATTTATAATCTATTTTCCTTGGAGGTTCGAACCTTTCCTATTCATGTTAACTGTTATCTTGAAAACTATTCGTTAACTCTGTTTACGCTAAATTTGATAACTGTTTTCAGTAACTGACCAATTGGACGATGATGTACTTACAGAGGCGTCCAATAAACTTTTTTTTGTAAATGTTCCAGTAACCGGGAATGAGAACAATGAAGAAGTGTGGTCACCCGGACCTGCCGAGGACGTCAGGGTGTCAGGAGAGGCCGTGTTAGCCAGAACGGCGGTAGTTGTCATTTTTTTGGCGCCATCGCTTCACTGCGCTTGGGTATAAAAAGGAGTGCTCTGTTGTATCGGCACGCATTTCTAACGAATGCGTCGCGGAGTGTGGATCATTGTCTTTGGACAATTAGTACTACTCTGTTAACAGATGTGGAAAGCTGTCTTTGACAAGTTAGTACTGTCTGAATTGCGGTGGGTGCGAGGAAAGCTGTCTAACAGCTAGTACAGCCCTATGTGACCGCCCTTGCTGTATAACTGTAATTTGTTTAGATTCGTTACTTAATTAACGGTTGTTTGTGTCTAATTGCATTTCTAAGATTATTTTGTAATAAATGAAATAAATTGTTTAGAATTAAAGTAAATTGTTTAGAATTATAATTATTTTTATTATTTTTCACTTCTGGACTCTAACAATATATATATATATATGCTAAATTTAATTAAAATCGGTGCAGTTATGCATAATGGACACCCAAATATGTTTGGTTTTAAATTATCATTAGAGTTACATCAAGAAAAAAGATTGCACCTTAACCTTTTTATGGTAAACTTTGTTGTGTGTATGTGAGACCGAAGGCCCATTGATAAAGAAGCATAGATAAGCCACTATAGTGTTGGTCACCATGCCACATCAGCCACATTGTCTATACTCATAATGAGAATGGTGACCCCATTTGGGTTTTTGTAGGCCTAAATATATTTTAAATTAACCCAAATGACACAGAATGTGTTCATGTGTGGGTGTGTTCATGTAGTGACAAACTATTGTTTTTGTATGCGTTTGTATGTGTGAAGATTACGCACATCACACTAAAGAGAATAGAAGACGCAGACGAGGTAGAGTGGATTAGTCAGTACCTAATATTATATTAGGTATAGTATTAGGTAAGTACTAAAAGACGATAAAATATTAACATTTACCCGTCGACTCCTTAAGGGATACAGTAGCATTAAAGTATGTAAAACATTTTTTTAAAACAAATGTACTCTGTATTCAATAGAAGACTATAAATCAGTAGAATGCAACATTACACTGTTGAAAATATTGGCACAGCTGTGTAACATTTGTTTTCATACCATCAATATTATGATCTGCACTGTGCTACACGTCCATTATAGTATTTAAAAACAATTTCTACACTTCAAACAGATCAACTATCATGACTACGTGTTTTATATAAATCAAGTTTTGACATTGAGATATTTGAAATGGAACGATTTCTACACCGTTCCTATTTAATCAGATTTCAGATCCGTCTGCGAATAGTGAGCAATCGATAACCGCAGACGGTTTTAATTAGATTGTCTCCGATCATCACTAATTGCTTTCTTGTTCTTTATTCAAACTCTTGTTTTTTTTTAAATTTTACTTATTAAGAATAGCACAAGTCTATGTTCATTGGCCGCACGAATGGCGAAGTGCTTTAAGCAGTCAGCTTCCTGTTTTCTACCGAGTGTTCCGAGTTCAATCCCGACATTGGAACAAATGTTTGTGAGATCCATAAGTTGTACTTCTAAGTCTGAATGTTCTTTGCGTCCGTTTTATGTATTTATGAAAATAATATCCCTAGAAAGGAAGGTATCTTAAAAAAAATGCCATATCTTTATATAATGCAGTTCAAGTTCACGTTAAATCTATTTTTAAACGTAAACAACTTTCATTTCTTATTTTCGTAGGCCTCGTTATGCAATCTTAGGAAGTTATTTCGGTCATGACCCTCCGTGTTCCGATGACCCAGTATAATAAATTATGTGTACACAATACGAGTTGTATCTTCGGAGGCTTTAAACAGTCGCTACTCTATGACCATAAACACATTCACTTTAAAAAAAGTAAAACCATCATTTAATACCTTCACATCGTGTTAAATTGTAAAAGACTGTATTCTTCATCTTTGGATAAAAATATTGTATTTTTTTCAATTTGACTTGATTTGTACTACTTAAATGGGAACAAGAAACAGTTTAAATAATTACTTTAAAACACTACAATCTAAAAAAACACTAGAACCATTATCACGAATCCATTAACACTAAAATCGGTTCTGTATTTAAAGAGCTACAGTTTGACTTAAAATATACATAGACTACCAAAAATATTACCCTCCATTTTGCCGTCAGCAGAGCTTGAAACCTCTATGGTTACAGATGTCATGTTCTGACACAGATGATGCTTTCTATGTTGCAAATAAACACCAACAAAGGATTTAAAAAAAAAAACCGCTTTGAGTAAAATAAGCGGGTATGTCTGTTCCTGTTCATAGTACCGGAGACGGCGTGCGGTTTTAGTCGTTTCGAGACAGACATAGCCACAAACTGGTGGTATCCTTGGGGACCTCCGCACAAAAAAAAACAATCAAAAAGGAAGAAACAAAAAGGAGTAAAATCATGGATCAACGGCGGTATGAAATTTCGTTGTTTTCACGGTTAAAAGACGAAATAATCATATGAGCAAAACCGCTTTCATAAGTTAGTACTATGTATCTTAGTCCATGTTTGGCTTGAACGATTTCTTTTTATTTTGTTTCCAAGCCGTCGAAGACATTACATAAAAAGTTGCTGTCAGTCTAAGCAAGTTTCCAACCTGTAATGCCATACATAGCTGATAGAAAATGGAGGATCGATGTAGTTTTTGTATTAAACCACTCATTAGGTGGTTAGATATGCACCAAACTTGAATCATTGAAGAAACCAATGGCTACAGAGGTTGCTTTCCATCAGAAAAACCATTGACTGTTTTTGATGTTGATATCATAGAGCTAGCTTGTGAAGATGACTTTGTCAGTTATCCTGGTTAAGATAACCTATGTCCTCTTCCTCAAGAAACAAAGTATCTCCATGCAGATTCCATGACGACACCGGGGTAAGATCAGGCGCAAGTCCGATTACTTTATTGCTCTCCTAGGCGAGGGGGTTAAGACCCCAAACTTATATTCGCAAACGCTAACCGCGACCAACAAGGCAGTCAACTTGATGTCCACATTAATGTTATAGGCGAACTTTAACTCGTAAGGAATTCTCTTCCAATTCACAGAGAGTTTACGAATAACTGGAAAGATTGTCCTAATCCGAATACCAAAATGTATACAGTTACAATACTAACTTTAAGACGATTGACGACTTTCCACGTACTGTACCATTTCCCTCTGGACCTCATAAGTGGTACGTGTTGATAATAACGGCAATGTGTGCCGTGGGTTTCACATAAGCCTAGGGGCCGTAACTAGGCAATACGCTAGACATTCTAGGTTCGACGGTAACCCGGTGGCCCGTTTGCACACTTGTACCAGCCCACCGCTTTGTATGCGTCGCGTTGAGTCGCTTACTATTATGTGTGTTGATTACTCGACAGGGAAATAAGGCCCGTTTAGATGTATTAGGGCCTGCTATTGATTGGTTTTGTTAATCTATTAGTTACTGGGTAACCCGACGCAGGTTTGTGTCACCACCCTCATTGTTTTTTGCAACAATTTTTCGTTTGTACTTCGATCCTAATAGTCGAAATGTGATGCTTTACAGCCTATGGCCTTCCTAGATAAATGGGCTATCTATCGAACAAAATATTTTTTTCAATTTCAACAAACACATAAATCTTCAGATTTATATTTTTAATTGAGAATGCTTTTTAATACTCAATGATTCTTATAGTCATTTTTATCTGAATGTGTAAACATTGGTATTGGTGTTGGTGACAGTGAGACCGGAGGCCCAATTATTCTGCTTCATTCTCACGGCTTCCAGAGGCCGGGAAATAATGCAGAAACATCCGACCAGGCCCCCATGATGGGGTCACCATGCTGCATTGCTTACCCTTACAATGTGGACGGTGATACGTACTACTGGATTCTACTCATGCTTTCATAGAGTTGACTGTAACTAGTGATATAGGTGATCTAAGAATTTTGATACATTTCATTCAACATATAATCTTGAGTCATCGGGCAAAACTGTAATAGCCATACACAAGATTTCTCCTTCCAAAGCGTTATGTGTGTTTATGTGTGGGTGAAATTCTGAATGTTTTGTTTGAATTCATAGTAAGAGGTGATTGTTTTTGTATATGAGAATTTCGCCCTGCAATAATGACAGACTTTTTTGTATTGGAAAAAGTAGCAATAGTAACTTCCCTACGGTCCGCGTGTTTTGATCTTGACACAATGAATTTTGAAGGTACTTTTGAGTTCACGTTGTTCATTGACAAAATGTCTCCGCAAGCATACATCTGTTTTAAAGCTAATGTTTCTGTTACAATGGCAAGGTGCCAGTCACCTCGAACTTTGTAGCGAACGGTAGAAATTTTGTTAACTCTTAAAATCATCACGGTATTCAATCAAGATTATTTACAATCCCCGTACTTTGTCTTCCAAAACCTGCTCTCTAAGAGGCTTATGTCCAGCAGCAATGAACTTTTATCAGTTGTTGATGTGATGTTTACTTTGTCCTACAGAGAATATCCATTCATTTTCAATCTATCTTCGGTTATTGGATTGTATCACACTAATATTATATATAAGCGAGTTTGTGTGTGCGTGTGCGCGTGTGTGTGTGCGCGCGTGTGTGTGCGCGTGTGTGGGTGCGCGCGCGTGTGTATGCGCGCGTGTGTGCGCGCGCGTGTGTGTGTGTGCGCGTGTGTGTACGTTTGTCATTTCTTCATGCTTAAACTGCTAGCCTAACTTTAGTGTGGAGAGTGGAGGCAGCTGACATCCTGAATTAACATATTAATATCTTTACAGGCACTAAAATATGATAAACCCAGAATGCAATTAAAGATGTTTGATAAACCACAGACAACACCGCGTGAAGCAACTAGTTTCATCAAAAGATCCACCGTCCATTGATGATTGTGGTTTTATAATTTTCTCCAAATTTTGATTTCGTCGTAAGAGAATTTATAACTATTTATTGATATTTTCATTCTAAAAGTTGAATAACCATAGAGCACGTCTATCAGTTAAATTGTAATTTATTTTTATATTGTTGTCAGATAAACTATGATGTTGTCATATGTAACCTCTGTGCAATTACCTCGTAAAGTTTCTACACCACACGAAGGTTGACTAGAAGAGAATGCCCTGGGCATTAAGTTCGTCGATGTAATAATTTAGTGCATAAACTTTCTAAATAAATAAATAATCTCTTGTGTCCTTGGCTTAACAAAAGGTGTGAATTAATAATGAAAACTGTCAAAACGCTAGCTGAATGGGAGTTTAATGAGTAAACATCTACGTTATAATATATTCATAATGAGTTTACTGAAATAATCTCCAAGCTTGTTGTTTATACTTCTTTGTATTTCGTAATGTTTAATAAGAAATACAAAACTGTGTTGTTTTATAAAATAACTTAAAAGTCTTGAATCACAAGTCTTTAATTAAAAACAAGTAGGTACATATTCTTCTGCTATCTTTACATAGATTATAAGTCAAATCCGCTCTATTCTCTTAGATATTTGACTGCCTTGGTGGTCCAGTGGTTAGCGTATGCGGCTGCTGATCAAGAGGTCTCGGGTTCGATTCCCGGGTCAGACCAAATATTGGTGTGATCATCAAATATTTGTTTCGGAGTCTGGGTGTTTTTCTATTTATAATATGATGTATTTACAAAAAAAAGTATGTTTATGTATTTATCTCAGTTGTTTAGTACCCATAATACAAGCTCTGCTTAGTTGGGACTAGATGACGTTGTGTGTAAGGTGTCCGAAAAATATTTATTTATATTTTAAACTATTCAACGGATTTAAATGCGGTTTTAGCAGTAGAATGATGGTGTCAATTTAGGTTTGTCGTCTGTGAGAGGGTAGTAGTAGCGCCTGAGTCGGGTTCTAATAAGTTTTAGTCAGCATCAAGCAACCCAACTGCTCCTTGGAACAAAAAAAAAATAATGTCACGATTAGGAATTACGAATCAGGAACGAGGAAGGATAACGGTAACAGATCTCGAAACTGTGACTATTTAAACCATCGACAAGCCGATGAATTACAATTAGACATTTGACAGTTGAGGAAGTCTATAATGTCAATATGTTTGCCACAGATAATACATCACCCATGTTGTGTGAACTCTTTGCTAACTTAAACGTAGACTGAATTTAATTAAAAATAAAACGTGTTTTGAATTTTAATGTTGTTTGTAGAATACATATTTGTTTTTGTATTCCCTTCTTAAAAGTACAAAGACGGCATGATAATTTGTATTTTTAACCAACTGCCTGAGAAAGAGGGTAATGTTTTACGGACGTATGTAAGTATGTATGTTCACCTCTTTGGTTCGCCCTTCAGCCCAAACGGCTTAACGGGTTTTGACATAATTGAGGTGTCGTTCCATTCCTTAGAACTGTGGTAGTGACAGTTTTTTATATTTAGCCCATCATAGTGACTCTACCCTCCCTGATGGAAAGCATGAGCAGAATCTAAGAGTGGGGGTCACCATACTTGCTGCGAATGCAGACAATAAAGCGTGGTCGCTTAGTAAGATGCTTTTTCAGGCCCCATATAAAGGACCCGGGATCATAGTGGGAAGGAAACACGTGAGCTTGACTGCTCGGCATAGGAAAGAAGAACCGAACCGTTTCGTTCTGGTGCATAGGCTATATTTACATAACCTACGGGTAAAGAATTATCAAACAAAACAACATTTGTCACCGCATGCGGCACCATAAAGTGTTTAGTAAACCTACAAAACAATGCATTAGTCAGTTTAAATTTATATAGATATTGTGATGCTTGTTTTTCCTCTTTTCAGTGGATTAGTTTTAAGCAGTCGGGTTTTTTGTTTGGACGAAACCCACGATAAATATTTAACAAAAATACAGAGTTGGTCTAGCGGCTCTTGAGTTTTGCGGTTAGCAACACATTTGGCGATTCATTTTATGTATGTATATACATTTTAAGTATACATAGATATTATACAAGCTATAAAACTTGTTTGTAAGCAATTTTAATCAGATTCAAATTTCTCTAGTGGTATGTAATATATATATTATATTAAAATTTTGCGAAACGTACACTTTTATTACATTAATTTACATAAATATGTCATTAGCGGTCATAGGAGTTCATAGAATGTGCGTTATTCAAAGCATAACTGATCGCGCAGGCGCCAGCATTCCGAAGCGAACGCTGACTTAATAACAGCGAAATAAACCTCACACAGTGATGTAATTTTTCTTTTATAGCATATAAGCAGATAGTTCGTTTGTTTGTAAGTGACCATTACTGGCCATGGACATCATCATTAGCCTATCACTGCTTCTCGTATCCAGCTCCTGCCAGCCATTTTGCGCAAACTATCTTCTGTCGATGTCCTACAGTACGTTTGACGAGACGCGGTCTCTACTCAAGAACTCGTTTACTCCAACGGTTATCAGCTCTAATGGATACATGGCCAGCTCAGAAAACCCCACTTTTATGGAAGCAAGGCTAAAATATAGTCTGTAACGAACTACGTAAAAAATAACAATATTGTCCGTACTTCTTGATTGAAGTGGCACTGCAGAGCAGCGTGATGATGCAATTCACAAATAGTGCAATTGTTGTGTGTTAAATGTCCGAAATATTTAGTTATTTATTTACAAGTTTGTTTGAATCCCCCCTTTTCCCTTTCTGAGCATAATTGTTTTCAGATCCTACTCATTATTATGTTAGTCTCGCGCCGACCCTAAAACCAGTATGCCGTCTCATGCATTCGATGCCGGGGAACCAGGTGGCAAGTAAATCCCTGGAACACTAACACCCCCAGATATGGGAGGGGTTTAGACTCGGCAACTTTATTCACTCCCATAATAATCGAAAGAATTACTTTTCTTTAACACCATGGTATCATTCCGGTGGTGTCAATCCATTTTTGTTTTGCAAGTGCTTCACATCAGGATCAGGAACACTAAACTCTAAGAGTCTAAAGAATAAAAGTAGAACGTGACTACTACACTATTAATGCAAAACATCGAGAAAGTCCTTATCATTCGTTTACCTTCTCACAATTATAATGGAACCGTTATCAAATTGTCAACATTTGTATGATTTGTGAAGTGCGTCACCGCGCTGCTCCCGCAGGGCTCTCCACGGCAATCAAGAATGAAAATATTTGATAATGATAGTACATGACAATGTGATGAACTTTGAAGGAAAAATAAAACGGCTAAATGTAACGGCTATCACTTTGTTAGTTCAGGTGTTATAGAGACCTAACTTGTAAAGTACGTTTACTTGGAATACTTCGTACAAAAATAACGAAGTGATATGTAAATATTACAATTATTTATTGGAATCGAGTTTAAATGCACCTGCCATTTTAGGTGATTACGGAAACCTATTCTATGCGTGGTCTGACGCACTTGGCTGATTTTTTTAACAAGAGGATCTTCTTTAGCCTTGCTTACATTAAAGTGGGGTTTGAGTAAAGTGATACTAATTTTTGTTTTCTAAACTGCTAAGATTAAGAAAGCGTTTTATAACAATATTATTCTCTCATTTAATGCAGGTAGTTATATAATAATAACACAAGGGCAAGATTAAAGACTTTGTTTTAAGATAATCATTATTTTATGACCTATACCTATTGACACACTTTATTGTTTTCATTTGTGTTCTGTGAGTTTATTTATTGAAATAATAAATCTGTCTCATATATAAAACTTTCTGACTTTCGTAGAAAAAACAATCGTCGATTGGTAATAATGACTTATTTATTTTAGCAGCAGATTATCAACCGTTTGATCATATCAACCTATATCTACTTCGCTTCGATGGAGGAATCTTCCTTTGAATTTGAAGGACAAAACATCCATCAACAGCCTTCAACAGTCCACTGCTGGACATAGACCTCTCCTTTTAAAGGAGGTTTTGGCCTACTATACCACGCTGGCCAGACGGGTTGGTATAGGGTTGGTTTCAAGTTTTCCTTCTCTTTGCATCGATGTTGTTTTGCGTAGACAACATCGATGCAAAGAGACAAAACATCCGTTCCCCCAGAATTGAATGAATTTCAATGATTGTAAAATTATTCTCGAATCAATATGAAAGCCGAAGTAAATACTCGGTAAAGCTTAAGACAAACGAAATAAGATCTAATCGGTAATCAAGTACCTTATTTAGAAATAGAAACTAGACAACAAGTATCACTGACGTCTTCTCCTTAAGTCGAAACAAATTACTGCTGATTATTGACCACACAGCTGATCTTTCGCAGACTTCAATCAACAACACTGCTGGGATCAGGTCTCCTCTCAAGAGATGCTTAAGGCTATACGTCCCCACGCTGGCCGACTGCGGGTCGGGTCCTGGCAAGAAACATTGTGGCTACGTAATCTTCCGTTGGATGTTTGTAAGCCGTCCTAAAGCCTCCAACTCAGCTTCACGACTGCTATCTTAGGATAACAACCGGAACGACTCCGATTCACGGAAACTTCATAACATATCTTGCCACAGACGGTCACCGATCTAAGTCTGACCGCGCCGTCGTTGCTTACCATTGGTGATTGTTTCCCATCACCTAATGCCACTTGTCTATGAGCACTTCAGACTTTACTTGAGTCTAATCTTAATAATAATTGTCCTTGTACAAATTTTCCTGTCATACCTCACCATATTTATTACATGTTGTTAAAAACATCACTGTCAATGTCATTTAGGTGACAATATATTAATCAATCACAATAATCAAGTAACTGAAATAGATAATAGATAAGAAAAGTGGGAGTCATATGCAAGTATTGACACTTTTATGGCCATCTTACACGAATCTAGTTCAGTGTTCCACGGTACGCGTCCAATTGCGGTGCGTTGACCGTGTGCGTTGTGCAAGTTGGCCGGGTCAAGGTTGCAAGCACATGTCCGGTCTTTTTGTAGCCAACGATTGACAATATGTAGAATGTTTGAAGTACCATACGGATATGCAGTTTCTACGGTCAAGCGAGCACAATTATACGATGTATGGCTGCATGGTTTTTGTACAAAAGTGCATCTACTATGTTATACTGACTTAATGAATTATATTTGATGATTAGTTTCCAGAACTCTAAATGCTCAATATTTATGCCTTTGCAGCTGCGAAGAGATATCGCTACTATGGCAGTCCTCTATCGCTTTTACCATGGGGAGTGTTCTGATGAGCTCTTCCAACTGATCCCACTTTCTCCCTTCCTTTACAGGAACACACGTGCTGGCCTTGGAAGTCACCGCTTTAGAGTGGTAGAAATACGCACAAGAACTAAACGGTTTGGCTCTTCATTCCTGTGCCGAGCGGTTAAAAACTGGAACTCGCTACCATCCCACGTGTTTCCTTCCCATTATGATCCCGGGTCCTTTAAGA
This sequence comes from Phragmatobia fuliginosa, assembly GCA_932526445.1. Taxonomy (NCBI): domain Eukaryota; kingdom Metazoa; phylum Arthropoda; class Insecta; order Lepidoptera; family Erebidae; genus Phragmatobia; species Phragmatobia fuliginosa. Next base: position 20,853,235 of record OW052067.1, on the reverse strand, counting down.
GGGGTGTGAAAAAGCATCTCACAAAGCCGCCATAGTTTGGGTCAGCATCGCCATACTTCCTGCATTGCGGGCAGTGTGGTGGCCCCCACTCTTGGATTCCATTCATGCTTACCATCAGGCAGAGTGGAGTCACATTGGTAGGCATCAAATAATAAAAAAAAAATACATACAACGCTTTGAACTTTTTGTACTGTTGCTAGCTCCGTGGTCTTCTTTGCTGATGTAGTTGTTGTATTATATAAAACTTCATGGACAACAGAACAACCTATACGATTGAATTATTTCGGAGAAAGTCTTGGTATTTATTGTGTGATACTTCGGTTGTTCTTCGTACCTAGGACAGTCAGTCATTCACATTCACAGTGTACTGCTAGATGTATGGCTCTCCAAAGAAAGCTGTACCATCCAGCTTCAGACAGATCTATCTCAGATATTGATACCCTTGACTAAGGGTCATCCTATCTATAGTTTTCTTTTATTTCCTTTGTAAATTGTAATCATTTTTTTTAAAAGACATCTCCCGAAATAGGAATATATTCCTGTGTCGCGGGGGACTTAGCAAATCATGCAAGAAACAGACACAAAGAACACCCAAAGTCAGAATAAGAAATTGAGAATCACACAAAGTGTTATCCCGTGTAGGATTTGAACTCACAACACTGGGCGTAGTAGGAAGCTGCGTGGTGACCGCTTAAACCACTTGGTCAACCGTGCAATCATTCCTAGAGTGAACGGAACCGATCTATCCGAAAGAAAAATAAATAAAGGCGCTTTATTTTTTGGTTATTTTCTAAAACAATGTAGCTGATTAATGCAAAAACGTTAAAAGCACTGACGGTAGAATCTTCACAGTTTTTATTCTTATTTGCATACAGGTGATTTTATTGTTTTCTCTGTCATCAACAATTATTGTCTTTGGGTCTGATGGCTTGCGTCACCTTTTTAACGGACCGGATACTGTGAATTTGCACGTATATTAATAAAGTCGTATTGCAGAAACTATTCGTTTGGAGTTTCATGCATCTTGTTTCAGACATGATAAATAAGAAAGGTGTAGAAAAAAACTGCTCACCATTTCGGTGGCGCAAAATAAATTAGCCGAAACCAAAAATGCAAACGGTAACAGAATGTTTAGAACGACATTCCATGCGGAAAATCCTTCTTTCTCAGGTTAACCCTTTGTTGATGATTGATCGATGATGATGATATCTACCTGGTTGACGTAAATAGTTTCACCCCCTATTATGGATAAAATTATAGGTAGTGGGCAAAATATGAATGTTTTAATACACCTTTGTTTACCTTCAATAATTTTGCACTGTTGGCCTAGTGGTTTAAGCGGTCGCCACGCCGCTTTCTACTTAGCCAAGTGTCGTGGGTTCAAATCTTACGTGGGACAACACTTTGTGTGATTCGCAAATTGTTGTTCTGAGTCTGGATGTTCTTTGTGTCCGTTTCATGTATGTTTGTTAAGTTATGCCGTTCAAGAGATTATCTGAAAGAAATAGATAGACAAAAAAAATAAAAATTGCCATTTTGATGTTAGCACCGTATATACTTGGATATGCATTGATGTAGGACGCCCACAGATCAGGTGGAGTGACGATTTGCGCAAGATGGCTGGCAAGAGCTGGATGCGAGAAGCCCAAAATCGATCAAAGTGGTGTGCAATGGGAGAGGCCTATGTCCAGCAGTGGACTGAGATGGGCTGATGATGATGCATTTATTGAAAAAACTGTTCATTTGATATTACATACAGACTCCAATTTTATTTATTTGTAAAGATTCATATGACCTTCTGGCTTAGAGGTGTAACGGTCTCTTCCTGGTAATAAACACAATTTTCATACAATAACATGATTCAAGTGCAGACGAGGCAAGACTGAAACTTAACAAGACATAAATTGAACAATACGTCTCAACGAATGCTACAATGTTGGTCGGACAAAGGCTCGGTTAGTCAGACTGGAGCCATTAACCGTTCCGCAACACTATTGAACTCTTCAAGGCCAATTTGTCTTAGCATGTAAGGGCCACAGCACACTAGCTACTTTTAGCATCGGCGATCGGCAACTAGTCGCTTTTTAGAAGCTAAATACGGCGACCGAACGCTCTACACCGCACACTTAAAAACGCCAAACGCGGAGATTGAGTCGCTTTTTAGAAGCGCGACACAGCAGCTGAACGCTACTCTCCGCACGCATTCGGATGCCGGTAGCATCGATTTAGCATCTGAGCAGTCGTTAAACGCGCGTTTCCGATACCGCGATCGAACGCAGGAAGTCGCTAAAACGCGATGCAGCATCGATGCAGTCGCAAAATCGCCGATCGCCGATGTTAAAAGTAGCTAGTGTGCTGTGGCCCTAAAAGTAATAGAAATGTTCTAGTCATTTATTGATTCTAAAAAAAACTGTTGATGCTCTACAGTTATCGCAATAAACGATATCATGAGCTGATGATAAGTTATTTTTATTACGAGACACCTATCTTTGGAATGTATAAATAGGTAAATATTTCAGACACCTTACGCCATCTAGTCCCAAACTAAGCGGAGCTTGCATTATGGGTACTAGCCAACTGATAAAAATACATAAACATACTTTTTTTTTGTAAATACATACATGTTATACATAGAATACACGATGACTCCAAAAGAAATATTTGTGGATCACATAAACATTTGGTCCGACCCGGGAATCGAACCCGAGACCTCTTGATCAGCAGCCGCAAACGCCAACCAGTGCGTTATCGCTGCAGTCAGTATGAATGAAAACTAGACAGTAGGTAACCCGACTGATGTGAAACATCTTCATCTTATAATCATAAATCTTCTTCCTAGCCTATATTCACCAAGATTTTATAGGATCGGCTACTAGTTATATTTATTTTACTTGATATCAGTTTTTACACGGAGCGACTGGCATCGGACCTCCGCATCCCTGAGATAGAACTAAAATTCGAAGGAATTATTGATAAATAATATTCAATATATAAAAAATGTTATTACCAAGGTAGTAGAGCTTATTTTAGGCTCGACCGGGGCGGTAGTACCCTTTTACAGAAGACCAACCTTAAATACATTCATGCTAACGTGTTTCTTTGATTAGTGCGAGACCATTGTCATAGTGTAGGTAACCACATTGTCTCCATTCGATGCAGCAAACGGGTCAGTGACTACCGGCTCCCGTCAGATCCAATACCTGCAACTCAAATATGTTGCCCTCATTGAGTGCCCTTTTGGTACGTTTGTGGTCTGCTAATCTCAATCACTCGATAAAAAGCAACGAAAGAATCAATTCGGGAGTGCTGTACTGTGCCGTAACATTGTTTTTACACGTCAGAAATTTGTCGTTTTATCCCTAATTAACACATTTTTGACTAGGTTATCAAAAGCTTTACGAGCAAAGTACCTCTAAACATTCAGCTGTTACTGTGCTGGCAATAAAAAGCTTCTTAATAATTAGCGAGAGGCACCTTTAAGGACTTTAGTGATGCCATTTCTTTTCAAAACGAGACAATAGAAAAACTCCTTTATAATTTTCGAATTAGCGACAAAATTGCCTGTAAAATCCAAATTCCATGTCTAAGTTTTCGAACTTTGTATTTACTTTTTTCGTTAATCTGTAGATAATAACATTAAGCACTTTTTATTATTTGGAAGGAAATTAGCCTTATACAGTACTGAAATGAAATTCCTAGTAGAATTATTTTACAAATCTTTCATCAAATTAAGTGCTAACACATGCTTATCAACAATAACTTCAATCGCCAACACTTCACTAAAACCATGTCCTACATAGTACTCGAACCTACGACCCCACAATCATAAACCGCAAAAGCGATAAAGGAATATAATTAATTCAAAATTACAGTATTTTACTTTGTTTATTGTACTGTTGACCATTATACGAAACTTGATTCAAACATGTAACCAGTTATGATATTTCCTGTCTAAACAAAACTATTTAAAAACGGAACTACTAGTAGAAATTGTCTGTGGTTACATTGTTGACCAGAGACAATAACCGTTCCGCACCACGGTTGAACTCTTCAAGGCCAGTTCGTGCCAATTGACAGGATCGTGAAAGTTTGCTGGTGTGGTAGTTATACTCTCCGGGTGACTGACCACCTATTATAGTTGAAGCAAGCCTTGAGTTTCAACCGAGCTTTAAAGAAGAGAGGTTTTCAATTTCTATGTTTATTTTAACTCCAACATTATTACCGTTTTGGATAGTTCTTTTTCGTTCAATTTGAGTAGAATCAAAACGGAAAATCTTTATATATATAATTCTTCTGTGAGTGTGTATGTCACTGAACTTCTCTCAAACGACTGGACCGATTTTGATGAAATTTTGTGTGTGTGTTCAAGGGGATCTGAGAATGGTTTAGATTCGCAATTGGACCCGGTAGGTGGCGCTGCGATCAAGTTCTGGAATTTTAAAGTTGGGCGGTACGAAGTTCGCTGGGTCAACTAGTATATGTATATTTTCCGTTTGATTCTACTCAAATTTGGAGAAAAAGTACCACCCACAATATCAAGGGGTGAGAAATTAAAGAAAAAGGAATCCATTTTATTAGAATGTCGCCGTCGTATTGAATGAAACTATAAAGATTGCGATATATTTGTGTCCTTTTTTTTACGCGGGGAATGCTTTTTGCACCATACCCTTCGTGGGGGACAAGGAAGGGTGTGTGTGGGACTCCCGGGCAGCCGGTCTACCCACTAAACCCCGCGGCGGCCTACCTCGGCAGTCCGGAGGAACACCAGGATCGCAACAGCGGCTTCTGGTGTCCCCCCTATATTTGTGAGTCCTGAGTAACAGCTATCCATTGACAGCAGTCTGTGACTATCAGGTGACAAGTGACCAAGCCAAGTTGCAAATGTTATTCGTTTTCTATTCTCTATCTCCATTCTCTTGTTTGTTAATAATTTGTTTTGACCACGTGGCTGAGTGACATTAGCCAATGAAATAAGAGAATAGGGAAATAAAATAGAGAATAAAATGGAAAACGAAAAAGGTTTTCAACTTGGTTGCTACTAGCTCTGTGTATCATAAAAAATAGAACTAAAGAGCACTTGTCTATTACCCTGTTTTGTGATTCATCATCATCGGGGTTTATAAATAGAAATCTAGTACATATTTGACGTATTTTTTTCCATTACTTATTCTTGGATTCTATTCTAGTTTCCTTTGAATATTCATTTCGGGTTGATGTTTTCAAATCAATAACTTACTACCTTAGAATTTATTGTGTTACATTTACTGTTGTTGAACAAGGTTGACTCTCGTACGCCTAAAACACGAGAAAGCATTGTTGATATCCTTTTTTCATTACAACCTATTACCGTCCACTGCTGAACGAAGTTCTCAAACCAATAATTCTTATTTTTAGGATCTTTGACACATATCATCACCTAGTTCCAAACTAAGCAGAGCTTTTAATTGCAATATACGAGGTGTACAAATCTCTCCATCGCAAATATTTAATAAGTGATAATTTATTAGCAAAGTGTATTGTTACAAATCACGTGCAAACACGGCCCGAATTAATTTGCACAGTTTACAAAAAAAAAAATGGCAATCTATGTTAAATTATGTGAAGGTGTGACGCAACCAATAATTGAACATGTTGTCGACGGTGTTGACTTGCGTAAAAAACAATCATTATTTAAATTAAAATAAGCTAATATATTATTTAAATTTGTTTCAATATTCTGAAGGCTATATGCAATAAGCTTGATAAAGAAATGACTCACAAGAATTGTTCATTATTTTTTGAAAACCAACAAACGAAAATATGAAAATATTTATGAATTAAATTACACAAGACTTGTGAATTTAAAAACTTACATTTATAATTGAGAAGTCCTATTTTTGGCTAATATAAAAATATATAATTTTATTGAAAAGTTTTTTTATAGTTTTGCCAGAATATAATTATAAATTGCAACACTTTTATATTTTATTTTAACCACATGTTGTGCTCTGAATGTCAGAATTTATGATTTTATATCTTTCTTTCTTTATTCTAATAGTTATCGTGTACCTCAAGATCTGTCATCATCATCAACAGCCTTTAACAGTCCACTGCTGGACATAGGCCACTCCTTAGAAAGGAGGTTTTGGCCTACTATACTACGCTGGCCAGACGGATTGGTCTATACCTGTCCTGCAAACCAACCCTATGGTTGGTTTAAAGTTTTTCTTCTCTTTGCATCGATGTTGTCTTTCGTAGTTTACCCCTTAGTCGCCTTATACGACACCCGCTATCAAGCACTTAATTCTGTTATTATACTTATCATATATAATTAAACTAATCTTACGATAAATTTGTAACTTTTCTCAATAAGTAATCAAAATATTTGCAGTGCAAATGAAAGATGAAACGTATTTTGTTGCTTACGCAAGCTGTCTCGTGTCGTCTACAGCCGCCTTAAGACGAAAACCATTCATTGGTTTGTCATTCATAAATGCTAATGACACCCGGAAGTTTGCTTACCTAATTCAGATTCGATTTCGAAAGAATGTCAATATATATATCTATATTTTTAACCGACTTCAAAAAAAAGGAGGAGGTTCTCAATTCGTCGGAATCTTCTTTTTTTTTTATGTATGTTCAGCGATAATTGCGTCGTTTATGAACCGATTTCAAAAATTATTTTTGCATTGGAATGGGCGTCGCTTACAGGTGGTCCCATCGTGACCTTATCGAGATCTGATGATGGGATTAGGCATAATTGTCGCGATTTGGGTAGTTTCTCATTGAAGTCGGTTCCTTTTTGTTAAAATTATTACCTGAGAGTTTGTTTCAGAAACTACTAGATCGAATTGAACAGGTATTTTGACTGCCTCGGTGCCGCGGTTCTAGGGTATAAATCCTGAGTCGGACCAAATGTTTATGTGATCTACAGATATTTGTTCCGGAGTTTGTTTGTTTTCTATGTATGTATTTTTAAAAAAAGATATAAATAAGTATTCAATAAGTCAATCCAGCTTTTATAATATTAACTCTGCTTAATTTGAAGCTAGATGGCGTTGTGTGTTATATGTCCTGAGAGACAGACGAAGCTGAATTGGTCAAGCTCTACTTTATAACAGACCTGAGTTTGTGCCATGTTTTTCAGTTTTTTTTAAAAAAAAGAACTCCCGCATTTGGAATATAAATCCTGTGTCACACATGAAACTGACATAAAGAACATCCAGACTCAGAAGAACAATTTGCGAATCACACAAAGTTTTGTCCCACGTAGGATTTGAACCCACGTCACTTGGTGAAGTAGCAAGCGGCGTGGCGACCGCTTAAGTCACTAGGCCAACCGTGCAGTCTCGGAGCGTAATTATAATATGGCCAAATGATAGCTAATTTTATTGAATCTAAAATGCCACTGCTTCAAATTATTTATTTTCATATTTGCATTGTTGGTTTAAATGAACATGTTCAATAGCATATAAATATAACCACTGATCTCTTTAAGTCTCAGTACTACAATAAATCATAATTTAAATTTAATTAGGAACAAGGCTAATAAATCGTTCACCTCTTTTTATAATTGCATATTGTATTGCACAAGATATATTATAATTTATTGTACTAAATTATTATTAACTATCAAATTATTTATTGACACCTAAAATAGATTTTATTGACAATTTTTTTCTGATAGTAACCATAGAGGAACCCAGGCCCGCGGACCATAACGTCTTTTTCCGATACTAAACTATTTGCACCTTTTTACATGGATAAATCTTCACACGAACACATTTTACATACAGACTTGCATTTAAAAACAATAATTTAATACAAAAAATCGTAATTACACTCAAGCGAAAACCACATTTTGTGTCATAACGCATATGCGTATTTGGGCATTATGCCTTGACAGAAGGAAAAGCCTGCGGTATGGCTATGTGTGCGAGTGCTATGCTATAATGAATAGTAACAATAAAATCCAAAACAATCAATCAGTATAATATAATTTCTGATAATATTTGTATCAAAGTGTGCTCCCAATTGAGTCATGTGTTGATAAATCAATCGGTCACGTATGAAGTCGGCGTGTTGGCGAACCGTCTAGCTCCGACCTTGCAGACATCTTTGTTTTAGTGCTAAATTATTATAAATATACACTGTGAACACATCTGTATGTATCTAGTGTTTAATATTGCTTTGATTGAATTGATATCGGTGTTGATATTCGCGATATCTCTACCTTATGTATATTTTAAGTGTAGTGATGCGTGATGGTGTATTGTAATTATATAATACTCAGTTAGTTAGAGAAACATAATAAATTACTAGCTTTTTGCCGCTACGCTTGAAGTATATACATACCTACGTGTTTTTCGGTTCGGTTTTTTCGGGTATATGCTTCAAAATATAGCTTTCTTTCTGTAAAAACATTGTCAAAATCTGTTCAGTCCTATACGGAATCAACAACGTTACAAAATCAATTTATCTATTTATTTATATATATATGACTGCCTGGGTGACGCAGTGGTAGCGTATACGAATGCTGTGTTTGAGGTCTTGGGTTCGATTCCCGGGTTGGACCAAATTTTAATTAAAAATATTTGATTCGGAGTTTGGGTGTTTTCTATTTATATGTATGTATGTATTTACAAAAAAAATATCTTTATATCAGTTGTCTAGTACCCATAGTACAAGCTCTGCTTAGTTTGGGACTAGATGGCGTTGTTTACTACTAGTTGAAATATCACAAGGTACATAGCATTTTTTTCGAGATACCTGTATATGTATAATAATGTATATGATGTCATTGTATAAGTACCTATGTACTGTTATTGTTGCATAACGTTTACCGTTGTATATAAATATACCTACCTATAAGGTATGGAATAAAAACAATATTCTTTTGTGAATGTAGCAATTGTCACTTATAATGTAAATTACATGCACCGAAAAAATTAATTTGTTGTATTTTGTAATTTACTTTAACAATGGTATTAAATTTAATATATTTATTGCCTATATACCGTGTGGTGACGGATTAAGAATACAAAGTGTCACCACCCCTATTCATTCCATGGGTGTCGTAAGAGGCGACTAAAGCCACAAAATAAGCAGCTAACATCACTGCCAAGAGAAGGAAAACTTGAAACAAACCCTTTACCAACCCGTCTGGCCAGCGTGGTATAGTAGGCCAAAACCTCCTTTCTAAGGTTAGGCCTATGTCCAGCAGTGGACTGTTAAAGGCTGTTGATGATGATTGATGATGACATTTTTATATGTTTAAGCCTGTCAAAATGCATGCAAGCAAGAGTATATTCCAGTAGGTCAACTGTAGCATGGTGACTGGCGGCCTACTGAGATGCTTGTGCACCATTGGACCTCTGGTCTCCAACTCATCAACTAAATACGACAACATGTGTACTAATTAAAGATGTGTTGAATCGGATATCTGTTTTCGTATCTGTTTGTGTTGCAAGAAGAATAAAGATCCGTATTTTGTTTAAAATATTCGAAAATATATAGCCTGTCCTTTAAGGCCCGCGACACCAAGCGTGAGAATTTGTGATTGAACACCCACATACATATTTTACATGCACACAGACGCATCGCGCACTGTCGCATACATACCGTAGCAAGCAATCACCGACTTTCGGTTTTTTGCTTATGTTAAATATCCATCAACTGTTCGCCTTTGTAGAACGTATTTTAATGTCTTACAACGCACGCAATGTATCTTGCCATAACGTAAAGCCCGTAGGATTCATTCAGTACAGAAAGTCATAATACTTTCTGTATACCAATCGAATGGTCAAAGATTATAAAATAATTTTACACAGTATAAAATAAATTTGCTCGCGTGCATTGTCTGTCAACTCAGATCGTTTTAAATACGCAAGGTATTTAAATACGGTTTTCATCATAATTAAGGTTACCTTTTAAAGAAGATTTATTAATGTTATTTTATTATTTTAAAGGAACACATAAATAAAGCCAATATTGACAAAAGTTTACGAGTTACATAAATTAGGAATAACCTACAGTAATACTTTTTTAATTATACTTTTTTAATATTTCTTTATTATTTTATTTGTGAATAATAATTTCAAAGTAATTTGGAACAATGTAATATTAATCCTTATCATAATAAATACTGTAGACATTTAAAACAATTTTATTCTACATGAAATATGTAGAATAAAATTGTTTATTACACAATATTATTTAAATAAATATTTTATAATACGTCAGATCGTTCATCCAGGTCGCACCCGTAATTGGCCGTAATCTTACACTAGTGACTCTCAGTGTAAGATTTTATTATGTCAATAATGTGTGATTAACGATACATGGTCTTATAGGCATTTAAAAAACATTTAAAATTTGACAAATTATACCCTCCTTTAAAACCAATCTATCCATTGCTGCAAACATCATGAAAATTGGTGCAGTAGTTTTTAAGTTACGTTATGTTTTGAGTTTAATAGACAGGTTGAAGAGGCAGAGGACTGTGTTTTTTTTTTAATATATTTAATGCAAACGGCTTATTTACGCAATAATGTTACTAAAATAAATGTGAAAGTAACTCTGTCTGTCTGTTTGTCTGTTACCTTTTCACGCGTAAAACGCTGAACTGATTTTGATCAATTTCAGTATAGAGATATATGGGACCCCGAGAAAGGACATGGCTACTTTTTACCACGAAAATCGACACACTCGCGGGCGGAGCCATGGGCTAAAGCTAGTAAAACATAAATACGACTAGCGGAAAGTAACTCTGTCTGTCTGTCTGTTACGCTTTCACGCCTAAACCACTGAACCGATTTTGATGAAATTTGGTACGAAGATAGAACTGAACTTGGGAAAGGACATAGGGTACTTTTTATCGCGAAAATAAAGGTAGAAGGGTTTGAAATAGGGGACGAAAGTTTGTGTCGAAGTTCCTTATTATCAAACATAAAATCAGGTAAGATTGTTTAATCTACCCTTACCATGTCGTGTGATATCAACGAATTCCACGCGGGCGAAGCCGCGGGCAGAAAGCTAGTTTATAATAAATAACAATAAATAAATATTTCAGACGAATGACACAGAATATCATCTACCAAATATTCGTGTGATCCGCAAATATTTATTTCGCAGTTTATAATACATAAACATACTTTTTTGTTATAAATACATACATATTATACATAGAAAACACCCAAACTCCGAAACAAATATTTGCAGATCATACAAAAATTTGGTCCGACCCGGGAATCGAACCCTAGACCTCTTGGTTAGCAGTTGCATACGCTGACCACAAGACCAACAAGGCAGTATGATATATTACAATAATAAATAAACAACTATTTCGAACATCTTACACACGACATCATCCAGTCCCAAACTAAGCAGAGCTTATATTATTGATTCGACAACTGATATAAATACATAAACATACTTTTTTTGTTGCTTACCTATAGAATACACCCAGACCCCGAAATAAATATTTGCGGATCACACAAATATTTGGTCCTACACGGGAATCGAACCTGAATCCTTACTCAAGCAAAGTAGTCGCATGCGCTACTACTGCCCTCATCATTATGAAATGATGGCTACCAGGTCAGATATTGCGTCTGGAATAGCATTACAAAATAAAAAAATATTTAATAACTATTTATAACGTGCTTATAAAATTTTAGGGTTTCCCTATGAACTAACACTGAAAACAGCCAACACTTAAAAAAAAAAATTTTGTGGATCTCATAAACATTTGGTCCGACCCGTGAATCGAACCCGAGGCCTCAATCGCATATGCTACCACAGCGCCACCGAGGCAGTCATATAAAATGAATTTTAATAATCGGTCCACAATTGACAGAGTAATCAATGAATGTGCAATAAAAAAAAACACAAATAATACTCCTTTTTTGAAGTTGGTTAATAATAATTTAAAATATAAAGATTGGTGTGTCTATTCTCAGACCTACCAAATATTATCAAAAGTTACACACAGTCACGTCGTCGTATGTAAACAATCAAATCTCTGTGTGCGTGACAGTGCGTGTGGAGCTAAAAACGAGCGTGCGCTCGCCTTGAATATTCGGAGAACACTGAATTTTTGGATCGCGTGAACTCTGTTTTATCGCAAATTATTTCTCCATACTAAAATGTATGGAACTTTTGCCGCTAAAAATTAATGATGTTTAAGATTAAATTATGACTTTCTGGTGAGAATTAATAGAAACCTTAAATGCTTAATCTCTTTTTTGTACTTTTTTCTTGCAACTAATAAAATATTTATTTCAAATAAAGCAATATAATACTAGATTGATTCCAAACAGAAAAGGTCGATTTCGGTGATTTTAGTCACTGTTGATGATTTTTTTCTCGAAAATAAATAATCGTATTAGTAACTTTACTCGGTTTCTCTATAGATTGATTTATTAAGAAACTGAGATATTTTTTTTACTGTCAAATAATGAATTAATTTGTTTCTCTTGTCATAACCGTAAGTGCTTTTTCGAGCAATTATGGAAACGATACCCTTAACCTTGCATACCTCGTATGTGTTATAAATCTGAGTTTATACAACATAGAAAATTACCTCTATAATTTTAAAAAAATTAAAGAATAAAAAAAATCCAAATTCTTATTCATCCTTACATTATATATTATGAATTTGAAAGCAACTCTGTCTGTTACGCTTTCAAGGCTATACCGCTGAATCAATTTGGATCAAATTAACAGTTGAGCTTCTTTAATTCTTAAGATAGAATAAAATACCGTTTAATGCGAAAACCGACAAAATCGCATGTAAAGTTTTCCAAATTTTCTTATCAATTTTGATTTATAATTTTATTTTTGAATAAGATATACGATTAACTCAGCTGTGTATTTTTGGAATTACCGTCATCTTCGGACCTCACAAGAAGAAGTCTTTCCTTTCAAGGAGTAAAGCATCCTCTCCATATAATCAACGACACATAATGTCCCACTGTTGGGCTCGAGTTTCCTCTCAAGAGAGGGCCAAGGCCACGTTGGCCGAGTGCGGGTTGGGGACTGGCAAGATACGTTGTGGCTACGTTATTTAACCGTTGGATTGCCGCTGACCTCCGAATTACGGAAACGCTCTTAACATATCATTCTACAAACGGTCACCCATACTGACCGGGCCGTCGTTGCTTACCCTCGGTTATTGTTTCCAATTACCTAAGGCCATTGTCAAGTATAATTCACTAAAACGTGAGCCACGCCTAAAATACAAACGTGAGTCTTTAATGAACACGAACATCATTCACGAAAGTTTTTTTTTAGTGTGTTTCTATGTGTGCGTAGTAGAATTGTTGTCTAGTAAATCGTACAAGCTTGGCACTCGTCTATTTTTATTACTAAAACACTTATGTAGTCACGAACACCGCTCATTATTTACGTGCTGAGAACGAGACTTCTCACGTGACGGAGACGAGCCCCTTCGACGTTTTGAAGAACTTGCCTTAAAGTGAGAATAATCCTTCTTGCTAGGAACCCTCTAACATGGGTGGTGAAGGTGGGTAAAAACGAAAATAAGAGTTATCTGAGTCTCTAAGCCTGGTAACAGCGTTTGACAATGCGATTGGTCCGAACTGAAATGTTCTACAATCGCAGCGCCAATATTGCTGATCTGCTGATTGTTATATTTAAAAGAAAACTCCTGCTCGAGAATTATGTCCTTAGTAGTGGGGAACACGAACATTCATGATAAGAGGACACATTGAACAACCAGACTCAGAATAATAATTTATTAAAAAAATGGAGATCGATCGATGCCGCGCTGTAAGAAGCGTTAAATTGACAGATTACATCATTACGCCATCTTTGCAATCATCATCAACAGCCTTCAAACAGTCCTCTGCTGGACATAGGCCTCTCCTTAGAAAGGAGGTTTTGGCCTACTTTACCACGGTGGCCAGATGGGTTGGTATAGGGTTCGTTTCAAGTTTTCCTTCTCTTAGCATTGATGTTGTCTTGCGTAGTTTATCCCTTAGTCGCCTTTTACGACACCCGCGGGATGAATAGGGATGGTGACACTCTGTATTCTTAATTCGTCACCACACGGACTGTTAATTCGTCGATAATTCGCCCAAACACTAAACGGCAAAATCTTATTTTGCACGCAATGCACGGTGGCACACCGCCAGATACCGTTCTGCTGCTGACGTGCGCCCTGATGACGCTTCCAAAAACTACCGAATATAATAATTTCCTGTACATTATCTATATAATATCTATATAAATAAATGAAATTGAAGTGTCCGTTTGTAATTTCAAATTAACAGTTTTTTACTAAATGCATATATGCACTGTGGCGACTTCCACATACAGCGCGACGTAAACATGCAACAGCGCCATCTAGCGAAGAAACACTGAACTACTAAGTAAACACGGAATGAACTATACGGAGTAACTACTAATCCTGAATCGCGAAAGAGACATTCTCACGCCGATGAGCATATATACAACATCAGCATATGCGGTAGTTACACAAAAAATGCTTTTTTTTTTCATTTTTGTTTGTCTGTTTGCTCGGGATAATTTCTGGAAAGGCGGGACTGTTTTTGACGGGACTTTCACTGGCAGAAAGCTGAAGACATAAGTAACTTATGTTAATTACAACAATAACCGCGTGTGACCACGGGACTCAGCTAGTATTAAAAACAACTCAGACTGTAACAAAATAAAGTTTAATATTGGTCGTATTCTTTACCCGTCTTTCTGGTGCCGTACAAAATAGTAGATTCTACTTAGCTACTAGTTTTATGTAAATGTTTTTACACAATTTTTTAATTTTGACTGCCTTCTTGGTCTAGGGGTTAGCGTATGCGGTCAATCAAGAGGTCTCGGGTTCGATTCCCGGGTCGGACCAAATATTTGTGTGATACACAAATATTTGTTTTCTATGTATAATATGTAGGTATGTATGTATTTACAAAAACAATGTATGTTTATGTATTTATATCAGTTGTCTAGTACCCATAATACAAGCTCTGCTTAGTTTGGGACTAGATGAAGATGTGTGTAAGATGTCTGAAATATTTATTATTATTTATTATTTTATTTATTTTCAAAGTTAGAAATATTTTTAAACGCGGGCGAAGTCGCAATAGTTAGTTCTACAAATATACGAGATTACCGCTTGTAGTACAGGCTCTGACTAGTTTTTACATGCTTTGTATTAGCTTCACCTGTATGTTTGTAACCGACTCCTTTGGATGCGATTTTGATCCTCTTTAATCGCCAGATTTCGTTCAAACTTTGTAGATTAATCTAAATGTTTGAACGAAATCGTTTATGTATTTTTATTAAGTTTATGTATACAGTTGTTTAATACAAGCCCTGCTTAGTTTGGGACTAAATGACGTTGTGTGTAAGATGTCTGAAATATTTATTTTGTAATACCTACATATTATTGAAAAATTGTAACATTCTGCACTTTCTCTGTATATAAACCGTGTAGGTTTTTTTTAATAATTGAGGCAACAAGGATTGTTTTTATATTACAATATGTGAATTCAAATAATCTATGGAAGGGGCCCACAATAGGAGAGGCTTATATCCAGCAGGGGACTGAAATAAGCTGTTGAAGAATATATAGAATGTTAAACTTTCTAATCACCTATATGATGTGGTGTACTTGTATGATATGGACATTGTACCATTAATCAAACAATAAGCACATAAATGGAAGAATTTATGACGACAATAGCGTCTTTACAATCAACGCTAGGTTCAAACAAACATCTCACATAGTAGTGCTTGTTTTATTCTTGTAGCCATACATAAGATCAATTCTTGTATTATAATATAAATTATTCAAAATCTGTCCACTGCGAAGACTACCCCCGAAATAGCGCCAACAATCCTGGTCTTTGACAGCGCGGACCCATCCATCTTTAGATCATTAACTAATTAAAATTATAACTACCTACAAAAGTTTGTTCCGCTTTTAGGCCTATACCACTTAAATTTTTTTAAGATTACTTTCACGAATATGTGGCTACTTAATTAGGCTACTTCTCATCCCCATAGACGGAATCCCCATAGCGGAAGCTAGTAAATGTTTATATTGTAGGAATACGTTTCCACTAGGTTGCAGGTAATTCAAAGGCATCTACAAGAATTACTAACTAATACTAATTATAGCTTTATTAAAAAAAAACAATTTAAGGAAAAATACAACCTGTAAAACGTTTATTTTATGACTTAATTAAACAGAATCGTAAAACGGGTTCTTGTTGTTCATTAAAAAGAATACATGTACGAAAAAATCGTAAAGTTACCAGTCATGAAATAGAATAATGCGTTTAACGGTGCTGTAAATATGACTATAAATCGCTAAATAGACGGCCTCTTGTTATTGTTACATTTACCTGTGTGCGTGTTTGTATGTGTGTTATGATATTGTTTATCTGTGTGTGTACCTGCACGAAAGGGATAGATCGACCGGGCGTTACTACCCTCTCAAACAAGACCAAACCAGATTCCATCAGACACAGTAGAATCACTTTGTAATTTCGCAAATAAAAAAAATGAAGTGGTCCGTGATCTTGGCTGTCCTTATTATGCCAAGACATTCTGTCATGAGTCGTCGAGCAAAATCTTTCTACAGGAACTTGGTCATACTGGTCCACAATGTCAACACAGATTGTTCCCGGCTTCTTTTGTCTTCTGGTAAGCTTAGAGCCGGATACGTGCTGCTCTGATACTTACTTGACTAATTGTAGTCAGTCAGTACTGAAGTCGTAGTTAATAAGTTCTATTCCAGGCAGAAAAAACATTCAATAGCACTGTTGTACTTCTGTTACGGCTATCATACAATTTCGTTTTGCAAAAATGTAAAATTATATTTGGCCCTTTTATTTTCAAATACTGACTTATGACGGTTAACGGGGTAAGGTTTCCTATGTCATTCCTTAAAGATCAAAGTATCTCCATGCCAAATTTTATTAAAACCAGTGCAGCAGTTTCACTCTGAAAGTGTAACGAACAAACTGACAGATAAACCGAGTTACCTTCGAATTTGTAATACCAGAATGGAATTACATTTTTACTTAAATTAAACATTTAATTCAATTAATTTTAAAATATCCATTATTTAAATAACCTATCAAACAGTGTTTTTTGCGTGTTATAATTAGATGTATTTTGGCATAGATAGTATTTTATTGCAACGAAAATTTAAAAATAGACAGTGTGCTATTTATTATGTTATAAATCAATATCTTTCATGTAAATTATGTATCCTATGTGTGCATTGAAATTAATAATTACCACATATAATTACACATTTGAATACATTCATTTCGAACAATAAATTTCAATTAAATTTTTCGATTACTGGTATTCTTGTTTCGGAATATTCTTTTTGAATCAATAACATTATATTTGTCGGTGTTAAATTTAATTTGTTTCTAGATTTTGACCTATTAGTGTTTTCTGTTTGATAATATTTCTTTACAAGCAGGTCTGGGGATGCTTAATAGGGTGTAACTGAATTTTAACGTGTAAATTGGAGTTAAGTGGTAAAAATCCTTGTTCATCATCATCATCATCAGCCTATCGCAGTCCACTGCTGGACATAGGCCTCTCCCATTGCACACCACTGTGATCGATTTTGGGCTTCTCGCATCCAGCTCCTGCCAGCCATCTTACGCAGGTCGTCACTCCACCTCGCCTGTGAATCTTTGTTACTGGATACTAAAAAAGGAGTTTTGACATTTTAACCTCTGAGAGGATAAAATAAAGGATAAAAGATTGTATGTCAGATCGTTATTTACAAAGTTGTAAATATTTTTAAACGCGGGGGAAGTCGCAATTGTTTTACAAATATACGAGTTTACCGCCTCTGCTTAGTTTTTGTGATTATTTTGTATACAATTATTCGTTTACTCCTCATCAACAGCCTTTAATGACCCACTGTTGGACAAAAGCCACTGTTTGCTCTTATTTGTTGTTATTCTACTTATATATTTTGTGTACGTATGCGGTAACGAGTACATTATGGTCATAATTATGACTTAATATTCGCTAACGGCCAATTAAAAAGAACCTTGAATCATAAGTTATTTTATTAGCTGTTAAATTGTATATTTATGCATGTAGAGTAGATTTCTATTCGGTTGGAGGGCTCGCACTTCCGGCATAGCTATTTCAAGTTTGTAGATCTGACCAATTCGAACTATTGATAACTCTTAATAGTTTCCCGGCCCCATAAAGTACCTTTAAATCCTACTATTATAAATGTGAATGTAAGTTTGTTTGTTACGCTTTCACGCGAAAACTACTCAACCGATCATCATGAAACTTTGTACACATGTTCTTGGAGATATTAGAAGAATTTTTTATGAAAAAAAAAATATTTTTAACGATTTTTTTACCGCGATAGCTGAAATGGCACTTTTTATAGCTCAGAGCACTTCTTAATATTAGTTGCAAGTTTTTTTTTAATTAATTGGATAAAAAAGTAAGAATAAGTTTATTTTGTTTATCAAAAGTAGCACTATCTGTTTTAAAATATATTATACAAAAAAAACTATATAGAGTTTTTCGATATTGATATATCGATATCAGCGTATCGTCGAAATCGATATTTTTGGCGTCGATTGCAAGCCTATTCGAGAGATACAAATAAACAAATACCGAAAGATCTATATTTTAATACCTGAAGAGATAACTTTGTACTCCTTTTTACGAAAATCGTAGACAGAGAAAAATTTCGTTAATTTATGTGGAGGAGGAGTGCACGAAGCTATTTCTTTTAATGTATATTATAAATACATTAAATCATTAAATAAAACATCACACACACTACCATGTATTTGCCACACACACGCATAGATATTCTCTTGTCAAATTAACATTAAGGCGTAGACTTGGCGAAATCCGTGATTATAGAAGTTAAAGTCTTTGACAGAACCTTAATAATGTTGCCAGTTATAATTTGAAATAAATTATGGTTGGCGTTTGGCGAACACTAGTACAAATAAATGTAGTATGTGTTAGGCCTATTAGCATCGTAATCCTGTAGTAATGTTAATTTTAAAAGATATTAGCGTTTGTGTGATGTAGATTAACCCTGTTGGCTTTGTCGTTATCGGATAGAGATTACTTGATAGCAATTGATCCTGGCCCCAATCATGATAAATTGTGACGAATACAGTTGACGAATTTTTAAATGATAAAAGAAAAATGGTTTTGACTACTTGCTCCTTATCATTTTATTCTACTCATGTGAAAGTTGTTATCACATTGTTTAAGAACATGATTTTACTTTTGTAAGTAAAGATTCTACGTGACTAATAAAGGCCATTCTTCTCTTTCTTTTGATCTTATGATTAATATTTTATATTTAATCTTTTGTTACCAGTAATTTGGCCAATATTTGAGCACATATAGTTTTTACCTTTGTTGTAAGTAGATGCTCCTACTATGTTGTACCCACTGAGGCTGTTGTTTTTTTTTTTAAATTAGCATAAGTTCTAATTTTTAATCACTATAATTTGCATCAGTCCTCTAACATGGTGTATAGTATATTAGTGGCAGCACCTTACCCCCATATCAGGTTTATTATATTAAAACATTAAAACTATGTAAACATTGGCGATTTGAAAGGAGTGGCCGCGAGTTTTTATTGCCATGTTCTTTTCTCCGGCTCTACCTATTGTTTGCGAACATGGCATAAATGTACATGTAGAATCTTGACCTGTCACAAGAGATGTATTGCATCCTAAGTGAATAAAGAATTTTGAATTTGAATTTGAATTTGTGTTGGACGAGTTGGTATAGGGTTCTTATCAAGTTTTCCTTCTCTTTGCATTGATGTTGTCTTACGTATTTTATCCCTTAGTCGCCTTTTACGACACCCGCGGGATGAATAGGGGTGGTGACACTCTGTATTCTTAATCCGTCACCACACAGACAGACACTTCAATTGTATCTATTTGTATAGATATAACAGATAATAACCTAATGTAAGTATATTATTATATAACTATGGGTAAATGCACTTGAAACGACTCAAGCTTTGCTCACATGATTTGATATCGAATTACTGGAAGCCCCGTCAATTGATTGAAATTAGTATCGTGCTCGGTCAATTGAGAGGTCCCTGTCTATAATACATATTGATATTGCTCCCTACTGCCCTCTGGCGGGGAGGTGGGACAGTCATGTGTGGCTTAGCAACGGAATTACACCCAAGATATGTTTGTCATAGTAAAAGTTTGTGTGATTCGCACCCAAAGTTTTGATCGTCAGTTAATGTAGCCGTGACTACAATCGGTGGATGGAATGTTGATTATTCAAAAAAAAATTATAGTTTGATAGGCTTGGATAGTGTAGTGATTGATGACCCTCTATGCTTAGCTGGCCGTCGTGTGTTCGAATCCCAAGACTATAATATTATGTGATTAGCGCGATCTTATGCTTTTTAATTTGTATAGTTTATTAATAACTAGTAATCCGGCTTCGCGATTTCGGCGTAATCGTTAGAGCTGTTTCCGAGAACACAAATTTAAATATACACGTATACAAAAATTGTTCCTTTATAGATATTAGATGTATTACACATTTAAACTTTTCTCTCGAATCACTCGATCTATTGCTAAAAACTGCATTAGAATCCTAAAAGTTTGAAAGATCTAGACGAACAAACTCCGGAAGCGACTTAACCTATGCTATGTAAATGTAATCATTCATTTGGCCAAGTGCAATGTTAATAACATTTAGGTAGCTATTAGTTATTTGTGACTGTTGATTGACTGCCTCGGTGGCCTAGGATCGGTCGGTTGGTCCAAATATATTTGTGTGATCCGCAAATATTTGTTTCGGAGTTTGGCTGTTTTCTATGTATAATATGTATGTATTTACAATAGCAAGTATGTTTATGTATTTCTAGCAGTTGTCTATTAACCATAATTCAAGCTGTGCTTAGATTGGGACTAGATGGCGTTGTGTGTAAGATGTCAGAAAAAAAGTTATATTTATCAGCAGTCTGCATTTGATATCATCAGAAATCATATCTTTCAGCACTTCTATTATGGCAGGTATCGTCCTCAACAGCTTTTAATACTCCGCCTTTGAACATAGGCCTCCCTTAAAGAGAAGGTTACTGTTTAATTCAAATATTTGGTAACCAATTCTGATCTAGGAATCTAGAAGCCAACCCTAGATAATCTTAATCAAGGCTATGCACATATATTTGGTAAGAAAATCTAGTCTAAATAAGTTAGGTAAGACCGATGGCTGGGGCTCGTGTGCCGGCTGTATGGATAGGCTGATTCAAAGCTATGGTCCTAATCTGAAAAGGCCAACCCAGACCCTATAACAGTATAGGGTCTGGGTTGGCACAGGCTCACATACTTTATTATTTAATAATTGTTCACGGATTAAAAAAAAAGACACCTCTGTGGTTTGTTTCGATATTTCTTCCCAAAGTGAGTCATAGGTAATGCCGGCACCTTTTAGCTGTAAAGTAACACGTGTAAAAGATTTACTTGCAAAATAAAAATCATTAATATCATTGATTCAATGAATTATACTGCCTCATTCTATTGTTGTAAGTCCTGACGCAAACGGTGCCTTAACCCTAGATTAATTGATGTCATTATCAACACTTTTTAGGTATTTAGCTCAAGGTCCGCTTACATTACTATTATGTGACTTTTTTATTGATTTTGCCTACGCACTACTTCTTCCTCGATGCCTTTTCTTCCAAGTCAGGTTGGGGTTCTTCTCAGCGGAGCTAATGCCATGAGATATCCCTAAGCCCAGTAGACGATATCGAAGTTCATAGAGAGATTGTTTTTTGGTCTTTTAAGGATCCAACTACCGTAACGATTGTTCATCCTTATGGCAACCGGAATCGATGTTTTTTTTTCGTATTTAAAAAAACAACTCCCGCATTAGAAATATAAATCTTGTGTAGCGGGGGACTTTACAAACATACATAAAACGGACACAAAGAACATCCAGACTCAGAACAACAATTTACGAATCACACAGTGTTGTCCCACGTAGGATTTGAACCCACGACACTGCGAAGTAGAAAGCGGCGTGGCGACCGCTTAAACCACTGGGTCAACCGTGCATTCAGCTTAGTCAGATTTAGCGTGTACTCCAAGGCGCGAAGGGATCTCATGGCTTCTTTCATCAATATCCCTTAAATTAAAAAAGCCACTTCGAATGATTTAGGTAATCTATAGTGATTTTTACGTTTTCACCAAACTTTAGGGGACACCTTAGTGCTTAGATTTCTCTTACTAGCGTAAGCTACCTACGTTAGGAGGCTCTTAGTAAGGAGACGGTTTAAGTACATAGCGGGTGAAACCGGGCATCAATGTGTTAAGATCACCCATCCATAGACAGGGACCGACTGATGATTGCTTAACTTTGCTGTGTGTTAAACTATTTGTTAAGAGCCCACCCACGAGCCTACTTAAAAATATTCTCATTACTCACGGATACATTAATATGTATTTAATTTTTGATTTCAATGGCTCTTTCCGAATTCAATGAAAGCTATTGTTTGTAAATGTTTACCTACTAACCTCCGGAAATACGAGGTCATTATCTTTCCTTGTTTTACATATTGTAATTTATGATTAACACTATCCATTTTGGTTTAATAAACAAATATTTTCCGGACTGTTTTTTTTTTGTAGATACATACATATTATACATAGAAAACACCCAGACTCCGAAACATATATTTGTGGATCACACAAATATTTAGACTGACCCAAGAATCGATCGAAGACCTCTTGATCAGCACCCGCATGTACTAACCACTAGACCAACAAGGCAGTCAAAACAGTAGGCGTTAATTTACTATAGACATTTAAAAAAATAAAATAAACAATAAACATTAGGTTTATTTGAAGGTCCTGCTCACCTTTTTTAATTTATATGAGACTGCCAAAGAGACTACTCCACTCTGCCTGATGGAAAGCATGAGCAGAATCCAAGGTTAGCGGTCACCATACTGTCGTTACGAATGACAGTATAATCATATCCTTAGGCAAATCTATTCTTTGTTTGTTGCCTGATTAAAAAACAAACAATAATAAACACAACAAGCTTACAATGTATAAGAATAACAAAATACTGACTAAATATTGGTTAAACGTAAAAAGAAAACTGTACCGACCCGTCCAGGTACAGAAATACCCGTTGAAACAAAAGTTGTAACCCGTTGTGTATTACAATGTGTTACAATGTAGCGTTGTTGAATGTCGCCCGTTATCGGCATAGCTATGAGACCTCACAATATACCTAATAGACATTGTCCTAGAAGGGTACAAGTGATGGACGGATAGCAGGTTCGAACTACCTTCAGGTTTTAGGTTAACTGATTTATTTATGACGACCGTTTTGTGTCTTCGCTAATGCTCTGTTTTGGAGATAAAATTTGATAGTACCCTATTCAAGTTGCAAACGCTTTTTAACCGACTTCAAAAAAAAGGAGGAGGTTCTCAATTCGTCGGAATCTTTTTTTTTATGTATGTTCAGCGATAACTGCGTCGTTTATGAACCGATTTCAAAAAATATTTTTGCATTGGAATGGGCGTAGCTTACAGGTGGTCCCATCGTCACCATATCGGGCTCTGATGATTTGATCCCAAGGAAATCGAGGGAACTCCTCAAATATCATAG
Source organism: Phragmatobia fuliginosa (assembly GCA_932526445.1). Lineage (NCBI taxonomy): Eukaryota > Metazoa > Arthropoda > Insecta > Lepidoptera > Erebidae > Phragmatobia > Phragmatobia fuliginosa. The sequence goes on along the minus strand of OW052067.1, from coordinate 20,829,589 downwards.
GCACTATTGTCGTGATTTGGGTACTCCGAATAGTTTTTCTTTGAAGTCGGTTTATTTTTGTTAAAATTATCATTTTTTATTCTCTTGTTTCATTGGCTAATGTCATTTAGTCCGGAGATCAAAACAAAATATTCATTTTATTTCACGAGAAGTAAAATGTGGCTTTAAATGTAATCCGAATTAAAGGGTAAAGGAGAGAACGACTATGCAGATCGTGGGTTCATTTAAATACACAATAGAGGTTAAAGATTATTGAAAACTGTGGATGACAAAATTACAAGTTGGATTCATAATAATTTATTTAGGTAGGCAAAGAAAGCAAAAAAAAGGGTACAGAATTTTAATTAGAACGTCATTTTTGCGTCAAACGTCAGTAGAACAACGTCTTTCAAGGTAGCAAGAATCTTCAAATTTATTCGCAGGGTATCGCATTGTCTCATAGGCTGCTTCGCGTATCTACAAAATCGCTTACCTCTTATAACACACATGCCAGACCTAATAAGTAGAATACATTGAAGTTTTTACAATGTTTGGTTGGACAACGCGTACATTGACACAGTGTACTATTTTTATTGCGTATTGCGAACCGTTGCCGATTGTGTTGCCATGCGGTAGAACATCGCCAACTGGGATTTATGTTAGTACTTCTACTTTGTTATATACATATTATGTACGAATTATTTGGTTAAGAATAAAATAGAAAATCCTCTATTCATCCCATGGGTATCGTGAGAGGCGACAAAGGGAGCAATGAGAAAGAAAACATGCAACAAACCATTAACTACTAGCTGAGCCCCGCGGTGTTACCGCGTGCAACGCCGCGGGGCGAAACTAGTCTAAAAAATAGCCTAAGCTACTCTTTACATCATCAGCTATCTGCCATTGAAAGTCCCGTCGAAAACGGTTCAGCCGTTCCAGAGATAACCCGGAATAAACAGACAGACAATAATTATAAAAAAAAAAAAATTGCATATGTACCGTGTATACATATGCATTTAGTAAAAAACGGTTAATTTAATATTGACACCATTTTTTTTTATTTCTATACAAATAAAAAAAAGTCTTGTGTAGTAGGCCTCTGTTAAGAGAGGCGTATGTCCAGCTGGTGACATTTAGAAGCTGTTGAGGACTCCTTATCGTATAACATTTAGAATCAACTTACGACTTGCTTGACGTTCCGACTTCGTTTGGTTTCTGGTAAATGTGACCAATTGGGTCACTATTACCTGTGACCACAGCGATCACAGCTTATTATTTATATTACTAATCGTTATTATAACTAATTAACACGTCTGATCTAGGCTTCGTATAAAATAGACCACTCAACAATCGATAAAATCCAAATAACAAAATTTCATCAATAAAACAAATTTAAATCTTCAAATTAAAAAAAATGATTTCTGACATCTTACACACAACGCCATCTAGTCGTAAACTAAGCAGAGCTTGTATTATAGATACTAGATATCTGATATAAATACATAAACATACTTTTTTTAGGAAAGACACACATATTGTACATAGAAAACAGCCAAACTCCGAATCAAATATTTGCGCATCACACAAACATTTGTTCCGAGTTCCGACCCGGTAATCCGACCCGAGACTTGAGGTCTCACAGAATCACAGCAGACGCATACTCTACCACTGCGCCACCGAGACAGTTGCCTAAACTTATCTCATATAATACACTCTAAAGTTTGAATACGTTACTCCGTTGGCTCAGCGCCCCAAAGTGGGTCTTGGCCTCCGACACAAGAGAACGCCACTCCATTCGATCTTGGGCTGCTTGTTTGAATACATTTATTTTAAATGAATCATTAGATATTGTTCACACCTGAAATCTTTTAAACAAAGAATATCTAATGATTTTGTTACGCTCCAGTTTTTTTTTTACAAATATTTGCATATCGCGTGTGTGCTTCAGCGACCGATAACCATACAGTCTTTTTATTATGAACCTAGCTACCTAGCCTGCGAGTAAAGAGTAACTTATGTCGTTCCTCGGTCTTTCCTCGAGAATAAAACTAAACGTAAAACTTAAACGCGTAACAGACAGCCCCTAGTTCTTATTATAAGTAAGAACTAGGGGCAAACGAGCAGACCTTTTGCTTGATAGAAAGTGACAACCTCCCCCAGAAAGCCTGACTGCCCCCTAACCAAGTTCTCTATTCCCTTGTTTCATTAGCTAATGTAAATCAGTCACGCGATCAAAACAAAATATTAACCATTTAAACAAGAGAATAGAAAACGAAAAACATTTGCAACTTGACAACTAGAGGAGGCAGGTCAAGGATGTTGCAGACTATTAAGGAAGAAGTACGCATACTGACTGGTTGGTCTAGTGGTTAGCGTATGCGGCTGCTGATCAATAGGTCTCGGGTTCGATTCCCGGGTCGGACCAAATATTTGTGTGATCCACAAGTATTTGTTTCGGAGTCTGGGTGTTTTCTATGTATAAAATGTATATATTTACAAAAAAAAATTATGTTTATGTATTTATATCAGTAGTTTAGTACCCATAATACAAGCTCTGCTTAGTTTGGGGCTAGATGATGTTGTGTGTAAAATGTCCGAAATATTTATTTATTTATTTATTGATCTTAAAGATTGGTGACACGACAACTTTTTGGTGGTTCCACAGTCTATTTATAGAGTTAAATATTTATTCTTGCGTATATTTGTTTCAGATGCTGCAGGAAAGAAGGCTCTGTGTCTTGGACTCGGAGCTGTCGGAGTTGGACATCTTCGAGAGGCTCATGAGATTTACAGGGGCACAGCTACGTCTGTTGAAGTGTTTCCAGGTAAATAATGTAACCCTTGTTAATGTTTTTTTTTTTCAAATAATTTATTCGGAACAAGTCCAGTGTTACTGTTTATTTTTCTTCATTGCTATTATTCCCAATAAATTTTGGGGTCGGCTACTAGTTCTACCGGTTTTACCTGAATATCAGTTTTTTCAGGTAGCGACTGGTATCGAACCTCCGCGCAACCCTATAGCCCTATATCCGCAAGCTGAAATTCGAAAGCTGAACCATACAAATGTATATATAAATGTATAAAAAGGCTCAGGCTCGTCTATATAAAAAAGCAATATCCTATTATTACACTTATTTTTCTTACTTGTCAAACCTACCTTTCCCATTATCCCGCCTAGTTTTTATCCCCAAGTTAACTGGTACTAAGATTATGGTTGGCAAAATGTAGGCGTTATATTCCTCTTGATGTTAATTAAATTTGTACTTCAGTGTTCTGTTATTTCTAAACTTTTTGTACTTTGGACTAATCTTCATCTAATTTCTTGTGCGTGATGGTCAAGCTGTGATTTAAGTTGTAAATCAGAAAATGAAAAAAAATTACAACGCAATTCCAAACAACATTAATACGGTATTAACACTAATACCATTTTATAACGAGATATGAAACTTTCAATGAAAAATTCAAACATTTGCGTGTTTATAATAGGGCCTATTATGTTATTAAAATATTCTTTGTAAAGTAATTGGAATATTTCTAAAATATTTTTTTTAATTTAGTTCAGACCAACTGAATGTAGATTCTGTTTAATGGAAAGCATTAGTAGAATCCAGTTGTGGTGGTAGAGATAGAGATTCATATTATAGATAGATATATGTAGTATTTATGTAGTATAATTGCAATTGCATAGAATAACCAAGTTATTTAAGATAGTCCATATTTTCATTATATCAAAACTAGCTTTTGCCAGCGGCTTCGCCTGCGCTTTATTCTCATGTATAACTTTGATTGCGTTTTTAACTTCCCTAGGGGTGAAATTTTCCAAAATCCTCCTTAAATGCTCGCCTACGCTCCTCAAGTAACACATGCCAAATTGAATCTTCCGTAGTTTCGACTGTGCGTTTTAGTGGAGTATGAGAACGAACATTGTGACACGAGAATTTTATATACGATTACTTATCCAAAAAAAAACCCTTATAACGCAATGTTTTTCTATCATAAATGGCCCTGAGATCTAAATGTTGCTTAATTTGTTTATCAATAATAACAAAATACCATGAAATCTAGAATAATTAAGACATTGTCGGGTAACGTAATCACATAAGCTTTCAGCTCTATACCATAATTACAGATAATGTGTGCTAACATAATGACTTTGGCAGTCATTCTAATTTTAGAGAAATACTAACCGAGTCCCGAGGTGTTACCCGTTGTTGTTATTGCAAATCGCGAGTTACGCCTCGGAACGAAGCTAGTTAAAAAAAATAGCTTAAGATACTCCTTAGATCATCAGCTTTCTGATTGTGAAAGTTCCATCTTAATCAGTCCAGCCGTTCAGAGATTACCCGGAACAAACGGACAGACAAAACTTTTTTTTTTAGTGTAAACGAAAAAAGCATCAGTTTTTATATATACAATAAAAACTGTTAATTTGATATTACATACAGACACATCAATTTAATTTATATTTATAGTTTAGTTAAGTGAATAACAGAATCAGTCCCTTTATCAATTTTGAATTGCGTGGTAGAAAAGCTTTCGTGTTACACGGAATACGGTGGAAATGAATACATAAATAATCTAATCTGACATCGATTTACTCCAACTTGTAACGTTGGTAATACATACATGGCAGAAACACAAGCAGGGCCTTTCTCGTTTATTTTATTGACTACCTTGTTGGTCTAGTGGTTAGCGTATGCGGCTGCTAATCAAGAGGCCTTCGGTTCGATTCTGGGGTCGAACCAAATATTTGTGAGATGCACAAATATTTGTGTCGAAGTCTGGGTGTTTTCTATGTATAATATGTATGTATTTACAAAAAAAAAGTATGTTTATGTATTTATATCAGTTGTTTAGTACCCTTAATACAAGCTCTGCTTAGTTTAGGACTAGATGATGTGTAAGATGTCCAAAATATTTATTTATTTAACATAAACATTCTCTCGCACCTATCAGCTAAAATTGAAATCTTATATGAAACCTTATAGCTTGGTAATAATAATTTGTGAACGATTTGTTGCAGGCAAGCCTATTTGATTAGTTTTGTAATTAAATTATCTTACCTATGATATAAATTTCGATTGATTAACAGATCGGTGTAGTTACCTATATTGACTTACCTATTCACATCTGTTTGCCAGGTAGCCATACACAGAAATAAGAAGGCAAGCCTACCTAGGCCTATTCTGTGTATTGAAAACTATCAGATGAGATAAAATTCATTCGGTTATCAAAAGAGTGAAGGTGATGGAAGAAAATTGATTAAAATTAGTTAAATTAAAAACAGCGATGAGCACTTTTCGATAAGCAAGTCATCATAGGGATATTTGTTTATAAATTATATTTGATATGAAACATGTCATATCGAGTTATCAGACCGGAGAAGGTCAATCTCCCACCGACTCTTAGACCAGCGAGGCTTTTATTTGTCTAAAACAATTTGAACTTGTTATTCTTATTGGTAATTCCAGGGTGAAACTCATCGGTCCCGCGAAATATGTTCTAGAACACATTTCTTCCAATGTACATACATCTGAAGTGTTTTGTTTACATCTGCATCAATGTCATACTCATCACTGTGATACACACACACACACACGATTGCATCGGGGCTACCACCTTAATAAATCGCGTTGCAGTTTTATTAGAAACCATGCTTTTACCCGCGACTCTGCTCGCGTCTATTTCGAGTATCGCTCCAAACAGTTGCCAATGCAATTTGCCGATAAATTTAGTTGAAGGATTTTTTCAAGTCTGTTTAGTGGTTTAGGTTAAATGTGAATCTGAACCTGATGTAATCTTGAAGTAAATTAAATAATCTAATCTGTATTAATATTGTCTAGAAAGTTGCGATATGTTCAAGTTGTATCTCAATATTGTGTTCAAAAGACGGTGTTTTAAATATTTATGCTGTTAACTACCCCTTGAGTTGAAGAAAGAGTCGAAAGGGCGGCATCGTTCTTATCACTCTTGAGTTTTACTTCTAAATCATGAAAAAAAAAACATCCGATAAAGTTTTTTTCACACAACAAACAAATTCCTCTTAAATACCTATATCAAAAGTTTGTTTGTTTGGTTAAACGCGCTAATCTCAGGATCTACTGGACCGATTTGAACAATTCTTACAGTGTTTGATAGCCCATTTATCGAGAAATGCTATACACATTTAATCACGCTAAGATCAATAGGAGCGGGGCACCAATGAAGCGACATCCCGACGGCATATGTCCATCTTTTAAGGTTGGCTAACTATAACCTTTTTTAGGGTTCCGAAGTTTAAAACTCGGAAATCTGTAAGGGATAGATTCATCATGTCCGTCCGTCCGTCCTCGACTTACCGTCCAAACGGTAAGTGCTAGACAGATGAAACTGCATGAATAATTGTGTTGTAATTACGTCGACAAAGTGCCACAATAAAATTATGAAAAATATTTTTATTTGGGGTACCTCCCCTGCACGTGAAGTGGGGATGATTGTTATTTCTCGCGGCTATAACGGATTAGATGACTTTGTTAGTTCAGGAGTTATGGAGGCTTAACTTGTAACATGCGCTCACTTGGAAAAGTCATACAAAATTAACGCATTAATACGTAAACGTAACAATTATCCATTGGATACGATTTTAAATCCACGTACCATTATGGGTGACTGAGGAACCCTTTCCTGTACGTGGCCTGACACGCACTTGGTCGATTTTTATGTTAAACAAATTTGTTTCCGTAACATCACGCTACGGGCAATAGAAGACGCAGGCTGGGCTGTGTGTCAACTAGTCAGGTTCACGACCATCGTATAAGTTATTTTCATATCTCTCAGAAACAACACACTGATGAGTAGACATGCAACATTGTACAACTCAATTTATTCCGTTCAACCCTAGTGCACGAACATAATGAACGCAGATGTATGCGCCTGCGCAACACAATGACACCATCAACCTACAGATGTGTGATCTGTCATCTACATACGTCACTCACCTTATATTTGCGTGTTCATATTCATAATAGCTGTTGTGATATTCTCAAACGGTTATAATCTACGTATTTATGAGATACATTGTATGCCACGCCTCTACGATATGTAATAATTGATTGGTTATAGTTCATAATTCTGTTTTATTCTGTTAATCGGTAATAATAATTGTCGTTTTTTTAGAATTATTACTAGTATTTTTTTATACCCTTATCACAACTTGATATCATTAAAGAGAACTCTCCGACCAGGCAAGGTGATTGTGTCTAACGGTTGATTTTGGCGAGAATTTCTATATCGCGATTCAGGATTAGTTACTCTGTGCTGCAGTGTCTCTTCGTTAAAATAAAGAAAAAAGTTGCTTGCGTTGTATATAGAAGCCGCCACGGTATAAAATCGGTCGGTTTACTTCTGACATCGTGGGTAGTGAGCACAGGATTCCATAAGTCAGTGAGATCATATGTTCGTCCTGTCAGTGGAAACGCAGCTTCCCTAGCCAAGTTGCAAAAAGCCTTTCGCGCAAAAACTACTGAACGGATTTGGATGAAACTTTACAGTAAATTAGCTTATACATCTTACCATACTTGGAATAGGCGTAGTTTACAGGTGGTCCCATCGTCACCATATCGGGATCTGATGATGGGATCCCAAGGAAATCGAGGGAACTCCACAAATATCATGGCACAATTGTCATGATTTTGGTACTCGGAATAGTTTTTCTTTGAAGTCGGTTCCTTTTTGTTAAAATTATCAATGCAATAATTGAGATACACGGGTGAAAGCTAGGTGATTATAAAAATCCATAAATCGTAGATGTCAAAATGTATCACTGTTTATCTCCTGTCAAAACTGCATAGATTGCTATACACACTTGGATAGCAACTAAAATGATAGTTTGTAAATGCCTAAAATACGCGGGTAACACCGCGGGGCACAGCTAGTAGAATATAAACGTTTGCAACACGGCTGCTCGGTTTAACTGAACTGATTAATGTCTCTATATTAACTGGCCACTTTGTAACAACGTTGGTAAATAAAAACAAGACATTTTCAATCTAATCCAGGGCCTAAAAATCTTGTTTCGTACTTTTTCAGCATAGTTTTATGTCCTATTTGGGTTTTAGTTTTACTATTTCTTATTAAAAGTTTTGCATGTCTTTCTGTTTGTTCCGAGTTATATCTGGAACGGCTGCACCGATTTTGAAGGGACTTTAAATATTCGATTAACTATAATAACAGCGGGTAGCACGGCGGAAGTCAGCAAGTTTATTTATAATATTTTTTGTATATACATTTCAAACGACTACTTGTTTCTGTTATCTTTGATATAGAAAACAGTGACAAACGGACAGCTGTTTTGTTTTACTCTTTGAGTACAACGGAACCCTAAAAAGCACCTCTGTGTGAGCCTTAAAATCAAACTCGTAGTTACTAAGCAGAGACCTCCCGTGATCCCTCCTCATGTTTCATAAACAACATAATGCAGATTTTATCTCGTCGTTTGTGCATTAAGTGTCAGCATTTCATATGGTGTTGCATATCATCCCACAACGATAATAGATCATTGGTTTATGGTTTCAAGCAATTTTAAAGTTGTGGGATTCAGAAAGATGACCTCAGATTATAACCTATTTTATGAATCTGTTTACATGATATTCACTATCTATCTATATATATAAAAATGAAACCCGTTTTCCTTGGTCACGGCATCACGCGTGAACGGCTAGACCGATTTCGATCATTATTTTTTTATAATATAGCTCGATGTACGAGGATGGTTCTTAGGAAAAAAAAATATCTGATAACTTTTATTGGAGGGGTTCCGAGAATGCAAAATAATTGAGTGACGTTGAATCGACCGTTAGGCGGTACGAAGTTCGCGGGGTCAGCTAGTTGTTCATAATGTTCCTATTCTTGACTAGCCGTTACTCGCGGATATTGTCGTAAATCGCAGGTAACGCTGCGAAGCGAAACATAGCCTACATTACTCCTTATTTCATAAGCTATCTACCAATGAAAGTCGCGTCAAAATCGACTCATTCGTTCCAGAGACTAGGCCTAACAAAGTAAAAATTGCCCTTTTGATGTAAGTAATATATACACTTTTATATGCATTTAGTAAAAACTCGGGGTTTCCTATGTGTGCGTCCGATTTATGTATATTTGTAAAGTCCTTGTTTTTTTTAAAAATACCTTATTTGTATAGATTACCACTTATTACAATGTTTTTGGTCAATTTTATTCTACTTAATACGAAGTCAATAAATAAGTGAACAATTTGACCCCATGGTGAGCTGTTGAGTCGTTATTATGATGTTATTTATATGTTTTTCCTTGTTATTTATGTTTGGTGCAGACAACAATGACCTTTACAAACCAAAATATTAAAACGTTTAGAATTTCCTTCTTTTCTTTTTATCATAATCATAATGTCCCACTGTTGGACTCTGGCCATCTCTCTGGATAGGGTTAAGGCCATAAGTCCCCACGCTGGCCGAATGCGGGTTGGGGACTGACGTTGTCGCTACGTAATCGTGCCGTTTTGGATGTTTTTAAGCCGCCCGAAGGCCTCCACCTACGCTTCACGACTGCTATTTTGTGATAACAACTGCGACCGACTGCTTAACTTGACCTCCGTTATAGTAATGCTTAAATATTGTGACATCCTAATATAAACTTTTTGCAATTACGCATGAAGATATTTTGATTCTTGAGGAATTAACTAATTATTTCTTTTTCAATTTCCAGGCAGTTATAGAACATGGATCCAAATTGTCAGCGGAGCTGGCAAAAAGCTACCTCGACATGTGTGACGCTGCCAAACGCTCGAAGGACTCGTTGATACACCTGGGCCTTAGACTGGGTAAGTCCAATGTACCTATTCCTCATTTAACAATAACTTCAGTCCTCTGCTGGACATTGGCGGAGGTTCTGGCCTACTGTACTGCACTGACCAAATGGGTTCGTGTCGGATTTGTTTGGAATTTTCCTTCTCATTGCAGTCCTGTTGCCCTATGTAGATTGCTCCAGTGGTCGGCTCTAACGACATCTACGGGATAAACAGGGGTATTCGGTATTCTTAACCAAGATATCAAACAAGTACAATGTGTTTTGAATACTAACATTATTAGCCCGAATGTAATTTAATTTAAGCCTTTTTTTTTCGTGAGGAAAATCGTCATGGACCGTCATCTCACCGGGGGTTTACGGAGGGGTAGTGTGTCGGACTCGAACCGACTAAAAACCACACGGTGTGCCCTCTGCGCTTCTCTTTTGCGAGGAGGAGGAGTCCAGGGTCAGATCTCCTTCTGGACAATTTAATTTAAGCCTGTGTTAATCTTTAGTTAGCAGTAATTCAAAATATTCAAAGTAGCAAAAGTCCTGTGAAGTTCATATAAGAAAAAATAAGTAGTGTGAAAATTGAGAAGTTTGTAAAATCCCCTCTTCAGGGAAAAGTAAGGCTTGCTTATTGCCAATGTCTTAGGAGACACAATCGAGTTCATTTGGGCTGTAACACGGTTCTTCTTCAGATTGAATCTCCCAATTAGGGTGAATTCGAACTCGACCCCGGCACTACTACCCTCACTTAGAAAAAATGAACCAATGATGACAGCATTCGTGCTGTCCTTTGATTATAAACATGTCTAGATAGAGAGTTCGAGCGTCTAAATGTCCAAAAAAATAGTATTTAACTGTAAGAGACTAAGCTCGTCGCGGCCGATCAGTGGCGTTACTGTCATTGTACGGTAAACACGTATTGAGTGGCGTATAAAAATGACGTTTTGCATGATAAAAGTGTGCAGGAATTACTTTGGACGATTGAAATCAACTAAAACAATTAGTTATCATCGGTAAGTAAACTTTATATAACTATATTGTAAAGAAATAATTAAATTAACTCAGTGAAATTTTATCAAAGTTCGACCACCATTTTGACGGCATTTTTACAGGGTAGCCTGGTAATTGAATTTAAATTTCCCATGTGAGTGTTAGCCAATTTACAAAATGTTCAATCATGATCGAAAAAGCATATTTCGAGAATTCAAGCCATTTCAATTTAACTATAGTGCTGGATAATACATATCATGTATTATGTATGTATAATATATTTATGTGGTGGTAGATATTGTTTATTTTATTAAAAATCTAATATGCGTGACGATTTTGCCGCTCCATGGATGCTGATAATGGAAGTAGTATGTACGACGTTAAGTTGAAGAGATTGTTTGGTTGTTTAAACGCGCTAATCCCCGGAATTTCTCAACCGATTCTGAAAATTCTTTCACTAATCGGAAGCTACACCTTCTCTGAGTTCTTAACGAGAACGATATAAAAACAACATTTACGAGAAATTGCGGGGAGCATCTAGTTAAAAATATAGTAATTAAATTAAATATAACTATGTTGTATATAACTTAATTAAAGGCCTCTGTGAGTTGGCTTTCCTTCGTCCGCCTTTCAAAGTACCGGAACCTCAGACTACTTTCTAAGGCACAGGGTATATTTTTACCACATTGTTGTTAAGTATTAAGAATAAATAAGCTTTAATAGCAATACCCTTCTTCACCAACATATATTTTACCTAGTAACTCAAAAGCAAAAACTCAACACAATATATATTGACTGACTTTAAATTTAATACAAATTACTTATAAATCTCAAAATCAATACACAATTATTTTCCCTCCTTTTATGGAAAACATTCAAGGGCTGGTATCACTCAGAACGCTGCCACGTCATGCGCGCGCCCGTAGGCTACGCTTGCATGTGTGTGTAACATGCACACAAGCCCTGCAAATCCGGCCTGTTGTTTTTATTGCGAATGCAGCGCAACACTCCATCTAGACATGTATATAATCAAAGGTGCTGTCGTATTTGTTAGTGAGTGAGTGAGGCTAAATGATGCAGAAGCATCTCACCAGCTGGCCATTGTGATGTTCACCAAGCAGCATTATGCACATTCACAATGAGGATGCTGACCACTACTCTTGGATTCGGCAGTGTCATGTAGGCGGGCTTAAATATAAAAAGAGAGAGATGGTAACAAGAGCAAAGATAGTAGGAAATCAGCAGAATATAAGAAGCAGAGAACCTCTGTAAAAAGTGATGATAATTCCGTCACAATTGCGACAAATAACTGTAATATCCTCGCCAGATAATTGGAGTGATGTTAGCGAAGGTCAGGAACAAAACTGCAATTGTAGCACCCACAGCCATTAGGCACCATTACCGCTCTCGTTATGTCATACATTACTAATCTCTTTGGAGATTAGGCCCGCGTCATATTCAAGGTCAAAAATAAATAGACCATTTGCTTGTTGGATTATTTAATTTGCGATGGAGTTAGTTTAGGCAATTTGTTTTTATTATTCTCTGTATGCTCTGTTCTCGTTATGATTCTATTCTTACACACAGCGGCCGGTCACAAACGGCCGCTCTTTTATAGTTTTCACTGGTAATATATGTTTTTATATTCCATCATAGTGCCTAAACTACTGAATCGATTATGATCAATGAAGTGTCAATAGATTGGTAATAATGGCTTTAAGTACGAATATTTGGGTCATAGTTTTTTAAACTTTTTCTTGTAAATTTGTAGTATTGCGTTAGTCTTCGGAACAGCTGACGGTCCGTCTGGTGGTAAGTGGTTACCACCGTTCGTAGACCCCTGCAAATAAAGAATCGTGTAGTGTCTTCCCCTGAAATCAGGGTGAGAGAATTTTCGGAGTAGTCATTTACAGTCATGTGACCAATTTGCTTGTTTTTCTCCTTAAGCTATGAAAACAGCACCATAAATAACCTCTTCATTAATATGTCATTTAGACTTATAAGATTTTGAAAATACTTATTTAAAAAAATTATATACCTTTAAATTTTGTACCCAAACCAATTGATGATGATGTTCTCCTAGCCGATTACGGCCACAGCAGCCAGTCTCAACGGAGACCAGCCAACTGTTCAAGGGCTACTATAGTGCACAAGTATGTCCGCAAACACAGGTGCACTCTCTGTTCTCTCAGTCTCATAATCCGGTGGGACGGCTATACGATACGAACCTAAACCCATAACTTTATACATACTGTATATATTAATTGCGGTGTTATATTTCAGGTGGATTCCTTAACGAAGCTGGATGGTACGCAGACGCTGAACGCGTCCTGCTGCGCTGCCGCGACATATGCCAGTCACAGCCGCAGACCACGCACAACAAGAGAATCACACTTGAGTGCTGTCACAGGTAAACCTTCTATATTTCATATAGCTTACCCTTTAGACTACCTTGTTGGTCTATCGCATAGCGTATTCGATGCCGATTAGCCCTCTTAGCCAAGTTGTAAATGTTTTTCGTTTTCTAATTTATTCTCTCGTTTCGTTGGCTGTTCCCGCCACTAGCGGGACGTCTGCGAAACGGAACGCTTGTCAAAGTGACAGGCGAGTGACGTTTGAGTACTACGTACGCGCGCGCGTGGCGTTGTGAAGTGAATTCTGCTCTATGATAATATTCTGCTCAGTGTTTCGAATAACCCTAATCAGCTCGTTACTGGTGGTGCCACGAAGAATTCAGTGCAATACTACACGAGGCCGACAACCAGCTGATCCTGCCTCCGCTCATACAATTCTCACCCTACCTTAATCCATCGTAAGTACTATATGCGTCGCCCAAAGGCGCATATAATACATTGCCTAATGTCACTCAGCCACGTGATCGAAACAAAATATTAGTCAATGAAACAAGAGAATAGGGAATATAGAGAGAGAATATAGAATAGAAAACGACAAACGTTTGCATCTTGGCTAAGGGAGGGAGGGGCTGGAGATCTTGAATTCAGTTCTGGTGCCGGCCAAAAAGTTTGTATAGTTTTTCTTACGAAAATTCTAATGTGTTTCGGAGTATGGAACTTGGCGATGTTTGACGCTCAATTCTCGGAAAGCCCGTTAAGTCGTCTGTCGGTCAAATTACCTCTGGTTCAGGGTAAATCTCAAACTAATGAATCATCCCATCGTTACAAATACATACTAAAGTTACTATAACTACTACTAAGTAATAAGTCATAAAATCATTGTAAGCTATTCCGAGTTCCTTATGCTTTCTTCTTCCTAGCCTTATTCCCAATATTATTTCGGCTCGGCTACTAGTTCAACCGATTTTACCTGAATAGTTTTTCCACGGAGCGACTGGCATCGGACCTTATGCTTATTTTTACATAATACTAGCTAATACCCGCGGCTCCACTCGCGTCCTAGGAGTATGAAAAATAGATGTTGATCGATTCTCAGACCTACCCGATATGCTTACAAAGCCGTCCAAAGTCCAGCCGTTTTGGACGAGTATGGTTACTAACATTGTGACACGAGAATTTTATATATAAGATTATTGTGCTCATCACACATCTATTTGTCCTGGGTGGAAACTGGTGTCCAGTCAGGCTCACTAAACCACGCGACCATCAGGCCTCTCTCATGAGACCAACTGATTTTTTCTTGACTAATAGTTGTACCCACTCTATTCCAGATTACTAAACACACAATCAGTATATTGCTGCTTCCCAGCGGCTGCAGAGACTTACTCCCTCGCGTTGAAGTTGCTCGACATTCCCGATGACATCACGGCCGAGTTGCCAGAAGGGAAGTTCGCCATTGCAGACACCTGCTGTGAAGCGTTAATAACTGAGGATGATGAAGATAATAGGTAGGCAACTTACTCGTTTAAACTTCTTGTAACTTTAGGTCTTTCGGAAGTAGATCCGCCATGATCTCATAAGCTACGGAATTATTAATTAAATGGTGAACAATATAAGAAAAAGTTAATTAAAAATTGAACAGCTTAGTTATACGTGTTACACGTGCGTCAGTTATATTAAAAAATAACTTTGTGATCAGTAATTTCACTTCGTCCTCAATATTGCAGAATGAATAAACTTGGATTTATTGATTTCATTTCATCGTCATAAATAGCCCTTCGTAGTGCAGTGCTGGACTTAATCTCTGTTTCAGTGATAGAACGTCTCATTAAGTCGTCATAGTGTTTGTCACCAGAAGACTACTTTGCCTAAATTCTCGTCTCGTCAATATAGGTTGAGCCATTGCAGAGATCAAACTTAAATAAATTGCTTTTTTAATGGACCGTGTATACTTTCATATGCATATAGTAAAAAACTGTGTAATTTCTTTGTATAGATAGTATTATTACTGACCATACTCGGAATGTATTAGACTCCTGCTTATATTTTCCAAACGCCTCAAAATTCTCCCAAAAGTTTCAACCTGTCTTTTGAATTTTGTGTCTGTAAGCACAATTCCCTCATATTCTAAAAACTTTGCACTTTGGAATTTGATTGATCTAAGTTCAAATATGTTTTGGTGGTATCAGTGGTATCGTGAATTGTGAGTCGTGCGGCGGGTCGTGGGGCGCGAGCTCGTGGGCCATGTCGGGGCTGGCCGCGCGCGTGTGCAAGGAGTTCAGCGCGCTGTTCTTCATCCGCTGCGACTACAACGCGGCCTACGTCTGGAGCATGCGCGCGCTCAAACTGCTCACACCACATACGCCGCCCAAGTATGTACAACGCTATTCTATGAAAAATTATATTGATAAATTTATCTTGTTTTTCGATGTTATACCTATTAAACGAATGTCTTGATTTTGATTATGACGTAATTGGAAAAGTAACTTGATCGATTTTGATTTGTTTATTTGATACATAATCCGTTCGTGTTACAAAAATAGTGACGTATCCATCGAGCATCGTCTACCGACTAATTAGACCTATTAGCGAAGTTGCAAACGTTTTTTGTTTTCCATTCTATTCTCTATTCTATTTTTCTATTCTCTTGTTTCACTCAGTTACATGATCAAAAGAAAATATTAACTATTAATAAAGATAATATAATAGAAAACGAAAAACGACTGCAATTTGGCTAGGGGACAGTTGGAATAAATGAACATTTCATATGAACGTTTGCAACATGATCGGTTGAGGTGCGGTGTTTATACGACACGTCACTATTTTCTTAACGCGAATGGAGTGTGAGAGTTGTGCGTGTGTGTGTGTAGGATCACGGTGGAGGTGCTGCGCGCGTGCGGCAAGGCGTGCGTGGTGAAGCGTCGGTTCGGCGCGGCCGGCGAGCTGGTGCGCCTGGCTGTGGGGCTCGCGCGTCGCGCCTTCGGCCCGCGCCACCCGCGCCTCGCCGCCGCGCTGCTCGACCTCGGCTTCTACCTGCTCAACGTCGACTCCATCGTGCACAGCGTCGCCGTCTACACGGTACTGTCTCTGAGCCCTCTCTCCCTTGAGCCCATACACGTACATCATCACGGGGTCATCTATTAGGATTTTAAACTCCTAATAGATGACCCCATTGCAGTTAACCTGACATTTCATTTTGTGTAATAAAGAATTTTAAGTTTAGAAACATATTTACTGCACAATAATCTTCATCTAGGTAATGTTTCTATGTTGCAGGAAGCGCTGAAAATCCTCACGCAAGTGTTCGGTTCTAGTAACCTCCACGTAGCCACGGCGCAAGAGGACCTGGCCTACGCGCTCTACGTGCTGGAGTACTCCTCGGGCAGGTTCTACATGGCCAAGGACCACGCCGAGCGGGCCATTAGGATTATTGAGGTATTTATGAATGATCTACTAGTTTTTGAATGACCATACTGATCCTATATCTCGCAATCAAAGTTTTCACTATAAGGCACATTTCTCCAAGGTCTTTATAAAGATTAGCAAATAATTTTAACCAAAACTATGTAGGTCGCAAAAATAATTACAGGATGTATTAAATATAAATTTTGTTATGTTATGCTTTTCCAGAATTTAGTTCCCCCTGATCACTTGTTGCTCGCATCGGCTAAACGTGTAAAGGCGCTCATCCTAGAAGAAATTGCACTCGACACTCCTGCCGGACAGGACATGAACGGTGATTATAACAACAATCTTACGTTGCAAATAAAGACAACATGGTCTTTCGAACCATGCTGATGCTGAATTAATTTAAAAAATTCGAAGGGCCATGTTGTCTTTGCAAAAGTATAAATAATCTTAATTCTTGTTAAAACCATGTACACTATAAATATGACTACTATAATGTGCTAGACATATTATGGTGTACAAAATTGTATCTTAACTCCAATAATGGCGAAGTGGTATATGTGGTTACTTAGTAGTAGAAACTACAGTGAGTGTTTCACAAATTGCTGTTTGGAGTTTAAGTGTTTTTGTGTCGTGTTTCATATATATTTATAAAGTAACACACGAATATGACTACTGCCGAAGTTATTTTTTCTAATCATAATAATTTAAATAAGAAACCCCTCTACAGAATCGATAGTAATTCTAATGGAGATCCTCCAATTCTCGCTCCTCAGCCCCGAGTCTGCTGGAGGAGTCGGAAGCGCTGCACAAGGCGGCTCTGGCCCTGTCCATGATGGCCTTCGGGGAGAAGAACGTGCAGACAGCTAAACACTACGGAAATCTGGGCCGGCTCTACCAGAGCATGCAGAAGTTCCAGGTATGATACTGAGTCCTAGCATAGCTAGTGATTGTGGTAGAAATACCCAGATTAAACATTGCTGCTCATAGCAAGTTTATAGTTTAAAAATAATAGGAAGTTCTGAAATAAAAACAAACTATGATCACCAGCCTTTAGTATTCCACTTCGGGACATAGGCCTCTACTTTGGGAGTCCTTTGGTCTAGTATTCATATCTGGCGATGAGATGGTTTAGTTTATGTGTGATTTTTTTCTTTTCTTTGCAATTGTTCTTGCCCTGCGTAGTTTTTTTTCATTTATGACCCGATAATAAAACCCTCTGCCACAGAACTAGTCCGCCTACTTTTTTAATATTATCAAATAGATTGTATGACTCGAGAGAACGAGTGTCGTGTGTCGTCGTAGTGTCGTCACAATAGCGGTAAGGTTATTGTGTAACTCCTCAGGACGCGGAGACGATGCACCTGAAGGCCATCGCGATCAAAGAGGAACTGCTCGGGCCCGAGGACTACGAGGTGGGGCTCAGCATCGGACACCTCGCCTCGCTCTACAACTACCACATGAACATGCACTGCGCCGCGGAGAAACTCTACCTCAGATCTATCTCTATCAGTAAGTAACTACACCCAAAGGTTATCCGAAAAATATATATTTACAATTATATTTTCATATATAGACTATAAATTTATACAATGATCAAAATGCGGTGGGCCCAGAAATGATCCCTGTGGTACCCCAGATAGTATAGTACAATTTTATAAGTCCAAACAAGTTATATTTGTACTGTAGGTAAATGAATAATAATTTCCAATAGATTTTTTAATATATTCTCGATGACTATTTACATTTTAACCAACTTATGATATAAAATTACATGATCAACTTGATCAAAGGCTTTCCTCTAATCTCAATACACAATTTTATGAACTTGTGTAAAATTCTAGATATCAATTATAAATATTTTAATCAGGTTTGAAGCTATTCGGTGAGCGTTATTCAGGATTGGAGTACGATTACCGCGGCCTCGTGCACGTGTTCACCCAGCTCAAACGAACCGACCGCGCTAACCATTACAACAGGCTTCTGCAACACTGGCAAGGTACTACATCCACTTTCATTTGCTCATTCAAGGGGACGGAGCCGTCGGTTGTTTTAATTGAATATCATTCAACTTTCAGTCCATATTTAAAGTCTTTCTAAAGAAGTCAAAGTAAAATTTTATTATGTAATTGAATATGAATGCATTAAGCTTGCATTATCTACTATTATTCAAGTACTTGCCTATATCGGGTTAATAGTTAATGAATTGACATTTATCTTTTGCAAAATAAAGATCTTTAAAAAAAAAGCTAATGAAATGCGTGCATATGAAGTAGTTATTACATGGTGTTGTTGTTTGGCGTTTCTTGGGTTCGTTCTCAAAGGATTAATTGCCCAGATTCATCATGGATCTGGCCAATGTATCTTCTGAGAGAGAACCGTTTTTTGTTTGCAAATCGCGAAGGGTACGAAACCATCTTAAATAATTAAAATATTGTTATGTAAAATGTCAGAGCTCCGCGAGCAGTCGAAGGCGGAGCAGCAGGGCGCGCTGGGCGAGGAGCAGGTGACGTCACTGGCCGAGCTGCGCGCCAAGCTGTTCGCGCCCAACGACTGAGCCGCGACACGCGCCCTGCACCGTGCACCGTGGGATACTTTAACTTAAGGCTTACGACTACAGATAGCGTCTGTTTACTGCAGGGGTCGGAACGAACCCGGGAACGAACCGCCCGCTCGCAGTATGACTGTGCCTCTATATAGTGTAAACGTACGTAGCGTATAATTATTGTAAGTATTAGCACGAGCGGGAGGGGGGGGGGGGGGAGGGTAGGGACAGGAAGGTCGAGGGTCGCTCGCGCCTCCGACCCTCACCGTCGTTAGGTTCGGAACACATTATTGTGTACCGTAACGCCAAAGGCTAGAGTCTAAGTCATAAATTGTAAAATCGCTGGCTGTGTACGCGGTCTAATATTCGTGTTATCGTTTAATTATTTGCGTTATAGCGGCAATAGTGTGGGCCGGCTTAACCGAGTGGAGTGACTCACTGCGAATGTTCCTTTTACTTTACTGATACTGTGACTGTAGTGACGAGTCGAACGGTTTGTTGACTATGCAATAGTGTTGGACAGACTATAGAAGTATAAAATCGATTTAAGAAAAGTTTGCAGTGTTAATAAATATATCGACGAATGTACGTTCAAGAAGTGTGTACGTATTTGTGTAAATTTTAAATAGTTATATTGTTGCTTTCGCGTTTAGTTAATGCTCCAAATGTATGAAAGAGTGTAATGGCGAGAATTTTGTATATATTGTATTTTATTGGTCCCAGTATGACCAGGTGTCTCCTTGGCTACGTATGTTACGCATAATACTTAGAACCTATATCAAATATCCTTATTTCAAAGTATTATTTAAATATTCAATTGAATCTATTATCTATAATCTGTTGAAATCGAAGTAATAAGAAAGCCGGAGGCGGTTAGTGTAAATGAAACATATCTATTTTTATTAGTTATTTTGAAGTTTATAATCTTTAATTGAGCGTGAACGTGTAATGGAACTGACGAATTCAAAATTAATTTTCATTAGCCACAAATTGACATGTGTACAAGTATTTTTGTGAATGTTTATATGTAGTATATATTGTACGTGACGGGACGGCTGCTGTGCAGAGAAAGACTCGCGATTAAATAAGTTTTATGAAGACAATCTGCTTGTTTTATTTGCACTCATTTATACAATATTTGCTACCTGTTTCAATTCCTCTTTATGCAAAGTGTCTCCAGTAAAGACGATTAGCAAAACCATGACTTCAGCTCATCAATCTGAATAACTTTCCCAAAGAAACCGCGTTTCCAGATAAACTTGAAAAGCCGGCTATGCATTCGAACACTGGTCAGAGAATAGAGGAGAACTAACAAAGTTTAATCTTGAAATTCAATTATTTGGGATTGGATTCTTTGGGAACATGGGAACAGTACGGAACGATGATCAAGATCATTGTTGGAAATATTTAACTTGTATACGTAAACTTATATCACATATATACTATTTCTGATAATATAAACACAAAATAACAGAATTCATGAATTGGTTAAAATTGAAAAATCGATGTGAATGTGAAAAAATTATTTTTCAAAACTAATTATATTAAGAAGGTACTGCACGAAATTGTGGAATTTGACGTATTTTCAAATCAGTAGTACTATGCGCTGCATTAATTAAATACATCAAAAGTATTTGTATAGTTTAGGTCAGTGCTGGATTTACACATTTGCCGCCCCAAAGCTTTAAAATTTTTGCCGCCCCTACTGACTCCTAAAATTATAAACACTGTTCACAATAAAGTTAATCCCTTTCTTTAGGAAATAATCTAGTTACCTGATTACTTTTACAACTTTTGTTGTTTTTTATGGTAAGCAAAGCTTGGTTTTTACTGCACTACTTATAATGTTTAGTAGGCTAAGGAAGACAGGTAAGTAAGGCCCGATACTGCTAACCATGCACCACTCCAGGTATGGGTGGGACACCGGCGAACCGGTCCACGTATTAAGCCCCGCGGCGGCCTACCTTGGCAGTCGGGTGGAGCTCCAGGAAGCATCAGCGACTTCTGGATTCCCCCCTGCCTTACCCCGTGACTGGGGTAAATATCAGGGTAATCAATTAATTACCCTTGGGGCAAGACGATATCGCGCCTCACCGTTTTACACAGTAAAAGGCGGGACACCGACCTGCCCAGGTCGCCAGCTCAGGTCGCTTGCAATGGTCACATTTCCCCAAGATATGGCCACAACAACCCTTGGGCAACGATATGGGACTAGCTGCCTCTTCCGCGTCCCCTTCGGCGCCTCAATCGAGCGGGATCGGCCCTTTTCCGATCCCGCTCTGCGGACTCCTTCTGGAGCATTACGTTCTCACAGAATAAGACCTCGTCTGCCCATCCTTCATCACTCGCCAGTATTGCTGCGATCAATGATGGCGGTGACAACATTCTATTCAGATACTCACGGAAACAACCATGTCCGGTGAGTATCTGAGTTAGTGACATAGTCCGTCCTTTCTATCCAAGCTTCAAAATTTGGCAGAACGGCTCCAACAGCGCGTTGGCTTTCACAGCCCTGTGTTTCGAGCCCTGTCCTCCAAGCCCGTAGGGCTTGCGTGTGTGCGTTCTACCGCAGCATTTCAGGCTCATGATTTGGCGCTGTCCCCTCGCCATTCCAACCGATAAAACGAATTTGGTCGTAGACCTTCGTATCCAAATCGGCCAGCATGTCGAAGGGTGGAGATCACGCAGCGATCGTCGCTGCCTCATACGACGCCCATGTGGAGGCAGCGAACTTCTTCCCTTGGTCCCCCAAGATTGGGCAGCAGACGATGTAACGCCACTGCAACCCCTCGAACCCGGCGGACTAATCGCTCGAAATGCTCTTCGAAGCTCCACCGATTGTCCAGGATGAGGCTAGGTACTTCAAGTACTGGCCCACTGAACTTCAGTGTCACCCACTCGGAGGCACGAGCTGGGAGGATCCTGGTGCTTACGTAGGCCATGGAAACAAATCGCCTCAGTTTTCTGAGGCGACATCCTTAGGCCCAGCTCATGAATTTTTTTCACAACAAAAGCCACTCTCTGCTCAGCGATCAGAAGCACTTTGTCGAAGCGTGACCCTCTGGCCAATATTAAGGTATCGTCCGCATAGCAGACTGTTGCGAAGGACCGCATCGTATGCAAGGTTCCATAATAATGGGCCCAATACAGAGCCCTGAGGAATCCCGCAACACACTTCCCTTTCCCTAAATCAAAATATTGCACATTCGATAAACGTTATTAACTGATATTAATTGATCTCAATTTAACGAAAAAATTAAAAACAATATTGAATTGAAGTAAATAATATTAAATTAATATTTCCGACATCTCACAAACAACTCCATTAAGTCCCAAACTAAGCAGAATTTTTTGGTCGTCCATAGGTCACTCAGTCAAGACAGGACGGTCTGCCGATTCAGTCACGGCCTATAGGTCCATCGTGGTGCTGGACGAGTTGGGTAAGGTGTTTAAGAGGGTGCTCTCTGTCCGCATCGTCCGGCACCTATGCGAGGTGGGCCCCGATCTGTCGGACACCCAGTTCGGATTTTGGAAAGGGCGTTCGACGGTCGATGCCATATTGCGACTGAGAACCGTGACAGAAGAGGCAGTAAGCAGTGGTGGCGTGCTGTGTCTATGGACATCGCCAATGCATGATAGTCTGCCATTTAGCTGCAACAGGGAAACACTCCTGTAGCACGGAGTGCCTGAGTACCTGAGGTGGCTAGTGGTAGACTATTTAGACGAGCGTACCGTCATGTACGAGGGCCAAGATTGTGTTTTAAGACTTAGTAAAGATTAAGTATTTCACAGGGGTCAGTCTTCGGACCACTCCTGTGGAACATGGGATACGACTGGGCCTACAAGGGCGTCTCCCCCGGGCTGGACGTAATCTGTTACGACGATGACACTCTGGATACAGCCAGGGGGGTGAATTTACAGGCTGTCACACTGGTCACAACAGGAGTCTCCCTGGTGGTTGGGCGCATTGAGGCGTTTGGCTTACTGGTGTCCCTGGATAAGACGAAGTCCCTTTTGTTCCATGGGCCCCATCGTAGGCCACTCCCCGGCGCTTGCCTCGAGGTCAACTCGGTAATTATACTGGTCCGGGCCCAAATTAATTATTTGGATTTGATCCTTGACGGTAGGTGGCTCTTCGACGAGCACTTCCGACAGCTTGCTCCGAAGCTGGTCGATACTGCCTCCGCACTTGGACGACACCCAATTTGGGTCGAGCCAATGTCGCGACGAGACAACTGTACACGGGAATTGTCTGGTCTATGGTACTGTACGGTGTACCGGTGTGGGCGGCGGCTCTGACCCTCCCAAAAAGGTGTACGCCTCTGGTAATCCCAGAGGATATTGGTAGTTAGAGTCATTCACAATTACCGCGGTCGCAACCATCTGCGAAGACATCATCTATGCCATGGTCATGCTGCCCTGTGTGGCCGCAAATGGACGGAATTAGTTTTCCCCTCCATCCGCTTCAGTGGCCTTCTGGCTTCAGAGGAAGCGCCGTCCGCGTGTGTCGTAGGTCGCCATGAGATAAGCAACTGATGGCGCCCGCTTCAGTGAGAGAAGGCACTGCTAGGGGTTCAGAGGGCCCGAGGGGGCTTTAACACGTCAAAAAAAAGTGTTTTAAGTGGTCGCCACGCTGCATTCTACTGCGCCTAGTGTCGTGGGTTCCTACGTGGACAAAAGACTTTGTGTGATTCACAAATTGTTGTCCTAAGTCTGGGTGTTCTCTGTGTTTTTTAAGTATGTTTGTAAAGCCCCCCTCAACATAGGATTTATACTATACTCCTAATACGAGTGGGGTCTTTTGAAAAAAATAAAAACAGTTGTGTCGACAACCTTAATTTTTTTCTGTAGAAATTTATTTTTTGGGCCATTTTGCCGCCCCCCTAATTCTGCCGCCCCAAGCTTCAGCTTTCTCAGCTTATATGATAAATCCGGCCCTGGTTTAGGTCAATCCTTGAACAAGATCATAAGCATGTTGGAATTTGAAACTGATACATATGAAATTAAAAAACGATACATATATGTTGTGTGACAGATGAAATCTTAAAAACATTTTTCTTCAAAAAGTCAAAAGATTTTACGTCTAGAACAATAATTTTCATATGACAATATTTGTATTTACATCGTGCAGGTTATCCGCGTTGTATAATTTAATTTAAAAGTATAAATCTAAAAGTATTAAGACTTTTCAATTTTTAACACAAACGCCTGATGCACATTGCACATTACGCTGAAAAAAACATTGCTCTAATTAAATTACTAGGTCTAAAACTTCAAAGCAGAATGGATCTAATTACTAATATTAATGAGATCGATTTTGTTTTGAAGTTTTTTTTAGACTTATTTCAGTATTGTATTGTGTATCATGTCTATATGTCATTGGTTATACTAACTGGCAAATGAGAAAATTGAAAAAAAAACAAATTTTGAGTCGAATCCTGTACAGAGTAGTGCGAACGCAGAGCAACAAATGTACCTACGAAACACAATACAAACGTACAAACGCAAATAGGTAAATATCTCAAACAGGTATGTTTAATGTTACTGTCAGTGCTGGATTTACACATTTGCCGCCCCAAAGCTTTAAAATTTTTGCCGCCCCTACTGACTCCTAAAGTTAGATACACTGTTCACAATAAAGTTAATCCCTTTCTTTAGGAAATAATCTAGTTACCTGATTACTTTTACAACTTTTGTTGTTTTTTATGGTAAGCAAAGCTTGGTTTTTACTGCACTACTTATAATGTTTGGTAGGCTAAGGAAGACAGGTAAGTAAGGCCCGATACTGCTAACCATGCACCACTCCAGGCGTGTGTGGGACTACCGGCGAACCGGTTCACGTATTAAGCCCCGCGGCGGCCTACCTTGGCAGTCGGGTGGAGCTCCAGGAAGCATCAGCGACTTCTGGATTCCCCCCTGCCTTACCCCGTGACTGGGGTAAATATCAGGGTAATCAATTAATTACCCTTGGGGCAAGACGATATCGCGCCTCACCGTTTTACACAGTAAAAGGCGGGACACCGACCCGCCCAGGTCGCCAGCTCAGGTTGCTTGCAATGGTCACATTTCCCCAAGATATGGCCACAACAACCCTTGGGCAACGATATGGGACTAGTTGCCTCTACCGCGTCCCCTTCGGCGCCTCAATCGAGCGGGATCGGCCCTTTTCCGACCCCGCTCCGCGGACTCCTTCTGGAGCATTACGTTCTCACAGAATAAGACCTCGTCTGCCCATCCTTCATCACTCGCCAGTATTGCTGCGATCAATGATGGCGGTGACAACATTCTATTCAGATACTCATGGAAACAACCATGTCCGGTGAGTATCTGAGTTAGTGACACAGTCCGTCCTTTCTATCCAAGCTTCGAAACTTGGCAGAACGGCTCCAACAGCGCGTTGGCTTTCACAGCCCTGTGTTTCGAGCCCTGTCCTCCAAGCCCGTAGGGCTTGCGTGTGTGCGTTCTACCGCAGCATTTCAGGCTCATGATTCGGCGCTGTCCCCTCGCCATTCCAACCGATAAAACGAATTTGGTCGTAGACCTTCGTATCCAAATCGGCCAGCATGTCGAAGGGTGGAGATCACGCAGCGATCGCTGCCTCATACGACGCCCATACCCACTCGGAGGCACGAGCTGGGAGGATCCTGGCGCTTACGTAGGCCATGGAAACAAATCGCCTCAGTTTTCTGAGGCGACACCAGCTCATGAATTTTTTCCACAACAAAAGCCACTCTCTGCTCAGTGATCAGAAGCACTTTGTCGAAGCGTGACCCTCTGGCCAGTATTAAGGTATCGTCCGCATAGCAGACGACACTTAGGCCAGAGGGCAGGCTGTTGCGAAGGACCGCATCGTATGCAAGGTTCCATAATGATGGGCCCAATACAGAGCCCTGAGGAATCCCGCAACACACTTCCCTTTCCCTAAATCAAAATATTGCACATTCGATAAACGTTATTAACTGATATTAATTGATCTCAATTTAACGAAAAAATTAAAAACAATATTGAATTGAAGTAAATAATATTAAATTAATATTTCCGACATCTCACAAACAACTCCATTAAGTCCCAAACTACAGTTGCGCGCGAGACGCGGTAGCATACACACGCTCCGGTGCCGAAGTCTGCGTTCGTACGTAACTTTTACAACTACCCGCATTTTTTTTTTGTTATGGTGACTTTCGTTAAGTGTTGTTGGAGTCAATATGGGCTCGAGTGATATCAGTGAGAGTGATATGTTGGTTGAGGAGAATATTATATGCGAGAATCAAGTAAGTGTAGAAGTACACAAGGAAGGTGCGTTTTGTTCAAATACTAATCAAAGAAGTGTGGAAAAAAGAGTAAGAGAAGATAGTGAAGAAATAATAGAGGAAGATGGGGGCTTTATTACAGTCAGAAAAGGTAAAAGGCAGGCATCAGACAATACATGTCAAAATAAACCAGAACAGTTTTTATTGTTATGATAATGTCAAAAGAGATTTTACCAAAACAATTTAGTATGGCGAAACTTCTTAAAACCGAAAACGTACAGAACATCTCAAAAATTCAATATAAGGGCCCATATAAAGCACTTATACATTTTGAAAACAGAGAAAGTGCAAAGAAACTCATTTGTTGTGAAAAAATTAATTCCTTGGGGTACAGATGCCAAATGACAGATGAAATAAATTTGTCCTATGGGGTTCTGCGAGATACAGATTTGGATATTCAAGACGAAGAAATATGCGCTAGTTTACAATGTGAATACGAAATTTTATCGGTGAAAAGACTAAAGCGATTGGATGATAAAAGTCAATGGGTAGACAGTGGTACCATACGAATTTGTTTTAAGAGCTCCACTTTACCACCATATGTATCTGCATATGGGTGTAGATTTAAAGTGGAACCATATACCTTCCCCGTTTCACAATGTTCTGGGTGTTGGAGATATGGCCACTTTCTTAGATTTTGCCCCAACAAAAAGAAGATATGCCCAAAATGTAGTGGCCCTCATGAAAATTGTGATATTATGAACTACACATGTACAAATTGTAAAGGATCTCATATGGCCCTAGACAAGTCATGTCCTATATTTATGAAAGAAAAAGAAATAAGAAAAATAATGTCTAGCAAGAACTGCACCTATCGAACAGCCCTAATGCAATGGTTGGATAGCAAAAAATCAACAACAAACAACAGCCAAAATATAGAGAACAATATGGACTCTGTCTCAGTAATCCTTACAAATAAAAATGATAGATCGAGATCTTATAGGGATGTGGTTGCTAACAATTCATATGGAACATTATTATCGGACATGGAAGAGCAGGACATTGAGTCTTCTGATGACGACAAAAACCAAAACGATCGCTCCCAATTACGAGGTAAAGGAAAGAAACAGAAGAAAAAAACCAAAACGAACCAGGCAAAGGAGACAGAAAGCTCGCTTAATACAGAATCTTATGTTGAAGATAATACTGGCTATAAAAAAAAACCGGAGCATTTCAGTTTCAAGGTACTTATTGGCAAAATAAAAGAATTTTTCGTAGATAATAAGTGTTTTATAGATAAAATGAAATTATTACTAAGTTATATAGTAAAAGAGTGTGTCAAATTTATAATAGATTTAGCTCAAAAACAAGATGTATTTACAAAGTTAATGTCACTATTTACAAATGGCTAATGTACAAAAGAATTTTTCTGTAAATATAATGCAGTGGAACGCGCAGAGCTTGAGACCTAAACTAACTGAACTAAAACTGTTACTGTCACATAATAAAATCCACATAGCTCTCATATGCGAGACATGGTTGGAACCAGAATCTGACTTAAACGTAAGTGGTTACCAGTTATATCGTAAAGACCGAGAAGACGGATACGGAGGAGTGCTGATTTTAGTGCACAACTCCATTAAAGTCGAACAATGTAGCTTCAACTCAGTCAATCGTGGAATTGAAGTGGTGGCCATCAATCTATTAAACTGTGTACAACTTAAGCATCTAGTCCTAGTTTATTGTCCACCATCTATTCACACCGTTCAATCGGATTGGGACAACCTTTTTTCAAAATTTAGCCGCAATTGCCTAATTGCTGGAGATTTTAATGCACATCACACAAATTGGTCGAGTAAAAATGACATCAGAGGGGGACAAGTATATGATGCAGCATTGGAACATTTTATCTCGTTAAACAATAGTCAATCAACAAGAATTAAAATAGTTAATAACGTCATACATAAAACATCTCCAGATATAACATTCATCTCTAGCGACTTAGCTTTGTGTTTTGATTGGCAAGTTACGAATGATAATCTAGGCAGCGATCATTTAGTTATTAAAACAAAATTTAACTTTAGAGACACTATTAAGGTACATAAAAAACGCAAATTTAACTTAGCTGATTGGGAGAAGTACACTAAACACTTACAAAAATATATCTATTTCACTAATTTAAAACAAGCTAGTATTCAATTAGAATATAATCATTTCATTAGCCAATTAAATGATGCAGCAGACTTATATATTCCAGTAAGTAAAGAATTAAATAACCCTAGTAGTAACTTCAGACCTCAGCCTTATTGGAATCCATTCCTTTCTAAATTAATTGCTCAACGTCGACTAGCTTTAAGTCAGTTCCGAAAAAACCCAACACCAACGAATTTAACCGTCCTAGAAAAAATTAGTTCTGAAGCTAAAGTAGCCATTAATCGAGCCAGGCGACAGAAGTGGCAAAAGTATTGTGACGATATTGATGAAACAACCCAAATAACGGAAATGTGGAAACAGCTAGGATGGTTAAAAGGACGAAGGAGTCCTAAAGCGTTCACAAGTGATGATAAAAAGAGAGAACTTTTATTGAGTCTAGCTCCCGATTATGTGATTTCGAACTTGCCGATTATGCATTCTACCAATGATCTTCTCGAACGTGATTTCACTTTCCAAGAATTACAGAATTGCTTGAAAAAGAAGGATACAGCTCCAGGCGATGATTCTATATCATACCCAATGCTCTATTATTTACCCACATGTGCCAAGCTTCATTTATTAAACATATAAAATTTAATTTTCACAACTGGAGAAATACCTAACCAATGGCGTCAAATTCTCATTGTCCCAATACCTAAAAAGGAAACCAATGTTAATAACAATAGTCTGAAGTTACGTCCCATTTCTTTAATGTCATGCGTATGCAAAATTCTACATGCGATGATAACGAAACGTCTGGAGTGGTACACAGAACATAACCAATTAATATCCCCTTATACAACCGGTTTTAGGAAGAGTCAATCGTGTTACGAAAACTTGGTGCGTCTAGTTACCCAAATACAAATAGGATTTTCGAATAATGTACCAACACTTGCATGTTTCTTAGATATTGAGAACGCTTATAATAATATTTTAATTGATGAATTAGTGAGAGAGCTTGATGAAATTGGAGTGGGTAAGAGACTATGCACATATATATGGAATTTCTTGTCAGAAAGACATTTAACAATGAGGGATGATGTAATCAAGAATAATATTATTACGCGATATACTCGCAAAGGCCTTGCGCAAGGTGATCCTATGTCTCCTTTACTTTTTAATATAGCCACCAGACAAATATGTCGAAATGTACAGAACGTGTTTATAGGACAGTATGCTGACGATTTTGTTATATATAGTGGTGAGAGAAATTTGGTAACGAGTGTTAATAACATACAAAATGCATTGAATGCGATAATTATTCTGTTAGGTAGATTAGGTTTATCTTTGTCACAAAGTAAAACTAAATTATGTTTATTTAACAGGGGACGAAGGAAACACAACTTACAGATAAAAATTAATGACACTACTTTAGAATTTGTAGAAGAATATAAATATTTAGGAATTTGGCTCGACCATTCCCTAAGATGGGGGAGACAGATCAATGAATGTTATCAAAAAACACAAAAACACCTTAATCTTCTTAAAGCTCTGGCGGGATCAACATGGGGAGTACATCCAAAACATTTACGTAAGATTTATTTATTTTTAATTAGAAGTAAAATTGATTACTGCTCCTTTTTATATGACAATAGTGCTGAAATTCATACGAATAAATTAGACAAAGTTCAAAACCAGGCATTACGGATTATAGGTAGTTTTATAAGAAGCACACCTATACATGTGATGGGCTCAGAGCTGTGCGTGCCTCCACTGCAACTTCGTAGAAAATATTTAGCTTGTAAATTTTATTTGAAAGTGCTGTCCCAAGCGAATGATACAATAGTTACCCTACTTATAGATCTTAGCACTTTTTGTAAGCAATCGTATTGGCAAAAGAAGAAAAAGCCTTTGCTTGTCCAAATCCATGATATAATGAAAAATGAAATAATATCGTCATCAGCACCATTAAACATGTTTCGGTTTGAAATTTGGGTTACTTACATTAATATAAATAATGTAATAGAATTTCGCTTAAATAGTTTAGAGTTTCCTAAAAAGACTTATGATAAAAATATTTTAAAATATAATGTTACTTCTGAGTTAAATTTAAAATATGAAGGATGGTATGCCATATTCACCGATGGTTGTAAAAGCTCTAGTGGTCGCGGTGCTGCCTTTTATGACCCTAATATTGTGACAGACAATTCTGTTGTTAACCGATTTAAATGCATACATAACCTTTCGATTATGTCTATGGAACTCATTGCAATTTTTGAAGCCCTTGTGTATGCTCGATCCATTCAAAATAATAATATTCTTATCTATACAGATAGCAAAAGCGCTTTACATCATATAGCTCGATGCGCCTCTGGTGGCAGAGGTGTACCGATAGCTTATGATATTCTATTGGAAATACATGGTATGAACAAAAAAGGCATTAAACTGAAACTGCAATGGGTTCCAGCACATATAGGCCTAAAAGGGAACGAAGAGGCTGACAAACTTGCGTGCCAAGCAGCTGTAAATGGAAGGGTGGTGGATGTATTACCATATCATACAGAATTATTACCAAAATATAAAAATTATCTCTTTCAAGAATGGAAGGAATATTTTGATAAGAGATCCTTAGAGAAGGGTATTTGGTACAAGACCATACAGAGTGAGCCCCTTCGTACTCCGTGGCTCTTGAATGGGGGGTTAAATAGAAAATTAACTGTTGTTGCATTACGTTTGAGGTCTGGACACATTCCATTAAACAAGTTTTTGTTTTTAATGCGCGTAACAGATTCTCCAA
Organism: Phragmatobia fuliginosa; assembly: GCA_932526445.1. Classification (NCBI taxonomy): domain Eukaryota; kingdom Metazoa; phylum Arthropoda; class Insecta; order Lepidoptera; family Erebidae; genus Phragmatobia; species Phragmatobia fuliginosa. The sequence continues at coordinate 20,798,323 of OW052067.1, read as the reverse complement.
ACTGTACGGTTTGTGGAAAGGTAGAGGATGTACACCATTTGTTAATGGAATGTGTTCGATATCAAACGGCACGGGAGACCTTGATGAGGACTTTAAGCCTATACAGTATAAATATGGGTACGTTTCATGGACTGCTTTCAACACCTCTATCGGAAGCTTCTAAGCAGATGTTTAAGGCCTTCAGTCCTTGTTAATGGATTTTTGTTGATTAACATTTAGGTATATTTAATTTGTACATTATATTCGTTAGATACTATGGAATTGGCATGTACTCTATGTATAAAAATCCCGTAATAAAAAAAAAAAAAAAAAAAAAAAAATAAGTCCCAAACTAAGCAGAATTTTTTGGTCGTCCATAGGTCACTCAGTCAAGACAGGACGGTCTGCCGATTCAGTCACGGCCTATAGGTCCATCGTGGTGCTGGACGAGTTGGGTAAGGTGTTTAAGAGGGTGCTCTCTGCCCGCATCGTCCGGCACCTATGCGAGGTGGGCCCCGATCTGTCGGACACCCAGTTCGGATTTTGGAAAGGGCGTTCGACGGTCGATGCCATATTGCGCCAGAACCGTGACAGAAGAGGCAGTAAGCAGTGGTGGCGTGCTGTGTCTATGGACATCGCCAATGCATTTGATAGTCTGCCATTTAGCTGCAACAGGGAAACACTCCTGTAGCACGGAGTGCCTGAGTACCTGAGGGCGCTAGTGGTAGACTATTTAGACGAGCGTACCGTCATGTACAAGGGCCAAGATTGTGTTTTAAGACTTAGTTAAGATTAAGTATTTCACAGGGGTCAGTCTTCGGACCACTCCTGTGGAACATGGGATACGACTGGGCCTACGAGGGCGTCTCCCCCGGGCTGGACGTAATCTGTTACGACGATGACACTCTGGATACAGCAAGAGGGGTGAATTTTCAGGCTGCCACACTGGTCACAACAGGAGTCTCCCTGGTGGTTGGGCGCATTGAGGCGTTTGGCTTACTGGTGTCCCTGGATAAGACGAAATCCCTTTTGTTCCATGGGCCCCATCGTAGGCCACTCCCCGGCGCTTGCCTCGAGGTCAACTCGGTAATTATACTGGTCCGGGCCCAAATGAATTATTTGGGCTTGATCCTTGACGGTAGGTGGCTTTTCGACGAGCACTTCCGACAGCTTGCTCCGAAGCTGGTCGATACTGCCTCCGTACTTGAACGACACCCAATTTGGGTCGAGCCAATGTCGCGACAAGACAACTGTACACGGGAATTGTCTGGTCTATGGTACTGTACGGTGTACCGGTGTGGGCGGCGGCTCTGACCCCCCCAAAAAAGTGTACGCCTCTGGTATCCCAGAGGATATTGATAGTTAGAGTCATTCACAATTACCGCGGTCGCAACCATCTGCGAAGACATCATCTATGCCATGGTCATGCTGCCCTGTGTGGCCGCAAATGGACGGAATGAGTTTTCCGCTTCAGTGGCCTTCTGGCTTCAGAGGAAGCGACGTCCGCGTGTGTCGTAGGTCGCCATGAGATAAGCAACTGATGGCGCCCGCTTCAGTGAGAGAAGGCACTGCTAGGGTTCAGAGGGCCCGAGGGGGCTTCCACACGTCAAAAAAGTGTTTTAAGTGGTCGCCACGCTGCATTCTACTGCGCCTAGTGTCGTGGGTTCCTACGTGTACAAAAGACTTTGTGTGATTCACAAATTGTTGTCCGAAGTCTGGGTGTTCTCTGTGTTTTTTTAAGTATGTTTGTAAAGCCCCCCGCAACACAGTATTTATACTATACTCCTAATACGAGTGGGGTCTTTTGAAAAAAATAAAAACAGTTGTGTCCGCAACCTTAATTTTTTTCTGTACCAATTTATTTTTTGGGCCATTTTGCCGCCCCCCTAATTCTGCCGCCCCAAGCTTCAGCTTTCTCAGCTTATATGGTAAATCCGGCCCTGGTTACTGTTATAATTTTATTGTAAATTCAATGTTCCGTTCACTATTATTCGTCAGTTGCTAATCAATCAATACAAGTAATCAAGACGGTAGAAAACTTCAAAACGTAAATATTTACCTTTGATTATAAACATGTATTTCATCAAAGGTACCTACTCTTATCAAACCCACTTTAATATTATAGGCCTATGTTTTTCAGGTTACATGTAATCTTATGGTCAAGAAAGAACTTATAGTAAAAAAGGAAAACACGAATGAAAGCAAAGCCACAATTCGGGTACCTGTTTGAACCAAGAACTTACTCACCACAACTCTTCATTTGGTTGCAACTTCAGTAATTTAAAAGTTAATGGAGAATATAGAAATTGTTTTCATTCCTCCTGTTTCATAGTATGCAATATGTGTAATGCAAAAATACTTACTTACTTACTCCGTTGGCTCAGAGACCCAAAGTGAGTCTTGGCCTCCGACACAAGAGAACGCCACTCCATTCGATCCTGGACTGCTTGCGAATGCAAAATTAAGATTGGAAAATTGTAGAAAACCTAGAAACGTCAAGGAACTTGCACTCAATCAAAATATCGTGAGTAATTAAGTGTATAGGTATGGGATTCAGTGCCCTGGAGCAAGTCAAAACTTCTCTTGATATACCCTGCATGTCAGAAAATTTTTATGCCAAATGTCATGTTAAGTATGTGAACTCTGGGAACTGGCCAAAGAAAAAAGCATAGAAGAAGCAACAAAAGAAAGTGTCCATTTTTTTGTTAATTACAATTATCTTATTAATATGGATAGTAAAATTATTAACATAATCAGAATAAAAATAATAGATAAAAATTAACTAAAACAAAATAAAAACATTTAAAAACAATTCCTATTACAAATTTTTAAAATCAAATAATAATAACTAAAATAATTCAAATTGTATTGATAAATAAATAAAAAAAAAAATTTAATTAAAATTACTGATAATTATTAAAATAAAATGCAATAATAATTAATATTAACTCGCGATTCTATTGGCGACTGCAGAACAGTGATTTATATACAAGCAGTCCAGACGATCTGCTATCATTCCCAGGACAATATTGTTGCTGCCACGAACCCCGCGCAATAAGGAGCCGCACCTCTTACGCATTATCGCGTAAAAACAATCAACGTAAGGGAACATTCCTGAGGCACTGCAGAATCGTGGCAGCCCCATCAACACCCTGAACACATTATTATACTGAACCCGGAGGGCAGTATAGGACTTCCGAGTATACACAGCCCACAGGCTACACGTGTAGAATGATGTGCAGTACGAACGAAATAGTGTTATTTTTACTTCTGAAGAACAAGTTCGCTCTCACAGCCAGCGCCCTTCGTTCCCGCTCTATGTCATCATCGTCGCTGAGGTCAAAAGTCAATATATGTCCTAGGTACTTGAATTTTTTAACTCTCCTCAAGGTTGTTCCACTAAGCTCAAGTTTCGGAAAGTCACTCGAGTCACTGACCCCAAAGACCATGACTTCACTTTTTGTGGCGTTGTATAGCAAGCCATGCCTTGCAGCGTATGCCTCACATATCGCCACAAGCTTCCTCAACCCACAGACAGAGGCGCTCAGCAACACCATATCGTCAGCGTAGCTGATATTGTTTACGCTAACTCCATCCACATGACAGCCGACATGAGTACTACTGAGATTGACAATCAGGTCGTTCATGTACAGATTGAATAGTGTCGGCGAAGACAACCCACCCTGTGGCCTGTCGCACACCACACCCCAGTCTATAAGACTGTGACAAGGTTCCCGACCATCTCACACTATTAGTCTGGTTTCCATACCAGTATTTGAATATACATATTTATAATTTCATGCGGAACGCTTGAACTTTCTTTCTTTCTTATGAGTTACGCGGTAATCTGGATGACGCGCTGTAGGGTATCTTTCTGTTAAATAGCGAAATAACATTATCACATGACCTTTACTACACTAAAAAGGAAGCTTTAATTTTCTCTCTTTCAATAAAATTATGTATTATACTTTTTTTTTTTAATATAGTTGCTGCTTAGTTTGTCATACATTTTTTTTTCACAAAAATCTCAAATTTTCTCATAATTTATTTTTGATCAAATTGCATGTGATTTTTTTGTCCAAAAAAGTATAAGAGGCACTCATACTATTTACTGTATTTCTAATAAGATTGTTTGTGAGGAATAAGATAACTTCAAAATTTGGGCAACAATTGGTTTTTTTTTGGGTTTTTTTTTTGTACGCCGGATAGCTATACTACTAAGTGCTTTAGGATTACCCATTCTTTCTGGGACACCCTGTATAGATGATATATTTATATTGATAGGAGCTGGATGTGAGAAGCCCAAAATCGATCAGAGTGGTGTGCAATGGGAGAGACCTATGTCCAGCAGTGGACTTCGATAGGCTGATTAAGAAAATGATGATTTATAGATTCTAGAAATTATTACTTTTAAACAAAACTTTCATAAATATCGACTGAATATTTAGAAGATATGTATTATTCTGTGTGGAGCCTACTCTGTACAATTATTTTACTTAACTTAGATAAAATGTTTCACGTAGGAAGCGGCAACGGTGCTGCCTAGCGGCGCTGCCGCGCAACTCTGCTCGTAAATACCTAAACTCGACGTTTTTTGTTCGCGCAGCACACTCTTAAGGCGAGGTTTAATCGGGATTTGTCAAAAACGCACTATCTTTTAACGTCAAGTGTGAAGTACAGCTTTAAGGTACTGAGATAAGAAAAATAACATGTATAGATAAAGATCTACACTAAAGCTCTACCGAATTTAATTTTAAGATTAACTTACTAAAATTACATAATAAATTATAACCTTTGCCTCTTTCTTTTACACTTAATCGTCGAAATACACCGTATTTTAAGCGATAACAGTACAATTTTTTTAAAGAATTAATTAAAAAATATGATAATTTAAAACGATCACTGGCTATTTTTTTATTTATATTAATATATTTGTCATAATAAATCGAAAAGCCCATTAATCAACAAACGTAAGCGCCTAAGAAAGACTCACGAGCAAAAACACAACAAACAGAGCGTATGATATTCAACCTTATTCGAGTCACTAGTAGACGTAATATTCGCTACGCTATTCGAATCAGTCTGCGAGCAACGCTCGAAGTGGGAAGTCGGTTCCGGACGCTCTGTGCCAAAATATTACTGACGCGCAAGTACATAGCGCTTGGCTCACATACTACTGTCTTCGCGTGGGTTTTCTCCCTTTTATTATTTTTTTACATTGTAAATTGTATTTTTTTTTTATTTAATATAAATAGTAAGGTCCATAAGTCTAAACAGATATAGTGTTATTGCAAATTATAAACATGTAATAAGGGGTAATAAATGCAAAATCGGAAGAAATGGATGATTGAAAGTGAGAAACTAGCTATTGACACCTTGACACTATATGGTAACCAGGGTCTGATGATGGAGCTGGAAGGTGGCCATAGGAACCCCACCGAGTTTGGGCTCATTTGATTCGTCTTGACGAGTACTTTAACACTATATGGTAACCAGGGTCTGATGATGGAGCTAGAAGGTGGCCATAGGAACCCCATCGAGTTTGGGCTCATTTGATTCGTCTTGACGAGTACTTTGACACTATATGGTAACCAGGGTCTGATGATGGAGCTGGAAGGTGGCCATAGGAACCCCATCGAGTTTGGGCTCATTTGATTCGTCTTGACGAGTACTTTAACACTATATGGTAACCAGGGTCTGATGATGGAGCTAGAAGGTGGCCATAGGAACCCCATCGAGTTTGGGCTCATTTGATTCGTCTTGACGAGTACTTTGACACTATATGGTAATCAGGGTCTGATGATGGAGCTGAAAGATGCCATAGGAACCCCATCGAGTTTGGGCTCATTTGATTTGTCTTGACGAGTACTTTGACACTATATGGTAACCAGGGTCTGATGATGGAGCTGGAAGGTGGCCATAGGAACCCCATCGAGTTTGGGCTCATTTGATTCGTCTTGACGAGTACTTTGACACTATATGGTAATCAGGGTCTGATGATGGAGCTGGAAGATGCCATAGGAACCCCATCGAGTTTGGGCTCATTTGATTCGTCTTGACGAGTACTTTAACAGTATATGGTAACCAGGGTCTGATGATGGAGCTGGAAGGGGGCCATAGAAACCCCATCGAGATTGGGCTCATTTGATTCGTCTTGACGAGTTCTTTGATACTATATGGTATGAATGTATTTCCAACAAAGCAAAATATTAAGTTACAAGTACTAGAGTAGAATTTAATTGTAGCGTGTTTAGACAAGTTGATATTAGTAGAGTATGAGGTTTCGTCTGTATACCGACACATTTTAGCAAGCCGTGCGTGTAACTTCGTTCCATCCGGGTGTCACTTGACACCTCTCAAGTCTTTTTTTTTATTTTCCTTTTTCATTCCATAGATATGCTCATATTACTATTTATTATGTTCTCTGTTTAGTTGTCATTGTCTTTCGGTTAATGGGATAATTATGTTGTTTGGCAATAATATTGTTAGAATGTATGTTAGTAAAAAGACAGTGTATATTGTTTTGTAAACTTGAATTAATATCAAAGAAAAAAAATACTATATAAATAAATAAAAAAATTAAATTGCATAAGTTGATAAAAAATGCTATGCAATAGCTGTGCCGCGGCTGTCCCCGAGTGCCACACGACTTTTTTTTATTTTTTTTTATTAGTAATATTATAAAAAATATTTTTTAAATAAATGATTGTTTTTTACACTGTATAGGATATATTTTATCCCAGCAAAGATTTATTAGTATTTTTTATAATAGTCGAAATCTCGTTTATTCACTTCAAAATCTACTATATAAAAATAAGTCGGGTTTTCCTTCCTGACGCTATAACTCCAGAACGCATGAACCGATTTCCACGGTTTTGCATTCGTTGGAAAGGTCTCGGGCTCCGTGAGGTTTATAGCAAAGAAAATTCAGGAAAATTTCAACAGAAAAGCGGAAAAATCTTTTTATAAATACAGCGCCATCTCTGATACATAACATGTACTACAAACCAATATTTTAAGTAGATGGCGCCGGTGCGTGATACATTGTTTGACAGCTACTCATTGTTCTCGGCTCAGTTAATTTCATGTGATAAACCGGTATTGTGTTCACTGTGAAATTGTGAAAAATAAGTAAAAAAAAATTGGAAACCATCAAATCAATCACGTGTATTGTGCAAATTTTGTTCAATTTCAACAGCAGGCAAGTGTCTATAAAGTTGAACTGTCTAAATTATGTGGATCGTGCATTAGAGGTTAAATTTACCACTCTGTCCATAGTCCCAAATGCCTAGAGGACAACTTGCGAACATCGGCCGCCGCACAAGACATGCAAGCCAGCATCAAGTGTATTCACAGAACTTAAGCGAAGAAAGACAAAATATAATAAGAGAAAATGCCCGATTGAGACAACGCGTGAGCACACGAAGATCATTGGCATCATACAATCGCTTTGCATTCCAATATGATCCCACTGCGAACTACAGTGATCATGAAAATTTAGATATTGGACCAATGACGACTATATGCCGATATTGCAATGCGTTAAAGTTCAAAAGAGAAACGGCTGGATTGTGCTGCGCAAGTGGAAAACTCAAACTGGATCCATTACTTACACCACTACAGCCACTGAAACCATTGTTCGATGGAAGTGATCCCGATTCCAGCCATTTTCTTCAACACATCCTTGAATACAATAACTGCTTTCGCATGACTTCCTTTGGAGCTAATATCATTCGAGAAGGCGGCTTCATGCCGACTTGCAAGGTAAAAGATACAACACAGATAATCAATCACTCACACCAACACAATGAATTGCAACACATAACAACTACATATACACCACACACTACACCATCACACGATCAGAAGTTACACCGTATTCTTCAACAAATGATTGTTTGCAATTACAAATACTAGGACAAATATATCATTTGCATGGTTAAATAGTGCCAACACCAGATGAACCGCATCAATTTCTGCAAATATATTTCATTTCGTCGATGGACGATCAGCTGAATGTGCGGTGCAATATACAGGGAACACAACAGTTAAAGAGACGAATTACTGAACAGTTGCAAGCATTTTTTCACGCTATTAGTGCTGTGGTTAATATGTTCAAAACAGCATTGGAACGAATGCCAGCGGATTGTACCCCAACAGGTGAACATGTGCGAAGATTCAATGCACCCACCGTTAATCATGTTGCTGCAATTATTGTTGGCGATCCAACTAAATCGCGAGACATTGTCGTTCAGCGAAGAAGCAATATGATGATATTGCTTCATGCATGCATGCATCGTGTAAACGAGACAATTGAACGTGAGTTGGAACCGGGCCAAAAACCGCAAGATCGCCATGACATAATCGCCAGAGTATTTCAGCAAAAACTCAAGGTTATGATGGATGTGCTTACTAAGTATCGACTTTTTGGTGACACACGTTGTTATATGTACTCGGTGGAATGGCAGAAGCGTTGAGTACCGCATGCTCATATCCTAATTTGGTTGCTGAACAAATTACATTCAAATGAAGTGAATGACATCATATCAGCTGAAATTCCTGATCCAGTCACTGATCCCCATCTACAGGACATTGTGACGACACAGATGGTGCATGGACCGTGCGGTGCATTAAATCCATTATCGTCTTGCATGGCTGATGGAAAGTGCACAAAAAGATATCCGCGACCATTAGTTGCTGAAACAGTCACAGCGAACGATGGATATCCAGTTTATCGTCGGCATTCAAAAGAAGATACTGGTCGAACTATCAAAGTTAAAGTTGAAAATCAAGAGATTGAGATCGGAATGAATTCATTGTATCATATTGCTCGCTGCTATCAATAATTTTCGAAACATATGCAAACGTTCAGAGTTGTCATTCGGCCAAATCAATCAAATATTTGTGCAAGTACGTCACAAAAGGCAGCGACATGGCTGTGTTTGGTATTGCGTCGGAAAATGCGAATGACGAAATCAGCAACTTCCCAGTCAGTACTAATGAAGCATTGTGGCGATTATTGTCATTTCAAATTCATGAAAGATATCCCACAGTTGTACATTTAGCAGTGAATTTGGAAAATGGCCAAAGAGTTTACTTCACTGAGGCTAATGCGGCACAACGAGCTGAGAGACCACCATCGACAACATTGACTAGCATGCAAAGAATTGCAATGTGTGAAGCAGATCCATTCGCAGCGACGCTGATGTACGTTGAAATGCCAAAGTATTACATTTGGAATCAATCAACAAAGAAATTCCAACGTCGCAAACAAGGAACCCCAGTTCCAGATTGGCCCCAGGTGTTTTCCACTGATGCACTAGGTCGCATGTATACTGTTCATCTTAGAAATGATGAATGTCTTTATTTGCGATTGCTGTTGGTAAATGTACGTGGACCAAAATCATTTGCGCATTTGAGAACTGTGAATGGCCACCAATGCCAAACATATCGAGAAGCATGTCAAGTACTGGATTTGCTGGAGAACGATTCTCATTGGGATTTAACACTTGCGGATTCAGTTGTTTCATCAAATGCGTACCAAATACGCACGCTGTTCGCAATTTGCATCACCACATATTTTCCTTCACAACCAATTCAGTATTGAAGACTTTTTTATGGGAATCTTTTAAGGGCAGGACGACGTCTGCCGGGACAGCTAGATGCTCTCTAAATCTCGTTTATTCACTTCAAAATTTACTAATATTTGTAAATCCATTATATCTTATGTAAACAAAAACCAAGAACTACGATATTTGATTGAATAAAGGGTCGATTGTGTTTACTTAGGTCAATCTCTAGCCTAGACCACCGCCCTCTTACGTCGCTGCATGCCAACATTTTGTTCCTAAAAAAAGGTTATTTGCGGAACCATCTGCGCTAAGTTTGGACTCGCCAAGATTATATCGGCCGTAGTTTAACATACAAGTCTCGATGACCCGCGGTCCGCGGTTACCGCTCTCGACAGCGGGCGGCGTCCCCCCGGTAGGCGGAGCTTACGTACCGCACCTCACCCCCTCTGATTGCCGAATGTCTGCTTATAACCTCGCCTTAAACAAACATTTAAAAATCAAACAAATCATTGATCACAGATATGCAATTTTGAGTCATTTAATAAAAATTGTTTGGAACAGACTTTTGTGCCACTGAACCTGAACCGCAAATAAAGGGTGTAAGATTACATTAGTGTTCAGAAAATGAAACAAAACATACACATTCATAATTTATTCATAAATTAAAGATTAAAGCTAAAAAATACCAAGATCCAAAACAGTGGAATGCAAAACATTCAATAAACATTTTATAAATTAATTTGCTTACAAAATATATGAAAACCATCACTGGACAAGAATTCAATACTATCATTTTATAAATGAAAGGAATTAACAAACTAAAGAGCAACTCATTAAGACTGTCTTTTATGCAGAGAATGGAATCTTTTAATTTCCTAATCTGTGTGAGAACATTTCAGCATTCTAAAAAATATTTTTATCTAATTCGATTTTCTAAACACTACTCTTGAAACAGTGTAACTTGCTATGGACCAATGTATAACAAATAAGTCCAAATATTTTAACAATATTTATAGTTTTCAACATTTTGTAGAATGGGACTTCATTCTATCGAGCTAAAGGCACTATAGTAATTGTACTGTCAATATTACTCGGTCTACAACATATTGTTGCATTAAAAAACCTAGTCGATAGACAACGCTATCAAATTAGTACTGAAATTCAATTCTAAAATGAGATTGAAATCTTATGGGTAAGAAGCAAGGCCATTGTAAAGCTAAGCTTACATACTTTTGCATCAATTATAAATAATCAATCATTCTTGCTTAAACTACTCCAAAAGATGTGGCAAATTGCCTCATCCTTTTTTTATCTAAATATATTATGTACGTTTTAGAACAGACGCTTAATATATCTAATATTAATAATAATTATTTAAGACACAAATACAGAATCTCAAAGAGAAAATAGAGTATATAGACATCAATCTTAATGTTAGCTCGCTGGGTGCTGTCGTTGCATCGACGTGAAGTGTGCGTTCAGTTCCCGCGGAGTTAGGCCGGCCCGAGCAGAGCCACGAGCGCGCGCTTGTAGTCGCCAGACGTCTCGCCCTGCTGCCGGACCGCCAGACACGAGCCGGTATAGTACGTGCGTACGGTACGTGAGCGTACGGTACGTGAGCGTACGTCACAGGAGCGTACGGTACGTGAGCGTACAGATGTGGCGTAGATGCACATGCGGCGTGCGGAAAGAAAAAGCGGAAATATTAGTATATTGTGCATTTTTAGGTACATCCATAACTATAAAGTTGGAAAAGTTGTGCGTTAACTATTGATATACATAAATATTTTTATCGTCAGGCGGGAATATTTAGTTTACTCAAGACACAGTAACAGCTCTTGATAATAAAGATTACTTAAAAAGTTAGCAGAATTTCCTTAAATATCCTTAGAATCAGTGTTTCCACTTTTAGGGAATTCTCCCTATTTTAGGGACAAATAGCTGATATTTTGGATTGTTAAAGACAATTTGAAAAATACAGGGATTTAGGGAATTTCGGGGTAAAATCAAAGCCTATACTGGTAGTCCTGTAGTAAAGTAAATGATAGACTATACCATAGCTTTTTGATTGGGGATTCCCCAGAATCCTAATAAATGCTATTCGTCAAAAAAAAAAAAATTGACCTATTTTCGTTGATGTCACCAGAATTTGGTCGTATTGTAATGTGTAGGTTCTTGATTTGATATGTTTGACGTTATTTCTGTATTGCGGAGTAGTAGTGGCACTAGTGGCATCAATTTTTCAAGTTCAAGTTATTACGATATTATATGGAAGGAAATAATAATTAAGCATCATCTTCGACGAAAATAATGTAAAAGCAATGCGTCAACTTCCAAAAATTTTAATCCTATAGATGTATGATCTTCTGTGGGCATTTTGTTATTATATATACCTATATTAAATAATATGCTGAGGTTTATTTTCTGTATTATATTTATGTTCCCTAAATAAAGGATTTATGAAAGTAGTTTAGGGAATTTTAGGGATAAATTCAAAAGAAACTAGGGAAAAATGGAAAACGAAAGTGGAAACACTGCTTAGAATATGATAGTATGCTTCATTTAAATCTTAGTCACTCGCTTTAGAGGGTTCCCAGTAAGGAGACAGTTCAAGTATCGTTGGTGAAAACGGGTATAGGGTCTTATATGTATTTAATAATTAAGGTTTAAATAAAATAAGTTAAATTTTCATCCAATCTCACCTCCTATTCCATTCACAAGTGGCAAGAGACATTACGGGAAAAAAGGTGAAAAATATTAAACCACATGACATTACAACAAAGAAATATTCATCAGAAAAAAAGTAGACATCAAAAGCTTTTAGGTAAATGAAAAACCCCTAAAGGGTTGATAAAAATTCATGCTTCATAGTTTGTAATCCTTATATTAACGCGAAAGTTTGTGAGTAAGTATGTTTGTTGCTCTTTCACGCAAAAACTATTGAACGTATTTGGATGAAGCTTTACAGTAATATAGTTTATATTTCAGAATAACACATAGGCTACGTTTTACTGCAATAATCGAGATACACGCGGGCGGAGCCGCGGGCGAAAGCTAGTATATTATATTAATGTGGTTTGATATATTTATAGATACAGATATATATAGTGCACAGTGATTAACATTATATTTTTATTATAACTTTAGCAGATAGGCACATCATAAATTTAATATTCTGAAATGCATCATGTATCATAGAATGCTATTATTTATAGTAATGCATTAAATCGATTTCTGAATCTATATTTAAAGTTTATAGTATAAAAATTTACACCCAGTTGAATACTATTTTACGAAACGAATTTTTTAAAACATTCCAGAAATGATGTTAAAACGATTAAGTAGAATTCTGAATGTTTATTAAATTATAAATAATAACAAAAAAATATACAAGATTAATTTTAATTGACACAGAAATCGAATTGACTAATCGATTAAATTGTGCATTTACATAAGTAAGAGGTGTATCCGTTGACCGTTTGTGTTTTTTGGCCAACAACTTTGCATTTATCAATGAAAAATATTCCTTCAATCATCCCATAACCAGCAATATACTCCTACAGTCTGTTTACCGTATGTGTATTCTTGTTACTAAAATAGTGTTGGACTTAAGTTGTTTTTTTTTGTCACATTACTAAACAGACCATAGGGTAAGACAAGTGCAGTGAACCAAGCATTCTAACCATACACCAGAGGACACAGTGTTTGATTTTTACTGCTACAGAGGTAAAATTACAGAATGCCTGTAAAAATTTAATACCGTCCGCTTCTAAAAGCTCAATTTAGATTATCCTTACTAATATTATAAACGCGAAAGTTTGAATGTATGTTTGTTTCTCTTTCACGTAAAAACTACTGAACGGATTTGGATGAAACTTTACAGTAATATAGCTTATATATCAGAATAACACATAGGCTACTTTTTAATGCAGTAATCGAGATACACTCGGACGGAGCCGCGGGCGAAATCATCGTCATCAACAGTCTTTAACAGTCCACTGCTGGACATAGGCCTCTCCTTAGAAAGGAGATTTTGGCCTACTATACCACGCTGGCCAGACGGGTTGGTATAGGGTTGGTTTCAAGTTTTCTTCTCTTGGCAGTGATGTTAGCTGCTTATTTTGTTCCTTTAGTCGCCTCTTACGACACCCATGGAATGAATAGGGGTTGTGACACTTTGTATTCTTAACCTTTTGACCGCCAGGGTCACATATATGTGACAATCGAAAACTGTCCCTGTACGCCAACGTCACAAATATGTGACAAAAAAAGCGGTACACCGAAATACGAAATAAAGCCTTTAAACATTACTTTTATGCCTTTAAATTTATATAAGTACCTTAAGAAGAAGCTCTAACTGTTATCTATTTCCATAAAACTATATAAATTGCTCTATGATATTAAGAAATTTTACTGTAAAAATAAAGAAATAAACTCTTAAAAAAGAATGTCCTCACACGCCAGAGTCACAAATATGTGACCACTAGTGATGTAGGGCACGTTAGGTGATATCGTAAGTTTATATTAAAATTTCGTTAGCCTGGCTTATTTTTGTTGTTAAGTTTTGTTATTATACTTATTCTGTTAAAATGAGTAAGAAAGTAATTAACAGCCGTGCTCGTGAAATGATAATTAAAGTAGACAATTATTTTGTAAAGAAGAAAGAGGACTCTTAGTTATTGATACAAAATATAAGCAGTGCCCTAAAAAATGCTTCGTACAGTACTGAGGTTTAAATGAAATAAATAAAAGTTTTAAAATGTCCGTCACAAGTTGCTTTGAAATTAACATGTGTTAATTTCAAAGCAACTTGTGACCGACATTTTAAAACTTTTTCATGATTCTACTTGTTACTTTTTATGCCAGGTTTATAGAAGCTAGTATTTAAAGGCTATAGTATAAACGTACATACTGTTTTACATTTTGTTACATTTTTCTATTTTTTTTATATAGTTGATTATATAGGAACCTACCTAACCTATTTGAATCGTTTATTTTTTTTAAATATCTCCTTTAACGGAATTATAGAAATTTAATTTAAAATACGTGTTTTAATTATTATTACTTAATATTACTCGATAAGCGAGATAGTACGTTGCTACATCCTTATTTAAGAAGCGCAATATTCATAAAAATGACGTACCGTCCACGCCAGGGTCACAATATCAAGACAACAGATCAAGAATAGTGTTGTACCTATAGTGATTATATTGAATTATATTGTCGTCTCAATTCTGTTATTACGGTATTAAACAACTCTGTAAATAGTTTATAACTATTACTAGAGTAGGAAGAAGTGTAATGTTGAAATAAATTCAGTGTTATAAGGACATATATTTTGAAATTGTAGACGAAAATAAAAATACAATTCATGTTATCGATAAAGTTTTGGAATGCTTATTTTTTTCGTAGGTATTTGCGCTAAATTTGTGGTCTGGCGTTGAGGGCAAGTTGATGAGTTTTTGCTCTGGCGTTCAAAAGGTTAATCCGTCACCACAAGGACGTTGACCGAGTTGTTTATTATTCTTAAATCTTGTGCTATTATTTCAAGATTACTGACATCAACAGAACGAGTCGGAAAAATAAATAAGTATAAGACAGAAATCCATTCTTACACTGTATATTCGAAAAAGTAGCTTTCTCAGTCTGTCTGTTACACTTTCACGGCTAAACCGTTGCACGTTGATTTTTGAGGAAGGAAATAGCCTATTCTTTACCGCGATAACATACACGTAAGCGGAGCGGCGGGCAAAAGCTAGTATGTTTATGAATCATCAAACACTGTTCCATCCCTACATACCTTCAAGTCACTCTCTAACGTCTTATCAAACAGGTTCTCGTATTCCGCCTTGATACGGCCCAGGTCGATCTCAGAGCGGGTCGTTATGATCCTGACCAGGGTCTTATCATCAGTGCCAGCTCCTTGCATGGCGTCCCTTAGCCGCTGAGCGAACCACGCCGGAGCATTCTGAACGCACTCCACTAGAAAAGAAAAAAGATAAGCAGATTACGTACCCTGATCTCGCTTTCCAGGGTCTTATCATACAATCTCTCGTATTCTCTCTTGATAGCTGCGAGGTCTATCTCCGAGCGGCTGACGATGATGCGGATGAGGGTTCTGTCGTCAGTGCCCAGGCCTTGCATGGCGAGTCTCAGGCGGGTCGCGAACCAGGCTGGTGCTGACTCCACGCATTCAACTGGAATTTGATTTGTGGAGAAAAGGGTTTGGGGTGTGATATTGTAGAGGAAGAAGTTTAGAAAGGGTCAGGTGACCAGGCGAGGTGTTAATGCTTGGCTGCTGCAGCCCGACCGTTGGTTTCTAATAATTGGTGCGAAAACTTTACTTGCGCGATGCAGAGTTAATAGTTGGTACAGTGTGTTTTCATTAGATAGTGTTAAATATGTTTTACCATTATTTTAGTATTTATAATGTCTTTCAGTTCTCATTGTTTTCTCCCCTCATCAATACTCTTTCAACCAGTCAATGTCGCATCACACATTTTTTGTACATAAAAAAGACAACTCCCGCATTAGGAATACTACTTGTGACGCGAGGGACTTTACAAACATACATAAAAAGGATACAAAGAACACCTAGACTCAGAATAACTATAATTATGTGGATCACACAAAGTGTTGTCATATTTGAGATTTGAACCCACGACACTTGGCGATTTAGAAAGAGGCGTGGAATCCGCTTATAGAGAGAGTTAGGTAACCCTTAGTGATATTTTAGTTTTCACTTAAAATTTAGGGACTACCTACATTAGGAGGCCCCTAGTAAGGAGACTGTTTACGTATAGTTGGTGGAAACGGGCATTAGTGTTATCTTTTTGTTTATATTAGCCTATCATATATAATGACTCTACCGTGCCTGATGGAAAGCATGAGCAGAATCCAGTAGAGTGGGGACCACCATACTATGGCGGCTTAGTGAGATGCATTTTCACGCACCGTTTAAAGGACCCATGATCATAGTGGGAAGAAAACACGTGAGCTGGTAGTCAGTTCCAGTCTTTGACTGCTCGGCATAAGAATGAAGAGCCGAACCATTTAGTTCTAGTGGTATTTCTTCCAATCTAAAGCAGTATAGTATAATATCTCTCTCTCACTCACTCTAAATACAATGTACAATATAAAGTAGTCGACAGATAATGTAACAACGGCATTAACTATTTGTATCCGGCGCGCCTCGGCGTCATCGGCGAGCTATGCAATGAACACAATTGGCTCAATTTTGTCTCAGCTGTATCGACTACATAAGTAATGGAAAAAGATGCTTTGTATATTATTTATTTATTTAAAAACCCTTACAATATCTTAACAGGATATATTCCTAAAATAATACTTGACTGCTTCGTTGGTCTAGTGGTTAGCGTATGCGACTTCTTATCAAGAGGTCTAGGGATCGATTCCCGGGTCGGACCAAATATTAGTGTGATCCGCAAAAATTTGTTTCGGAGTTTGGGTGTTTTCTATGATTATTATGTATGTATTTACAGAAAAAGAATGTTTATGTATGTATTTATATCGTTTGTAGATAGCGTTGTCTGTAAAATGCCCGAAATATTTATTATTATCATTAATATTGCAAGCTTATTACGACGATATATACGCCATCAATTATATTATCAAAGTAATACGCAGTTTAGTATATTAAACATTGTACCTTAATTTGAGATTTCAATGATAATGCAACTTTTCGTTATTTCTGTGAATTTCAGGAAGTTACAATTATAAATATCAATTTTAGTGTCGATTATGTTTATAATGCATTTGCACGCGATAAAGGGATGTGGCTTTATGTTGCTTTATGTGTGCTAGGCTAGCTTTATGTGTGCTAGCTAGCTTTATGTGTGCTAGCTAGCTTTGTGTGCTAGCTAGCTTTATGTGTGCTAGCTAGCTATATGTGTGCTAGCTAGCTTTATGTGTGCTAGGCTAGCTTTGTGTGCTAGCTAGCTTTATGTGTGCTAGCTAGCTTTATGTGTGCTAGCTAACTTTATGTGTGCTAGCTAGCTTTATGTGCGCTAGCTAGCTTTATGTGTGCTAGCTAGCTTTATGTATGCTAGGCTAGCTTTGTGTGCTAGCTAGCTTAATGTGTGCTAGCTAGCTTTATGTGTGCTAGGCTAGCTTTGTGTGCTAGCTAGCTTTATGTGTGCTAGCAAGCTTTGTCTGTGTTAGCTAGCTTTATGTGTGCTAGCTAAATAACAAAATTAGTCCACCCGTTCCAAATTAGTCGATACAAAAATGAAAAGAAAAAAATTTAAGATGTAAACATTCCCCAGTTTTTTTGGGGTCGGCTACTAGTTTCACCGGTTTTATCTAAGTATCAGTTTTTCCACGGAGCGACTGGCATCAGAATTCCGCAATCCTTAGAAAGAGCTGAAATTCGAAGGTTGCGCTACTTGTCAGTAAATTTGAGGGCACTCTCCGATAACGATTGTCATAGATGTTCATGACAACCGGGACCGACGGCGTGAATCACCGCCAAACTTCCAGACTCCGGGCTGTTATTAAGAATTTAATTAAAATGTTAACTAGTTGAAACAAAAAGTATACTATACCTATAGCCGATAGTCCATCTTTCAGTTCCCCGTCGATCTCGGCCTTGATGGCTTGCTCGATGGTACGTCCTGATATCGACTTGTACTCTTCAAAGATCTGGCGCAGCTGACCAAAGCTCTCATGAGCCAGGATCTGGACAAGAAATTCGATTTGAGCATAATAGGAGGCCGGAAGACTGATGCATAAACATCGGACCAGGCCAATAATAAACCATGTCACCATGCTGCATTGCTTACCATCACAATGAGGATAGTGACCCCTACTCCCGGATTCTACTCATGCTTTCCATCAGGCAGAGTAGATTCACTTTGGTAGACTTAATTATATAAAAAAACTCGAGAAATCGAGGACCAGAAATCCCAACTCCGCCGGGTCCTGATGGAGGAATCAACTTCTGGATGTTCTTTGGAATATATATCTTATCTGGATGTTGATGACATCCAGACTCAAAACAACAATTTATGGATAACATAAACTGTTGTGCCATGTTTGATTTGAACCCACAATACGTAGCAAACTGCCACCTACACTAACACTAGGCAAAGTTTTGCTTCCTTGGCAGTCTTACAATACTTACTCTATTGAAGACTTCCTCGTCAGTCCCCCACTTGGCCTCTCCAGCATCATACAGCGCCTGCGCGTCGGCCTGGGCCTTCGCCACGTCCACCTGCCCCTCCTCGTCCCGCGCGCCCTGACGGATCGACGACTTTATGTCAACGAGTAGATATTGCTCTTCGAGAGCCTTGGACATGTGTCAGACATTTTGGCTTCGGAAATTTGTATTTTATAAAGTCATAATAAAAATCCCAACTAATACTATAAATGCGAAAGTAACTCAGTCTGCCTGTCTGTCTGAAACGATTTCACGCCTAAACCGCTGAACCGATTTCGATTAAAGTTGGTATAGAGATTTGGGAGATATTAAAAAATACGTTTTAACGAATACACTCACATCACACAAACATTTGTTCCGACCCGAGAATCGAACCCGAGAACTCAAGCACCTACGTCGCATACGCTACCACTGTGTACTGTATTCATTATAATAACTAATTCCCCAAAAATAGGCTACGTATCAGCTATTCAAAAAATGAAGCATGTTAAATTATGTTGCAAATATGTGACTAAGCCTAAACTTATCTAATTTATTTGCCATATTATTTATCGTTGTACAAACATAACTATCTCAATGATAGGTTGTCTCATTAATTTGATAATTAGTATGAAATATACGATAGGAATATTTCATAATACATTCATTACTTTTTTTATATTAAATCGTACACACTGTCCACTAATCCTGTTGATAAAATAGTGGTTTTGGAAGTTCAAAAAGTATTATCGAAATTTTATCTACCCGAAGTTTTGAAAGCTAACGATAGAAGTAGTAACTTAGGCTTACTTAGTTTAGACTAGTTTCGCTTCGCGGCGTTACTCGCGATTTACAACAATATCCGCAGACAACACCACGGGTCTCAGCTAGTAAGTATATATTTATACTGTGTGTAGGACTTGACACACCCTATAGCACCCCGCCTACAACTACGGCCTAAGAATATAACTATACCAACTGAACCCCGCGGTGTTACCCGCGTATATCATTACGGTTGCTATGCAAGTGTGTTATGCATAGCAACCTGTGAAGTTTTGACAGGAGATAAACAGTGATACATTTTGACATCTACGATTTAATGTATTTTTATAATCACCTAGCTTTCGTCCGTTTATCTCGATTATTGCAGTAAAAAGTAGCCTATGTGTTATTCTGATATATAAGCTATATTACTGTAAAGTTTCATCCAAATCCGTTCAGTAGTTTTTGCGTGAAATAGCAACAAACATACATACACACACTCACAAACTTTCGCGTTTACTATATTAGTAGGATATGTGTGTAAATATTGTGTTTAAAACTGAATTTGATCGATATTTCCGCAGTAACAAAATGTCTGACCGAACACTCCAAGGCGGTAGGATACAGCGCAGAAGCGAAAGTAAAAGAAAAGTTAATTGTGCCCACAACCGACGCCATGCTATTGTTACCTACTTCCGTTTCCCAAACTATTTTAATGAAAATTAGTCTCCAATAGGTATATCTTCATTTGAAATCATAATTCAACCTTTTTATAACACGAGTGTTGCTATATAATTTATTTTAAAAATATTCCTGAAAAGTATTTTTGTTTCATATGTTACTCAGACTACAATAATATCTGGTATTTCCAACATAACATTATGATTAACAGTCAGCCTCAAAGAAATATACGTGAAAAAAGTTTCTAAATAATCATGTTATTAATTTTATTTTTTCAAGCAACCATATGTTACTAATACTGAATTTTTGAGTTTAAAATTTTGTAATCATCAACTTATCATCATAAGTACATCATCAACTTATCATCATAAGTACATCATCAACTTATCATCATCAGTCTATCGTAGTCCACAGCTGGACATAGGGCTCTCCCATTCCACGCCCCTCTCATCGATTTTAAGCTTCTTTGTACAGTTCGTTACCCGGGCAAAATTATAAACATAGGCTTTAGGGCCACAGCACACTAGCGACTTTAAGCATCGGCGATCGGCAACTAGTCGCTTTTTAGAAGCTAAATACGGCGACCGAACGCTCTACACCGCACACTTAAAAACGCCAAACGCGGCGATTGAGTCGCTTTTTAGAAGCGCGACGCAGCAGCTGAACGCTACTCTCCGCGCACATTCGGATGCCGGTAGCATCGATTTGGCATCTGAGCAGTCGCTAAAACGCGCGTTTCCGATACCGCGATCGAACGTAGGAAGTCGCTAAAACGCGATGCAGCATCGATGCAGTCGCAAAATCGCCGATCGCCGATGCTAAAAGTAGCTAGTGTGCTGTGGCTCTTAGAGAGGTGAGAGAATAAGATTTTTTGCTGAAAAACTTTTAACCTACTATATACGCACAAATTTTGCTATTTGTAACAAATTACCTATAAGAATGCACTGTTATAAAACCTCTCTAAAGCCAATTTTTCTTAATTTTGCTGGGGTAACGCACACCTGTTTGTAAACGTATCGGATACTTAAGTATGACTGTACATGTGACATATCTAATTTTAGTAAAATCCAAGCAAAACGTGCAAAACAGTATAGCCCAAGCATTTTCTAATTACGTACATTTTGTTAATATTTCTGTTAGTTGTCTCCACTTTGATAAAGCGTTTGCCATGCTATTGTAATGTAGGGTAGATTCTCCATCATCATCACTGATGACCTCAACTGCTGATCATAGGCTTTTCACGAAATGACAGCGAGACCAGAGGACCAATGATGCAAAAGCACCATGGTGTCCGTCACCATGCTGCATTGAGTGCACTCACAATGGGAATGATGGCCAAAACTCTTGGATTCTGCTTATGCTTTCCACCAGGCAGAGCAGTCACTTTGCCAGTTCCATATAAAAAAGGAAATTAAAGAAGCAAATACCATTACTCCTTGATTCTACTCTTGCTTTCCATCAGGCTGAGTAGAGTCACTTTGGTTGGCTTGTACATAATAAATAATATATAAAATAAAAGATAAATTAAGGGCAACACCACTCTTTGTTTTAGTATGTATTTAAGAGCCGTACTCAGGAGTCGTCAGACACTCCCTAAATCACTAGCTGGAGTTAGGGAGAGATTTGTATTTAAAGCTTTAAAAGAAAAACACACAACTAAAAACAAATATCTTTATCAAACTATAGTACATTGTTCACCGAGGGAGGAAAGGAACCGATTACTAGCGAGGGAGCGGTTTGTGGCCCGAAGGCGCAGCTTAGGGCCACAATACTCCCGAGGTAGGAATGGGACTTTCACCCGAGTGCTACACAGTGCTTTATACTACACCTGTGAGGAACATTTAAAGTTTTTATGAAATAAAATCAAAACGTAAGACACAATGTAAGACACAATTTAGCTTAGAATTTGACATTATATTTATAAATATTTCGCGCTTCTTTTGTTTTTTTTTATTCTTCACAAAGGGATGTCAGTGGCACGGAAATTCCATATTTAAATTATATGAAAACTCTTTGGGCAGGCGCGCGCCATAGATAAGATAACACATGAGAAATGAAAATTCATACAACTTTCTCTCCCGCTAAGACACGTTAGAAATGGATTTTCATACATTTTTCCTCCCGCTTATTTAGGTCAAGGAAAACACTAACTTTCTCTTTTCTTTTTCAGGGAATATTGAATACTGTTCCGATCAGGTGTAGTATAAAATAGTATTCCCAAAGACAACTGTTATTTTTTTCTAAACCTGGAAACAGCTTTCACATAACACCACTATTCATGCGGCCTATTATATATTAAAAAAGTAAAATGTTATCCCGCCTTAACTTTATACCTAACATAATACTTACAGTCACAATGAGGGTGAGCAGACGGCGGAAGTCACCAGATGTCTCCGAGCACATGTGTTCAGCCAGCGGACGGTCGTACACTACACACAAATTTCCCAGTCAAAAAACATTCAGATCAAAATATTCAAGGATTGTTTATTCGTGTTAAGAAATAGTGACGCATCAATTAAGCCCCGCCCACCTACCATTCAGATTCCAAGAAATAATCTAATCGAGTTGTAACCACACTAGTCTTTAGTTCTGTTTATAAAAATTAAGTATGCCAGCATTTCAATAAATAATCGTACCTATATGAGATTTAATGTAATTTAACATCCTAATTACTGTTTGACGCCCAACCCAACTATACCACTGAGGTCATCGGTCAAAAAAATACGCGAGTTTAACCGGTTTCTTATAACGAATTTCCTTCCCTTTTCACGAAACAACTCCCAAAGGCTTTAGAAAAGCGAGGTAAAAGATACACATTAAACAGTCCCTCTAAAGGTTGCCTATAACCGATCGCATACTATGATAAGGCCCAGGTATCATTGTTTTTTTCTACATTGTATATTCCAGCTTCTTTTCATTATTTTTATGTATAGAATATAGTGTGTTTTTATCCTTTATAAACAAAATTCTCACTTCTCTCGTAGGCCTCAACGATGGCTGCAATCTCTGGCTTGGTCCTGGTGCACAGGATCTCCACAAGGGTAGATTCTTCAGTGCCCAAGCCGTCCATGCACTTGTTCAGCTCCTTGCACAGGTACTCTTCGGGGGGCATCATCAGAGCTATTATCACGTCTTCGAAGTGTCCCCCTAATTCGGACTTCAAGTCTTCGATGATGTCCTGTGTAAATTATGACGGAGAAAAAAAATTATGCGTTTTTAGCGTTGTGTGTATGTTTATTTTTCAAGCATAATATGTACTAGTGTGTGTGTGTGTGTGTGAGTGTGAGTGTGTGTGTGTGAGCGTGTGTGTGTGTGTGTGTGTGTGTGTGTGTGTGTGTGTGTGTGTGTGTGTGTGTGTGTGTGTGTGTGTGTGTGTAGATGTAAAAATGTAACAGTCTAAACAGTTGAATTTTTACATCAGCGTCAGATGTAATATAAGTAATGGCGGTATTCATCCCTTATCAAAATGACTCTACTCGACTGTCGGAAAGCATGAGTAGAACCCGCAAGTATAAGAACGCTATGGCAGTCGATTACCTCCAGCAGGTACTGCGGCGTAGATACTTACACTTTTAATGTAATTTAGGGTTCAATAATTAATAAGGTAACGGCTTACTACAGTGCGCCGCCACCCATATTCATCCAATAGACGATCACAAGAGGGAACCTAGAGAATGAACTACGTAAACCCACTTCACTGTTAAGAGTAGGAATCTTTAAAAAAAGCTACACATCTTATCTGGGCATTGATAATTATGTTATTAGTTTGAAACAAGGTTGATTTGCACATAAACATTTATTATCGCGTCATCAAAAGGTAACATTTCGTGGGAGTGTTCCCCCCAATGAATCATTATGTAAGTGAATTGGTACAAGAGGCCCGCATAGTGGCACGATTTTAACAAGACCCCACAGAAATCTACACGAAGCATGACTAATGTAATGACGGAGCAATCTTGATACCAAACTACGCTTAACACTATCATGTGTCTTTTTTTACATGAAAACGTAAACTTGACTACATAATAAATATTTTGTCGGACGTTTTTTGTTGATAATACATAATTGTGCTGTGTAAAATCATTTGCATAGGAAATTCCTTACGTCTTATTTGTGTTTTATTTGTGTTTATAAATGAATGCAAAAATTTGACTGCACGGTTGGCCTAATGGTTTAAGTGGTCCGCGGGTGGACGGGACGGGTTTTCCCGTCCATCCGCTGTAGTGGCCAGCCGCGAGGGGGCGGCGTCCGCGTGTGACCGGACGTCGCCTAATTATAGACTGCATATATACTTAGGGTACTGACATCGAAAATGCAATTTTGAAATTGTTTTGTCTGTCTGTTTGTTTCGGGTAATCTCTGGTATGGCTGAACCTGTTACTAGCGATGTACATCAATATCAACGGGTAACATCGCGGGACTCAGGTAGTTTGAACTAAACTTGGTTTATGATGGAATCAACAGTACTTTATTAATTACTAGTGACCCGGCGCGGTTTTTAAAAGTCTCGTATCTCCTTTATTATTAAATGCATATGTATAATATATGAACAACCCATAACGTCCCACTGCTGGGCTAGGGTCTACTCTCAACGTCCCCACGCTGGTCGAGTGCGGGATGGGGACTGGCAAGACACGTTGTGGCTACGTAATCTCTTCAACTAAGCCTCACGACTGCTATCTTATGATAACAACCGGGACCGACTGCTTAACGTGACCTCCGAATCACGGAAACGCTCATAACATATCATGCCACATGCGGTCACCCATCTCGGTCTGACCGCGCCGTCGTTGCTTACTTACACTCGGTGATTGTATCCAATTACCTAAGGCCACTCGGATTGAATCATCCTATCTATTGCTGAACTCCATTACAATCTGTTGAGTAGTTTTAAAGGCTGAAGCGAACAGACAATTGAATTGACTTCATTTCATACTATGCAAAGATTTGACTCCGCCTTCTCATGATGCAAGATGACCGAGTGATGGCCGCGAGTTACTCAACGATTGTGAACTGAGTCATTCACACGTAACGCTTTTGACCGTGTCATTATAATCAATCATTGATAACTCGGAAAATATCATGTACTGTATTTATGAAGCAAAGTTAGTGTAGTTTATGTGTGAATAGAGTGACGATTTGACCTTGTGGTATTACTGGTATTGTAAGTACTCAGCGTAAATAGCGGGGAGAAGGGGAGGTAAGTGAGGGCAACTAGTACTGCCTTTAAGACGCTCTGCGGACGATGGGGCGTCTTTTTAGCTGTGATCTAATAAAAATAACGTTCATAGCGGACACAGTCAACAGGTAGCGCGGTCTTTTCGACCTATTTCAATCATTGACAAAAGGTTTATAACATAAAATACATATCTGTTGATCCGTGACACAGTAAGTTTGTATTTTATTAGTTTATTTTCCAACCGAGCCCTCAAAACTTAAATTATGGTCTTCGGGTCTAAGACCATAATTTAAGTTTGAATTGAATTTAAGACCACAAAGTAGGACATGATTTTTTAAATTTATAGTAGTGTAAATTGTTACGCCGGGGTTACAGCGATTTCTTTATTAAGGTGCACCTGGTTCCCCGGCTCCTAGTACCGAAGACGACAAGCAGTTTTTAGTCGTTTGATGTCCGACATAACCACCAGTTGTTCCGCGATGGTATTTCCGCACAGAAAAAGTTGTGTGTGTAGTAAAATAGCCGCGTTATATAACAGTGCTGTTCTATTCTGTGAGTAATGTCATATTACTATTGGTATGCCGTACGCTATTACTTAATAGCCTCAGTCATAGGACTAAGGTCATTAACCTCAATAGACGTCCGACTCAAGGTATCTTGTTAAGTTGGGACCATTTGGTATTCATTTTATGACGACCATATAAAATCCATCAGTTGGGTGTGTCGGTCTCGAACCTACTAAAACAGCACGCTGTTTACCAGGTATACCCTCGAAAGGAAGTCCCTGGAAACCTGACGTACCTCGGGCTTGTAGATAACCCTCTTCTGTGTGGGAACACTACTACGAAAGCTGCTTCGTGGGGTCTTGAAATCGTGTAACGATCCCCGGCGCCCGAGTTGCCTGCGGTATTGGTCACACCAGAGACGACGGAGTTCCACGCGCTCTCGCTCCGTATCATGGCCACAATTATGTTATGGAGTAACACGTACTTGCTATTTAAAACAATAATCGCGAGAAACACTGTCGGACTCAACTAGTAATAAAGAATGTATACTTACAATATAGCTAATATGGAAATGACACAAGATTCGTGACGACTATCGAACAATTACACTAATGCAGTCGGTACGTATTTGGCACGCGAGGTCGTTTGACTACACCTACTAATATGAAAACATCCCTAATTCCTATTGATGCCTATGACTGCCTTGTTGGTCTAGTGGTTAGCGTATGGGGCTGCTGATCAAGAGGTCTCGGGTTCGATTCCCGGGTCAGACCAAATATTTGTGTGATCCACAAATATTTGTTTCGGAGTCTGGGTGTTTTTGTTGTTTAATATGTATGTATTTAC
Organism: Phragmatobia fuliginosa; assembly: GCA_932526445.1. Taxonomy (NCBI): domain Eukaryota; kingdom Metazoa; phylum Arthropoda; class Insecta; order Lepidoptera; family Erebidae; genus Phragmatobia; species Phragmatobia fuliginosa. Next base: position 20,771,641 of record OW052067.1, on the reverse strand, counting down.
AAAAAAAAAAGTATGTTTATGTATTTATATCAGTTGTTTAGTACCCATAACACAAGCTCTGCTCTCTGACCAGATGATGTTGTGTGTAAGATGTCCAAAAAAATTTTTTTTTTATTTATATCATCTAAATCTAAAGAAATTCACTTATTTTGTTTATTTTATAATCGTAGTTGAATAATCGTAGTTTTATAATACATAGCCAAGAGGCGCTGGGTGACCGATAGTTTCACGATACCATGAGAGTCTCCGTGATTCGGGTGAAACAGTCGGTCCCGGCTGTTATCATAGGATAAAAGTTGTAAGTTAACTGTAATAAGGTAAAGTTTTTTTTTTTCATGTGAATTTTTCTCTCTGTGCTAGTGCGCCTATGTGAGTTCTTTTGGCGATAAGCGCGTGCATGTGTATTTGTAAAGGGAACGGCAACATGAAAAATATATTTATTTTTACTAAAAAAATACACAATTTTACAATAATCAAGAGCTGTATTTCAAGACTCCAGGTTTGACAGGTTTCACACCCATACCGACTGCTGTCTAGTTTGCCGATGTATTGCGGTGTGTATGTTTAGTTGTGTTTGTCTGTGTAAGTGCGTGTGCGCGTGTGTTTTAATTACATTTTCTTTTTTTTAAAGTCATCAATCTAGAAATACACTTACTCTTCCATATTCATGTGTGAAAGCTTGAGAAATGGCCTGACGTTGCACATTGGAGCGTGTGGTCAGTATTTCGATGATGGCCTGTTCGTCAGTACCGAAGCCCTTCATAGCAGCCCGCAGGGCGGCGGCGTCCTCCGTCGCGTTGAAGTTTTGGACGCCGAAAACTGTGGGCTCGCGCTGAATGGAAGTACTTACGTATTAAGGGTATTATGTAATAGTTTTAAATTTATGCAATATTTTGAGTTTTGGAATCAATCAAAATTAGATAAAAATCTAGGTACTTTTTTATTAATGCAGTAGGTAAGTAAGCTACTGTTGAAATTTAAAGATAAATTACGTATTATGTAAGAAATGCTTCATCTTGTATGAATATATCATATACCATTTTTATATACTTTATGTACTAGCTCTCGCCCGTGGCTCCACCCGCGCGTATGTTGGTTATTGCGGTTCTTAGGTTCTAGACTATATGTGTACCAAGCTTCATTTAATTCGGTTCAGTAGTTTTGCCGTGAAAGCCGGACAAACAGGATAACTTTCGCATTTATAATGTTAGTAAGGATTACCTACCTATTTTTTTTATTAAAAGCTAAGGGATTGTCTATTAATAACGTGACGCGTTTAATGAAGAGGGGATATCGAGGGAAATTTCATCCACGATATTTTACTTTAAAGAGATGGGGGGGGGGGGTATTGACAATGACAATCATCACGTTTCCTTTTCCACAATGTAATTTTTTTTAATTTTCACTGTAATTCTAGTCTATTTTTCTTAGCAATGTTAACAACAATAAAAAAATAAGCAAGTTTTCTTTTTAAAATCAATTCAGGACATTTACTTTAGAAACACATTATCTTGAAAAATATATGGTTAGATTGGTGGATTGGCAAGAAAGTAGAGTCAAATCGCACGATATCTCATTCGGGGCGAAGGGGAGGTAATTTGGCGGAAAATTTCTAAAAACATCTCACGTAATTAATGGATGTCCGCAAAGACCTTGTATTTAAGGCGTGAGGATGGTAATGCAAGACATAGGTTCGAAATTGGATGTTGACCTTCGTGTGTCCGTATAATGTAGTAAAACAAAGTACCATAAACAATATTGCATTATTGGACACATTCATAGTGGAAGTCGTGTTTTCGCGCGTACATTTCAACTAGAATATTATGATGGTTACCACACATAAAACTGGTGTCAGGCGTCGGGTGGTTTTGACGAAGGCCTTGTCGCGATGTAGTTACGCTTTCAAGTATAAACCTCTGAATCGATGTGAATGAGTTTTGGCAAAGAGATAAACTGGAGCTTGGAGAAGGACTTTGGCTACTTTTTGTGGCGATTACCGACACACGACAGAGTCGCGGGCAAAAGCTAGGTAAATGATAAATATGAATATTCTTACCCCGAAATTCTAAAACAACAGTGATCAATTTTCAGAGGGAGGGCGGGGGGTGCAAAAAGAGCGGGAACGCTAACGAATACTGATGTTGTAAGCGAAGGTAACCGTTTCCCATTGGGCCACCCGTCTACTTATTTTATATGCCCTTGCACCGCTTATTAAAAAACTTTTAAAACCTGTTACAAATTTGAGTTTTTTTTTTTGTAATTAAATGACATCAGACTTGCAAACATGTTTTATTTCAGTTCGAATCGTAGGAATCTCTTTATAACTTTTATTTATTTGGAATAGATTAGCTAATTAATAATTAGTTAGTAATGTAGGAAATCCAGTTAGAATCTAGGTACTTCTTGAAATTTTAGGTCACTAGCCACTGTGCTATAAAAAGCTGTATTATATTACTATTTCGGTTACTACCTCAAATTGGGCGGGTCAAGGTAACCCATCCCCCACGGCCTTAGCCGCCATTTTAACCATCCTACTACGAGATATACCAAACTAAAACAACTGTATACTTACGTGCACCATTTTCAGTGTTGACGTAGCAATTCGAAAGAAATGGATGAACAATCACTAATAAATAGACAAAAATGTCAACACAATATCACTGTGGATATCTGCAATGAAAAATAGATAATATCAGTTATGCTGGTTACTGGTACTGGTAACAAATAATTACGAAAATATATATTCTCGGGACAATCACCTATTACACCCGCTCACACACGCAAACTTCTTTACGCTGACTGACTTTGAAGTTGACGTTTGACGGTTCGAATAGTGTGGCCAATTTCCTGTAAAATGTATACCATTCTATGTTACGATAGAGGACCATCAGAAAGTATGATATGTTTTTTTATAGCGATCAATAATACATCACCTTTCATCGCTTATATTGATCTATGCTGGTAGTTAAGCAAGCTTTTTAAAGAATTTGATTGACGAGGTTTGGTATACCAACTAAAACTTGGTGATAAGCTAGTGTTTTGGCAAGTGCATGTCAGACCACGCATAGAATAGGGTTCCGTAGTCATATACAATGGCAATTATGATTAATTTTGTGTCCACTAGTTAATTCTTATGTCTACTGATTATTTCGTTATTGTTGTACGAAGTTTTCCAAGTAAGCTTAGTAAGCGTATTTCACAAGTTAGGCCTCACCACTAACAAAAGTAAAGTTCATTACATGGACCATGTTTAAAAATATTTGGTCCGACCCGGGAATCAAACCCGAGACTTCTTGATCAGCAGTCAAATATATTGTCTACGTATACCGCATTAGATTCTACATATCTGGAATGGTAGACGTAAGTGTGTTATACATAAATAATTTTAAAGGACATTTTCTGTAAAAATAGGGCGTCCCCCCTCTAAATACTAAACGACTGGCTCTAAAAATCTAAAAAAAAACACGATAGTAACGATTCCCCACACAGTGGGTCTACCCCACTGTGTGGGGAATCGTTACTATCGTGATATTTTAGTATCGTATCGTATCTAGTATGTTGTAGTACCTACTCAAGCAACCTTAAAGGTGCGCGTCCTATGGCCCGCGCCGGACGCACCGCACGCACGGCATTTCTGAGCAAGGCAAATCCGTTCAATCCGTTGCGTGCCGTGCGTCCGGCGCGGGCCAATGGACACACACCTTTAAAGTTAGGATGTCTACACACTAAAGCTCGTTTAATTGCCGACTTTTAAGGAATGCTGTGTGGCAGATATCCTGATACCACCGGGGCTTGGTGTGTAGATAGCGTTTTGATATCTAAAATGTGAGTATGAATAAAACAATAATTCAGACACTTAAAAGTTTATTAAAATAGTATTAGACATTAACCTACACATGTAAATTCAAACACAAAGAAGATTATATCAAATATTTCATAGTCGAAATGCTTATCAAATAAGACAGTTGTTTTTTTATGTTGAATTTTCACTTTGAAATCCATCAATTCAGCCTTCTGCAATCACCAAGTAACTTAGTTGCCCTTTTTCCTTACGGCTAAATCGCGCATTACCCTGTGACATTCCACAATTGATGGTAACAAAGAATGAGCCTAAAATTGATATCTTTGCCAAAGTACAATAAACCCTAGCGATTCTTTTTTCAAAAAGAATCATTGTCATATAGATAGTAGGCTTTTAAACATAAAAAAAACAATATCAAAGCCAATTAAAGCATAAAACCAAATGATTTTTTGTTCTATATTAAAATATATTTTTTCTTAACAATAGAACATTCAAGTTCTGTTTGGCACAAGATGACAGTGACCTTCTTGGATCTTTAATATTTAATTTTTAAACAAACTTAAATTCCTTTACAGTTCACGCTTTTGACATGTTATTTTTTTTAACTTGCAAGTCGTCAATATAAAGCATAGGTATCGAATAAAAATACATATAAATACATATTCAAATAAGATTCACTTACGATTACTGTGTAATATTTTCTAAATTTCTGAATAACTATGCTAGGTAAGTCATACAAGTACATCAAAATGTTAAAACACATCTAACGGGTGGGATCAAATTATTTATTTTTTAACAAGAAATTACACCATAATCGATTACAATTTTTTCTCTACTTTCCAACTCACAAACATATAATTTGATGGCTAGTCCATTATATTAATAATGCTTAAATACTCAGACACTACCAATATTACACCGATGAAACATTTTCTTGTTTTTTTTTTTCAACTACGTGTAACGATTGCTACTTTAAACACATATCAGTTAAACATTAAAATTACATTTAAAACTGGAATTTAATCTATTAAATTTATATTGTTAAGTAAGTGTTGTTACTCTAAAAAAAAAAGAAACGTAGTCGTATTTGATGTGGCAATATTTGAAATCTTAATTACCATCTGAAGGACATGCCTAGATTGTGAACTCCAAGCACGTTCATTGGCTATATCATATTACGCGTGCGTACTGGCTTTCGTAACGCACTTCCGTCCCACCAATGTCAAGTCATTATTGCTACATATACATAATTTAAAAGTTAATAAAAAAAAAAACTACAGAAAACATCTTTATTGAGAATAAGTTCAGAAAGTACTATCTGTTGGTGATTTTATTAAACTACCCACAGCAGTGTTTAGCGAACATAACTGCATCAGGCTTCGCATCTATTGACTATTATTTTTAATATTATGTGCCATTATCAATTATTTTCAAATAACTGATACATAATATTATTATGCTTTAGGTTATTTTCTTAAAAAAAAAAAACAAATACAATTTTGAACTTTCAGTCCAATAGTATAAACAATAAAAAATATATAAGATTATATATGCCTACTGATTAATACAATGCTCAGAGGTATTAGTATCGCGATTGCTGCAAAAGCAACAGCAACACCAATAACGAGCATCCACCATTATCCATCATCTTCGAAGGGCACCGCCACCTCCGCAGGGTCGTTCCTGTGAGGGTGCCTATAGCAGGGTGCAAACTCGGAGTACAGTAATAACTCATGTAAAGGCTGTAATAATAAATTTACTATTTTTAATCTCAAGACGGATGTTTCGTTTGATAATGGGATGGTGTCTGATTTAATTCCCGGGCATTTTATTTTATTAAAATTTATTTGAACGCTCTGTTCTCTGAAGGATGATAAATGGGTTTGAATTGTAGACGTGATTATCGACATACAAACAAATAAAATTGGAGTGTCTGTTTGTAATAACGGTCCATATACCAAATATTATTTTTTTACAATTTTTGTCTGTCTGTTAGTTTGATTGTTTCGATTCGACCGATTTTGACGGGACTTTCACTGACAGACAGCTGATGATATAAGGAGTAAAACAACGCCATCTACTCTTTCATGTAGCCGGAGTGTTGCTGTATTGAACTACCCACAAGTGTTACTGAAAAAGTAGTGTAAATGTCGCGAGTAATGCGAAAGGAAAATCTATGAAAACTCACGTTTTCCCAAATATTAAACTAATTTAGATTGATTTTTCACCCCCGAAAACCAAATTTCAGGGAAAACATTAGAGCTGTTTCCGAGAACACAAATATATACATATATACAAAAGAATATAAAAGACATTGCTACGACTTAAATGTTCGATAACTTACAGTACAGGGTTGCCACATAATACACAGAACAGTTGGGGACAAGGCAAGTACGGCTGACATGTTTAAATGTTACCCGCTTTTTATAAGCTTCACCTGTATGTTTGTTTGTTTGTAACCGACTCCTTTGGGTGAGATTTTGACCCGCTTTAAACGGCCAGATTTCGTTCAAACTTTGTAGATTTATCGAGGATCGATGACATTATCTAATTTGAAAAAAAAAATAGAAGAAAAAAAAAACAAATTAGTAGTTTTGTCTTTTATTTTACACACGCTTTTAAACTAAAAAGTCAATGATATTATAAAAAAAGGTAGATATCGCACTATCGCGCGAAAATTGTTGCGGACAAATGTAGTCAATCGTCGTGATTTCATTTAGTCGGCTAATAGAAGCTAGCGAATAAACTCGTTCTCAGAGCGTTTCCGTGAAGTGCTTATTATTACCAAAATGCCGAGCTGTGTGTTAAGAAGGTGTAAAAACTATGGTTCCAAAATAAATAAAAAGGAAGGAGTTACATACCACGGGTAAGTATTTATAAGTAACTAAGTAATATTTGTATTTTGTCACGGTTTTGTTTCCCATTTACCGAAATTATTAAATTATATCCAACATTATTAAAGACGCGTTAAAAAAGGACAGAGGATAAGATTGTAACTGAAGTGTGACAAGGACAAGGCATGCGTAATAGATTAAATCAAACAGAAGGGATATCGTAGGCACAATACATACCTATCGTCCGCGTCCTCCAGTACCGTCTAATTGATACGCTCATATTACTATTATGTGTTTAGTTGTCATTGTCTTTCAGTTAATATGATGATTATATTATTTGGCAATAATAGTGTTAAAATGTATGTTGGTAAAAAGACTGTGTATATTGTTTTGTGTTTACCAGATTTCCAAGTGACAATCTTACGAGAATTAAATGGGTTAGAATGGTTCAGGCGGAAAGAAGTGGACGAACGACTGGATGCCTACGAAAAGTAGTACTATTTGTTCCGTAAATTTTAAGCAGGAATATAAATACACTACTTCGAAAGGATACATACGTCTGAAAAAAAATGCAGTGCCTGTTATAAACATGGTAAAATTTGTTTGTATTCATAATAAAATTGTAGTTTGATTAAATCTGTCCTTAGTTTTACATTAAATTTAATTAAGGTGTTTTCACAATTCAAAATGTTGTTTATAATCTTGGAAAGTATATAATTTACAATGACAACTAAAATACTTTTTTCTTTTTAGGATAAAGATGATGTTTCTGATGATGATGATTGGTACTTTTAGCAAATGGCGATATTCAATGTCATATCTGTATCAATTTTAACGAGTTAGTCCATAAATTTACTAGTGTGTGTAATTGCAACTCGCAAGAGATCGCTATCTCTTTCTTTACCATGCATTCCGTATTATCTTTTGCATTTGTAATCGTAATGTATGTATACACCTATAAATAAGTACGTCTTGTCATACCGCAACAATATCGAACGCCGTTTAGTATGAAGGTAACCTATCTTTCTATATAATATCATTGTAAAAAGTAGAAAATAATTTTAATGTAACAAAGCGTGGGGTGCTTTCTGAAAATATTTCAATAACATCGCCCCACGCTTTTTACATTAAAATTATTTTCAATTTTTTAGTTTAAAAGCGTGTTTGTTTAGTTTTTTTAAGCATTTTTTTTATTTAATGACAAACTTTCAGTATGGTTTTTAGACGTCATATTACAGAACAATGTACAGGCTACACCCCCAACTAAGTATTGTCTATAAACAAGATAATGGTAAAATAAAAAAAATTTATAAAAAACAAAAATTCGTATATTTCTTTACAGTCTCATTCAACTAGATCTACTTAAACTACTACAAATTATAAATAAAATTTCAACTTAAATCTAACAATGATATAGTTTGTGTCAATTAATCAACTCAATGAGTTAAATATTTAGTAAACTGACTTGAGTTTAAAGTATTTGAGTTGTCCTTACGCAAATTAGCTCTTATAATATTCCCTGTTTCCAACCAAATAAAAAAAGTATTACAGAAGTCCTCTTTTAAATGATAATTAATCCTTATTTCCCTTGGTCACATCACCCGTGAAGTACTGAATCAATTTCGGTAATTCTTTTAGTATTGGAGAGCAAGTCTTAGTATCGATGAAGGTTATATAAAAAAAAAAGTTGTGAAAACCGGCAAAATTTTTCTTAGAAAAAATTCTCGTGTCACAATGTTGGTTACCATACTCCTCCGAAACGGCTGGACCAAGTTTTATGAAATTTTGTGTGCATACCAGGTAGGTCACCTAGGACGCGAGCGGTGCCGCGGGTATCAGCTAGTTATTATTGAAAAACAGTGAACATGACATCTGACCTATCATCAGTTTAATTCTAAAACGTCCGCTACGTTGTCGTTTAGTTCATTAGTCAAATCAAATATGGCGTGCTTTTCTCATTTCCTGTAACACACTTCCGTTCTTTTCTCACGAATCACTCTCGAGAAGGTAGGGAAGCGAGAGATATCAAGAGAAACCAATCAAATAAAAAAAGTTGTCAGTGAAATACCATAACATATTAACTGATGTAAAATGAAAAAAAAAATGTCTGACTTGCAAAATCGCAGGCAATACAGCTAAGCTAAATTTGGCACTTCAATCAATTATTATTCACACGGGCAAAAGCCAGAGTCATAGTATGTTTTACGACATTACTAAAAAAAAACAATTTCTAATATTTACATCCATCATTCTTTTCCCCGTACATTTGTCAGACTATTATTACATAAAAGTCTTTTATTTTATTTCATTTTTCAAAACATGTCACAGCACTTTACGACAAAAGTGTAGAAATTCGCGATTAAACAAATATATTAACTAATATAACTACTAATATGGTCATGTATTAGAAAACCCTTAAAGACACTTATTGTCGCGCAATTATTACCCTTAAACTTAAAACAATAAATTATAAAATCGCTAAATCTTTTGCATTATTGTGTTATCCCGCAATTTGACGGGACCTCTGACGTCACTGATCGTCATATAGCTGTGCTATGACGTCACTATACCGAAATATTTTCGGAGTGGTTTTGTTGTCCCACAGTTTCCTCTTCTTACCGGCCAGGAGCTGGGAAAGAGATACTAAGAGTTAGAAATAATTATACTGTTCTGCAAGCGTCAACCAATCACAAGCTGTTTATGAAAAATTAGATTATTTCGAGATAATGCACACAGATATTTAAAAAAATAGGCAATTGCATAGATGGGCGTTTTTCAAAATTTTGCTCCGTTACGTACAGGATGTCCATTTATTTTCATACTAAATCACGTCACGTCTGGACGTTACGTATAACGCGGACTTGTCATCACATGTTTCTTTGGTATAAAAAAAGTTGATTATAGTAGTTTACTAGTACACATTCATTATCTACAACATATTTACTTATAATTTAACACGAGTAGTATATAAAATTTGTGAGTCTTACCTTTCAAAATCAATGTACGTACCGGACAAACAAACCGACCCGTTACGTACGTCACGGACCGCAAGTGTAGACGATTGAATTTCTTCAGTTTTAATTCAAAGGAAAAGAACGAATGAATGCTAAAAACATTGTCGATATGGCATTGATTAAAAATAGTTAGAGCCAAAGACAATGTTATTGTTATTCTTTAAAAAATCATGCCGTTACGTACAGGACTGTCCGCTGTGGCCAGTTTTTTAAATCCGATAATTTCAGTATTTATATTAGAAAAATATACTACAACCTTATTATATTTTATTTAAAAACAAATAAAATGAGTTATTTCATTCGAGTAATACTAAAGATATCTAAATATAGCTTATATGTTCTCCAAAATACGTAATCAAAATCCAGGATATTATGAAGGACACATAAAAAAGTAGGATAATATTTGGTATTTTATTAAATATTAAAATATGTTTTCCGCTTAATTCTTATGTTTATTTTTTTTTTTACAGTAAGTTAAACATTTTACCCTAACATAAAATAATTTGATACTCACTTCCTACATTTTTGCCTTTTAATCAATGGTCAAACTCGTAGGACATAGCAAAATAGTCCTGAGCAAAATTTTGAAAAACGCCCAGATAACACAGTGTTACAAATCAAATGTTGCATGCCAAAAAATTAAAAACAAAATAAAGTCATGCTTATTCAGATTATTTCTACTTTCGAATAACTTGGAACACAGTCTTTTTGTTGTTTTTCAAGTACTTAAAACAAAACTTATACTAAAAGCAAGCACCTGTTATTTACATCATATACATGCGCACTCGTATGCGTAAAAATAAAATGCAATTTAAACCAATAAAAAACTCAAACTCAAATCATATATATTAAAAACCTGTAACAAAAAAAAAGGCTTTATAAAAAAATCTCGAAATAACCATCTCTTAAACTTCTTAAATAAGGTATAACGTTTACAGAACAGTACTTTGTGATTAGTGATGTGCCGGATACCCGTATCCGGACAAAACGGATGCTTATGTATATTAATCATTTACAATATATATATTTTTTTATTAATATGACATTTTAATTCTTGAGAAAGGACATAAAACAAGTTAGCATGAGCAACAGTTAGTTTTACAATAATTTAAAAAATATATAAGTAGGTATATTTCAAAATTACAAATGCAAAAACAGAAAGCGGATATCAGCGGAACGAGGCTCTAAGGCCTTTGGGCCTTTGGGTTCCACGACGTAACGCTAATACATGTTATTTTATATTAATTACAAATAGCGGACACACTCATCACACGACCGATCGTCCGCAACGGAGCCACCGATCTTTCGCGTAGTGTGCCCACTATTTGTATTTAATGTGCAATAATTTATATTTCCGTCAAGTGTGGCAAAGGCCTAATGATCAGAATCTGTACGAGTATACGGAGTATGCAGTTTTGAAGGTCCGGCACATCACTATTTCTATTTACGCAATAAATACCTTCCAATCCTCTCACGCTATGATCTTGAGAAGCAGACCAGTGGTTAACTTTTTTATGTGCAGTTTAGTATTAAAAACATGCTTGTTAGTTCCCCCTTCCATGCAATTTGATATTAGTTTAAACTAGATTTATCCGGAAAGAAATTTGCTTCAATGGTTTTTATTTGTAATTTTATGCACTCTTGTACATAGGCGGACTTGATGACCATTGGGTGGTGTAGAAATCTTGTGAGATAGGCTCATAGATTCATATTCGAAACCAGGGATGTTAAGGAGCTTCGTAACCGTAACCGAAACGATCGGATATCCGAAATAAAAATATATCCGTAACCGTTTCTTAAGTTTCGGATAATTTCATATTAGGGCGGAATCTAAATAAAACGACATCTTTCGACAGTTTTGTTTTACCGCTCGCGCACCACGTAAATCTTGCAGTTTGTTATTTCTAGTCATAACATAACCTCTTACATAACTAGTTACTTTTTTATTCAAGAGTGGATACTAAATATAGAGTTAATATTAAACCTATAAATAAATCAAAATTATTACATACTATTTGTGTTTATGTTTTACCTTAATTTAATATCCGTAACCGAAACTATCCGAAGCTAACGGATAATCCGAAATAATTAGATATCCGTAACCGTATCCGAAAGCGAAATAATTTTATTCCTATATCCATATCCGTATCCAGATCCGAAATATCATATCCATAACATTCCTATTCAAAACACAGGTTTATATGTTCAAAGTAAAATTATCTTTGTTTTATAGTGCATTAAAAGTTATATTGGTTTACAAAATGCATTTTAATATTTGAAGAAAAGTTTTTTTTTTTAATAAAACAATTATGAAACAAAAACTAATTTGGAATGGTCACTCGTATCTATTATCGTTTATAACCCTTCTTTTTTTTATTATTTAATTATATCATACTAGTAAAAATCTGAAATAAAAATAGTCTATTGGAAAAATAATTGCAATTTTTTTTTATCACAAAGATGTGGATTTACCGTATATACTTATTCCGTACCTTATTTATTTATATCATATGTATTCATTTGATGGTTTTACGTATTTTATTATTTTAGTTATTGAGACTCAATAAGCTGGTCTTAAAATAATTTTGATCATAATCTTGTCACGATTAAATCAACCTTTTTATACAGACTGTTCTGCTTCCAAACACGTTTGTATGTTTAAAAAAAAGACCTTTAACCTGACGTATCCTCAACATCGTTCTTGCCTGCCTGTCTGTGATGTCATGGCTCCTAAACAGATTGACCGTTTTTAAATTGAGGATTATTAGCTATAACAGAGAACCTTTTTCTAAGCGTTCATAATTACAACAATTTTAATAAATTTTGTTTATAATAATGGCAACATTGTTATTTATCGTACTTCCAAGTCCCTTTAAGCGATTAGTTGAGAGAAAGATTGTGTGTGAAATGTGAAACCCCGTGTGTTGCCACGAAATGCGTTAAAAACTTGTTTATATTATTAAAAACATAGATAATTATATCATAAATTAGTATGTTGTAATTAAAATAAGTTATAAATAAATGTCAGATGAAATTATCAAATCATGTTATTTTCATGTTAGTTTCAGGTTTGTGGTTATATAGATAATATAGTTTACAGTACTAGACGTAATATATGTCATACTATTTTTTGTGGTATAGGGTGAGGGCTAATAAGCAGACGAGTCACCTGATGGTAAGCGACCACCGCTGTTCAAAGACACGTGCAACTCAAATGCGATTGCCGCTTTTGAAGCCCAGAATCAGAAGGTGGGGTTTTGGACTCCATACGAAGCAAGTCAAGGCCCTGAGGGCCCAGAATGAGAAGATGGGTTTGGGCTCCTAAACGGACGCTGTCAAAGGCATAGAAATATTTTTACAAGTGTTCTATGAGGAGGTGGTATATCTTCAATCGAACATTTACCAGTTTATGAATCTTTTATCAAAGCATTTTATCATTATTGAAGCCAATCATCAAATTAATTTTTAATAATATTTCTAAACTATTTTTGTTTTACATGTTATTGAAGTGAATTATCCTTGCGGAAATAAATAAGTTGTACCTTTGTGAAAATGATCAAAAACCAAATTCATATCATAGTTTTAAGTATGGCTGGATGTGATATATTGTGGGGGAACGGGTGTCGTGTTCCTCCATCACAAAGGGAGGATCCTCCGACCAGGCGAGGTGTACACGCCTGGTGGACCACTGCCCAACAGTTGATGTTGGGATGTTGTATATATGTATAACGGCGCGAGAATTTGTCTTTCGCGATTCAGAATTAGTAGTAACTCCGTATAGATCGTTACGTGTTTTCTTCGTGGTTCAGTGTTTATTCGGTAGATGGCGCTGTTTTAT